>CM042137.1:15103423-15215923 GCA_023376005.1 Doryteuthis pealeii
TTTTCCCAGATTCTCGTTTGTTTAAACTGATATATTCTACATTTTTTTTAGAGACTATAATATATATATAGATAGAGAGAGAGAGGGAGAGAGAGAGAGGGGGGAAAGAGAGGAGGGGGGGAAGAGAGAGAGGGGGGAAGAGAGGAGAGTGAAGAGAGAAGAGAGAAGAGAGGGGAAGAGGAGAAGGGAAGGAGAGAGGGAAGAGAGAGGGAGGGAAGAGGGAGAGGGGAAGAGAGAGAGAGGAGGGAGAGGAGGGGGGGAGAGAGGAGAGAGAGGGGGAAGAGAGAGAGGGGGGGGAGAGAAGAGAGAAGGGGAGAGAGAGAGAGGGGGGGGAGAGAGAGGAGAGAGGAGGGGGGAAGAAGAGAGAGGGGGAAGAGAGAGAAGAGGGGAAGAAGAGAGAGAGAGAGGGAGAAGAGAGAGAGAGAGGAAGAGAGAGAGAAGAGAGAGGGGGGGAAGAGGAGAAGCGAGAGGGGAAGAGGAAAAAAAGAGAGAGGAGAGGAGGAGGGAGAGAGAGAGAGAGAGGGAGAGAAGAGAGAGAGAGAGAAAGAGGAGAGAGAGAGAAAAGAGAGAGAGAGAGAGAGAAAAGAGAGAAGAGAGAGAAAGAAAAGAGAAGAGAGAGAAAGAAAGAGAGAGAGAAGAGAGAGAGAGAGAGAGAGAGAGAGAGAAGAGAGAGAAGGAGAGAGAGAGAGAGAGAGAAAGAGAGAGAGAGAGAGAGAGAGAGAGAGAGAGAGAGAGAGAGAGAGAGAAGAGAGAGAGAGAGAGAGAGAGAAAGAGAGAGGGAGGAGAACAATTTGCTAGAAACATATAAGGTAGGACAGAACTAAAAGGGTTAATCAATAATATTTCACAGTATAAAATAACTATTTGTACTTTTTATAGATACTTGTACCATCATTTGCTATTAATTGCCCAATAATTTCTATCTTACCTTACATATCGAACTGAGAAAACCCTTGAATATGTTGAGTTACTGTTATAAAAGCAATCCATCTTGATAATGAGGTTTCTATTTAGGAAGGAGTGAAGGAGTCTAACATGTTATATAACATTTTCCGTTATATCGAAAATTTGGATGATTACAAACGACGTTCATTGCATGCTGACCTCACAAAATTAATCTAATTTTGCAAATTGGACAGGAAATTGCTATATTATTTAAGAATGCTATTTTGATAAGAATATTTCTAGGGGTTTGCCGTTTTTGTTAGGTTACACAGGCATTATATGTAGAATTGAAAAACGAGAATTTGTCAGATAGCAGGTGTAATTTAAAAAATTACTGTGCTTGAAGAGAAAAAACGAAAAGACGAAAGAACAGAGAAGAAAACGAGAAAGAAAAACGAAAAGAGAGAGAAAGAAAAAAAGAGAAAAGAAAAAATCAGAGCTAGTTTAAAAGCTAAATGCCTGCCGCTGGCTACTACAGAAACATTTATGCCTAACTGTCTGAAGATCGTGTATCACCATGCTTGAAACTAAGTCAGTAGTTGTTTGTTGCAAGATTTCATATATATAATATATATTATATATATTATAATATATATATATATATATATATATTAGAGAGAGAGAGAGGAGAAGTTTATGAATATATAGACTGAACTCAGCAAGAAAGAATATATATATCATATGGACAGAGAGAGAGAAGAGAGAGAGAGAGAAGAGAGAGAGGAGAGAGAGAGAGAGAGAGAGAGAGGATGATAAGACGAATTTAACTAATAAAAAGACAAATACAAACGAAAGGAAATCCTTCATTCATTTTTTAAACTATTGATCCAATTATTTCTACAGCAAACTCAGAAAACACAGAAGTGATTTCGTTGTTAGACAAAACTTATAAAGACAAGAACGTATATTCACAAATTTGCGCCTGAAGACATCTGAAAATTCAAATCTTTATACTCCTTGCGATTATACTCCTGTTTTCACTGGGGTCTGAGTGCCCGCAAGTCACCACGAATCTCCAGGACTTTTCTAAGTACCCTAGCTGATTTTATTAGTGTCGTAGTCTGTATGATCTCAATTCAACGAGCCTCTTTTCCAGATTCTTAGGAACTTTTCCAAGGGCCCCAACTACGATTGTATCTCTGCTGTATTCATGTTCCACAGCTGTTTCAGCTCTCTAGCAAGGTCCTGGTATTTGTTTAACTTTTCGCATGCTTACACTTTTATTTTGCTGGCAAAGAAAAATCTCTTAAGTCACAAGTTATTTTCTTCTTGTTAATTAACACTAGGTCTTGTCTTATGGTTGGGATTTGGTGATCCTGTTGTACCTCAAAGTCCCAGAGAATTCAAACCATTTCCTTTTCAAGGACAGATTCTTGTTTGTGCATATATCGTTTGATAGTATAGTAAATTTCACTTTCTTGTACAATTCCCAAAGGGTCACCTTGACAACCCTATCGATTCTTGCATTTCTTTAGTGCGAATTTGATGCATCTGTAACGTAGCGGCGTCGTCACGGTACTAAATTGCAATAGTTTTATCTTCGTTGTAAGGGATGACAATAACACCAAAGTTATCCTCCAGAAGTTTATTGAAATAAATTCAAGCTTCTTAACTTCGAGAGAGAGGGTCAGTTTAATTAATATATTCAGTCTTTAGACTTTCCGTCCTTCGATTAAATTTCTGGGTGACAAGCTTTTTCAGTTGGTAAATATTAAGGCTAGCTTTTCCAACACCAACTACACGAGATCCGCGGCCAACTAACTCGCACCGACCTCCCGATTACTGACCCGATCACCTCACTCTCTCCCTAACTGCCTCTGGGCTGACTGACGACTGACCTGTCTCGAGCCCTCGGTTCTTTTATATTCATAGCTACTCCTACGCATTTTTATCTCTCGATCTGATAACGGGCAGTTGTTATATTTCTTTGTTTAATAAAACCGGAAATTCATATTTCCCTTTGTACAATATATAACACATCTACTTATGTCAATAACTTTTTAAAAATAAGAATATCCTCATCAGTTATAATGTATTTTTCACATCA
Organism: Doryteuthis pealeii; assembly: GCA_023376005.1. Taxonomy (NCBI): domain Eukaryota; kingdom Metazoa; phylum Mollusca; class Cephalopoda; order Myopsida; family Loliginidae; genus Doryteuthis; species Doryteuthis pealeii. Next base: position 15,106,416 of record CM042137.1, read on the forward strand.
TAAGCTGGTGATCTTTCACTGGAGTCTGAGGGACAGCAAATCTCAAGTCTCCAGGATCCTTTTGAGTATTTCTAATCGTTGTCTGGATGGTCTTGATTATTCCTTCGATTTCCAATTCTTCCAGTCTTTTTCCCAAACCCTAGGGACCATTCAAAAGGCACCAACTTCAATCGCTATCTCCTTTACCCTAATGTTCCACAATTATTTCAGTTTTCTTGTACGCTTCAAGTATTTGTCTATCTTTTCACTTTCTCTGTGGTCCGCCGGATCGGCAAAAATTATTATATGACAAGTTCTCTTCTTCTTAATTAACACTACGTCTGTCCTTCTGGGCGGGATTAGGTGATCCATCTGTATCTCAAAATCCCAGAGAATCTTATGCATCTCATTCTTTAGGACTGATTCTGGTTAGTGCATATACATATTTACCAACCCCTCTGTACACGTAGTATGTAACACAAGGTCATCTTCTTCTAAAGTGGTGTTTAACAGGTTTGAAAATCTGAGTTATTTTTTTCGACTGATTTCCTAACCGAGGTTAAAGAGACCTGTTTGCCTTATTATTTACCCGTAGCTATCGGGAAAATAGTTGGGTTCATGCCTTTTCCAAGGGGATTAGCGCTATGTAAAATGCAAACAACGTCGTCCGGAATTTTAACTCGTCTCGCCGTGTCCATTTCCTGCGGCGATAACCATTACATCACGCACCTACTGGTTAATGCTTTTACCATTTGGTTGGTCTAGGCGCGTATAATGGTAATCATCGTAGGTAATGGACATAGTGACACAAGTTCAATTCAATGTTTAAGCCTGTTTGCATTTCACATAGCTCTAATACCATTGGGAAATGTATGCATCCAACTATTTTCCCTCAGTTATGAATAATTAGGAGGACAGACTGGATCCTTTGACCTTGATTAGTCATCTTGTCTAGGAGAATGAAAACTCTTAATTCAAAATATTAAACTCTGCTTAAAATTGACCTTATGTCATACCCTCTTCGTGCAGAGCAGTTGATAAATATGTATAACACTTGGTAATTTTTTCAAATAATTCATTGCACAATTCCCAGTGGATCAACTTTCCTACCCAGTTTTGCCTAGTCTTGCACCCCCTTTTTGGCAGTCTGTGGTGCTCGCTAATTATTTGATTAAGCACTTCGTCCCTGTCCCACAATTGTTATTCTGTTGTGCCTTATCCATTTTCGCTTTGATGATATCATCTTCATTATCATTTCTATTTCTTTACGAGTTTTTCACATCAGTTGTATTTTGTTGTTTTCACGAATGTCTGTGTTTCAGCAAGTCTCCTCATCTCTCCAGAATTCTGCAAAATATTTTAGCTAACCTCAATAGTGCTATTGTCTGGATGTTCGCAATCCTTCCCCTGATCTTCATTTCCCCAGAATATTTTCCAACTTATTCAAGATTGTTCCAAGCGCTCCAATTAGGATTGAGATCACTGTCGCCTTCATGTTCTATAATCTTTCAGTTCTCTGACAAGTTTCACCAATTTTCTTTTATTTCAACAGATCCACTGGAACCGGAAAGTTCACGAATTGACAAGTCCTTTTCTTCTTAATTAAAACTAAGTTTGACTTTCTGACCTGGATTAGGTGATTCATTTGCATCTCAAAATTCCAAAGAAATTTCTTATAGACTGTCAAATGATGTGGCGTAGATCTATGTATACATATTTATTGAACCCAGAAAAGGTTTTAAAGTATTTTTTTACCAAACCCTCTACAAGAGTAGGATGTGACACAATGTAAATTTTTCAAGCAAAGTTTAACAGGTTTGAATTCAGAGGGTTTTTTTTGCATTTCATACCCACTGGGACTGCCATGTATCATGTTAACATATTTATCTGTCCCTTTATCATACTCAGGGATCCCACTATTCCAGGTCTTTTTATTTAGTCATTATACTCTTTGAATTATGTTATTATCTGTTGGTAGTGACATATCATTATTATTAATGCTGTTCATCTGTATTTTCCATTTCAGATATGTTGGCGGATACATGTTTTCAGATCTTGTCAATTGTATGTGGTTACTCTAATCTGCGGCCCAATGCCTTTGAAGCTGACAGGAAGATCTCTTAAACTGGGATGAAATTAGACATTATCAGACCGCATACTTTAGAACTGGTTTTTAAAATGTTTTTGATCCGCCCTGTCGACCGGGTCTGTAAAATACGCTGATTACACCTCTGCAGAAGGGTTATACCTCCTTTACCTGTTGGCCGTGGGTAGTGACCCATAATGCCTGAGGAAAGGATTGTGGTGGCTGAGCTGTCTGTGAGCCCGGTACTAAGGGGTTCCGTAACATGCATAACTCACTTCAGCCCTTACTTACAATCGGATGGTCATCTCAAACCCTAAAAACTATGCGATTGTCCCACCCGTATTCTTCAAATTACAATTTTGCAAACATCCATTTTTTTATCATGTAGGGGCAAGAAAGCTGTGTCTGAGGGCCAATAACCGGTATATATTAATACACATGAAATTTCTCTGAATGTTTGAGATGAGGCTTGATGTTTAGTATTATCTGCATTATTCGGACTATTGTCCCCATCTTCATTGTTATTTGTACAACGTTTCGGCCGATATGCCCTCCGGCCTTCTTCTAGTATTTCTTCTCGAACTCGGGAACTTTCTTTTCGTAATCGGGAGCCATCACGGAACTTTAAACTTAACCAGTCCACGGGGGTATCCTGTTCTCATTCCGCTAACCATAGCTGGAGTAGGAGTTGTGTTAATTATTTTTCCATGTTACTGCCTCTACTCAGGATTGTACCCGGAATCCAGAGATAACTGTCACTTAGAACTGTCTTAACAAAACTACCTTATCCACTAGGCCATGTGTCCAATTGGTGGGCATATCGGACGAAACGTTCTACAAATAACAATGAAGATGGGGACAATAGTCCGAATAATGCAGATAACACTACACATGAAATTAATGAACATTTATAAACAAATGTGATATATATAAACAAGATTTGGGATTAAATAACCCACAGGGGTTGATATGCCATTAAATCAATTAAGTCAGCAACCAACGTTTTAAAAGTAGTGACCTTTTCCTTGAAATAAGCCCCACAAGTAGACAACCATCAGTTGTTGATTTAAATGACTTAAAACGTAACAGAGAATAAAACGACCACCAACACTTGAAGACCTTCCAAGAGTTGGGATTATTGAAAGATATCATATGTAGAGCATTACACAAGCTTCAAGAAACATACAGTTGATTAAAAAATGTAAGAAAAAAATACTCTCGATACTTCCTAATATAATGACAGTTTTCTTTTTCTACCCTTTTCTTTTTCTTTAAAATTTAAATTCTTTTTTACATATGTTGAAACTTATACATACATGCTTTGCATTTAGCGGAAGTATCCGCTAAATTATATACAGCTGTTAGTTTAAATACGAAATTTCGCGCACCCAGTCATATGCAAACAAAGCGTATAAACTAATGCTTATAAATGCAGATGTATCCAGGCACATACATTTCTATACAATGCACACGAGACATTTACATACACAATCATTGTTTCGCGCAAACAGGCATGTACATGCGTATACATATGATAATACATACATTATAGAGAATCTGTAAGAGTTGATTACGGAGTTAACATCTTATTGTTATAGCTGACAAGTAAAATAGTGAGTCGTGTCAGGTTTGGCACGAGATATCACTGCTGTGTCATGTCTGAGACGACATATTATTGCCAAGATATTTGGTGATAAAATAGAACTCAAAGTGAATATTTATTTACTATGCTTAGTTTCGTTTTGTCACAAATGCCAGAATTAGTGTATCCAGTGAGATTCGAACGCACAAACAATAGTCAGCTAATCTTGCTTGTTCACCATTGCACCACATGAGGTAAATAAAAAGCTACAGTCAGAATTAGAACTTGTTACGCCACAGAACATCAAATATATATATATATATATATATATATATAATAAAGTCCAGAGAAGAAATCTTCCTTACGACACAAAGAGTTTATTTAAAAAACCTGTCGCGTTTGAGAGCTCAATGTGTGCTCTTAATGTTAGAGTCACAGAGCAATATATAAGTAAAGAAAACAAAAGACTTAGAGATTTAGCTTTATAGTCTATTTCAAGGAGCTTAGACAAATAGTCTAATCTCCCACTCATCAGATGCGAATGATGAATTCTTTATTACTTTAAAGGCATTTGAAACAGATTTTTTTTTTTTATTAAATTTTATAGTCTGAGATATGAATTCAAAACGAAATCCTTGATGTTGCAAAAAAAAAAAAAAAAAAAAAAAAATTATGTTGTACTTTCAAATATGAGCACTTCTGCCACAAATATCTCTGTCAACAATCGATGTATCTCTTTTATATATTATATATTATATATATATATATATATATGTGTGTGTGTGTGTGTGTGTATGTCATCCACCGATACCGTGTTGCCACGTATCACGTCTCTTTAGTGTGACTAAACATTTTTAAATTACCTATAGCCGGGGCAGAAACCCGATCGATTCAGCATCAACCGGACAGCTTAACTGCTCGGCTATCGTCTCCTACAGAATGGGAAGGGGATTTTAACTGTTTTAATACACACATCTGTATGTATGTAAAGGCCGGCATGGAGTGCTCCATCCCTTTTATAGGAGAGCGTTGCGTATATATATATATATATATTGCATGTAAATGATTCTGCGACGTTGGGTTTCATCCCTTCATTTCGGAATTGACTAGTCGATAGAGCGTTAGGCTAGAAACCACAAGGTACCTAGTTCGATACCCACCCTCGCCAACTCAGCGTATGAGTAGCACAGGGATCTGTGCGGTAAAGTAAGGAGCTGATGGTAGGTGTGGCGCTCCACCTCAGATGCTAAAATAATCTACTTGGCTAGCGCTAGTGAAAAGGGGATAGACTCCCTCGCTGCATGGTTGATAACGACATTAGGCCGCCCCAACGACTTACTTATGATATATATATATATATATATATATATATATATATATATATATAATAGCTCTATAACTGATTTTGAGCACTCCTAATAATACCGGAAAATCTTGACCCAATAAAAACTCACCAATTGAGATAATGATAACACCCAAAGGATGCGCAAGATGTTATAGGGGTCATAACGAATTTCAGATATTCCATGATATCTGTTCTTCCAAGCGACCCCACCAAAAAATCAATCTGGTAGGCAATCCTGGAGTAAAATTCCACACAATAACACACACGAAACTGCTGTAGCTATATAATTGACTGTTGTCTGCTGCTAAAATTGTCAACAAAGCCGCGCTTTTTACCGCCTAGAATTTACCTTACCCCGACCCGTCACGGATAGATGTGATACAAGGTCAATTTTATAAGTGTGTGTGTATATGTGTGTACATAAACAAACGCACGGAGGTGACGTAACTTAGTTTTAAGCGTGAAATAGCACAGAACGGTATTAACTTTATATGAAATGCAAACAGTCTCGTACGGGATTTGAATATTACATAATTGATCATTAACCTATCAATTATGTAAGATAGTGTGGCTAAAATCAAACTATGGAAAAATATAGGGAATTTGATTGATAGTATTTAACCCTTTATTTGACCTTTTCACTGATTGGACGTGCCAACGTGAGAAAATTATTTCAGAGAAATCAGTTTTAGCTGGGTGACAGGATAGATGCAAAATTATGTCTCATGAAATAGCCATTTATCACACACGTGTCTTAATTTGAGTTTAAAATAAAAATAAAATATGAACTCTAAAATAAAACGACAAAATCTTGTGTTCGTTAATCAAGAACTAAGTGAAGAATAATCAAACTAAGTTCCAATTACCATCGAATTGGTAAGACACGGCAACAAGCGGTTGTAACTTAATACAATCTCGTCTTGTTGCAATTCAACTGCAGAATGACAGGCTATTTATAAAACTCTACAATATCATAGAAACCAAGCAGCCAATCAGAACTCAATGAATGGAATCACCCAAATGCATGAATGGATCATTCTTGATTTCTATAAATAACAACTGTCTTGGACACTGCTTCAGTTGTGCTTAGCTAGTTGCTGTTATTCAAAACAACAGTAGACTAACTGACTTCAGTACTAAGCAACGGACACAGGACAAGAAATCCCAAGTTAGGATGAAGAACCCAAATAATTCAATTTAATTTAATAAGAAACCCAAACCAGCTACCACACCCAAATAGAAGATAACAGAATCATCAAAAACTATTATGTGTTTTAACAGATCAAGTATAAATTAAATAGTATCTATGATAGTATCTATAATAAATAGTATCTATATATCTATGAGACTGATAGTATAATATAATATATAATAATAATATAATAGCATCTATAATATAATAGCATCTATATATCTATGAGACTGATAGTATAATATAATATATATAATAATATATAGCATCTAATATAATAGGCATCTATATATCTATGAGACTGATAGTATAATATAATATAATAAATATATAATAGTATCTATATATCTATGAGACTGATAGTATAATATAATATATAATAATAATAAATAATAGCATCTATAATTAATATCTATAATAAATAGTATCTATATCTATGAGACTGACTTATGAATCAGTATAACAGATCAAGCTACGTAGATAGAAAACAGCTGTCTATATCCTTAAAAGAAGATAATATAAAAGATAAATATACGTCGATTTAAAGAATTGCTATGTAACATGAACTAATCATGCCGGATCTATTTCATACCACTATAACCGTTACGAGACAAACGTCTCCGAACACATCTGTACATTAATGGCTGACTTCTGATTTAGTTCGGAAAATTAAAACGGAAAGATTTTAGATGGTCCCCAATGACAGTTTAACTACAGTCTATGAATTAACATTTTGCGAATTGGGTTACGGTTTTAGGGGATTAAGGTTGTTTTTAATTACGTATTGCTTAAAAAAAATAAACAACAAAAAAACCAAATTACTATCATTTTCTGGCCTAAATCAGAAGTCAGCCCTTTAATGAATAGGGTAACCCATTTCACAAGTATAGATCAATGCACTTTTATACGAACACATAAGCCGTTAAAGTTAGGTGCATTTTGAAATACCTGAAATTTTTTTTACTTAGCCAGGATCGCTCAGATCTATAGTGAAAAACACATGCACACATAGAGATATATACTCAAAATTACAAACTTTAAAAAAACCCACATATACAGGATAGAAAATAAAAAGCGAGCATGTTCGTGTGTGCGTGCAGTATCTAAAGTACCAGCAGATATGCGCAAATTTTCTTCAAGAGCTTACGAGTATTAGGGAGAGAGAGAGAGAGAGAGAGAGAGAGAGAGAGATAGAAAGAAGAGAGACAGAGAGAGAAAGAGAAAGAGAAAGAAAAGAGTTGGAAGAAGTAAACCGTTCAGTATAGCCGTAAAAATCTGTTATCATTAACAAAGCTATAAATCAATTTCAAAAATAAATTTCACAGATTTCTTGTTGGGTTTTTTTTTTAGTTGGTGCTTTTTTTTAAATATAGTTTTTTTCTCAGTCTCCTTCGAAAGATATCTCTAACTTTGTGTCATTATTTAAAAAGTAAATAACACCTTATTTCTGTGGTCGTGTTTGCGATTCTAAGTTTGTAACTTTGTTTTGTTGGACTTTACAGCGAGATTCAACAGGTTTTGAGACATTTTTTTTTAAGTTTGTTTTTCCCTTGATATAAACGAACCCCCCCCCCAAAAAAAAATCAACAAAAAAACAAAAAAAAAAACAAAACGAAAAACAAAAAAAAACAAAAACAAAACTATAACCGCGCATAAGAAATAAACTTTTCCCTCCAAAATATGACAGGGCTCGCTTTAAAAAAACTGAAAAAGCGGATAGGTGTCATATTTTAATAACTCAGTTTGTAGAATAGAAAAAGAAATTTGGGAGCAGAAGGGAATTCGACAAAATTGGTTTATTGCATACATATCAACAACCCCAGACATGCGCAGTTGCACGAGACGCAGTCAAGTACGCTGATTTCAAATCCGAATTGTCGTACCACGTCAGGTTTCTGATATATGCACATACATAATAGTATATATCTTATTCATGTTGAAGGTAAATCTATAATATTAATTGGATAAGGGCTGAATGCATAGGTTCGAATGACATCACAGTTGGTCAATAATGGACTATTCCTTTTTGACTGTGAGTGAAGAAAGTGAAGAAACATAACGCATTACCTGTCAGAGAAAAGGAAAGCAAATATAATGTAAAGAAAGAGAGAAAAGTCTGGTAGCGATAATTCGATACATCGGATGCTTATCGTCTGCTTAAATGGAATGGACAGATGAAAAGAAGAAGAAAGGAGAGAAAGTTTGAAAGAGAAAGATACGGAAGAGATAGATCGATAGAGAAAGGAATAAAAGAAATAAATAAAAGGACGCTTATTTGAAAAAATATTTTATGCATTATCAACTCCTCCGTACAAGCAGAATGTGACACAAGGTTAATTTTTAAGCAAAATTTGACAGGCTTCAGATTTTTCCTTCTCCTAGACTAGTTACCATACCAAGATAAAAGCTGTCTCCTTACTAAGGCTTCTTCTAAGGGCTAACTTTTTAGTAATGCAATTAAACTATATTTCCTTGATCAAGATTTATTTAACCTATTCTTATTCGCCGCGCGGTGAGATTCAACCTCAGCAGAGAGAGACAGATGTTCTCTGCTCCAACGTCAAGTTGAAAGTAAAATCTAAACTAACTAAATCATGTGAGATTCGTGCCTCTGGGGTCAGGTTTACCAAGGGTGACATGGTATTTTCCACTTAAATTCTCGCAACAGGGTCTGTCAACAATTTATGCTCCCACATAAAATGTAACAATTCTAGTAAACAATAAAATGAATAAAACAGCTTTAAAGTATCCTTAAAACCTAATGTTTATACACTACAGTAATAGGTCATTCTGTATATAAATCCTAATAAAAAAAGTCTGTTATTGAGCTATTATCAGAATAAGAAAAAGACTAATAAAAATTGAAATGTTCACAGGAGGTATCAATAGTATATTAGTACTGTATATAGTATACTTATGTTCAAGTCAAATTAGTAAATAGTATATTTATGTCCACTGGAAAAATGAAATGAGAATGCAAAAAATACATTTTGAGATATTCGGCATCCCATTTTCGATACGCTACTTGTATGTTTTTAAAATCAGGTTAATTTTAGAGACCCTAGAGCATTATGCACGAATTAACCCAATGAACCGAGCTCAAGTGAATTCAGTGTCCCGCTAAACTTGTTATCAGTGATCAATTCACAGGTCCAATAAAAATAATCCCAGGTCCAATAAAAATGTCTGCTTTTAGTATTGATTGTTTAATTTCAACTGCATGTCAACCAATAGAGTTATTTTATGACTAAAAATTAATACGGAATCAAGTATTCCTATCGAATACGAATGATTTTTAAATAGATCTATTTTACCTATAAATGAGACCCTAACAGGTACAACCATTCCGGTTCGGAGTGGACCTAGGAATGATTGCCATAAAAGTGTTCTCCATACTCCTCAGGAATTCACCATCAGATGCAGTTTTGTGTTATACCGTAGTCACCTCAATGTATTCTAAGCCCCGTTGACTGGGTCCTGCTTTTAGTTTTGCGATCCTCTTCTCTACGCCACATTTTACATTTAGTTACTGGTATTTACGATCATCTAGGGGGAGTACCCCAGGTGTCATATTAAGCAACCTAAGTGGTTACCCGTGGTGTAATGGTTAACGTGTTAGACAGCGACATTGTAGTAAGCGAGTTTGAATTACAATCACCCTATTACGCTCACTTTCGGACTATTAGCCTTGGGAATTCGGCCTTTCATAGTATCACTTGTTTTTCTACAAAGATGATTTTGGCATTAAATAACCCACAAAGGTTGATAGGCCATTAACCAAACTAATCATCAAGTGATATTGTTTTTATGAAGTTTCTTTTTTTTAGGAAACCGAGTGTGATATGAAAAAGTAGAGGAATATATTTAATGGTTGTACCAGTGGTGGATGCTGTACACTGTACGAAATCCCGACCTGGTAGATCAATTTTAGACATGGAATAGGAATAAGCATTCTTGATTTAGTAAAAGCACATCCTTTTTACTCCTGTAGTAATATCTTTATCGCCCAGTGTAATCTTCAACACTAAAAGAGAGCAACGTACTAACCCGACTGATCCTTTTTTTGATCCGAATGAAGTACACAATGTAGCCTCGGGCGTATTATAGTCCAAGCAATTAAAAAGTCGACGTAAAATATGCTTAAGGAGAATCATATGTAATAGCATTAAACAAATAGTTTTCTCCTGAAGGGGCACTCGACTATAAAAATTTAACCACATGAATCTATTCACGTGATGTTGTGTATATGTTAAAGCTTTTATACGCATTTGATTCCACACGTATTTCTGTGCATATAAGAAAACTGAAAAGTTATATTACATAAATCTGGTTATCGGGCGCAAGTGTCATTTTTTGAAAGGCATGAACTTATATTTCCTATTATATTTTTACAGCGCAATTTACTTTGTCTATTATTTTTTTTTGGGAAGAGCAAGGAGTTATATAGACTGATTTATGGAGGCGCGTAATATAATGGTTAGAGTCGTAGGAAATGGACTCGTCGACCCGAGATCAAATCCTTGACGAGGCTGTTTGCATTTCACATAGCGTTAATACACTTGGGAAATGTATGCATCCAACTATGGGTAGATAGTAGGGAAAACTGGGCTCTCTAACCATGGTTGAGTAATCATTTTAGGGAGGGAAAACTCAGAATTCAAACCTGTTAAACTCCACTCAAGAAATTTACCTTGTTTCACACTACTCATGCGGAGGGGCTGGTATATATATATATATTAACGGTTTATTTAAAAAGGCATGGAATTGCGTATACTGCACATTAATATTTACGTGTTTATATTATTTTTTAAGTTTAATTGTTTCTTTAGTATACGGATATTCATGAAGTATTCCTATCTAATAAAATAATTTGCAGATAGAGCTATTTGACCCATAAATGAGACCCTAACAGCTACTTCCACTGCCAGATCAGACTAGCCTTAGGAGTAATAGTAAGTGAAGGGGTACTCCACATTTCTGCGGAACTGCAGGCTCACCATCAGATGCAATATCGTGTTATAACCAGCACACCTCCATTTATTTTTTTGGGGGGAGGGCAGGGGTACAATCAGCATATTCTAAGCCCCATTGACAGGGCGGAAGTAATATTGTGACTGAAGCTATCAAGGCCAGGGATATACCCGGCCTATGCGTACCTTGTCAGGCCTCTCATTCTTTGTGTTGATCTGCGTTGTTTACTCATTGTCATAGACTTATGGTCCGAGTAGGTACAAGCTGAAAGGAAATATTAGTCTCAAATGAATAATGGCTGATAAGTTTGGCCTTGAAATTTTTGTTCATTATGAAAATATACAATCGAAATTCTTTACTGGGTTAAATGAATTCATCAGTTAAATACATTGAAATATCAGTTTCAAATTGAATAAATTATTTAGCTAGGGAGAAATATGTGACTGTCTATAGATTTGTTGTATAATAGAGATAACAGTTAAATCAATATAAAACATCCATATACAATATAGTGGATTCCGCGTATTAGGACTATCGGTTATTAAGATTACTGCCAACTCCTTAGGCAAAGTAGACCTACATTTATTAAATGACCTTCGTAGTTAGATAAAGAGACAGTAATATGTATTGCCTGAGACTAATATATATTAGATATAAACAGATATAAAATAAGTAAATAACTTATTTCGTTTACTATATATATAAATATATGTATTTTCTGATTATTTATAAACAATGTTTTTTTTATTATTTCAAATATATGCACCCTCCTCATGAAACCGAACAACTTTGATCATTTTTCATTATATTTCATTGGTAAATATTTAACAATGTATCCCGAGATTTTGGATTTTAAGATCAATATGCAAATTACCTTCCCATTCAGACTGTAATCCGCTATTTTGTTGTATATATACAATTGCATGTTATTAGTATGTAGATAACAGTCTTAATGATTAACTTAGTTATATACGGTTATTATGATAGATATCTATTCATATAAAATTATGATTTCGAACCGGTCCTGTCACTAAGCTGCATTTCAAAGTAAACGGCTTTCTGCCTTTCCAGGCGCTGACTATAGAAGCGGCCAAATTTGTACCCCTACCCCCCCCCAAAAAAAAAAACAAAAAAAAAAAAAAACAGGCTGGCAAAATTAAGAGTGACGAAGAGCATTGACAACAATAACACGGATAGCAGATAAATAAAGATTTAAACAGGAAATAAAGAAACATCTTGTCTTAATTCAACTAGTGGGTGAACCATGTCCGACAGTCTAAAAAAATTTGGACAGAGAAAATAAAAAAACAGGAACCAAGTAGACAGACAGGTAAAGAGTTTGGTCGTAATACAAGAAACTAAAAAGCAGAACAACCCAAAATAAAGTTCAGTAATGCCGATGAAAAAGAGGGGATCTTCCAAGAGTCTTAATTCCCCTCTTTTTTAGTGCTGTCTCTTCAGTCTGTCTCGCTTCAACGACTTGCTCCTTTGTACTGTTCCTAAAACGTGCTATTTTCTCTTGTGTTTCTCTAGTAAAGGGTTCAGTTCCTTTTAGAAGACCTATGTTGCTCAAACTGCTCTTGAGAAAATGAAAAGGGAAGCACTCCTGTTCATTTCGTTAGTAACACTAGTGACAATGTTCAGTTAATCGAACTAAATGGTTATTGTGAAAAAAATAAAAATAAAAAAAATATTGATACTGTTGCGGCCATATTAGCCGAAATACACTATTTATTCTATCACGTTATTGACTTCACTGTTGTTTTCGCTCCACTTTGTATATTTTTATGTGTGTGTGAATAAATAATTACAAATTTAAAACATTTAACCTTGTAGATACTAACAATGCTTCATTTGAAAATGACCTATATAAAACAAATGTTTAATATCAAATTATTTGTCCATTAAGAAATTTATATTCCATATTAATAACAAAAACAAATTCTTATATTTGATACACAACGATAACCGTTTCCCGTAGATTAACTTGTCACCCATCTAACCAAAGTGTAATCCAGTAACACATTACACAGTAACGCAACACCTATATTAAAATCCAACAATTACTTCAATAAAATAGTAAAATTCTTTGCAAAAGCAAACTGTTAGAAATGACTACAGATATAAAAAAAAAACCTTTTACAGGCAGATAAAACTACAAAAAATGTCGCTCTGCCTTTGAAAGTGTTAAGCTATATTTATTCAAACAACATTGGAAAAAATCGGAAAATTCACAAAAATAAAAAATAAAATAAAATTGAGCAAAAATAAACATTCATGCTTTACTCTAGAGTGCAGATATCTATATATACACGCTCAAGTGATGCTGACATGGATTCCGATGACTCTCGACACCGGGACGTCCTCCGCACGACATCCAGTGTCCATACAGACAGAGCAGATCAATATAAGTTTTTGATGGTCGGCTAACACTGGGGTGTTTATTGGAGAACGTAGCTTACGAGTTCATCTTTACTCCTTCAGCAGTATCCAACATATATTGTTAGTCTTACTTGGATGGTTTGTATGATAGGAAGTAAGTGGCCGTACAGTTGTTTTTTTGTGGCTAGCTGCTTCTAGGATTTTTTGAGACAGTATGCAATATCCTTGTGTTGTTTCCATCTAACTTTTTCTCTAACCATTTCGTTAAAGTCCAGTGGTGCCACCACACAGCAGTACCGACATAGCTGCAGCTTGGAAATATACCTATATATGACTCAAATTTCCATGTCCGTGTAACCCAGCAAAAAAACCGTTTACCAGAGTTTTTATAGAGCAATACGCTTAAAATGCTTTAATGTAGGGCTTAGAATACTCTGAGTATATCCCGTACAGAGGGGTAAGACCCCTAAAAAGGGTTTTTCTGAGTATGAGTGATTAATCTTAAGAGAATGTCAACCCAACTGAGGTTATCCTATGCGTGTCAACTCATTTATATTTACAATTTGTTGGTATCTTCTTTCTTACCAGTTTTTCTTTGCACACAGTTAAATGATATCGAGTATTTCTATTTAATATGAATTATTTGCAGATAGGAATACTCTAAGTATCTCCCCTACGGATAGGAATACTTAAAACCATAGAACTATCAAATACTGATAATCTATATACTCTTTTCTGTTTACAACACTACTTATTTGTTTTACACTTATTTATATGCTTTCAAGTAACTAGTAATAATCCTGAAGGAGATTACACGTGGCATAGTGGCTAACGTGCTTGACTGCAATATTGTAGTAAGCGAGTTCAAACTCCAGCCACGCTATCACGTTCAATTTCAGATTAATACTCTTGGGAAAGGTATGAATCCCCTCTCCCAGCTATGGGTTAAATTTAACTGTAAATATAAATGGGTTGATACCCCAGTGTTAGCCGACCATCAAAAACTTATATTGATCTGCTCTGTCTGTATGGACACTGGATGTCGTGCGGAGGACGTCCCGGGTGTCGAGAGCCATCAGAATCCTTGCTGTCAGCATAACTTGAGGGTGTATATATAGATATCTGCACTCTAGAGTAAAGTATGAATGTTTATTTTTGCTTTTTTTGTGAATTTTCCAATTTTGTACAACTACTGTTCTTCTACAACGTTGGCATTAGCATCAAATAACCCATGAATGTTGGGATGCCATTAAACAATGAAACCAAGCATAATAATAGACATTATAGCTTCACATATTGTTCTTAAATTTATAATTGTATGATAGCAAGTATTCCTATCTGATACAAATAATTTTTAAACTGTTACTACATATCTAGGTCAGAGTGGAACTGGAATTAATGTCAGTGAAGAGGTCTTCCACATTGCCCAGAACTGGAGTGAATACTAATTGATTATTAAGCCTGCTTCAGAGTGCTTCCGTCTCTGAGCGGCTAAGTAAAATTAACAGCGTTGATCCCCTCCCAGGCAATATCTGCTCCCTTGATTTAAAGGGTCAGGACTGGGTTTATTGCCCAGTGCTTGAGGCGCCACCATTGAGGAGAATTCCAACGGAATCAATGCATTTTTGTGCCTACCACCCATGAGCTTTGGCTTGTGGATGGGCCCACATAATAATGTCCCTGTGTCACGCTCTCATAAGTGGTACGAGAGGCAAATACCTTACCCAGAACTGGAGTCTCACCAGTAGATTCAGTTTAGTATAACACCCAAGACACGAGCTTTCCTTTAAAGTAAACTCTTTATTCAATCCCTTGCATGTCCTATTATGTTATTGACTGTCCTATTATTTCTGCTCCATGGTGTATATTTATTATGTATGAGTTAATAATTACGATTAATCAATTATTGCAAAATATGTAAAATATTTAACCTTGTAGTTAACTAACAATAGTTCACTTGTGTAGAATAATCATACTAAGTTCCAATTACCGTCGAATTGGTGAGACAATGCAACAAGTAGCTGTAACTCAATACAGATCTAAACTTGCTGCAATCTTACTGCAGAATGCCAGAGTATTTATGAAGCCTCATAACATCATAGAAACCAAGCAACCAATCAGGACTCAAGGAATGGAATCACCCAAATATATGAATGGACTATTCTTGAGTTCCATAAGTACCAGCTGTCTTGGGCACTAGTTCAGTTGTGATAAGCCAGTTGCTGTTGTCCAAACAACAGTATACTGACTGACTTCAATAACTTGACAATGACGTATATAAGACAAATGTTTTTAGAAAGCGCGTGGTGTAATGGTTAAAGTCATAGGAAATGGACTCGTCGCCCCGAGTTCAAATCCTGGACGTGGTAATTGCATTTCACTTAGCGCTAATACCCTTGGGAAAGGTATGAATTCTACTCTACCTTCAGCTATGTGTAAATAGTAGGGCAGACTGGGCTCTTCAACCTTGGTTAGGCAACCGGTCTAGAGAAGGAAAACTCTGAATTCAAACCTGTTAAACTCCGCTTAAGAAATTGACCTTGTGTCACATCCTGCTCGTGTGGAGGGGGTTGGTAAATATATATAAGACAAATGTTTAATATCAATTATTTGTCATTAAGAAATTGTATCTTCTATAGTAACACTGAAAAACAAAATCATTTGATACACAACGATAACCGTTTCCCGTAGATTAACTTGTCACCCATCTAACCAAAATGTAATCCGGTAACACATTACATATTAACGCAACACCTACACTAATAGCCATCAACGAATTGTAAATATAGTAAAATTTTCTGCGCAACAAACTAAAAATAACTACAGATTTTTGGTTTTTCAAAATATATTCATGGGCACAACGCAAGCGACAAACCACAAAATAACTTACGAATTAGGTGCGAGCATTTTAAATTGAGAACACAGATGCCGTCACTAAAACGTGCACAATTTACATTTAATTTATTAATTATATATATATATATATTATATATATATATATATATATATATATATATATGAATGAATAAAATGATATTAGAATATCCGCTTTTAACGTCTGTCATTTGTACTGAGAGAGAGAGAGAGAGAGAGAGAGAGGGAGAGGGAGAGAGAGAGAGAGAGAGAGAGAGAGAGAGGAGAGAGAGAGGAGAGAGAGAGGGAGAGAGAGAGAGAGGGAGAGGAGAGGGGAGAGGAGAGAGAGAGAGGGAGAGAGAGGGAGAGGGAGAGAGGGAGAGAGAGAGAGAGAAGGGGAGAGAGATTTTATATTGACAGATATTTGCGAAACCAGTATTCCTTTGCTGGAACTAGTACTTTCAGTTTCTTAAAACTCATGAATCAAATTACAAATTTCCGTATTGTTGGCAGTCGAAAGTACACTAAATCTCTCTTATATATATATATAACACTAGCTGGAGTACCCGCTATTACCCGGGAAAATTAGGGTTATTCCCACTTTCCAGAGTGCGCCTGAAAATGCTAGCTAACCTGAAACTATGTATAGCTATTTAAATCCTAACTTGTTCTTCCATCCAGCTTTCTTCAGAGTGAATAAGCCGGGGACGTTTAAGCTCGAAGAGTATTGAACTTCAAACTTACTGCCTTAGGGCTCAAGAACATCAAAAAATTGTGGAAGTCATTGCAATTATTGAATAAATTACAACCGAGTGAACAAATTGAGGAGCTGTTCAAGCACCCTGTATATTATCGTTTGTAAAGCCCTTCAAATGACTGATACAGTTTAATAAAACATACTGTTTCCCCTATGGTAGACATAAACATATGTTATTTCACTAAAAGAATTATTCCAGTTTTTAAAATAATTCCTCTAAATATTGGCTGAATATTAACAACAATTTAAACAACATTATCATAGTATTCTTTTACCATAAACAGTTAATTTTATTCTGTATTGTAAAAGCATTTCTAAAAACAATCAGATTAAACGTTCGTGACGTAGACGACATTCTCTCGCTGTTATTTGGTTTCAACGTTATTTCTACACCCCTCCCATCATTAAAACGTCTTCTCTTTCCTCCTTAATTGTTAAGATATGTCAGGGTTTGATTTTGAGAAGGTTAGTCAGTCATGTTTCTAAATATTAGCTTAACATGTGCGTAAAGTTTCATCATAATCTGATTACTGGTGTGGGGACCAACTGATTATGTCAGTCTGTATACTGTTGGTTTGAACAACAGCAACTGACTAAGTACAACTGAACAAGCGCACAAGACAGCTGGTACTTATGGAAACTCAAGAATAGTCCATTCATGTATTTGGGTGATTCCATTCCTTGAGTCCTGATTGGTTGCTTGGTTTCTATGATGTTATGAGGCTTCATAAATACCCTGGCATTCTGCAGTAGGATCGCAACAAGATTAGATCCGTATTCAGTTACGGCTAATTGTTGCATTGTCTTACCAATTCGACGGTAATTGGAACTTAGTATAATTATTCGACAATAGACAGACAGAAATTGCCATTTATGTAGTAGATTATACACTTTTGACTAATCTTACATGATATTGAAACGTTGTGTATATAACAAAAAAGATGAGGACAAGAGTCCGAAAAAATAATACAAACCCATTATAAATGGAATTTTGAGTTGTTTCTACTCACGTTCTTTGGATTTGAATCATTTGAATCAGAATTGGTTAAGTTATTTTTTTTTATTACAAAATTATATACATTTTTCTGAAACACACTGTATAATAGAATTTAAAAAGAAGTTACCGAAATTCTTATACACAAATAGTCCAGCTTATATAGATTTACTGTAGGTTGACATGGCAGAGGCAGACGATGAAAGTGTCACGTGACAATGACTGAAGCATAATACGTCACTGAGTCATCTCATTATGATAGACTGAAACCGCAGGAAGATTTTGATTGAGTCACGGTAAGCAGGCAATGCAAATGTTGAGGACAATAGGAATGGCATCGGGGTAGACCTTATTGGTAGCTTCGCAACAAACAAAATAGATAAATAAAAATAAGGATGAATAAAAAAAGATCTAATAAAAATACCTCTTTGCACATTTTGCATCATTATAATGCACTGTCGATAAGCAAAAAGAAAAAAAAAGAAAAGAAAAAAAGAAAAAAAAGAAGCTGAACCGCCAACAGCGATGCATAGATTAAAATAGAAACGTAGAATTATCTCCCTTTCGTAAGGCTACAGGCAACTGTCTGGGAAGTTCTCGCGAACAGACTGACTGTGAGTTCGGGAAACCAGACGTTGGCTTACACAATAGATTGTCATTGACATTGAGAAACACTATATTTGTCATTAATATTGTAATGATTTGAACTAGATGCGCCTGCAGTTTAATGGTTATCTTCGTAGGAAATGGACACGGTGACACGATTTCAAATCCTTGACGAGGCTGGTTGCAGTTCAAATAGAGCTAATAACCTTGGGAAAAGTATAAACCCAAAATTCCCCCCTCCAGCTATGGGCAGACTGGGTTTTTTTAACATCGGTACGGCAGACGGTTTAGGAGAATGAATTGACTGTGTTACATTCTGCTCATGTAAAGGGTTTGGTAAATGCATATAATTTTAATGTATTGGCATAAATATTTTTACTGCAGAAAAAGTTTTTCCAACTTGTAGCCGTGCCATTGCTACTGTATGGCTGCAACACTTGGACTTTAACGAAACGCTTGGATAAAAAGCTAACCACTCGGCATAAAATACCCTAAATAGGTTGATATACCGTTAAAATCAATCTAAAAACACTCTCCGAAAAAAAAAAAAAAAAAAAAAAAAAAAAACTTGGCAAAAAAATGGAAAGTAGGGGTTAAACGGTGGGTTCAGAATTTATGAAAATTAAGCGAATCCACCATTCAGTAAAGCTGTAAAAACAAAAGTGGGAAATATGTTTCATTAATTTAATTATGCTTTCCTAGAACTAATAAGCTGTATAAACCAGTCAATAGGAATTCTGCAAAAATTAGTTACAGCTGTATGGACAATGAGTTTGATTATGCATGAAGTGATAATCATTGGCGGCATTAACGTAAAAGAACTTCTACAATTCTAGATATAAAAAAAACAACTATCATTTAGAGCGAAGATTTCTGGCCAAAAAATGTCTTTAGCAAAGATAAAAACTGAATGTAGATTTAATGTGGCATATATTGGGGCCACAGAGATGCTATAGAAATGGTGTTTCTATAACCAAAAAAATCTATTTGAAAATAGGCATTACACTAACACTAGTACGACCCCGAATTACATATGGAAATCTAAATATGCAAATATTACCCAGTTTTGAGAAGGATCGTATATTTGTAATAAAAGGTCATGATCTAAATTCACCTTAGAGAAATAAAAGATAATTGGTGGGTCATTTAATGCCGATAAAGTTAAATAAATTCATTCTTAATGCATAATACAATTTTGTTTATAAACTAATGTTTTTCTATTCAACCCATAGATTGGACCCCAACAGGTACTACCACTCCGGGTCAGAGTGGACCAGAGAGCAATGATGAAGGGGTGCTCTACATTCCCCAAACCTCCAAAATTGGAACCTCACCATCAGATAGAGTTTAACGTCATTCCCAGGACATGTAGACCCTCAGTCACCGCCTTCTCGTACCCATATGATAAAAAGGGGCTTGGGGCTTGCCATAAGGGCAATAGGGTTGGGAAATCATATAGGTGCTAGGGCTTGACGTGACCAGCCGATTGATCGTAGGTGGCCTCTCCGACCGCCCGTCTAGCCCAAGATAGGACCAAAGTGGAGTATTGCAAGTCATGAACTGCTCATCCACCTGGGTTCTATCCTTAAGCATCACGGGTCGCCACCCACGATCAACAGGTGTCCCCATTGGGAGAGTCTTACCCCTCTGCAGAGGTGCAGTCGGTGCATTCTAACGCCCCAACGACAGGGCGGGTTTTTGAGCTGTCCAGAATTAATGTGTGTTTGATGATCACCACAAAGAGTAAAACACTGAGTAGCAAATTTTACCTGACACATTTTAACCTGTCATACCATGAGCTTCGGTTCGTGGGTGTTCCCTTATTAAAAAGAACCTTGTGTCTAACCCGCATAAGAGAGTTACGTGGTAAATACCTATATATGCATGTATGTGCCTGTGAGAGAGAATATTCCCCTATTCATTATTTGATATCCCATAAAAAAAATTATCTATCTGAATTCTTCCAATGTGTAGGCGTATTAGTGCTAATATATGTCTGCACCACTTTGACGTTAACGAAATTCTTGGAGAAAAAGTTATATGGTAACTACACAAGGATGCTGCGTGTTGTCCTGCACCCAGCAAAAAGCAGCTGTACGGCTACTTTGCTCCTATTATACTAAACATCCAACTAAGACGAGCAAGACACGATGAATATTGGAGAAGTAAGGACGATCTGATAATTGTCATTCTCCTGTGAACACCTACACATCGATACTCCAAAGTGGGCGACCAGTAAAGGCTTACATTGGTCAACTCTGTGGGGATACTGGATGTCACGTTGAGAGATGACCAATAGGGACGGGTGAGAGAGAGAGAGAGAGAGAGAGAGAGAGAGAGAGAGAGAGAGAGAGAGAGAGAGAGAGAGAGAGAGAGAGAGAGAGTCATGTGAATTCGTGACGTCAGTGTGACACGGTGATGATAACATTAAATCTCTGCATCTGTTTGTAACGTACAACTAGAAAATTAACGATTCTGGTAAACAATGATGACATATGTTGTACAGTGTGGTCTGAAAGTCTTGTCACCCCTTACATATATTTTAGCAGTAAGTAAAGTAAGCGGAGTGGCCTATAATCGGTATCAGCCGGATAGCGGGAGGGGGGTCTATCCCTTTTTGACTAGTGCTAGACCAAGGATATTGTTGAAAAGGTGGAGTGCCACACCAGCCACCAGCATCCCACTTTACCGCACAGATCAAAGTGTATAACTCATGCGCTGAGATAGTGAGGGTCGGTATCGAACCTGGAACCTTGTGGTTACCAGACGAATCCTCTACCGACTGAGCCAAACCGGTCTTGAAGGTAAAATTATTGAATAATACAACCTGAAATTATAAAATATAATATAATTTTTATTGATCTTTTCAGTGGTAAAATAATTACATATATACATTTACCGACCCCTTTGCACGAGTAGGATGTGAAACAAGGTCAATTTTTTAAGCGAAGTTTAACAGGCTTGAATTCAATGATTTCCTTCTCCTAGACTGGTTGCCTAATCAAGGTTAAAGAGCCTAGTCTGACCTACTATTTACCCAAGAGTATTAGCGCTATACGAAATGCTAACATCCTCATCCCGGATATGAACTTGGGTCAACAACTCAATTTCTAACGATGATAACCATTACATCACGCGCATTATTTATCAAATTGCTAAAACGAAAAATACTGTTAAAACAATAAGTAGGGTTAGAAAACACTCCAGGGCCACCTTGAACCGCATCAAATAATTTGAGAATAATTTTAACTAAAATTTTCGAAGATGTTAACAAAAATCATTCTATGAAATGGGTGGTTTTTAAAATAATGAAGTATTTCAACATATTCATAGTTTAATATAAATGTGAATAAATAACGAGTGTGAAATGGAGGTTAGATAATCTGGTGTTTATTTGACGGGTTTAATGTGTTCTTATGTCCTTTGGGGATATATATATATATATATATATATATATATATATATATTCTATTGACTCCATTGAAATTAACAGCGTAAAAAAATGATAATCAAGTGATATTCATAACCTTTCTGCGATAGAAAAAAAAACATTTGTCATCACAACAAAACTGGACATGTTTTGCAAAGGTCAGTCTAGACAGTAGATATTTTTCAGTATTTCTGTGTTGACCCTACTCAATCACTCACTCCCAAGATGAAATAAGGATAGTCATACCATTAACCCTCTATTGATTCGTCTACACGCAGACGTAACGCTTACAATAAACTACCACCATCTACAGTCTCTCTCTCTCTCTATATATATATATATATATATATATATATATATATATATATATATATATATATTAATTATATTTATATACGCACATATATATACACATACATACACACATACCATATATACACATATACACACATACACCATATATACACACATACAAATACCATGTATACACATATACACACATACAAATACCATGTATACACATATACACATACAAATACCATGTATACACATATACACATACAAATACCATGTATACACATACAAATACCATATACACAAACACCATGTATACACATATACACATACAAATACCATGTATACACATAACACATACATGTATACACATACAAATATATACACAACACATACAATATACACACAATACATAACACAAACACATACAATATACACAACACACACAATATACACAAACACACACAATATACACAAACATACAAACACATACAATACACAAACACAACACACAAAACACAAACAATATACACAAACACACAATACAAACATACAACACATACAATACACAAATACACAACAATATACACAAACACACAAACAATATACACCAAATACACAAACACACAACACAATACACAAATACACAACAATACAATATATACACAAACACATATATGCACACAAACGATGTATATATATATATATATATATATATATATATATATATATATATATATCGCTCACAAGCAATCTCTCTCTCTCATATATATATATATATATATATATATAATATATACACACACACACACGTGCACACAATATATATTTACACACCTTCATATCTACGACTATAATTAATAACTTCAGACACTGGTATGCTTTTGTTGAAATCGAATGACATGTGCGCGCACAAGCAAAATGGAAAATTGCATAGAAACTGATTGACGTGTTTTGCGCTGTCTCCTCCTCCAAATATTCTGGACCCGTCCATTTAGAGAGAAGGCCAACTCGGAAAATAGCAAATCAACAATGTCCATTGAAAACCTGTGTCAAACGAGTGAATAACCTGCTACAGTTTTGCAATATTTTGCCCACCTCAGTTTTCTAATCCAACAATATATTTTCATACGGACTTACACCCTGCATAGACCGATGGTAAGCAAGCTGTTCTCACAACCCATATCTCGTAAGGTTGATCTACGTCAACTTTTCCACTCAATATCTTATTATAATGGAGATTGTGTGTTTGTCTATCTGTAACCAAAACTATATCACTACTCAAGTCACAATTCCCTTAGTTATTTACGTCACATTCTCCATGATTTTATTTTTATTTAAACCTCAATTATTAATAAAAATTGTTTTACATCATTAAGACTGTTGACCATATCCACATGCTAATAACATGCAGTTGTATTTATATATACAACAAAATAGCGGTTTACAGTGTGAATGGGAAGGCTAATTTGCATATTGATCTTAAAATTTGATTTTGATAAATATATGCTTAGTATTATTGATTTCTAATTGTTTGGCTTTATTTTATCGAATATGAACAAAAATCTCGGGGATAAATCTTTAAAAAAATCTATTAACAAGAAGAAATAACTGTAATATTATTCTTTAATTCTTATTTTAACTAAATAGTTAAATTAAGAAAATTTACCAATGAAAGACGGGAGTAATGGAAAATGATGGAAGAGTTAATTTCAAAGTTGTTCTATTTTTCAATCATACCCCCTGTTCCAAATCTTCATATCTGCATTCTTATTCAGTTTCATTAGCCTTTTTAATTTAATATGACATTTTATTATATTAAAACTTAAATACTTGCACCCGGAGGGTGCATATATTTGCTAGTAGAATTAATGGTTATTTCCTATAAGTCTAACATGATCAAAGGGGAACCACTCTTGGCTGATGAATTATTCATTTATTGATCTACTGGGAAAAAGAAGACGGGGGTTTAATCGGAAAATAAATGAATAATTTATCACTCAAGTGTGGTTCTCCTTTGGCCATGTTAGGCTTATAGGAAATTACCGATTTAATCTTACTCAGTAATCCAGTTTGGTTGTGTTGGCACTACCCATATAGCGTGTCTTCGAGATGAATAGCCTGGCAGAGCCCATCCCTCCTCATTCTAGATCGATTGCCATACTAAGGTTAAAAAGCCCATTCTGTGTAAATGTGCCCATAGCTAGAGGGAGAATAGTTGAGTCTATACCTTTCCCATTGTTATTAACACTAAGTGAAATACAAACAGTCGATTATGATTTCAACTCTGGAAGCTGAGTCCACTTCGTACACAGATAACCGTCACATTACGAGCACCACCATATACTCAATTTACAGGGCGATTTAAAAAGTTAACACTCTTATGGGAGTATCTATAACTTCAATGAGTCTCAACATGCTCACCATAACTGTACAACAAAACGCAAGTAATATATATATATATATATATATATATATATATATATAATTTAAAAAAAATACTGCATTGCGTGACTGAAATAAAGGCTATTTTTCGAAGCCAAATATACCAGGGCTTAACGATCTATAGAGAACATTACACTCAAAACGAATATTATTAGCTATTTTTTATTACCAAACTCTACAGCACTGTAAAGCAAGCCAAAAATAAAATTGAAGCACTTCTGTAACCAAAACTAAAGTTGCATAAATACCTACCTATACATACATACATACACTATATATATTTACCAACCCATTTCACGGGCAGGATGTGACACAAGGTCAATTTTTAAGCGGAGTTTAACAGGTTCGAATTCAGAGTTTTCCTTCAACTAGACTGGTTGACTTACCAGGGATGAAAAGCCCAGTCTGTCCTATTTACCCATAGCTGGAGGGAGTGTATTTGGATGCATACCCTTCCCAAGGGTATTAGCGCTAAGTGAATAGCCTCGTCCAGGATTTGAACACGCGTCAAACGAGTCATTTCATATGACTCTAACCATTACACTAGGCACCTCCATGCATATGCATAAATGATATAAGAGGTCTACTTTATTGAAGTCAGTCAGTCTACTATTGGTTTGAACAACAGCAACTGGTCAAGCACAACTGAACCAGTGTCAACTGGTACTTATGGGAATTCAGAATAGTCCACTCATACATTTGGGTAATTCCATTCCTTGAGTCCTGATTGGCTGCTTGGTTTCTATGATGTTCTGAGGTTTCATAAATAACCTGCCATTTTGCAGTAGTCTTTGCAGCAACTCAGGTTCGTATCAAGTTACGACTGCTTGCTGCCTTGTCTTACCAATTCGACGGTAATTGGAACTAGTATGATTATTCTACATACGTATTTTTGAATTGCTACGTATTCATATAAAATAACCGTTACACATATTCAGCCACATTATGCACTATTTGTTTAACAAAGGCATTAATATCCAGCACTTGTCCTTTGCCTGAATTATATTTCCATCGCCACGGAAACTCACTGAGGAGAAGGAAAATTTTGATTCATAAGCGAATACAGAACAAACTGTAATCCTGCTGTTCTGTCATTGGTGATAAACATTTCTGGGGCACATTGTCCAGTAAGAAATGTCTTCGGGCTTTCTGCCATTTGGCAGATATCCGAAATATTTCGTCGGTCTACCGCCAACTTTCAACCCCAGACACAAATACATTAATATACTTCCTGCAAATAATAAGGATACATAGACTGAAGCAAACAGATTGGAAGAAAATGGAAATATAAAAACTTTATCATTCTGAGGGTTATGATAATAATCGTCCTTCACGCTTCTCTCTTGCTGTCAAATGAAACTCTGAATCGCTGTGTTTGTTCAGGACATTATTTACAACAAAACTCTGCCAAATCTCTAAGTCCTAAATTGTCTGTCTTCGTGAGCTAGTGGGCACAATCAACTCTCTGCTAGAATTTGTTCATTTCTAATAAAAAAAAATGTGCTAGCTTGTACAGAAGAGCACTCTCATGAAAATGTATGTTAATTCTGTTTTAATGGTCGATTTTAACGGTAGGTCAACCCATTTGAGGTTATTCTATGCTTAGACATTAGGGAATGGTATACATTGTATGTTTATAGTTATATCCGCAGTTTTTGTGTAGTTAAGAGTTTTTTTTTAATATATAAAATGAAAATAAAGAAAATAAAGAGGGAATGGAAATTAAGTAAGTAATATATAAGATATAAATAAAATAAGATGGAATGAAATTAAGAAAGAAAGAAGTAAAATTCTATGAGAAAAAAAGGGTAATTTGAACATTAGCTACATACATGAGAGTAACCTCCCCTTGTTTCTTTCACTTTAAGGAAACGGTCTGTTTTTGTCGGTCATTATCATTTCACCGTAATTAATACACTGAATGTTTGATCACGAAAATATCATAAAATGTGTTCTTAATAACAATTAAGTTAATTTTCAAATAATGCACAAACATAATTAAGAACACATTTTATGATATTTTCGTGTTAAAACATTCAGTTGTATTGATTGGAAAAAAATCGTATTTTCAGTGTAGATTTACGTTGAAATGAAAATGGCCGACCAAAACAGACGGCTTCCTCAAAGTGAAAGAAACAAGAGGAGGTTACTCATTTATGTAGCTATTCAGATTACCAAAAAAAAAAAAAAAAAAAGAAAGGAAAGTAAAAAAAATACATGTGAAAGGAAGGAAAGAAAGTAAACATTTACACGAGAAAAGGAGAGAAACAAAGTAAACATTTACACGAGAAAGGAGAGAAACAAAGTAAACATTTACACGAGAAAAGGAGAGAAAACAAAAGTAAACATTTACACGAGAAAAGGAGAGAAACAAAAGTAAACATTTACACGAGAAAAGGAGAGAAAAAAGTAAACATTTACACGAGAAAAGGAGAGAAAAAGAGTAAACATTACACGAGAAAAGGAGAGAAACAAAGTAAACATTTACACGAGAAAAGGAGAGAAAAAAGAAAATTACAGAAAAAAAGTAAACATTACACGAGAAAAGGAGAAAAAAAAAGTAAACATTACACGAGAAAAGGAGAAAAAAGTAAACATTACACGAGAAATCATCACTAACATCATCCGCAATGATGAATTAAATAAATAATAGCTTTAATATTGCTAAAAGTTAGACATGAGACTTTGATGAGTTGTGGTGCACCTAAGCTTTGTACACAATAAATTTCATTATCATTATTATTAAAAGGGAAAAGTAAACTATAGACGATGAAAACGGAAAGAAATTAAACAATACACAAGAAAGAATTAAAGAATACAAGAAGGAAGAAATTTAAAAAAACATGCACGAGAAAAGACAATGACAGTAAATACAACAGATCTTACTCTGATTTTAATGGCATATCAACGCGTCTGGGTTTATTTTATGCCTGAAGGTTAATGAATCGCATATATTGTACATTTATATTCAGTTTTTTTTCGTAGTTTAAGAGTTTATCTTTAAATTTATATCTTATTTTAACGATCTGTCAGAATCCTCAGGGAATTCTTTTTTTAACAATTACGTTTCATGATTCTATAAGAATTAAAACTAGTTTTTAGCTTCAATAGCAAACACTGGTTCTTATGATACATTAGGAGGCTTCAGAGAAACCTCCAAACGTAGGTGAATATATGTAAGAAATTCCAACACAGACTTTATTGTCTGAGCACATTTAACATGAAATACTGGTACAAAACGAAGATATGAAAGATACCTCGAAAGGTTATCACTTCTTACAGGAGCTACGTATATAGGGTCTTGAAAGGGCTACGTCGTACATGGGTACAAGATTTTTAGTTGGGGCAGGGGGCTAGGTGTCCCGAGTCCAAACGGACAGAGACACAAATCGTCTAGTGCATCCTTGTGTATGCCAGATGTAAGAGAGTGATTTCTTACCGGGCTGTGTTTAGATAACCAGGTAGTATGCACTCTAGTGGCAAATACTGGTGACAAGTGAAGATAACCCTTTTTCACTATCAACCTCATATCACAAGGTCAGAGAATCGCTACGGTACTGATCAGGTTTACGAATATAATTGTTGGCATGATTTTATTTCTATCAAGAAAGACAAAATAATATCAATATTGACATTTTCAAATAGATCCTTTATATTGGTTGCATTGAAAAAATAAGTTATCAACTAAGAGATAAATCTCCGCATTCTATGAGAAAATGTTTAACAGGGTAGAGTATCTGAGACGCTATTGACTATTATTCGTATTACTTGTGTATAAAGGTGTACGCAAGTCTTGTGTGACCAATGCTCAATCGGGATATAGGGAATTGATCCTTTCTGGATTTTTTGAAAGCTGGTTTCAATTCTCCAAGCATAGGTTTTATCAGGAAGAATTCATTGTGTTTGTTATTCTAATGGCGTTGTCATTTTGTATAGAATTTATTAATTTTGGGTTGGGTAATTCCATGTCAAATCTTACAGGCCATGTCACCCACCGCCTTCAATTTTTCTGAAATTTTGTACATATGTGGAGTAAGTTAAAGTTAGACAATCCCTCAAATCCGAGCTTCCAATTCGAAAAATCGGCCGAGTTATGTCGATTTTAAACTCGAAAAATTTGAGGGAGAGGGGAGAAAAATGGTGACATTTTGTAATCTATTTTTGTCTATAAAATGAGTTCTAGAGCTTCCATAATCCTAAAACCTGGTTTATCAAAGCATTTTGGCCCCAGAAATCCATAAATGTTATCAAAATAGGCATGAAATTAACCAGTTTTACGTAATTAATGATTATAATTCTTTCATAGCAAGATCAATAAGTGGAAAATCGCAATGTGGCACTGCATATAAAAATACTTCCTTTAAATTATTATTCTACATGTATTGAACATTACTTGTACCAAAAATAAAGTTTGTTTTTGCTCACAAGGGAAATTACAACATAGTTAAAATTTTGCACTTTTATGTTTTGAGGTTTCCGTTCAGCCATTGAATAATGATTATATTGAGCAAAATAACTGTCAGAATTCGATAGAAATTATCAGACTTATGTTATGGGTTGGATACATTTACAATAATATAAAAACAAACATTTGTGTGATTTCTAAAGCTTTCCCTTTGGGATTACCTTCATATTTACCCATTTATTTAATTTTCTTTTATCTAATTATGTATAGATGCTTACAAATAAGGTAAGGCATATCCTATATGTCGCTTATTGGAATAATTCCAATGGAAATTATCTTTCTATTCTTTTACAGATTTATTGTAACAAAGTTATTACCAAAATGTATAAACGATATTAGCACAACACTTCGTGTTTGGGTAAAGCATGAACTCATCTTTTCTCTTTGCTATCGGTAAAATCGCTGGGTGACTGGTCTCTCTCTCTCGCCTAGATTGGCAACTATTCTAGAAAGAGAAACTAATTCAAAATCAAACTACTCTCTGAAAAATTACTTATTACTAAAATCGCATTGCTATTGAATAACGATGCAAGAGCTATATACGTTCGGCCAAGAAAGTAATGACATGTTTTTTTTTTATTCTTCAGGTCAGCAACCCGAAATTCCTTTTCTACTGCCGGAACACAAACGAGGAGGGATGGAATGAACACTAACACTAACGCCACAGACTAACAAAACAAAGCCCCCCCCCCCCAAAAAAAAAACAAAAAAACAAACAAAAACAAAAAAAAAAAACAAACAAAACAAAACACAGAAAAACAAAAAAAAACCATACACAAAAAACAAAACAAAACACATACACAAAAAACAAAACAAAAAAAAACAAAAACATACACAAAAAACAAAACAAAAAAAAACAAAACACATACACAAAAAACAAAACAAAAAAAAACAAAACACATACACAAAAAACAAAACAAAAAAAACAAAACACATACACAAAAAACAAAACAAAAAAAACAAAACACATACACAAAAAAACAAAACAAAAAACACAAAACACATACACAAAAAAAAACAATAAACAAAACACATACACAAAAAAAAACAAAAAACAAAACAAAACACATACACAAAACAAAAAAACACAACAAAAAAAAACAAAAACAAAAAAACAAACACACACAAAAAAACAAAAAAAAAAACAAAAACAAAACAGACACATCCTTGACAGAGCCGACGAAGAATTCCGCACAGGAACAGTGCTAACGAGGGTTGAACGTAACCAGAACACAGAAAGCACAGGCGAAGATGAGTAAAAACGAAATCAGTATCCCGACGTTCCTGTACGCTAGTGATACTGGCGGTGACTAAGCTGTAGAGCAGACACCCCCTGTCTTTATTGAGCCTAGAAATTTCTCTATGAAAGCGGACGTTCTTGGATAATGTTGTAACCTAACAAAGATTACTAAATGATAAATAACTGAAACGGAGGCTGGAAATGAATGGAATATTTATTACATTAACAAAATACAATACTTGCCAGCGGCGTGAAGAAAGGTAAACCCCTGCTAGTGGTATCAGACTACTCAGTAAGCATAATACATCCGTATTTATGAGGACATATCCATTAATATTTTCTGCATTATTCGGACTATTGTCCCCATCTCCATTGTTATGTGTACAACGTTTCGGTCGATATGCCCTCCGACCTTCTTCAGGTATTTCTTGTCAGAGTCCGAAAAGAAGGTTCCCGAGTCCAACAAGAAATACCCGAAGAAGGCCGGAGGGCATATCGGCCGAATCGTTGTACAAATAACAATGAAGATAGGAACAATAGTCCGAATAACGCAGATAATACTAATCATCAAGCCTCATCTCAAACATTCAGAGAAATATCCAATAACGTTCATAGGTAGGGTATATAACAGGTACTCACCATCCATCCTCTCCTGTATATGCAGCATACAAAATGTATTTTTACTTTTAGGGATTGACAGCCTCATCGAAGCTAGCAAAGCAGTTCATTCTGCATTTCACCTTCGCTAAACAACTGTCATTGAAAATTTGTGGATCAGCGTTGACTATAAATCCACCTGAAACAACCATTTCTTGCGTGCTAAATAATTTTAGATTATTTCATATATGTTTGGTAAACACGGAACATAAGATCAAATTACGTGTCTAACCCCACGGCAATAAGGTAGAAACATTTAAAATGTTAACATAGGCTTATGGAAATCAAGTTGTATTTTGGGCACAGGTTTTTAAGTGACATGATTTATTTTCGAATGACCGAATGATGGTGGATGATGAATTCGTAATTTATGTCGACCGGTGATTTCACGAACTGAAGAAAAATGCGACAAAAAGGTGACAAC
Organism: Doryteuthis pealeii; assembly: GCA_023376005.1. Classification (NCBI taxonomy): domain Eukaryota; kingdom Metazoa; phylum Mollusca; class Cephalopoda; order Myopsida; family Loliginidae; genus Doryteuthis; species Doryteuthis pealeii. Next base: position 15,138,118 of record CM042137.1, read on the forward strand.
TCATCAGGTATGATCGTCGTTTGACGGCAGGGTTAGATAGTGATCGGTGTCAATTATCCTTGATCAAGGTTGCCAACCTAATAAATAAGACAAACTAGTCTCATCCCTTTATGGATTCATTCAGTGTGTCCGAATCTTTATGAAGTAATTTGAATTGACTAGAGTCCCAGTCCTTCCTCTACGTCGTTTCTCCTTCTTTACGTCTCTCAGTTTCAAACTTTTTTCCACATGTCCAAGTGGCAGTGATACATTCACGCCGAAGTCACTACTGTCGAAATGACCAAAATGAACTCCTTATTGTAGAAGTTATGCCCCAGATATCATAGAAACAATACAATACTCACCGTCGTAGTGGGATTCTAACTACCGTCGAGTTAGCAGACAAGAACAACATGCAAGCTGTAACTTAAATACAGTCCTTGCATGCTGCTGGCATAGTGCAGACTGATGGCTGAAGAGCGGGTACTTATCCATATCTCTACTCACCATGAAAACCATCAGCCAATCAAAACCCAGGAAGTGAACTTGCCAGAGTTCATAATGGAATAACCCAAAGCTGTATATAAACCACCTACCAAAACTCTAGAAATAGTTTTGCATTTAACTTGTAACAGAGTTGAATACTTGACACAAAATCCAACACTTATATCCAGTTTCTCTGTGAGCATACAATGCGTACGCAATGCCATAACCACGCCATGAACGTGATAAAACGAGATCAAACCCCATAAATCCTTCTGATGATGGCGACATTGTTATTTTAAAGATAAAACCTTACATGCCAAGCAGATGTATTTGTGTGAGGTAAGTCACCTCGTTCCCCACTATTTATCCAAAAATGATATTTTCATGGTACCATGGATTTGTATTACTATTTTCTATTCACAAAAATCCAAATCCCAATCCATGGTTGCCGTTCAGTAACTTTTGGTAAAATGCGACTGGTTATGACCAACCAACTTAAGACAGTGTCAGTTGAAAACTACCAGAATTATTTCCAGTATTAGGAATAATATCATCGGTTCCCAAGGGAAGTATTTAACAGTTTATGTATAATTAAATGGATAATAAAAATGACACAAGGCTCAGTATCAAATAGAACAAGTTTTAATATCCAGATGGCACTGAGAATGATAGTCATAAAATAAAGTCCAACAATTCTTCCAGGAAGCTGACTAATCCTGTTACGGAGAAAGAATTTTTATATTTACTGTAATTTGTCAAAACTTAAAAAATATTCTGGAAAAGAGAGAAAGCTATCTATCATTGGCCAGTTGTAAAAGCCGGAAAAAAGATTCCGAATGAAAAAAGGAAAACAAAAAGAATCTGTTGAGAAAAAAACGACGAAAAAAACGAATATGAAGAAAAAGATAAAAAACTGAATTGAAGAAAAAGATAAAAAAAACTGAATTTGAAGAAGAAGATAAAAAAACTGAATTTGAAGAAAGATAAAAAAAAACTGAATTTGAAGAAGAAGATAAAAAAACTGAATTTGAAGATAAAAAAACTGAATTTGAAGAAGATAAAAAAAACTGAATTTGAAGAAGATAAAAAAAACTGAATTTGAAGAAGAAGAAAAAAAAGAGATAAAAAACTGGATTGAAGAAGAAGATAAAAAAACTGATTGAAGAAGAAGATAAAAAACTGGATTTGAAGAAGAAGAAACAAGAAGAAGATAAAAAAACTGAATTTGAAGAAGAAGATAAAAAACTGAATTTGAAGAAGAAGATAACAAGAATATGAAGAAAAGAAACGAATATGAAAAGGAAAAAAACGAATATTTAGAAAAAATGAATATGAAGATAAAAAACTGAATTTGAATAAGAAAAAAACATATGAATAAGAAAAAATCAGGAATATGAATAAGAAAAAGAACGAATATGAAGAGGAAAAAGAACGAATATGAAGAGGAAAAAGAACGAATATGAAGAGGAAAAAGAACGAATATGAAGAGGAAAAAGAACGAATATGAAGAGGAAAAAGAACGAATATAAAGAAGGAAAAAGAACGAATATAAAGAAGGAATCTTTAAAAAGAGAAAACTATTTCTTACTAGCCCCAAAATAAACTTCGCTGTTAAGCCTTTCTCTCAAATTTATGAAATGTCATTCTCGTAAATTGTATTAAAAACACGCAAATTACTTCGCTAAAAGTTAGCAGGCTACTTGTGACCTTCGCCAGGTCACATTCTGAGTTTTTAGTTTTTAGTATTTTTTTTTTTATACAAGCAGGTCTCAGAGGTTCAATTCCTTATCTGAATAAAGGTCATATAAGAGAGAGAGAGAGAGAGAGAGAGAGAGAGGATAGAGAGAGAGGGATAGAGAGAGAGGGGATAGAGAGAGAGGGATAGAGAGAGAGGGGGAGAGAGAGAGGGAGAGAGAGAGATGGGTAAGTGTGTGGGATTCAAATCGATTTCTCATATATTTTCTCTAATCTAATAATACTATAAAATCAATAATACAATAAGAGAAAAAAAAAACATCTAACACTCGACCCAATGATTGAGAGAGGAACGTTACCGAAAATATTTCATAGGTGACTCGTGTCCCACTCTAAAATGGATAATTTTATGGCATATGCAAATAGTAACATTGCAAATGGCATTGGCGGAATAATGCCATTCCCGAGAGATATCCGCCCCAACTGACTTTGCTGACATCTGGCAAATGCTTCGATTGTAAATTCCAATAAATATTTCGCCCAACATACAACATAAAGTCAGCAGCAATAACAGCCATCTTAGTTATGATATCTCTGTCTCTCTTTCTGAAAAAAAAAAATGTGATGTTTGTGTCCAATTTTTTGCCTTGAATGCTGACTGTTGTGGAACTGGTTGTAAACATCAGAGATCACACGAGATTGGTTGGAGATATCATTATTTTTTACTGCAGCTTTCTATTTGAAAAAATATCATAATTCCTTTACTAAGAAGAAAAAAAACCCCAAAAGAACCTTCCCCCCAAAAATAGAAAACCAAAAACAGGGCAAAAAAGCAAAACAAAAATTTTTATATGCAAGAATTCACTCGAGTTTATTTTGACAATTTAGTAAAGTTTTCACGCCCAATTGTCGATCAGTTAATTTTAACGGGAAATTTTGGGGACCGGTTTAGCTCATTCAGTAAAGCTTCTGCTTCGGGAATCACAATGTACAAGGGTTCAATACCGGCCTTCAACAACAGCAGCGCATGGGTAACTTGGATCTGTGAGGTAAAGTGAGGAAATAGTGGGAGGTGTAGCCCTACCTCGGATGCAAAACAATCTCCTTAGGTTAACGCTTGTGAAAAGGGGATAGACTCTCGCTGTCCGACTGATACCAACAATAGGCCACTCGGTCTACTTTTTATATGTGTAATATGTTAGACATCATTTTGATTCAGAGAGAGACGATTCTTTTTGCTGCCCCCTAACATGTTTTTACTTCATACCACATCTTGAAAAGTATGCTGAAAATATGAGATTCAAAATTAAAATAAAATCTTTTGTTTTTTCTTAAAACTTAATGATACAACAGTTCCCACAATGGCAATGGTATCGAATGGAAACTATTATTATGATTAATAGATTTTAAGGGCATGTCAACCAGTTTAGGTTACTTTATGCCAAGAGAATCGCGTTTATTGTAAGTTCATATTTACATTTTTTGTAGAGTTGTTTTTTTGCACCCGATCCTATCGAATTTGAATACTTTAAACTGGTCTTTTTTATCCATAGGTGATATCCTAATTGGTACTACAACTCTGCTCAGTGTGTACCTGAGTGTAATGTCAATGAAGGGGTACTCCACACTCCCAGATCTCCAGAACCTTAGCCTCATCGCCAGAGGTAGTTCAGTGTCTTATCGTTTTGGAAGGGTCTTACACCTCTGCAGGGGAAACAGTCAGCGTATTCTAAATCCCACCGACAGGACAAGAGGAAAATAGCGAAAACCCATAAAAAAAACTATATAAGAATCGATTTTATTACGGTAAAGTGGCTGATATCGACTTGTGGGGTCAATGAGACTATCCAAGGGGTCAATAAAGGTCTGGGGGATCAAAAGGGGTAGATAAACTTTGTGGGCGATCGAAAGCTGACATTAAGAAATAAAGATAAACTGATTATCTATGACAGCAAACAGATTCTCTGTTCTGCATATTTTTCCCTATATTTCATGTGACATATTGATTTAACATGGTATTCCTACGTATTTCGATAAGAAATTTATGTTAAATTCCCGAATTATGTTCAATATTCTGTACCTTTATCATGATGACGCTCAATAGTTTTTTTCCCCTTTTTGTATCCCTATATTTAAAGAGTGATATGCATAAAACAGTCTGACGTATGTAATTTTCTTTGCTAATGCATATGGAACCTATATATATACCTGTTTATTTATTCGTTCATTTTTGGCGGTTGTTGAGAGATCGAAAATTCCATGAAGGGATCGATGGTCTAAAAGTTCTGGCAACCGTTGGCAAATAAAATCGTATAACCTAGTTCAGTGGTTTCCAAACTTTTCCAGGTTAGCGCATTTGTTGGGAAAATCGTACCTTGAAAATTGAAATGGGACTTATTAGAATGGAAACTTGGACAATACCACCCCTACCTTTACCTCCATTAAGATATTTCCGAAGATGTTTTACATTAAACAGGGACACGGCACAAATAGAGAAACATTATTCTCTAAACTTTAAACACGAAAAAGATTTAAGCGTGTTCTGTGTATGACACTGAACTACAACTAATTGCGAATTTCAAGTTCTGGAGAATGTGGAGTACTCTTCATTGACATTACTCCCGTACCCATTGACCAGGAGGAGTAATCTCTGTTAGGGATCCAGGTATACATCAAATATATCTGTTTAACGGGATTCCAATTCGATAGGGATACTTGGTGCCATATAACTAAATTGTTTGTATTAGGAATAATCATTTGAAGAGAATCGATTAGTAAGGATTATTTTTAGTAACTTGAAAGAGTGTGCAAACAAATGACTTATTAATTAAAAATAATTACTTGAAACCAAATAATTATCATTATTAGATAATAATTCTTGAAACCATATAAGTGTAAATTATTTAAATTAGATATGTACATTCAATATCAATAAAGATTTCAGTTCATGAGTCGTGAAGAGTGTGCAGTACCCATTCATTGCCATTAATCCCATATTTACTCTAACCCGGAATGGTAGTACCTGTTAGGGTTCCATCTATGGGTCCAATAAATATGTTTGAAAATAGAATTAGACAGAAATTATTGGTGTTATATAACTGTAAATTATCTTTATTATTAATATGTTATTTGAAGCTATGATAGTTTATTAATGATTATTAATATCATTAGATGTCTGAAGCCATATGTATGCGAACGAATTATTATTATTAGATAGAACTTTTCTTTAAACCATATGATTGTGAATAAACTATGAATATTTGATAGTAATACGTAAAACCATACAGCTTTGCATATATATATAAAATATTCCTATCTAATTTAGAGAAACGGTGGAGAAGTAGGGATGTAATCCACAGAGAACCAACTTCATTTCAGATGTGTACCAAAAATAAACCGTCAAGAAACAACTACACAAAAATGTAAATATAAACATATAATGAATACAATTTCCCAGACAAGTTGAGATGCCGTTAAAATCAAAACTTGAACACTACGATATATTGGATACATCTTAAGAAACAACTATGTGCAATTAAACATCTATGGCCTAAAGCGATCTTTGAGGTTGGTATTTTTCTGTAAATTACTGTATTTTGACAAGAAAATACGAGGGTGATTGAAAAAATAATGCCATTTCGTTTAGGACAGGTATAATTACCAATACAGTAACATGTATCATACATAAAAAATGAAGCTAGTCCTCTGTGGATTACATCCTTGCTTCTCCACAATCATCGTTTCTCTAAATAGCAATGTTCCACCTTCAAATGAGAGCATGTATCCCTGCTATTTCACTTCATCGTCACTGGAATAATGTTTGCCTCTCAAACCCTCTTTCATGGGTCCGAAGAGATTATAGTTTGAAGGCGCTAAATCTGGTGAGTATGGAGGAAGCTGTAAAGTTTTCTACCCGAATGAGGCGATTTTCTCCCTTGTCCTGATGACGGTGTGTGGTCGAGCATTGTCATACTGAGGGAGGACCTTTTTGATGGGCACGTTGGACCTTACTTGTCGGATTCTTGCTCTGAGCCTCATTATGGTTTCAATATACACTTTAGTTTTATAAAAGACTTAACATGAAATTAAGAAAATGTCATTTTTTGACTCACCCTCGTACCTTACTGAATCAAACGCTGTGTAACATGTTAGACATCGTTTGGATTCAGAGAGAGACAATTCTTTTTGCTGCCCCCCCCCTAACATGCTTGACATTTACTTGACAGCTGAAGTTGATTCAAAAAATCTTTTAGAAACTTACAGGACTGACGACATGCAGTCATAAGTGGTTTTCAAAAACTGAAGCTGTATTTACTAGAACAGAAGTGAACACTTAACGAAACATTAATTTTTTTGTCATTGTCTTCCGGTTTGGAAACAAAAGATTTTCGACATGCAGTTGATTCGAATTCATCAATATACGAAACAATTTATCTATTTATAATCTATATACTTGCTGTTTATTGTCTTGTACAGTTTTGTTTAACAAATCAAATTACTGAAAAACATCTATCAAATAAGATACGTTAACTTTATCATCAAGGTGTCTTTATTGTTATCAGAAACGAAGGAATCTATGGTGCCCCAATGTGTAACAAAACATTGATTTTAACGGCATGTCAACCTATCTAGGCTTTTTATGACTAGAGGTTAAGGAATCACATTCACTGTACATTATATATTTTGTGTATTATGGTTTCCTTTTTGTATATGATCCTATCGAATACGAATAATTTCTAAGTATATCATTTTGACAGAAACTACAACACCTGGTCAGAAAGGACCTTGAAATAATTGCAATTAAAGGGTATTCGAAACTCCTAATATCGCCAGAACTGAATCCTTACACAGTACCTAAATAATGAAAAAGAACGTATGTTATTCCTACAAAAATGTCTGACGAAACATCGGAAGAGTGAAACAACGAGATCACACGGGACTTGTTAATTCAAACTAGCAATTGCAAATTACTCTGTTAACCTTGTATTTTTGTTTAGTAAACCCTTTTCACTATCCTTGATACTCGTGTTGTTTCGTTCTATTATTTCTGAAAACTCTGATACTCTAGTTAAAACACCATCGGATGTAGCTTAGCGTTATTGCCAGAACACCTTCGGTTGGGGATATAATCAGATTATTCTACACCCTGTCGACAACACTTTGAAAGCAGTTTCCATTGAAAGGGCAAGAGATTTCTCTATGCTGTAGCACTACCCAAATCTTTTTGTCATTGAAAAGACGACCCCGAATAGTATGTAAATTTAATGAAGTTTACAGCTTTTATGTCAATTTATCTACTAAATGTGTCCCAGGAATTGTGCATTGAAAAGTATAGAAAGATTGTATACTTAATTTTAGATAGGTGATGAAGCCTATATCTCCAGTTACCACAGAGGTGATACCAAATAATTCTTATTCTCCATTGGGATATTGCTTTCGCTTAAGTGACTTTCGAACTCTTCAAAAATAGAAGAAAAAATCCCTTAATGTTCGTTTTAATCCTCCTGGCAACAACATCTTCATCGATCCGTTTCCATTCAGATAAACTAAGAGGAGATAGTCGTTATCTTTAAAAGTAGTTTCATCTAATTATAAAGACAATTTCTTGGATTGTAATGAATTGACCAATCCCTGTTCAATGTCCCGTACCATTTCATCGATTCTTCTGGCAACAGTGGAATTACTCAAAGGAATTGTCTGAATTGCTTCATTGGCACGCGAATTCATGACATCAGATATTATTATTATGGACAGTGACCACCAGACAAACAACGGTCTGATTTCGTGTCCCAGTGAAACGACCATTTAAGTAAATTCTTACAAAGCAAATTATATTTGTGTTGCAAATAGTTGACAAAATGTATTCTGATTGTTACTCAGATTCCGCACTGTTTGTAATTCTCCTCTACACGACACAGCCGCGGAAATCCTTGTTATCACTACTAACAAAGGAATTCTGCCGTCTTTTAAGTGTGCCGCAGTTATTCATGCAGATTTTCCTCACATTCACGTACGGCATTTGATTAGTTATGAGTACTAGATACTTTGCATGCCTGTTAGTCTGTGTCTCTTACGTCGGGGAAAGATGGTTATTGTTGAAGAATAATTAAAGTTCCAATTACCGTCGAACTGGGAAGACAAGGCAACAAACGTTTGTAAATCAAATACAAACCGAATGTTACAAAGTCCACTGCAAAATGACAAAGTATATATAAGACTCCACAATGTCATTCAAATCAAGCAGTCAAGCAGCCAATCAGAACTCAAGGAATGGAATCATCCAAATCACCCAGATTCATGGATGGATCATTCTTGATTCCTATTTATACCAGCTGTCTTGGACACTGCTTGAGTTGTACTTAGCTGCTGTTATTAAAACCAACAGTAGAGTAACTGACTCCAATAATTGTCATAGAAAATGGACACAGTGACACTATTACAAATCCTGAACGAGGCTAGTAGTATTTCACATAGCACTAATACCTTTGGAAAGCTATGAATCCAATTATTTCTCATCTAAGGGTAAATAATATGGTAAGCTGGACTCTTTAATATTGATATAACAACCAGTCTAGAAGGAAAACTTAATTCAAACCTGTTAAATTCCGCTTAAACAGACTTTTTGCCCCATCCACCTCGGGCAGCAGAGGTTGGTAAGTGTGTACAATATCCCAGTGGAAGGATTGAGTAACCATCTGTTTCAGCATTGTTCTTGGAGGTTTTTGAAGAATTCTAAAATGTTTATCTTTCTTTTTCTTGATGCAAATATCCAAACTCACTTTTCAATTTGCTGGTATTTATGTTTTCATTTGACATTCAAACACATGGACAAAGTAGATTTTGCAGAATTCAATGGAACTATACAAATATTCCAACAAATATGGCCGATACATTTTTCCGTCCAAATTTCCCATTTTTAAAAATCTCTTTCTTATTAGTCTTTCTTCTCTTTGTTTCATAAGCTCAATCATTTTCCATTCAAACTTCCTTTTTCATCTTACTTCTTAGTCTTCTCCGATGTAGAACTGGTAAAAGAAGAAACGGTAAACTACGAGGAGCATCAGGTAATAACGGTACATTCATATATTGCTCCCTGTATTTTACTATGACGATCCTTGGAGCTGTTTCCCTCCTCAGGACTTTTAGTCTTTGACCCCCCGATTTTACTAGGGCTTCAAAGGGGCGCAAGGATACCCTTAAGAATAGTCTAATATTTATTAGATATACATTGTTCAAAATTTAAAATCAGTTTCGAACACTACACAAATAAAATGTAAAGTGAGAATAATGTCATAAGCAACATTGTAAACAAATGAATATACATACATTTCTTTAAAAAATAATGCATTTTCTGTAATAATTTCGAATACGAATTGCGTTACAGATTTGAAACAGAACGCTATGAACGGCAATTGAATGCTAACAGTTTTTCACATTTCTTTCTATGCTTAAAATTGAATTTAATTTAAAAATACTACATCGTATGTTTACAATATCCTGATGATGGTTTAATATAATAAAAAATGTTTACCATCGGCAAATGCTCCAACTATAATAGAATCCTTCTCTGAATATCCTATATATATATATATATATATATATATATATAATTTTTGGAGGATATGTGCTTAATTGAAGTCATACCTAATTTTTGAAAATTAATTATTTAATAATTAATGAATTTAGGCGGGCATATATGTTCAAATGTAAGGCTAAACAGATCGAGAAAATGTCAATCCCTGAATGTACATTTCGACCTTTTTTCCTAAAAATTGTCGGCTAAAAGCCATATCAAATAAACAATGTTTATTAACGTACTTTCATATATATATATATATATACCGAGATAACAAGTTGAACTATATATCTGAGGAATTCCGAAGAACCCATATACAGTACCGTTGTGACAGAAACAACGATGTGTATGATTGGCTCAAATAACTGTGGACTGTCAATGACTAATCAGAATTTAAAGAAATTAAGCGAATTCATGTAAAATACTTCGAAAAAAGTATCCGTTCAATTCAATGGAATTAAACATTAACCACAACAAACTCTTTTTGTTAATAGACACACACATATATCATACACATGTACAGAATAAAGGGTTACGGTTTCCTATCCTATAATATAAATAGATTCTTTGCTAGACGTAAACAATTGAGTCCATTAAGTACTTTTCTCATGAATATTTACATTATTATGACCCTATTCCAGACATACTAACTCTTAATAAATATCTGTATCAGGGTGTGCCACTAAAGGATGCTTATCAATCCAAGACCATTCTCTAGTACAGTGAGTTTGATTCTCACTGGGTGGTTTAACATTACCTTCTGGTGCCAAACTAAACTGAACTTGAAAAATAACTACACCATTTGTCAGTCATCTGAAGACACATTTTATTACTAAACAAACAGAAATAAAATTTACACACACTCACATTAACACATCTATACTTATAAACACCCAAATGTCTATTTATTCATTTTGTGAAACGTGTAAAAATAAAATAACGTCACAAATCTTTCTTTCTCTTGTTCGCGCACTAACGTAACCTCCTACAAAATCAATTGGATATGGAAAACAGAAGAAAAAGTCTATAATGCACATTTAGACTAAATTCATTCCATTTAAAATTTCATAGAAAAAAAGCAAAACATTAATTCCATTGCAAATATAAACACATTCATGTACACACATTACTCTATCATATACATAAGCGTACAAGCAGTGATTTAAAAATCAATTTCAGTAATTATATATATATATATATATATATATTACTAAAATTAGTATACATGTATGTGTGTGTGTGTGTGTATACGTAGATATACGCAATATACGTGTAACACAAACTCTTAATGAACGTACTTATGTATTTGGAGTAGGTAGGTAGTTAAATCAATGTTCATAGTCAAATAACAAGAAAACATTTATTTTACAACATAATATCCTGCTTTATCAATTTGCTTAACGTATTCATGTACACACATCTAGTCTATCATATACGTTAAACAATAGAAACATTAAAATCTTTGGAACCAAATTAATGTAATAATTGTTTTAGGTTACTGAATTATTGACCCACTCTAATTTTGATATATTCTATAAATAACCAAATAAATTTGTCATATTTTCATTTCATCTCACTTGAAAATAACATTTTGAAGGATCTTCAGAACATTGCTCCTTAATATTGTCTTGATGGTTAATATATCCAACAAATATATACATAAAAAAAATGAAAATGATTATATATATACACCAAAACATTAAAGCATTGGCTGGAATATTTAATAATTCTTAAATAAACACCTATGAATATTTGAGAGAGAGAGAGAGAGAGAGAGAGAGAGAGAGAGAGAGAGAGAGAGAGATGAGAACTGGTTTTAAATGCGCTTTTAATGGTTGTTTAAAGAAATATTACGTACGCACACGTATATATATATATATATATTCCACATACGCAAATGTTGTCAAGCTGGTTTAGACACACTAAAATACTTTGCGGAAAAGATGAAAGAAAAAAAAAGCAAAGAAAAAAAAAGTAAGCACTTTCAGTTGGTTAAATATGAAAAGCAGAAAGGTAGACTACGTTTGATGATACGGAAATGTTCTGGTATTTTTATTGGTCGGATTATCGAACGCAATATAGCGACACGACAATTATTTTGTTCAGCATTTCTTTTATCTATTGATTACACTCTTTCCGGGTTGGAGTTGGGGGGCGTCTGGTCAATTTTTAAATCTTTATTGTTGTTTAGAGCATTTACGTCAAAACTATTGAATAAAATGGAGAAAAAAATTTGAAAAATCAGGAATAATATGCTGTAAATGCTCCAAGATTTAAACATGAGCCAGACATGAAGCGAAACAACATTCCCAACTGTTAATGTGAAAAAAGTAATGCCATTTTCTTTATTTCAGGTGAAGTTTTATTTATTTATTTATTTTATAATATATTAGTAATTTGAAGGCAAATACAATGCGTATGAAAAATAAAAACAAAAAGATGTTATTTTTGTCTTATCGATTTCGAAGCATGAACTTCATCATCAGAGATTCATATCAGAAATGGACGTGCTTACGTTTTTCTTTGTGTGGTTATAATTTCTCTTATTTCTCTATCTTCTCCTTTTTTTTTTCTCTTTCTTCTCCTCTTTCTTTCCTCCTCATGTTATGAATGAATTGGGCGAATAACTAATTTCTCCTTTTTTTATGTCTGTTGAGACCAAATGTATCCAATATTTATTTATTTATTTTAATAAAACTGAGGCCTACATTGAGACCCTGAAAATCCGACGAGTACCACCCAGCTTGCCAATCGACAATGTTCGCCTTCTGCATGACAAAGTTCGACCACACACAAGCATCCGGACAAGGGAGAAAATCGCCTCATTCGGGTGGATAGCTTTACCGCACCCTCCATATTCACTAAATTTAGTGCCGTCTGACGATCATCATTTAGAACCTATGAAACAGGGTTTGAGAGGTAAATATTATTCCAGTGACGAGGAAGTGAAATCTGTAGTGAAGAAGTGGCTTAAATAACAGTCAACAAAATTTTACGGGACAGGGATACATGCTCTCATTTCCAGAGAAAATGTGACTATGTGGAGGAGTAGGAATGTGATCCACAGAGGACCAGCTTTATGTTGATGTATGATACACGTTCCTGTTTTCGTAATTATACCTGTCCTAAGAAAACTGGCATTGATAGTTATGATAGTTGGCAACCTTCCGTCTATTTAAGACGATGGCGTAGTGTTCGTTTTTTGGTGGATTTGCTTCTAAAGACTTGGTACGACAACCAGTCAAGAAGGAAAACTGAATTAAAACTTGCGAGTAAATACATACTAAGTACCACAAACACAAATCAGTGACCTTGTGCCTGACTAGACTACGTTTAGGAAATAACATACCGTATATACTCGTGGTTCATACCTGGGATCACGCATTTTTGCTCTGGTCATTGCATAAGCTTCGGTTTGTGCGTGGCACCCCACATTAAAAAAAAGGACTAGGTTAATCCAGTCTGATGGGAGGTCAAGAAAATTTATACTCACGTGGCGTACCATCGTGTTGTAATGGTTAGCAATCTAGTCTCACAGATCCATTATTACTGAATAGAGAATTTGATCCTCACTGGATGCTCTATGATGGCGACTTTGTGTCACATCCTACTCGTGGTGAATGCGTTGGGTGAATATCTACTCGTTTATCGGTTGAATTGTGAAGAGTTAATTTTAAGGAAAACTAACCTCATACCATAGACGGTAATAATTTTAAAGGTTGGAATTTAAACTGGCGAAGAAACAATCCTTGGTTTCAAAAATGAATTCCATGAATTAACGATTCCGTGATCCTAAATTAATATCGACTTATACACAGGAACGTGTTTACATTTCCCATAGAACTAATACCCTTTGGAAAGGTATGAATCCAACTATTCTTCCTCCAGCTATGGGTAAATAGTAGGGTGAACTGGTCCTTTTAACCTTGGTTAGGCAACCAGTCAAGGAGAAGGAAAACTGAATTAAAACCTGTTAAACTGTTAATTAATTGACCTTATGTCACATCCTACTCGTGTGCACGGGTTGGTAAATATATATATATATATATATATATATATATATATATATATATAGGAACATCCCGCTTATTGTTAATTATTCGCAGAATATTGGTTAGCAGCTATTTCTACAGATTATTACTCCTGTAGAGAGTTTGACTCTCACTAGGTGCTCTACAGTTCTGACCTTGTAGCAAATCAGGTTAAACATAATAAATAACTAGGGTACTTTACCATAGATTAGTGGTTAGCACGTTAGTTTCAGATCATGACTGAAGTGAATAAGTCACTGAGTGCCCCACACTTGTAGCCTTTGTCAAACTCAACTAAGATTGATACAGGGTGAACCAAAATGATCTGACACATTTGGATCACAGTGTGAAGGTGAAAGAAAATGAAAACAGCCAAATACTTGGACCTGGCCAGAGAACTGAAAAAACTGTAGAAATAAAGGTAAAGGTCGTGCCAATTGTAATTGGGACACTTGGAACGGTTCCCAAGGGTTTGGAAAAGAGTCTGGAAGAATTGGAAATCCGAAGAAGAATCGAGACCTCCAAATATGTCAGATCATTTGGGTCCACCCTGTATTAGCAGCTAGCTTAAAACGATAGTTAGAAAGCTAGTCTTGAAAACCATAAGTGTACTGAGTTTGATCCTCACGGGTACCTCACTGCTGTGATCTTATGCCATACTATAATAAATTTAGTAGACGTAAATGAATATTGGAAACACACCATAGACTAATAGTTAGGAAACTAGTCTCATAGACTACCGATATGAGTTTTATCCTCCTTGGGTGCTTTATACTTGCGATCTTGTGTCAGACAAAAATCAGGCTTAGCAAGTATCCACATCTTTCTTTTTATCCAATAAATTTCTTTCATTCATGTTATATATAAGATTTCGGGAAACCACAAGGGCGAAGTGGCTTCCGCAACTATGGAAAGATTGATCTAAAATTTGGGTCTTTATTTCGTGATAGAGTGTTTTCGAAGATGCCCAGAGAGACAGGGGAAACTGATTAACTTCACAGATGAATAGACTGATAAAGTTAACAAATACCTGAACCTTTGGGTGTCACTTTATATCTTTGTTTCTTTCTATCCATTCCAGCTTTTCCCTTTTTAGTTTCTCGTTCTATTTCAATTTTCCCCCTTCTTTTTTCTCTCGTTCTATTCCAATTTCCCCCTGTTCTTTTTCTTCGTTCTATTCCAATGTCCCCGTTCTTTTTCTTCGTTCTATTCAAATTTCCCCCCGTTCTTTTTTTACGTCCTATTCAAATTTCCCCCGTTCTTTTTTTACGTCCTATTCAAATTTTCCCCCGTTCTTTTTTTACGTCCTATTCTTTCTCGTTCTTTCAAATTTCCCCCCTTCTTTCTTCCCCCTTCTTTCTCGTTTTATTCAAATTTCCCCCTTCTTTCTCGTTTTATTCAAATTTCCCCCCTTCTTTCTCGTTCTATTCAAATTTCCCACCTTTTCTCGTTCTATTCAAATCCCCCCTCTTTTTCGTTCTATTCAAATCCCCCCTTCTTTTTGTTCTAACTATTCCTCTTTCCCCCTCTTTTTTTTCGTTCCAAGTATTCTCTCCCCCCTTCTTTTTCAATGCAGCCATTCCAGTCTTTTCTCCTTTTGTTTTTTCAGTCTTTTCCGTTCTTGTCTTTTCCAATTTTTTTTTTCGTTCTCTTCATTCCAATCTTACTTTTTTTTTTCGTTCCATGTATTCCCGTCTTTTCCTTTTTCGTTTTATCCATTCTAGACTTTTGCCCTTTTTCTTTCGTTCAATATATTCCAGACATGTTTTTCATTTAATCCATTTCAGACTTTCCCTTCTTTTTTTGTTCATTCTCTCCATCTATTCCGATTTTTTCTATCCATTCCAGAATATTTCTTTCTATCTCAGGTCTGTTTTTATCTCTGATTATTTTCCTTCTCGAATGAATATTTGTGAAATCAGCAAATGCACATAATCTCAGATATGATTTCATGTATGTATTCTATATGTAAGTGTATTCATCTTTTTTTATAGATTTATTCATCAGTCTATATGCTTAATGGAAAATGGTAAAAATGTTACCTCAGGCACCAGTAGTTTCAGTTCAAGTCTGCGTAGAGACCAAAAGCTCGAACGTCATGTGAGAAACTGTCTCATCTCCCCCGAGAGATTGACACAAGAAAAAGAGACACTTCGTATAGTTGTAAAATCCTTCATAAAACTCAGCATAGATACCGTTGTATTTATTGTCTTGTTGGAATATTTGTTTAAAGCTTTATATAATTTCTCGTACATTGGAGAGGGTGGTGAAATGTTCTAAATCCAAGAAAAAATGGATGCACTTTCCTTATTATTTTTTAAAGATTTTGAAGGAATTGTTTCAATAAGGGTTAAATAAACTTGTGAAAGAATTTACGACATGTATTGATTAGTTGATTGGATATTACGGCATGTCAACTCTGGTTGGGTTATTTTATCCTGATGAATTTTTTTCCTTCATTCTTGATGGGTATTCAATTTTTTCTTTCAAACTCAATTTTTTTAAAACACATTTTACTAATTTTTTTATCTATTTAACCCATAGATGGGGCTAACCGGTAATACCACTCCGGGTCAGGGTGGAGCTGTGAGTAATGGCAATGAAAGGGTACTCCACACTCCAAAGAGCCCCATAATTTGAACTTTATAAGATAGTTTAAGACATACCTAGGACACCATCTAGCACATATGATAAAAAGAGTTGGGTGTTTCTCATAAGAGCAATAGGGGCAGTACAATCATATAGGTGCTAGGGCTTGACGTGGCCAGCGGATCGATCGGAGAGAGTCTCTCCAATCGTCCTTCTACCTAAGTAAAGCCCAAATTGGAGTGTCGCACAAAACATCCACACACACACATTATATATATATATATATATATACGAAGGTGTATTGAAAAGTTCAGATGATGACGCCGTATCTGCTACAGATTATTTTTTAACCAATGATATCCATGCACTGGAACACAGATTGAAGAAGTTTCTTGACCACAAGGGGGACTATGTTGAAAGATAAACCTTATCTGGTGACATTCCATGAAAGTATCTTAGTCAATTTGTAAAATTTTGTGTGACTCTCGTATGTGACAAAAGAAAAAAAAGACAAGAAACAATAGAATGAAAAATGAATTAAACAGCACACTTATCTATTAAAACCTGCTTTTTAAAAAATAATTAGGAAAATTATATATACCATATCTAATGTCATGACTGTGATAAACGCCATTTGTTTGTACATATAATGCACATTGCACGTTGGTTATGCGTATTAACAATTTAACATGATACAGGCAGTGTTGATGTTGGCATCGGTGCCAAAACACGAACAGAAACATTTATTCATACTGACGTGTGGCATCTTTTGAGATGTCTGTATATACAAGTATGTCAATTTCAGAAATTTGATGGGATAATATATTTCTGTCGATCGAATGCAAGATTCCGCTCGACATCTTTGTCAAAAGAAAGCCCCAGGGTATCGCATTCGAAACGTTATGATAAAATTATTCTTTATTGAAGAAAATGGTTTGAATAAATCAATATATAATAAGAACAGCTTGTCTTAGAAATTTAGACAAAAATTCTCAGATTGGTAGGAATCCATTATCTGCATTTTGGGGGTTTCTTTGTGGATTGTAAAGATAGGTATTTACCCAACCCGTTCACCATGGAGAGAATGTAGCACAAGGTCGCAAGTATCGAGCATGTAGCGAGGATCGAACTGGCTATTCAGTAGTAATGGATCTGCAAGACTAGCTTGTTAACTATTACACCACAATGGGATGCCATGTGTGGATTGCAAACGTATTTTCTAGTGGTGCTATTACTTGGCACTAAACACAGACGAAAGCTAGAATACTGACAGACGCAACATAATCTTCCTGTGTCCATTTTCCTCATTGTTTCAAACTTTAAGGGTGTCAAAGTTAACGTAAGTATTTAAGAATTTGGCTGATTTTTTTTATCTGGCTTGTAGTGTAGTTAAGTTTTGGTTTCTTTGTTTAAAGGCATATCAACCTTTGTGGCTTATTTAATACCAAAACCATTCTTATACAAGAACAGTGAAGAATAATCAAGTTAAGTTCCGATTACCATACTGAAATCAGTTTGTTCACTGTTGGTTTGAATAACAGCAACTAGCTAAGCACAAGTGAAGCAGTGTCCAAGACAGTTGGTATTTATAGAAATCAAGAATAGTCCATTCATGCATTTGAGTGATTCCACCCACTGAGTTCTGATTGTCTGTTTGGTTTCTATGATATTGTGCAGTTTTATAAACATCCTGTCTGCAGTAGAATTGCGACAAGACGGGATTGTATTGAGTTACAACCGCTTGTTGCCGTGTCTTACCAATTCGACGGTAATTGGAACTTAGCTTGATTATTCTTCAAACAGTTGTGGCAATATGTAATCCATAGTTGAGGGGGTTCATAGCTTTCCCAAGGGTATTAGTCGAAAAGTGAACGTTAATAGCACAACTGGAGTTTGAACTAGTTAACTACGATGTCGCAAATCCAGCATGTTAGTCCCTATACCACGGGACTCTTTCACATCGTAGTTAATCGGTGTCAACTCAGTGTGAGTGAAAGTTTAGAGTATTGAGAATTTTGCTCTGATTGGCTGACCGAAGGATCATAGAAGTTAGATTGAAACTTCACATTAGTCATAGAAACAGCAGAGAGCGGGATTGTTTAATTTCTCTTCTGATTCGCGAACCGGTTAATGATTGTAAAAGTCATCGAAGTAATAACGTTATGTGCACAAAAGAAGAAGGGAGCAACAGCAAGAGAATACGATGTTATGACGGGAAGACAAGATGGCGGCGAGTGAAGAACACAGAGTGGGGTAATGGGCATTAAAGAGAATAAGAGACTATATAAGTATTTCTTATTTGTTTTATTGCAAACTGATGTAATATATTAGTGATAAAGGACATACAAGTTTGCAGCACAGTGAAGTTGTTTATTATGCTGATTTATAAAAATAGATACTTGTGTATCTTAGAGTATACTAGCAACACTACCTAGCGTTGCCCGGGACTTAAAAAGTTAGAATAAATCCATTTATATTTCTATATAAATTAATAAAATTATTTTTCTATAAAAGTAAGTAAAGTCGTCGGGGTGCCCTAAAGTCGGTATCAGTCAATCAGCGAGGGAGTCTATCCCATTTTTACTAGCGCTATTGTCTTTGCGTCTGAGGTGGAGCGCAACACATTCCATCAGCTCCTTACTTTACCGCACAGATCCCTGTGCTACGCATACGCTGAGTTGGCGAGGGCCAGTATCGAACTAGGAACCTTGTGGTTTCTAGCCGAACGCTCTACTGACTGAGATTCTTTAATATTCTTGTTTACTTTTATTATTCTTGTTTGTATTTAAAATTTTCTTTCTATTATCTTTATTCTTTATTGATTTGTCTTATTTTTTGATGATCTTTAAAAAATATATCATTGATTTATACCCTTATATTTTTATTAAGCTTTTGTGGAAAATGAGGGATAAAATGTTTTCCAACCGTCTTTCAGACAAAAAAAAATATGTGGAGTTTTTGATCTTTAGTCTTTGTTGGTCTTCGATTTTTCTTTATATAAGGACGTACGCTCGGTTATTGAACATACAAAGATACGAAATCTTATATATATATGTAAATGTATATATAATGTTGAAGAAGATGATTGAAAGTGAAAAACATACTATGGTGAAGATGAAATTTATTGCAGTTTATAAGTCAACATGGTGTTTCTATCTGTTTACATGTACGCTATATTCATTTAAAAATTATTCTGAATAAAATAGAAATAAATAAAATACCGAGTATGCATCTCGGATCATCATCAGGACAAACAGATGAAATATTTGTATTGTCAATTTCTGCTTTGACGAGAAAAAAATATATTGGAAAGTGATTATGTCCCAAACAAATATTTTTTTAAAAAAGTCACAAGCGTTTCCGTAGTTTGAAAGTTTGGAATTTTATTGTTTATGCTTAAAAGATTTTTTGAAAGGAATGTTTACTTTGTTTAACAGAAAAGTTACAATTTTGAAAAGATAAGCGTAGCTGAAATATTGTGATAAAATTTAATTGTATTTGATCAATTTTGTATATTTCTGTTGGATTCATTTCTATTTTTTACACATACACCCCCATACACGTACATATATATGTATGGAAGCGCGTGGTGTAATGGTTAACGTCATGGGAAATGGACTCGTCGCCCTGAGTTCAAATCCTGGATGCAGTAATTGCATTTCACTTAGCGCTAATACCCTTGGGAAAGGTATGAATCATACTCTTCCTCCAGCTATGAATAAATAGTAGGGCAGACTGGGCTCTTCAACTTTGGTTAGGCAACCAGTCTAGGAGAAGGAAAACTCTGAATTCAAACCTGTTGAACTCCGCTTAAGAAATTGACCTTGTGTCACATCCTACTTGTGCGGAGGGGTTGGTAAATAAATATATATGTATGAATATATGTATGCGTATGTGGGATTGGGAACTTCCCATTTCCACTTAAATCTTTCATTCAGTACTACTGCTGGCAAAAAAAGGATACACAAGAAATCTGCATCCGCCAAAGAAGATCTATTGATTGTCATTCAGGAAAGAATATTGCTTTAAACTAGTGATGTCCATGCACGAAAGAATTAAGACTGAATAGAAAATTGGTTTAGGGATGAGGAAGTCCGTTTTCAAGACGATAATGCATCTTGTCACAGAGCAAATTTGATTAAACCTTTCTTTTCCGGAAGGGCATATACAAATCAATGATATGGCCAGCAAACAGTCTGGATCTAAATCCAATTAAAAATTCATGATGGAAATTAAAAAAAGAAAAATAGTCCATCCACCATCCAAAAATGATTTATTAACTGCCATTCAGGAAAGTTCTAACCACATTGATAAAGGACATTGTTTTAAATTGGTGAAATCCTTGCCTGATAGAATTAAGGCTGTAATAAAAATTAAGAGCAGTTGCGACTAAGAATTAATTCTGATATTTTTGTCAATGAATTCCATATTTTTCTCTCAATATGAGGTTATTCCATATTTTTCTCTGCAGGGTTTCGAAAAAATTATACAATTAATATTTTTATTTATTCTATTTTGATATCAAAGTATTTAAATTGAAAATCTGGTAAATTTTATGAAGCTAAATAAGCAAGTAAATTGGCCTGTTGTCGATGTCAGTCGGACAGTGAGGGAGTCTAACGCCTTTTAACTAGCGCTAGATGAGTGAGATTGTTTTTTGCGTCTGGCGTAGAGCGCTATATTCATTATCAGCTCCTCATTTTACCGTACAGATCTAAGCTGTGCTATTCATGCGCGGAAAGATTTATAAACAGCTTAAGTGAACATTGTGCTAATTCCATTATTTTTCCCCAGGAATTGTCGAAAAGAATATTATCAGAATTATCCCCCGAAAATACCGTAACCACAATTTCACCTTATATAGCCTACTTAAATCTTTAACCGTTTTGCACCTTTTCAGGCTTTATCAAATGCGCCTCCTGACGTCATATTTGCAAGGCAGATTTATACTTTTACTTTTTCTGGTCTTTGATTTTTCCGAATATGTGACGTACACACTCGAGTTAAGTGGCAGAATATATCCTATTATGGAAACGGAAAAATGTAATAGCTTTCTCATCTCTCGCGTGTGAATCTTTTAAGCTCCTGTTTTATTCATTCTTTGGCTAACAAGAGAAAACGAGCTGAGATCTGTTGAGATGGAATGTCGGTCAGATTTGATTTGATTGTTACTTTATTTGAAGATCAACATGGAATAACGTCTCAATCGATAATAAGGTTAGTTTAAAAAAGACAAACTTGGAGGGTTATCTGGATTTACTTTGTTGATCCATTGGTTAAGTTAGCTTTGCAAAACATGTTTCAGTTGATTGTTTTACAAGGTTAGGCAAGTTGAATGTGTATTTGCTTATTTCAGATCATTTGCAATCGGTGTCATAGAACCAGTCTCAACAACCGGTTTCAATAGCGTATTTGATAACAAAGGTACACATTAAAAATAAAAGAGAGAAAAAAAAAGAATCGTTCACCAGTCAAGAAAAGGCTTTTTAACATTGACCTAAATAAATTAGTAAACCTGTGCATATACCTAGAGAGTAATATCTCATCTACAGAAAATAATGTCAATAGACGCATAGGAAAGACATGGACTGCTATAGACAGATTATCGATCACATCGAAATCAGAACTCTCTGATAAGACAAAGCGAGAATTCTTCCTTAATATTTTTAAAAATTATTAATAATCTATTCAATGTTAAATTCTAAAGTATTGTTAGAATGAGGTAAAATAAATTCAGTTAAAATTAATCTAAAGTTAACTTAATTTAACAGTAGATTAGAAGAGATTATAAGTGATAAAAAAATAAGTAAATAAAAAGAATAAAATATTAAAAAATAAAAAATGAAATTAATAGAACAACTGAAATCATGTCTCGTTCACGTGATGTTTATAAGGTCCAGAAATATAAACATACAAGACCGCGTTCATATTAAAAACGTCTCTGAAGATAAATTTACTTCAACATTAATAAGACGTTGGACATTTACTTTTACATTGCAATAGCCTTAAAAAAAAGAATATATAATAAAATATTCATGAGGGGTTCGTTTGTAGCAATAGTGTGCGCGTGTGGTGTTGTGGTGTGGGGTCTGGTGATCAATATTCAGTTGTGAACGAGAGGTAATGGCTGTTTTTGTGTATTACCTAGATGGTTTGCAGTGTGGTTTGGAAGCAGATGGTGTGTTGGATCCGCTTAAAGAATCCTGTGGGCGTCCAGAAGGATAGTGACTTAGTCATAATGCAAGTAGTCGCTGGCCACTGTATTGTCTGAGGTGGGGGGTTGAGGGTTGCTGAGGTTTCGGTAGTGTGTTAGAACGATTGGGAGTCTGAAGGTTCAATGGATCATAGTTAAGATCTTTTTACAAAACCTGATCGGCTGCCGTGGTTGATTGAGCGCAAGGGTGTGTGCTGGAGGTCTACTGTGTGGGCTTAATGGGAACAAAGGATTATGTAGTTAGATTTGGGCAATGGTAGCATAGGTGTGTGAATATAACTGGTTTATAACCCGCGGTGCGATATAGATGCAGGTAGAGAAGATCTTTGAGTAATAGACTGTTTATGTCCTGTTATGCGCCGTGAAGGGTGCCGGGGAGATATTTCCTGTGGGCAAGTGATTTGGTCGAAGCTGGCGAGTTACATTGTGATAGTGATTGAGGTCTAATCGTATGGGAGTCGCTCGTTCGAAGAAGGTACTGCTAGGATGGTGGGGATTGTGGTCCTAGGAGATGACAGGGTGAGGTTTGTGTAGTGTGTTAGGTAGAAGATGGGAGCGTCGGTGGTTAGGGGGGGTGGTGGAGAGATGTAGCGCTATAGACTGTGGTAGTTGGGTAAGGGGAGAGTAGTGTTAGAAGCTAGGTTTATGATGGTAAAGGGGGTTTATTGGAATTGTGTGGTAATGGTATTTGATAATTATGGAAAGACTGTAAGGGGTGAAAAGGATGGGGATAAATGAAGAATTCCTTTCCATAGTTGACCTGTCGCGTACTCGTCGTGATAAGTATTAAAGTACCTTTTTGAGAGTGGGTGTTTCCTGATCTAGTAAAATTGTTCATCGTTGCATTTCTTAAGTTGATGGATTTATTATGCGCTTCAGGCTTTGTGAGAGTCAGTCGGACGATGTTAAATTGGGATATATGGTATGTGGCGTATGGTATATGGGCAGTATGTTAGTAGAGAGAGTGGTATAAGGTGCAGGTCCGTGCTCTTTGATGTCCAGGGGTTATTGTAAGTGGATGTTGCGTTTGAGGGGCGGGGGTAGGGGGAGTAGGAGGACGTGATAGACTTTTGTGTGAGATGTCGTTGTGATGTGTTATGATTGGTGGATGGGTAGTGGTGAGGTGGGTGTATAGTGAGTTTGAGGGTTTTGGGAGTATGCGGGTGTGGGTGTCTGGATAGTGTAATGACGTTGTGGCGGTAATATTGATGAGTGCATGGTGTCGACAGGTGATTTGTGTGGTTAGTGGATAGTGATCTGTGAATTCCAAATAAAAAGACGGGGTGTCAATTTTTAGGAAGAAGGTGTGGAGTGTGAGGTTGGGATTATTAGCTTTTTTGGTTTGTTACGAAGTTGGTTAGAGGAAGGAGGTAATGATTTGGGGTGGCAGAGATTAGTTAAAAGTTTATGTTAGCATGTGTGAGGGTATTCAGTAAGGAGCTATAAATGAGGAGTAATAGATGGGTGTGGAGCGGTTTAGTGGATTTAGTTGGTAGAGTAGATGAATTATTGAAAGAATGATATAGTGAATGATTTTAGAAAACAATTTTTTATGTGTATTTTTAAATTTCAAATGAATTAAATGATTATAAATTAAATATTGTTAATTATGAAATGGACGAGTGTTATTTTCCTTAAAATTAAAAAATATTTTATATATAGTAGTAGATGTGTGGGGATGATAGTTGGTTTTAGATAGAGTGCTGTGTTGGTATTGTGTGAGGTTAGGATGTGGAGTGTTTGTAGTGGATTGTAAGTGAGAGGATCGTGATGGAAGTGATGGAGGTAGTTGTTCTGGTGTGGGGCGCGGGTTGTATGGTAGGAGGGATGCGGTGGGTTGGTGATGGTAGTGGGGTTGTGGAGTGTGGTATGTTGTTAGTGAGTTAATTTCTCTAGGTGTTGCCAGAGTAAGTTGTTTGTATGTCGTCCCCGTATTATAGCCTATATAGGGAAATAATACATAAAGACTACATTATGGATACGTATAATATCAGCATCAGACGGCTGTAAGGATATAAATATTATTCATATAGAATGGGGTCTCCATGGAAGGGTAGGTCAGACTTATGAAGCTCCATAGTAAGAGTTGTGTGTTGGATGGTGAGGTTCTTGTGTGGTTGGGGATGGGGGGGAGTAGTGATGGGGTGTGTTGGGCTTGTGTTGGTGGTGTGTGGAGAGGAGGATGAGTTTGTGTGTGT
This sequence comes from Doryteuthis pealeii, assembly GCA_023376005.1. Lineage (NCBI taxonomy): Eukaryota > Metazoa > Mollusca > Cephalopoda > Myopsida > Loliginidae > Doryteuthis > Doryteuthis pealeii. The sequence continues at coordinate 15,162,886 of CM042137.1, forward strand.
GGGGTGGAAGTGATGGGGTGTGGGGCTGCTGTGTATTCTTTAGCGTGGATGGTCTCCGGCTGATTGTGGAGTAGGTAAGTAGGTGTGTGTGATGGTCCAGGAGGTAGAGGGCTCGGTGGTAAGTCCAGGTGGGATGTGAGAGTGTTTGTGGGTTCTCGATGGTATGGATGGTAGTATTGTGTAGTCGCAGGCCGGAGCATGAGGCGTGGTGGTTTAGTAGGCGCACCATTGAGTTAGGGATTGGGGTGTTATTGAGGCTTTGAGTGTGTTACGTAGTGTACTCTTGGTATTGCTGTATGATGGGAGGCGGCGCAGTGCAGTGTATGAAATACGAGAAAATTAGAAGGACAACGGCAGAATTGTATAGGCTTTATAGGCGCGGCTATCAACGGTAGGGATGTGTTATAGTTTTTCTAGTAGTGTGTTAGGGTGAGTATTGGTGAGTTAGTAGGAGTGAGGGTGCTTTGTGTCAGAGTTTAGAGCGATGTATGGGATAGATAATGTTGTAGTGGTGTTTCTGATTAGGGGGTTGCGGTGGGATTAGACTGGTGCATGTGGGGTTGTGGGTGGTGGTGGTGTTGGTGATGGATGGGTGGGTGGGTTCTGGGAGGAGGTGGTGTAGTGGTTAGGTGTGTAATTGGGGGGGATTGGGTTGGTAAGTGTGGGGGTGGGTGTGAGTAGTGTTACGCTGGGAAGGCGCTGTGTTCGTGTTAGGTCGGGATGCTGGGGCTTGGGTGTAGAGGTGTGGGTGTGTGAGCGGCGAGGTCTGGGGTAGTTGACGTATGTGCGTAGTGTCGATGTTGGGTTTTTGGTTGGTAGGGGAGCGGGGGTATGTGAGGTGAGGTGTTGGGCCTGGGGGTCACCTGCGTTGGAGGAGACGTGCGGTGTTGTCGTGGTAGTAGATGGGCATGATCAGAGTTGCGTGTGAGATAGTGGAGGGAGTACCGGGAGCGAGTGGTGATATGTGGATGGGACGTGACAAGAGATGATGAGCGCGTCCTTGTATAGTGTGTGTGGGAGATTGTAGGAAATGCGGTCTGTGTGTAATCTTTGAGTCGAGATGGGCTGAGTTTGATTATTGATAGGAGTTCTACTTGTAGGAATGGGGGTGAATGAGTGTGGTTCTGTTTAAGGTCAGTGTAAGAAGGGAGGGTCGAGGGGAGCAATGGTATTGTATATAGAGTGGAGGATATTGAGTTGGTTGTGTGTATTGCTGTGTCTGTGTGTGAGGCGACAGGAATAGCTATGATTCGTTTTGAGCGTCAAGGAGTTGCGAGGTCAGATTTTGTGCGCTTACGTTAGAGGAAGGTGGGGAGGTGTGAGCGTGCCAGTGGTGGTAATTCGTATCGCCAATGAATTTTAATATTATATTTAAACGCTCTCAAATTATTAATAAAATTGTGAGTACAGCTTTAATATATGGACCGGTTGGAACAGCATATGCGTGTATAGTTTGCATTGATTATATGGCGTAACGCGATAGGCAATTATATATATATTATGTATATAGGATTGGAGAGTGTATTGTGGTGAGGTGGTTGTTCGGTGTGGTGACGGTGGTATGCGGGTGGGGTAAGGTCAGACTGAATAGTGGTGTTCCGTAACTGGCATGAGTGGTCTACGTTGGAAAGTTGTCGTAGGATGGTGGAGGTGTGGGTGTTGGCGAGTGTGTAAGGTGTGATTTTGTAGGTGAGGGGACTGAGTCGATCAGATGTTACGGTTGGCGACTCGCAGTGTGGGGAGTTTTAAGGTTTTAGTGCTGAAGAATTGTTTGGCCGTTCGTGAGAGATTTGTATTAGAGTTTAAAAGGAGTGTGTTCTAGTGAGTGCAGTTATGGTTGATAGTAGTGTGGGAGCTGGTGTTGGATGCGTTGTAGTGTTTCAGTGAGGTGGTTGGGTAGTTATGAGTAGAGTGGTGTGGTGAGCGGGTTGGGACGTGGACTGGACTGTTGGATTGCTAGATGTATATGTGAGTTGTGTTGTTGAGGTGAGTTGGTGTAGATTTGAGTGGGGGTAGGTTGTGGATGTTTATTGATGCTTGGATGGTTAGGTTGACGGTGATGTGGAGTGATATGTGAGCTGTGTTTGTGTGTTAGGTGGTGATGCAAGTGTGTGTTGGTTGGGTTAACGGTTGAAGGGCTGGATAGTGTGTGTTTGGTCGGGTCAGTGATATGAAGATATTGGTGTATAGTATAGATGGTTGCTTGAGAATTTGGGTGTTAATGAATAGTAGTTGTTGGGTTTTGGCTTGTATTATGTGATTTCTACTGGTTGAGGTGTGTTGTTGAATTTTAAGTTGGGATATTAATTGAGCAATAAGAGTCGTGTTCGTTCGAACGGTGGGAATTCTTGAAATCGAGGAGGAGGAGCCGTAGACAGGATATGAGAAGGTTTTGATAGGTGTCGAGTTGGGTTTATTGCGCGTGTGTATCTTCATGGTCTCGTGAGGAGACTGCAAGTTGGAGGTATAGCGTTATATGATTAGATGGAAATAACGAACTGAGAGAGAGACGCATGTGGGCTGTGATGGAAAGAGTGTTGGGGTAGTGAGATGAGTGTGTTCAGCTGTGTGAGTCCATTGTGTAGTTGATGTGGACTGCTGGCCTGCTTGCTAGTTCAATAGTCTTGCGCTGTAGTGTAATACCCTTGAGCTGTTGTCAAAGTACGTGGTTGGTGTTCTGTATTGTTGTTGATAGTTAGGTAGTTTGCGATTAGGTCGTTTTCGATATTTATGTAATTGATCTATAGTGTTGGTTAGTGTTAGCGAGGTAGGTAAGAACTTGGAAGTGTTATTGCTTGATGGGAGCGCCTGGGATGGGTGGCATGGGTGAGATTTATGGGGAATATGTCTGAGTGTTTGAGTGTGAGTGAGTGAGAATGGTGTGGTTGGTAGGGTGTGGATGGAGTGGATGAAGAGTGGTTTGGTGCTGGGTCTTGTTGGATATGATGGATGTGGGGTGTGAACGTAGTAGGCTAGATTGGATGTGGCGCATATATTGGAGTGGTGAGGTTGGAGAGTTGATTATGGGTGGAGAGTTTTGGTATTAAGAGGATGTCGGGGGGGTTTAGGTGTAGTTGGGCTGCAGATTATTATTGATTTTTAACTGTTGTGTGGTTTTTATTTTAATGAATATATAAGCAAAAATCTCTTCATGAATCTTAAATGAAAATCCATTAACAAGAAAAACTGTCATTTTATTTTTACTTCCTATTTTAACTAAATACTTAAATTTAGAAAAATAACAATGAAAGATGAGAGTAATGGAAGAGTAAGTTTCAGTTGTTCTATTTTTCTATTATACCCCCCTGTTTCAAATCATTTTATCTGCATTCTTATTTAGTTTTATGAGCCTTTCTAATTTAATACAATATTTTATTACATGAAAAACTTGGAGGGTGCATATATTTGCTAGTATATTTTAAAAAAACAACAAAAAACACTATATGTAAAAAACTATTATAGAATACACCAATTCCCAGTCCAATTTGCAAATGAATGTTAATTTTGTCCGATTTTTGTTGGCATTGAACATTATCTTTTAATCAGGCTGTGGAATGACATCATAATCACCTTCACATGAATGCTGTTACTAGCGTCCAGTCACCAGACAAAAATAAGACAGAGCGTAACAGAATACACTCTGTAGCAACTGACAGAACATTGTCAAGTGTTCAGTATATGTAAATAAAAGTATCCCCTCTAAAACCACCAGCCAATCAAAATCTTTTGAAATAACTTGACCATACCACATTGTAGAATAGCCCAACTTGCTTTTAAACCACTTACCAAGTCTAGATTCTCAGGAGTAGATTTAACTTGCAAAACAGTTGAATACTGATCATCCTACACAAATCTTAACAGACATAACAACGTGAATCTTTCACTCCTTAAATAGAAGCATCAATATCATCGTCGACGACTGTTATAGTTAGAATCCAATATATTCACAGATCATCTTGTATTGCTCATTTAATTGCTAAACCCAAAATGGTACAATATTTATTTTCGTAAATACGGTGAATTTAAAAAATACTATTGTAATCTTTCTCATTAAAACTTTTCTACAATTTGTCCTTTATTCCCGAAAAAAAAACCCTAGAATCTAATAATTGGTCTTGTAAAAATTAAAGCAGAAATAATCGATCTTTTGCTGTTTATTTTAATGAAATTTGAGGAGGGAAGAAAATCGATTTTAACTTTAAAATAAAGATCTAAGCTAACACAATGTTAGCTAGCATCGGAAAAATAGGCTAGGTGGTGTTATACTCTCAGCGTTTGAAATAATGTTTTGTTTCCTTCTTTTCAACAGAAGTTTTTACGTAACGATGATGGCAATTTTGATTTATGGAGGAAATATAAACAATCTTTATGTTGCACAATCATTTGTCCGTGTTTGTTATTTTCCTGTCTCTACACAGAATAACAGAGAACTTGATATTATGAAAGCAAAGAATTCATTCTTTACTATTCTGGATGTTTATATATCCTTTGCTTCTTCCGTTTAGAAACGGACAGATTGGCTTTTACATTAGGATCTCATCAGCAATGATGGTCCCATCAGCAATGTTTAGTTTATATGGATTTTGCGGCCAACAAACAGAAAATCTTGGATATCTATTAATCCAGCCACGGTATATAATCTATATTGTTCAGTTAGAAATGTTTGTCGTAGACAGGTCGTTGGATTTTGCGACATGTCAACCCTTATTGGGTTATTTTATGCCAACGATGTTCTGTTTTATTCATTGGTGATGGATATTCAAAACATTTTAAATACATTCTTTTTTTCAATTTAACCCAAAAGATGACAGAAAGGAACAAGTCATTATGATGATAGAAAGGAACAAGTCATTATGTCCCGTTTATTCATTGGTCATACAAAACTAACACACTCTTATATACTCAACAAGAACAACAACCACAATGTGAAACATGTCAAACACCCCTGACAGTCAAACACTTATTGATGGAATGCAGATTTTTGCTCACATCAGAAAACATTATTTTAAAGCAAACAATATGAAGGACCTATTTGAAAATGTTAACATAGAGAATATGTTCTCTTTTTTGAGGGAAATAAAATTATACCATAGAATATAGACATGAAACAAATCATTGGCATACAGTATGATTCCCAATAATGCTAACACATTGTTAAAACCAATTACTAAATGTTATTAACAAAACAAATGTTATTAATAAACACAATTGTCATTAACAAAGATAAATTCCAATTTTGCCAGGATACTGTTCAGTTTGGGGGCCTCCAAATAACACCATCAGGAGTGACCCCTTCTGAAACTTTGCTGAATGCAATTTCCAGCTTCCCGATCCCAAAGAATATCACCGATGCAAGGTCTTGGTTTGGGCTAGTGAACCAAGTAGCTTGGGCATATTCCTTAAGCCCAATAATGCTACCATTCCGAGACCTTGTAAAACAAAATTCACGATTGGGGCAAGGACCACAAAACAGGCACTGTACATTTGCAAAAAAATACAGGTGATATATTTCAGCAAAGCAGCCTGCATTGATGTGGGTATATTACCCCAATACTTTCCCAAACCCATGACAATACCACCATACCCTGCAATCAATTCAGTAACCATTCAGAATCCACTTAATCGCCGGTGGAACACTACTGGCAGGATCGTTACTGTCCTTCCAGATCGTCAGTACCAAATCAGGGTCGATGGATCAGGAAGAGTCACCCTCAGGAATCGCCGTTTCTTGAGGAAGTTGGAGGCCAAAGCAAAACCCACTCCAATGCCAAGTGCAATGCCTGAATTTACAAGCCCTGCAAGCAATACTTCATCTATGCATTCCAATCTCCCAACATCTCCCAGAAATGATGCGCATACAGCAATTCGACACCCCACAGTGAGCACTGATACATCAACCTGCCTTCGTCCATCGAAATCCCTCGAGCCTTGTCCAGGTTATTCCCGCATAACAGACAGGCCTTAAAGAACAGCTCACTCCTCGTAGAGCTTGCCTGCACGCGGGGAGGGAGAGGGGAGATGTAGAACAATGATACTCACCATCGTGAAGAATAAGTTCCAATTACCGTCGAACTGGGAAGACAAGGTAGCATGCGATTGTAACTCAATACAAGCTCGCCATGCTACAAAGTACACTGCAGAATGACAGGTATATAATGGGACTCACAAGTGTCATGCAGAGCAACCAGTCAGGCAGCCAATCAGAACTCAAGGAGTGGAATGACCCAAGTCACCCTGATTCATGAGTGGATCATTCTTGATTCCTATATTTACCAGCTGTCTTGGACACTGGTAAAAGTTCTACTTAGCTGCTGTAGGCTAACTGACTTCAATAATATATATGAATACACAATATGTATAACAACCCAACCGCTAGGCATGATATAACCCTGGACAGGTTGATATGCCGTTAACATTAATAAACCAACCAACCAAAAGATGAGATCCTAACAGGTACTACGACTGTCTATATAGACGAACACAACGGCTTGATGTAGAGCTACAAAAATCGGATATGTATAGGTAATGGGGCTAAACTTGCAAATCGGTCGGAAAATTAGGGTGACCCAGAAAAAAAAGAACCCACACATTTTGTAATAAAACTTAATTTTAACTATGTGGGTTTAGGGTTAGGGTTGGTGTTTAGGGTTTGTTTAATGGGAAAAATAAATAATTTGGGTTCTGTTTTTTCTGCGTCACCTGTAATATGTTTTAATTTTCCGACCGATTTGCAAGTTTAGCCGTTATTGGATCCAAAATGTCAGTGGACTTAGAATACACTGACTGTACCTGAATTCACTCAGCTTCTTCATCACGAGCAGAATGTGACACAAGGTCATCTTTAGGCGGAGTACAACGGGTTTTAATTTTTTTTCCTTCGAGACAGTTTGCCATACCAAGGTTAAAGACTAGTTTGTTCAAATATTTACCCGCGGGTGGCAGGTATAGTTGGAGCCGTACCTTACCCAAGAATATTAGCATTAGGATATGAATCCGCGTCACCAGATCCTTTTATAACGACGATAAACATTACATGACGTGTGCCTCATAGAATACTCTCACTTCAGCAAATGACATCACCATTAAATCTACATTACAATTCACAATATTTCTTAGTAGATTCATATTTACTATATTTTGGTTAACGTAACATTACTATTAGGTCTAAATGATAAAAAGTACATTTTGTAAAATATTTAGACCATATTACCTTTAGGCACCCCTTTTTGGTCTCAATTAAGAAAGGACATGTTTTTTATTTACACAGTCAATATCCGGTTGTTTGTTAGGGGCTAGTTTTATAATTTTTAAAAAATCTAAAAATCGTCTGTTAAAACAACCAGATATTGACAGTGTAAATGAAAAACATGGCCTTTCTTAAAAAGATCAAAACTGGGTGCCTAAAGATCATATGGTCCAAATTTCTAAATATATTATACGAGTAAATAAAGTCGGTGGAGTAGTCTATTGTCGATATCAGCCGGGCGGTGAAGGAGTCTATCGCAAGTGCTGAACAGGTAGGTCGTTTGCTGAGGTGGAGCGCCACATCTACCATCAGCTAACCGCTTTACTACAAAGATCAGATTACCCAAGCTATGCTACTGATGCGCTGAGTTAGCGAGGACCGTTATCGAACCCGGAACCTTGCGATTCCTTGGCAAATGCTCTGCTGACTGAGCTGTGTGCGCTAATTGTTACTCATTAAAGTATTAAGATTAGGACACGCTTCATCATGATCATGTCAGGCTAGCAGCACGGATATTCATGACAATCTCTCGCCAACCGTCCCTATTATTCATCGCCCCTGGCAGATCCTCCGCGCAGCATCTAGTATCCACGCTGAGTTCGTTAATATATATATATTTATCAAACGGCCTTTTCCATGTGCTGGCTTCCACAAGAGAACGTCGCTTATGAGTTCTTCCTTGCTTCTACCGCAGTGTCCACTATGTCTTGTTCGTCTCACTTGGATAGTTTAGGGCAAGTGGGCCGTACAGATGCTGTCTTGTGGGATGTTATTTCCACAATTTGTTTAAGATCGCGCACAGCATTCTTGTGCAGCTCCCATCCAGCTTATTCTCTAGGTGTTTCGTTAGGTCCAGGTGGGGCAGCATACAGTAGAACGGCAGGGAAGAATTCTCGCTTTAGCTTGTCAGTGAGATCGGATTTCCATACGACTGATAATCTGTTCACGGCAGACCATTCCTTTCCTATGCGTGCATTAACATCGCTTTCTGTGGAATGAGATATTACTACTAATGTACGTGAATTGTTCTACCGGCTTTAGAGGCTTACCATCGAGTGTAGAAATGCCTCCTTTCTTTTTAAAAAGCATTTACTCTGTTTTATAAAGACTGATGTTCCCTGCTGCCTTTCTAGGCTATGTAGCAGGGCTTTGGCCTGTGCTGGTATATTTGCTAAAAGTATTAGATCATCTGCATAGTCCGCGCCAGTAAGAGAGGTATATACAAAAATACATAATAGCATAGGGAATTAGTAATAGGTCAAATCAAAAAAGTAAATAATGATATATAAGTTAAAAAATTGATGTAATAAATATTCATATACCTAGGTACCCCCCTCACATTAATCTGATTGGTTAGTGTCCACTATAAATACTTAACTGTGGTGATACCATCGCCTGTTACTACTACTACTACAACGTACTACTATTACTGCGACGTGCCAGGTTTATACTTACCTACGAGTACACCTCCCTACAACTTTTACTAATATATCCCTTACACCGGATATATAAAAAATCATTTAAAAAAAAAAACAAAAAAAAAAAGCAAACTGGATCACCAATAAGTAAATAAAGGAAAATACTAAACGGAGATTTCCCATTGGCAAATCAATATAGGTCAAAACTATTAGAGATTGAAGGTCAGATTAAAAGGAAAAGAAAAGGAAAATATCTGGAGAAGTTATTACACGTAGCCAATAAGATGATAGTCTAACATTGATCAAATCAGACGAGTCAACCTGGTGGAAGATGTATGATGTCCGAAAACTGGAAAAGACTAATGACACCAGGTGGAAACCACTGACGTATCATCATTTAGCATTATTCATTCATTCATTGGTAATTCAGTCTTGAAAGACTATGATAAAGTTTTTATGTGCCCCTGAAGTTACAGCGCCTCCTGTGACTGTGAAGTCCGATGTTTGAAAAACATTCTCGACTACAGATTTTGCATTTGAAGGTTGTCCCTGTAGATGATGATGTTCCAATGCTTTGTTGTCACTGCTTTCTTCTAGACCTCTTAGCTTCATGATGTTGTATCAGGGTGATTTCTGACATGCACAGTCCTCTATGTAGATTCTGACGCCACCGAGGGCGGTCTTGAGCCAAATTTTCCAAGCTTGAAGTGACAATGCCAAAGCACCGGATATGATTTTTGCGACATTCTTCAATCTCAGCTGGGGGGCGACCAATCTGTCTTTCACCAGACGTAAGCTCTCCATATCTTCTTTCGGGATTCGTCAATCATCCATCCGACGTACCTGACCCAACCATCAGAGACGACGTTGTCTCAGTAGAGAGTACAAGCTGGGGAGTTGACCTCTCTCCAGGACTGCTGTGTTAGTGATCCTGTCCCTCCAGGTGATGCCCAGTACACGTCTAAGGCAGCAAAGTTATTTAGCATCAATATCTATATTAAAAACCAGCGTGGTAGGAATGGTAATATAAAAAACGTCTGAAGTTGAATAAAGGAATGTGTTCGTACTATATGGATTTTCCGGACTGTTGTCCGCATCTTTATTGCTTCAGCTATTTCTTGTCGAACATAGGAACCTTCTTGTAACAGGGAACCTTTACGGAACTTCGAACCGAACCCTTTATTTAATCCATTGGGGTAGATTGTTTTCATTTCATTAACCATGACTGGGTACAAGTGTTAAGCATTCTATGTTATTTTAGCCTGTAATCAGGATAACACCTGTAACCTCTAGATGATTGTCACTTAGAACTGTATTAACTGAACCCTTATATTATTTGCGCTATGTATTCAATTGGACAATTCAGAATGAATTTTTGGAACTTTTACTCCTAATACTCTTCTAACCTAGAATTATACATTTATACTCATGATTTTTTTTACCTTACTCATATTGCGATTTCTAATCTAACATTTTTAATTACTGGTTTCAATAATGCATTCATCTCTATACTTTGTCTACTTACCTATAGCCTAATATATGCGCTAATTCTTTAAGATGCCTTCTTCCCGAATGTTCTTCCCTATCTCTAATCTTAACCTCAATCCCATCAGGGCAAATGGTTCTCCTTTTTATACCATATATGGTCAACCCTACCCGACTTTTCTATTTTTTGAATTTGACAATAAACACCCAAAGAACGTCATATGCCACATCGGCTGAAACGTCTAAATAGTAGAAATTATCATAGTACAAAGCCACATCTTAAAGGTTCACACAAGAAATGCGTGCACACAAAAAAATAGATGTTTTGTTTTTATTCTTACATTCGAAGAAGATGGAGTGATGGAAAGAATTTACCAGCAAAGGAGATCGCGCAGCGAAAAATATGGATCACCATTCGTCCGAGAAGAGACAAGTAGCCAGTGGTTGGAGCTTTTAAGGAAATATTTATTGCATAATGTCAATAAAACTGCAGAAAATGGGTTACTATTCATAAAACCTTTAAGGGTCTCCGCCAAATACGCCAACCTGTAAGTTATGTTTTTTTGAAATGACCGAGTCATATTATCCATAAATGTGTTGGTTGGTTGGATTTTACGGCATGTCAAACCTTGGGTTATTTTAATCCGAACACGTTTTTTATGCATTCTTGTTGGGTTTTCAAAATTTGAAAACATTTTTTAGAAATCATTTTTTTTATATAACCCATAGATGGAACCCTAACAGGTATTGAAGTCTGATATATTTCTTAGCCACTTATTAAATCCATATTTTCGGGAAAAAAAGTTAATCTTTTCCACTCTGGCTCAGGGTGCACCTGGGAGTAGTAACAATTAAGGGGTACTCCATCATTCCCAGAGCTTCAGAATTAGAACCTCACCATAAGATGCAGTTTAACTTCATACAAAGGACACTAAAATCCTCACCCACAGCCTTCTAGCACGTATACGTTTTGGAATTTTGCCATAATAGCAATAGGGGATAATCATAGAGGTGATTGACGTGCTCAGTCTATTGATCGGAGGGAGTGTTGCTCAGCAAACAGAATTCTCGCCTTAAGCATCACAGGTCACTACCACGGCCAACAGGTGGCGCCCATATCAGGGTCTTACAAAGGTTCCCATAAATATGTGAATGAGATAAAATGGTATAAAAGTTTTCAGTGCAAACAAGGGAATTACTGATTTCTTTTGGAAGAGTTAAAGAAGCTTGTAAAACGATGTGACAAGCGCGTTTAATCATGGAATAAATATCAGTGCAGATTAAAAGCGGAGTAAGGGTAACCCGAACTTTTAAAACCTTTTTGTGTTGTCTCTCTGAGAGAGAGAGAGAGAGAGAGAGAGAGAGGAGAGAGAGAGAGAGAGAGAGAGAGAGAGAGGAGAGAGAGAGAGAGAGAGAGAGAGAGAGGGAGAGAGAGAGAGAGAGAGAGAGAGAGAGAGAGAGAGAGAGAGAGAGAGAGAGAGAGAGAGAGAGAGAGAGAGAGAGAGAGGAGAGAGAGAGAGAGAGAGAGAGAGAGAGAGAGAGAGAGAGAGAGAGGGAGAGAGAGAGGAGGAGAGAGAGAGAGAGAGAGAGAGAGAGAGAGAGGGAGAGAGGGAGAGAGGGGAGAGAGAGGGAGAGAGAGGAGGGAGAGGAGGAGAGAGAGAGGAGAGGGGAGGGAGAGGGAGGAGGGAGAGAGGGAGGGAGAGGGAGGGAGAGAGGGAGGGAGAGGAGGGAGAGAGGGAGAGAGAGGGGAGAGAGAGAGAGAGAGGGAGAGAGAGAGAGAGAGAGGAGAGAGAGAGGGAGAGAGAGAGGAGAGAGAGAGAGAGAGAGAGGGAGAGAGAGAGTGAGAGAGAGAGTGAGAGAGAGAGAGAGAGAGAGGGGGGGAAAGAGAGTATGAAGCAGTTGGTCTGTATCTCATTTTCTCTCTCACTCATTCATAAATACATAATATTCCTACTTTCACCGATTCTAATTATTAGAAATATAAACAGTGGTACCTTGACTTGTGAGTTTAATTCGTTCTACTCGTAATTTAATTTCACCGCATATCAAAACAATTTTCTCCATTGGAATAAACTAATATGCCCTTAAGCCCCCTCCCCCCCCAAAAAAAAATACCTTAATTTTGTTATTACGTTTTTTGAATAAGAAAAATACCACTGTATTGTGTAAAAACAAAAAATGTTATGACTTATATGCTGGGATATGTTTTAATATTTATTTCTTATGAACATAAGCATATCTAAATTTTGCTCGTACCTCAAATTTTCGCTCTCAACACAAAGCAAAGAAGGTTTAAATAAAAGAAAAACTTTATTTTTTTTCTAAATTTTTCCTTTCATTTATTTATAATTCGCTCTGTACATATTTCATCATATGTACATTGAGCTCTCCATACGAACTAGACTCCGCAAGGAATGATCTTAATACACACACACACACACACGTATATATGTACCCAATCACTTCAGAATGGAAGAAAAAACGACAAAGAAAAGAAGAAGGGAATAGCTTTGAGTGAGCCTATCTGTCTCTCTCTCTCTCTTTTACACATATCTACATTTATTGTATTCCAGCTTTTCCGGATTATTTGGTGTGAGATTTTATATAATCTATCTTTGCGAATATGTACAAAAATTATGTATTTACCAGATAAGTTATATGACGTACATTTTATCGATCAGCAGGATAAGGGAAAATGTTCCATTTTCATTGAAACCTTTCTCGTTCCCCAATGATACCAGCATCGGAAAAATAAGGCCCAAGACTTTTGGATTCAGGTTACCCTTACTGTTCTTTTAACCTTGACTATATGTGAAATAACATGCATGTTGCATAACTCATCTTGTTCAAGTCGAGAACTTTTCATAACTTCAACGCATTCCTATACTAATTATACATGGGGGCGCATGGTGTAATGGTTAGAGCCGTAGGAAATGGACCCGTCAATCCGAGTTCAAATCCTAGACGAGGCTGTCTACATTTCCCATAGCGCTAATACCCTTGGGAAAGGTATGAATCCAATAACGCACCCTTCAGCTATGAGCAGACTTGGCTAGGTAACCAGTCTAGGAGGAGGAAAACTCTGAATTAAAACCTGTTAAACTCCGCTTAAGAAATTGAGCTTGTGTCGCATCCTACTCGTGCGGAGGGGTTGGTAAATATAACATCTTTAAACGATCATCAATCGGAAGACTTCATAAAACCCAACTGAGTTAGAACCGAGAGAACGAATTTTCTAAAACATTAATTACCAAAAATTCGTCAATCCCTCACATCAAATGCTGTTAAAATGCTACCATTTTTTTGTTCTTTTTTTGAGAGGGTGGGGAATCGAAGAGTAGATTTTGAACACATTCATTCGTGATAGCTCCAGGATTTTTTGACATGATTGAAGTCTGATACATTTCTTAGCCACTTATTAAATCCATCTTTTCGGGAAAAAAAGTTAATCTTTTGCAATGTGTACGAGGCTCAGAACGGTAGCACACACGATCCATTTCATTACCAAATAAGTCAGCCACTAAGGTCTACGAAAATAACGAGTTAAAAAAGTGTTATAAAAGAAAATAAAGTCCAAGAAGACCACGTGCCTGATTGCTAATACTATTAGTCTACAGAAAGAGTAGTGTGCACGCCTCTTCTAGAATGAAACACACAGCTGCAAAAAAGTCAGTTTTATTATTAGACACCTTTTAAATGTCTATTTTCATGTTTTCTACACAATGGAAATTGGTAGACAATTGAAAAAAGAAAGTTTGCGCTCATCTTCCACAATCCAAAAGAAACAAAGACACATCTAAATAGAAGCAGAAAACGTTGTTTCGTTAATTTCTTTGGTGATATTTAAACGCGACGTGTTTAAGAAGGACAATGGAATTCGATAAGAAAAGATCAGACAAGTTTAGAAATTTTTCTACGAACGTATACATATGTATGTAAGCGTGTGTGGAATGGGTTTTGAAAAGATATACACACACAAATATAATTTAATGTAGTGTAAACAAAGTAAATCCTAGCCGATGCACACATGTAAGAAAATCAAACTAGAGACTACACTACCCTAACTTAGATATATACACATTATCGCTGATATTGAGTACTATTTAACTATATATATATATATATATATATATATATATATATATATATATGAGTGTTTTATAATTTGCTTGAAGCATTGTGTATATATTGGTATATATTTATATTTGCATGTTTACGTGAATGCATGACAACATACGCACACGTACAAACGAAAAAGCGCATTCACGTAAACACGCAACACGAGACTACAGTTATAAATTATTCCATCTGTAACATTTTCAAAATAAATTTAATTCAACTAAAAATGCCATAACAAGACGACAGCTACTTCAGTTCCAGTGTTCTTCTGAAAAGGAGATTTTATTTCGAAAATTCAACAATAAATTACAGGTTAACAAACAACACCATTGTTACTTATTTTTTTTTTATTTACACCTACATTGTGATATCCTTCAAAATCAACCTCCAAACCAATATATATATATATATATATATATATATATATATATATATATATATATACACTAAATGAAACATCAGTGATTTACGAGCGGAAGGAATTAAACTCTTAAGTGAAAGTACCACTATATTTAATTTGAAACAAATAATTTAAACTTTTTTCATAAATGAAAATATGCTTAATACTAGTCAGAAGAGTACGATAAAATCTAAAATGAATGTTTACTCACAGTTCTGTGGAGCGACGTGCAGGATGTGACAAAAGGTAAGATTTTAAGCAGAGTTACGCTATTTTCCTTCTTCTAGACTGGTTAACTAACCAAGACTAATGAACCAAATCTGCACAACAATTTATCAATAGCTGAAGGGGTTGTATGCCTTTCTCAAGGGCATTGATGCGAAGTGAAACACAAACAGCCACGTCCAGAATTTGAACCCGCGTTACAGATTCTATTTCTGAAGGCGATGATATTTTAATACGAATCTATTGCATAATTCCACATATCCAT
Source organism: Doryteuthis pealeii (assembly GCA_023376005.1). NCBI lineage: Eukaryota > Metazoa > Mollusca > Cephalopoda > Myopsida > Loliginidae > Doryteuthis > Doryteuthis pealeii. The sequence continues at coordinate 15,178,044 of CM042137.1, forward strand.
ATATGCATACATTTGTGCATTTGGTGCTATTTGTTCTAACATATTTGATTAATAGTACGAATCCATTTCTTATTTGGTCCATTGCAGGAACAATTTGGCTTTAGTGAGGTTATTCGACCACTTGCCATTTGCATTCGCCGAATCAAGTTAAAAAGAAAAGAACGGGATATAAAATCTCACTGGCTAGGCCAATTGATGACCATCAAAATCCTTTGAGATTTATAAGACATTCCCGAATCATCGAAGATATCAAACGTTAGTGAATCGATTCCATGTATACTAAAGTTTTACATCATTTTTACGAATAGAGCAGACCTTTCATTAAACTGAACAAAGATTCAAAGCTCTTCCATCTTGAAAATGCACGGATAGAGTGATACTAGCCTCCACAAAACGTTGACCTCTTGCGTTGAAATAGTTTATTGAAACTTAGAAAGGATGAAAAAGGGAATAAAATTGAAGAAAAATATCTGAATTCTTTCGTATTTGCTGACAATATCATTTTCTTTTTGCTGGGAAATTTTCAAACATGTCAAACGCTGATTAGCAAACAGAATACATAAATCAAGAATGTTGGACTGTACATGAACATAAAATAACTAATCTCATGTACAAAGAAACGTCGAGGATAGTGACGCAACAATTTAAATTAAAAACGTGGACATGGAGAAAGTAGATCGCTGTATTTACATCAGACAACGAATCTCATTGAACTTTCCAAGAATCATCCTAAGTAGGCAAACTTTTGGCAGAACTTGTTCAGTCTTCAAGAGCAAGTATACCCGTTTGGCCTTAAGTGGGTTAATAATCATGGAGCGCCCGATGAATTATGTTGAAAACAGGCTGCTAAATACGAGGGTAGAAAGTATTCATCAGCATGGATCGATCGACGACGGAAACTAGCTAAGGAAGAATAAGTGAGGCTGCAAGACAATTTTGGTACCTCGTTCTATCCCCCCCCTCAAATTGGGCTATAAGGTCAGATTTGGTTCGCACTTTTGTATTCACTTCTTGAAGCTATCTTTTAAATCTGCTGCAGGCTTTTATAGAAACCTGGTAAAATAAACTTATTGTTTTGAAGAAAACAAGGATATTTAACATAAGGTAGTTTTATAGGCAAACAACAACACACACACACATTATATATATATATATATAATATATATAATATATATATATATATTAGTAACTTGACTAGGATTGTCCTAACTTACGAATTTTCCGAGTTACGAGCTGTTACTCGGTAGATTTTTTTCTTTGTGTTGAGAGTTGAAATTTGAGATATGCTTGTGTTAATAAGTTCACTAAAACATTTAATTTTCCAAATTTATTACGCCAAAGAAAAATGTTTTCTTTTTGGGGGGAGCTGTCACTGATTAATTACATTTCAGTTTATTTCCATACAGAAAATTGATTTGATATACGAAGAAATAAAGTTACAAACGGAACAAATTAAACTCCAAAAGTAAGGTACCACTATATTTAATTTGAATGGACAAATATTTTTGCATGAATTAAAACGTGCTCAATACCGATCAGTAGACCAGGATAAAGCCTAAAATGACTAGGTGTTTACTTACTTCTGTAGCAATCACAATACTATATGCACCATTATGATACATATATATATATATATATATATATATATATATATATATTAAAATAAGTGTATTTTGGCAGCATTTTTTCTTTTATACAAGTTTTGTTGAACTGTAAAGACAAGTCTTGTCGGACAAGTCTTTGGTCGATCCGTTCCAATTTTCAGGCCATCCTTCTGGTGTAACTGGTATAACAGTCGACCAAAGGTTTCAAAACGAGCGCTTTCGGCAATACAATTTGCCATCCTCAGGTAGGAAACGATGGTATGATTTCGTGTCTCGTTTTTAACGAGAACGAGTTGTAGCAAGGAATTAGAAGTGGGAGGTAATAAACTTGGTAGTATGAGGTTGTATGAATGGTAGTGGTTCGAGCGAGCGTTGCAGTAGTGATTTATTTGTGGTAGTTCAACAAAACATATATATATATATATATATATATATAGATATATATATATATATATTAAATTTTTACTTGAAGGCACTTACAACGCATGTATCGCATAAAATTCGATACTTTTCTTATAGAAAATGACTTGACAAGTGTAATCCAGTAAAGGATGGCTCGATGTGTAGAATACCGTACAGACTGTTTCGACTTTATTAAGTCTCATCAGCGGTATATACTAACGATTTCCCTCGACAGAATCGAAACCGGGACTCCAGCAGACGCAGTGAAACACTAGTGAAACACTTTTATCGCCTCGGCCACAGTACACAGCTGACCATCCTAGCGAAATTAAGCTTGTCAAGCGATACTACGCGCCTCTACCATAATAGGTAAGGGGGCGCTATTGAGAGAATAATAACAACAAACAGACCGAATGCCCTTCGGCGAAGTGAATAAGATTTTTGGATGTTTGTTTATTTAGAACGTTGCTGATAAAGTATATATTAAATTTTACTTGAAGGCACTTACAACGCATGTATCGCATAAAATTCGATACTTTTTCTTATAAAATGAACTTGACAAGTGTAATCCCAGTAAAGGATGGCTCGATGTGTAGAATACCGTACAGATATATATATACATACATACATAACGTTTCTTATGAAGATAGTATTAAAAAGCAACACTTGAAACTAATAGTAATGTAACTGACATGAGTGTGTGAAAACATTTTAGATTTTATCCTGCTCTACTGACCATTATTTGAGCACTTTTCTGATTTAATTAACGACGTTTTATAAACTATTTGACATTATATAAGATTATATATGAATAGAGAGGTGGAAAACCCACCGTCGCCAGAACAAAATAACGAGAGAAAGGTAAAAAGAAAGAAGGGAGAAGAAGTAAATGCAAGTTTAGCGATGGAGGAGTGACAGTGTCAGGAAGTGGCTGAGTTATGTTGGCGAGTGGAAGACAACGAACTTCTTACAATGATTTATCCGGAAGTTATTCCAGTGCACAAGACGAGCTGGAAGAAATGTTAAGTGTCTTATTGGATAAAATGCGCAAGTTGACCTTTCCAAGGTTGAGCGCGCCAATTTTCTGGGTCAATTTCCCCTACTTATCGAAAGGCATGCACGTGCTGAAGACAATGAGACTGAGAATCCCGGGCACTCACAGAGACAAATACAGCGAGAAACGGAACATTTTCTCTTGTACTGCTGATCAGCAAAAAGTGTTATATATCTCACCTAGTAAAGACATTATTTTCTGACATATTCACAAAAGATATATATATATATATATATATATATATATATACACAGAAAATTTGGAATACAATAAATGTATATGAGACAGACTCACATAAGCTCTTTCCTTCTTCCTTTCTTTGTCGTTCTTTCCTCCCTTTCTGAGGTCATGTAGAGAGTATATATACTAGCATGAAAAACGCCCTCTGGGTGGTGTATAATAGTTTTTAAAAGATATTGCCTGGGGGCGAGGAATTAAATAAATAAAATAAAACGTTTAATATAAAAAACCCAAATGAATTACTAACTTAAAAAGCATCATATTCACCCCACTTCACTGGGATATTGGTTTTGTTTTATGACTGCAGGAACTCCAGAACGTTTCTAAAAATTCTGATTTAATTATTCTGACTCTTATCTTCATAGAAGAATTTAAAAATCGTTCGAGTAAAATATATTTTGTTCTGTTTTATAATATCAAATAAATTAAATATTAGTATTTTCTGCATTATTCGGACTATTGTCCCCATCTTCATTGTTATTTGTACAACGTTTCGGCCGATATGCACTCCGGCCTTCTTCAGGTATTTCTTGTCAGATTTGGGAACTTTCTTGTAATCCGGAGCCATCACGGATGTCCCAACCTTTTTAAGAAGACAATTGCGAGTAATTTTGGACACTTGTTTCCTCAATGCCCCTGAAAAGTTCTCCACTGGTCAGGCCTGAGTTACTTACAGCTTCAAGTTTCATTCTTTATCGGTCATCTTACGTACCTTCGTGGGAGCTGCAACAAATATTTCAACAGTTTGATGATATCTTCCATTTATTTTGGATATTTCTAATTAAATTTATCTTTGGAAAGTTTAGATGTCATATCTTTCTCAGAAAGGTCAAGTCACATTTGCTACCCATAATTACACGATGATAATGACAGTCGTTTATAGCCTAAAACATATCGTGTTAATATTGTAAATGACCATAGTTTGTTTCCTAATGTACAGAACAATAGTTTTAATACATCATACACCTATATCTAATTCCATTATACTATGAAGTTTCGTTAAATTCCGACTGATAATTTGCATTAGTAAATGAAAAAATGTCACCTCGTTAATCATTTGAAACGCAGTGTATATACTAATGATTTGAATATTTCTAAATATTATTTGAGGAAATACTAACATCCGTCGTTAATGTAATTCGTTGCAATTAGTATGTAGCTTTATCTTATTTATAAATTTGACATGTTAACACTCCCTGCTTCCGTTTAAACCTAAGCTTTTTGACAGATTTTATTTTACGAAATATGTAGAAAATGGAATAAAACAGACTATTAAAAAAAGATGAATTTATTCTTGATGGGAAGTCGACGATAACGTTCGGTTTTAGTAAAGAACATTCTATCTATATCCTGATGAAGGTTTACTAAATCCGAAACTTTACCATCAAGAATGAATTCATCGTTTTGGAATACTCCGAGTTTTTCTATTTTCTACACAAACACACACATCTATCTATCTCTCTCTATTATATATATATATATATATATATATATATATATATATGTGTGTGTGTGTGTGTGTGTAAAATATATCAAGTGTTTGTGATAGGATTCAACCAAAATTGAAAACACAAACGTACTTATAAAGATTTTGCGTATATACACATGAATATCAGTGTATGTGTATATCTATATATAAATAATTAATCAGAATTCAATTTATTTCGGCTACCTGTGCCTCTTTGAGTCCGATTTTATAATATGAAATAATTGTGAAATCAGATTTGAGTAGGCAAAGGTAGCCGAAATAAATTCATCTCTTATAAATTAAGATATATATATATATATATATATATATATATATATATATATATATATATATATATAACTCCGTCCTTGTACATAATAAACCGACAAATATTGAGCATTGTTTTATTTCTCTCTCTCAACAGTTACTTCTATGAGAATAGTCAACAAAGACAAAAAAGCAATGCTTCGCTCATCCGATAGAGACTGATTTCTTTGGTATTGTCGCAATATTCTGGCAAGGAGATTTTGTTGTATTATTAACTATTTTTATATTCACTAGCAAATATATGCACCCTCCGGGTGCAAGTATTTAAGTTTTATATATAAAATATCATGTTAAATTAGAAAGGCTAATGAAACTGAATACGAATTCAGATAAAAATATTTGGAACAGAGGGGGTATAATCGGAAAATAGAACAACTTTGAAACTAACTGTTCCACCATTTTCCCTTACTCCCGTCTTTCAGTGGTAAATTTCCCTAATTTAACTATTTAGTTAAAATAGGAAGAAAAGAATAAAATTACAGTTATTTCTTTATGTTAATAGATTTCTGTTAAGATTTATCCCCGAGATTTTTGCTCATATTTATTAAGATAAAACCAAACAATTAGAAATCAATAATACTAAGCATATATTTATTAAAATCAAATTTTTTAAGATCAATATGCAAATTAGCCTTCCCATTCATACTGTAAACCTCTATTTTGTTGTATATATAAATACAATTGTATGTTATTAGTACGTAGATATTGTTAACAGTCTTAATGATGTAAAACAATTTTACTAATAATTGAGGTTTAAATAAAAATAAAATCATGGAGAATGTGATGTAAATAACAAAGGGAATTGTGAATTGAATAGTAATATAGTTTCGGTTACAGACATACAAACCCACAATCTCCATTATAATAAGATATCTAAGCAACTTTTTTCATGGATGACTTTTATAAGGTCATTGTAGTGTAAACTAAAAAAAAAAAAAAAAAACAAAAAAAAAAACACACATAATCGTACCTTAATCCTGCCTTTTCATTTGTTCATTTAGCTGTAACTTAGCAACAAGACAAACCCCCTGCTCTGTTTGTATTCATCGTAAAATTAACTGCACGAAAGGGAAAATTATTTTTTGAACATTCACTGTATATATTTTGCTAGAGATTCTTTTGTTTGTATTTATAAATATCAAGTAATTTTGCATATTCAAAGCCACCTTTTTTTTTCATAGTTCTATGTAGTTCTGACAAGAGAAGAATATTTAAGTTGATATAGCATAATGATAAAAAGAAATACAGAAAATAAATGTTTTGCAGGAAATGTTGTCTATACAGAAATATTTTTGAGGTGAGAGAACTTATTTAAACTTAACTCTTTACCGACTTTAAGACGATCACAACGGGTCTCCCAGCACTACGATCCAACCGTAAACAAAGAAAAAAACAGGGTTAGTTCATTATGATAGAGCAGAAGGGCTTTATTTGAATTGAATTAATTCTGAGGTGATAGATCGTAAAATTTGAAATTCATCGTACAGGTAAAAAATACTAGGGAAATTTGGTAGAGCCGCTGGGGAAATTTCGTAGTCAAAGAGTTAATTTTCTATCACTGAAATATTTAATTTAAATGAAAAATTGTTGGCGGCGCGTGGTGCAATGGTTACCATGGTAGGAAATGGACAGTGAGATAAGTTCAAATCCGGTGCGCGGATATTAGAATTTCACATAGCGCTTATACTCTTGGAAAAGGTATGATTCCAACTATTCTCCCCCTCGCTAATGAGTAAATAGTACGACTTTGGTACGGTAACCGGTCTCGCACAAAGAAAACTGAATTCGAACCAAAGAGGCCCACTTCTCGCTAGTCAAAACTATTTTGAGAGCTCCTAACTAAAAACCAACATATACATTCATGAATATTATTTTATGCCACCACTAGATCAAGATATCTATCTTTGAAAAATTGTTTATATTTTTCGTAAAATCCAGAAAAAGGTCAGTACGTTATAAGGTCAATATTTAGAAAGAAAAAAAAAACAAAAAAACAAAACAAAAGCCCTTCCCTCAAAAGAAAAATCCAACACCACCCTGATTTTAAAAGAGCTAAGAAAAATCAGATTAGATTTTACCGAATTATTTTATAACCGATTCATTAAAAAAAGTTATTTTACTTCAAATTGGTATTTTGAAGAGAACTTTGTGAACATATCTTTAAGTCACCCCATCAACTTTATTTAAAGTAAAGAAATTTATCAGGAAAAAATATCTGTTACAACCTAGAATATCTACATGTCTTATAAAAGATAGATAGCCAAAAAATTTGAATAAGTGAATTAAAAATAAAAACAACAATTTTCAATGGTAATATTGAAAATTTGCCCCGAGTCTGACTGTAAAACTGCAATAAAAACAGTACTGGTAATTTTCGAAAATCTGTTCGTTTAATTATATATCAAAATGTTCTGTAGGCACTTTTGGTTTTGAAAAAAAATATGCGAAAAATCTTTTTACAAAAGCCACTACAATTACTTTAAATCTATTAAATCGTTTTAATAATCATTATTTATTATATCTCGACTAGGAAATTTACGAAACTTATGACTAATAAAAAAATGTTTAACATTAAAAGTAAAAATGTGAATTTGAAATATACTCACCATACGTACATCTTTTGCAACGTCAAAAAAAGATAAAATACAGAAAAACAACACAAAAATCCCCGGGAAATTACGTGATATTCCTATAAAATGAGTTGAATCAAATAATGAAACTATCAGAGGTATTACATAACAATTTTATCTGTGTATAGGCATTGTAATAATATATATTCTATGTAACTATTTTTTTTCAAGGTTAATCTGAGAAGATATACTCAAAGAGGCATAACAAATAAATTATGGTGATTCTTCATGTGCAACGCCAATATTGAAGTAATAACTAGTTAAATACCTAAAACATCAACCACAGACGTTTTGATAGTATTTAGAATAATAGTGAAGTGAAATGTAAAATGAGATAATTTGTTGCTGTCCTTATTTAATTGGATTGTTTACAAAGAAAAAAAAATATGAAAAAATATTTTTTTCTTTTTCTAATGTCTAAAAATATTTCAAACTCATTTTATTCCATTTTGTTTTTTTTAATATTTTGTTTTCGTATCCAAGCAGATCATTAAATTGAAATTTAACGGAGGTAAAGGAAAGAGGGAGTGACTACAGATGAACAAATATAAATCAATAAAAAGGAGCGGTGTCTCCATAAAAATAAATTAAAAGGTTTTGGGACCGGAGAACATCTGAAGGATAACGTTCCTATTCAATACTTTGATAACAAATGGTTCTGTGATTGAGGAGGTATCGAAAATTGTTTCAGTTATAAGAAATGAATATTAGGCATTTTTGTATGCAAGCTGGTGGGGAAATACCCAATAAATCAATTGACACCAGCAGTTCCCAGGACCGGGTTGTTAATTATTCAACCGAGTTTCTCAGTAGCCTTGAAACAACAAGGACTGCTTCACATAATCTGTTACGGAGGCTTGGGGCATATATCCCGAGTAACACCGAGCCTCCAACAATTTGCAATGGCTAAAGATCTACCATCAAAAATATGATGCTTTAGATTTTGGAAAACACACAATTTGTTCAGAGAGGAGCTGTAAAAGTAGATTTGACTAACGAGAAGAGAGTCTCTTTGGTTTGAAATCAGAGTTTTCTCTAGAATGGCTGCCATGCCAAGATTAAAGAGTCTAGTCTGTCCACTATTTAACCATACCTGAGGGGAAATAGTTTGATTTGTACGTTTTCAAGGGTATTAGCGCTATGTGAAATGCAAACAGCTGCGTCCAGGATTTGAACTCGTTAGGCCGTGTCCATTTTCTACGACAGTAACTATTACATGACGCACCTCAAACAAATTGTTCATCAATTGCATCATCCTTAAAAATGCCTTAAAGACCAACTGACTTGCCATTTGTATTTTTTAACTCTTTGCCAATCAAAATAAACTTTCTTGGTATCTTTTCTTGTATGATCGGATATTCTAAAGTTTATATTTACTCACTTCAGAACTCATTCGATTCAAATCCTATTTTATTGTAATCCTAGTCCTTCTACTCAATTATGATGAACTAAACAGTGTTTTTATTTTTCTAGGGTATGGTAGGAGAGCCGCTGTGAGCGGCTTCAATTAGACAAAGAGTTATTTTTCCAGTTTCACGGCAGACCGACTTTAGCATAATTATCAATAAATCTCAAAAGGTAATTACTCATACTTGTTGAACTGAATCTGAAATTAGTATTATTTGGATTATTCGGACTATTGGCCCCATCTTCATAGTTATCTGTACAACGTTTCAGCCGATGTGCCCTCCGACCTTCTTCAGGTATTTCTTGTCGGTCTCGGGAACCTTATCCAACTGGGGAACCTTCTTGTCGTAATCGGGAGCCATCTAGGAACTTTGAACCCAACCCGTTATTCAATCCATGAAGGTGTCCTGTTCTCATTACACTAACCAAAGCTGCGGTACTTGTGTTAAGCTGTATCAATTATTATTCTATGTTACTGCTGCTCCTACCCTGCGAGAAATTAACACTGCTTAACATCAGTAACCCAGCTATGGTTAGTGGAATGTGAACAGGATGTCCCCATGGATTGAATAAAGGGTTGGGTTCAAAGTTCCGTGATAGCTCACGATTACGTCAGGAACTTTCCCGAGACCGACAAGAATTACCTGAAGAAGACCGGAGGGCACATCGGCCGAAACGTTGTACAGGTAACAATGAAGATGGGGACAATAGTCCGAATAATACAAAATACTAATTATCAAGCCTCATCTAAAAAAAATTGAGAAATGAATCTGAAATACCCTATATTTTCATATGGTCAACTTTATGTTTGTCTTTCAAGAGTTGGAAACATCCTAGTATCAGATAGCAAAACTATGAATATCATTTGTAACTAAGCAAATAAACGAACAATGTTATAATACATACACCAATAAAAACACAAGACAAGTCAATCAGATTTCGACTTATATACAGGCATGTAGGTTATGTATATTATCAAATACTACTAGTATGAATGTAATTGTTTAATTTTGTAGACCTGTGTAATGGACAATACTGTATAGAAAACATTCGAATACTATTACAACAGATATTCAAAAATTATCCACACTCTTGTTTTATGGAAGCCGAGCTCATCGTTGATGTTTTGATTGACAGAAGCATGCCTAATCGGCAGAGAACAAGCTACCTCATCGGTGAAAATTCGCCGGTTCTCCATACCACCTCTCGATCTTGCTGAATCTTCTCGTCAGTGGTGTAGGTTGACGGGCGTCCTGCTCCCTCTTCGTGCGTCACTGTTATATTATATTAAAATTCTGAAAGAACCCCCTTCTTTGAATTAACCGAACATATTTGAAAAGAACAAGATTTTGTTTTATCAAAAGTACAAGAAGCGACAGCAAATCGACATGAGAAAGATTTCGGAGTGCGTTGTAAATAATTCATTATCTTAGTTTCGTCTGGTACAAAGCCAAAGAGAAATATTTGTGTTCTTGCATATTCCCAAATAGACAGGCGCTTGTATTTTAATAGTTATCCTCATTAGAAATGGAGACAACGACCAGAGTTCAAATCCTGGATCAAGCTGTTTACATTTTCACATAGCGCTAATTAGCTGGGGAAAGATAGGTATTTATCCAACACATTCACCACAGTTTAGGATCTGACACAAAGTCTCAAGTATTGAGCATCCAGTGAGGATCTAACTCGCTATTCAGTAGTAATGGATATGCGAGACTAGTTTGTTAACCATTATAAAACAATGGGTCGCCGTACCCAAGGAATCCAAAATCTTCCTCTACAAATGCGTAAATAGTACAGCAGGTTGAAGTCTTTAACGTTGGTATGGCAACCGGTCTAGGAGAAGGAAAACTGACTTCTCACCTGGTAAATTCCGCTTAAGAATTGAACGTTTGTCTCACCCTGTTTGTGTGGAGGTGTTAGGTAGATATATACTACAAAGTAGACAGAGGGTGTCTACTTTCAAAATAAACATTCGAAATCCCTTTTCTTTAAAAGATCTAGACTCAAGCCATGAACTTAACAACGGAGTAATTGACTGATGTTTATATTTACTAAGATTAAGATAAGTTCTGCACAAATCTCAACCAGTGCGAACCAAACACACCAGTTAGCCATGGTGTGCAAGATAGAATTCCTAACTACTGCTGTAGTGTGGGCGAAGTATCCATGATCCGCATTAGTTTATAGCTACTCTTGATACATATTATTAGCGAAGAGAAACATATGCACACCACACTGTCGAATAATGTAGAATACGCTGAATTCCCTGCAAAAGTGTTAGATCCCTCCGAAGAGGGGATGTCCAAGGTGTGACATAATTTGATGGTGAGGTTCCAGTTCTGGAGTTCTGCAGAGTGTGTAGTACCCCTTCATTGCTATTTCTCTGAATTTTTGAGATGAGGCTTGATGATTAGTATTATCTGCGTTATTCAGACTATTGTCCTCATCTTCATTGTTATTTGTACAACGTTTCGGCCGATATGCCCTCCGGCCTTAGGTATTTCTTGTCGAACTCGGAATGAGAACAGGATACCCCCGTGGACTAAATAAAGGGTTAGGTTCAAAAGTTCCGTGATGGCTCCCGATTACGACAAGAAAGTTCCAGAGCCCGAAAAGAAATACCTGGAGAAGGCCGGAGGGTACATCGGCTGAAACGGACAAATAACAATGAAGATGGGGACAATAGTCTGAATATCACAGATAATACCCTTCATTGCTTTTACTCCTAAATGTACTCTGACATCGAATGGTAGTACCTGTTAAGGTTCCATCTATGGGTCAAATAGATATGTTTGAAAATGAATAGTATCAGAAAGAAATAAAAAAAGTAAAGTCGTCGGGGCTGCCTAAAGTCGGTATCAGCCAGTCAGCAAGGAAGTATATCCCCTTTTCAATAGCGCTAGACCAAGGAGATTGTTTTGGCATCTGAGGTGGAGCGCTGCATCTACCATCAGCTCTTACTTTATGGCGCAGATCCCTGTGCTACTCATACGCTGAGTTGCCGAGAACCGGTATCGAACTAGGAACCTTGTGGTTTCTAGCCGAACGCTCTACCGACTGAGCTAACCCGACCCTTTTAGAAATAAATACTTGATGCCATTTAATAGTAAATTATTAGTATTAATAAGTTACTTGAAGTTATTGTTCACTAAATGATTATTATTGGCTGTCCGAAACCATGGATGTGTAAATAAATTATCATAATTAAAGAGAAATTTACTTTAAACCATATAATTTTGTATAAACTATTCATATTAGATAGGTATACTTGAAATAATACAACTGTGCTCATTTATATTAATATTCGTATCAAATAAATGTGTGTAAAAAAACTCCCAAGAAACGATTACGCACAAAATGTAAATATAACCCTACAACGCATGAGATTTCCTTATCTTTTCGGATAAAATAAGACTAGATGGTTTGACATGCCGTTAAACTCAATCAACTTACACACACATTTAGTTATGTATACATATATGTATAGAGAAGATAAATGGAAAAAAAAAAATTTTTATTTGTATGAAATTTAATTTCAATTTCATCCATACAAATATAATTGTTTTTTTCCATTTATCTTCTCAAAATTTGTCGGATTTATTTCTATCTTCTTTACTATATACACACACACACGTATATATATACATGCATAACAGACATTGTATATAATATTAGCACGCTTCTCTTCCTTGGTACGTGTAGATCTCAGTTTACTGAAACGAATTAATTCTGATGACGCTATTCCCATAGTGAAACCAGTCAATTTGATTTTCTATACTGTATTTTTTTATATGCCCACGAATTTAATTCCGAACCTTACCCAATACATACACATCAACTCACATATATAGTGAAAGAAAGGGTAAAAAGGACAAAGGACGAGAGAGAGAGAGAGAGAGAGAGAGAGAGAGAGAGAGAGAGAGATGAGAGAGAGAGAAAGAGAGATAGAGATAGAAAGAGGAAGAAAAGAAAGAGAGAGATAGAAAGATAGAGAGAGATAGAAAGATAGAGAGAGAGAGAGAGAGATAGAGGGGATAAATGAAAGAAAGTAAAATAGAGAGAATGCCTGTGTGAAAAGAGTGGGTGCGATAGAGAAAATAGTATTGCATAAACGTATACAAATTTGGTCTAAGGTGTAAAAATGAGAGAGGGGGGGGCTGGTCATCACTATCCACTCTTTAACTTAACTAGTTCCATTTACTGACCCAAAACACGCTACAATAACCCTTTCCGCACAACAACACAATAATTCCGAAAATCTTCAGCCCTCCACACTCGCCAAAACTTACCCTTCTCTTTGTGAGTGTATAAGTTAAAACCCTATTTACATAAATTGTGAGGATGGGGTTATTTGAGGACAGTAATTGAAGGAAAATTAACAATTTCTCAAAAGACGCACTGAACTACCCCAGGATTAGTGGAAGAATGTGAACGAGTCGCTCCTTAGATTCTATATTTCTTCGGGGGACAACTATATTGTCTCGTTTAACACAGTTCAAACATCTAACCTAGCAGACCAAAGTTAAAGGCTCGTGCATTCATTGGCCAGTCTTTTCCTTCTGCAGTTTCCTTGTTGTATAACTGTGCGTTGTGTCACTACTTCTCCTCGGTTATTACGCACAGTAATGAGTGCGTACTAATCCGACTCCCGGTGCTAAGTGCGCCGTCCGACCGACCATAAATAGTACCCTCTGTAGCTATACACGTTTCCTTCACTTTCTCTCCATTTCTTTCTCTGACTAATGAGCAAATCGACTTTAAATCTTCCTCGCTTCAAAGCCGACTTGAATCAATATTTTCCCGCCGAATTCACGAAGCTTACGCCAGAACTCAGAGCCGATCAACAGAATCCGAGACGGCGCTGAAAATAACTGTAATTTGAACCACCTTTTACCACCCACCGCACAAGTTAAATTGCCTTTCTCTCCTTTTATTTAAAAAAATAAATTTAAAAAAAAAGAATAAAAACACGAAAAAACTGTGTGATTTTTCTCTTTCTAATTGCTTTAATACTAAAAAAATAGAAAAAAGAAAAATAAAATTTTAAAAGTCCTTAGATATTATCGATATCATTTATCATACAATTGGCATTTATATTATAGTTTTAAATTGAGTTAGTAGCAGTAGAAGCATTGTTTTACCACATTTCAATTAGTTTTGCCTTTTGTTCATAATTCTCATGTTATTTGTTATCATTCTTATTATTGTAGTTTCTGAATATTAAGTTTTTAGTTATCAAATATTAACACTATTATTACGATAATAATAATAATAATAGAAAAAGTAAGAAAGGAATACTTCAGAAGACCAAGAAATCTTCTAGAAACCAAGCTCTGTAGCAGAAATCTCATCAAGGGAATAAACACAGGGGCTGTACCTCGCGTAAGATACTCGGGACCATTCCTAAAATGAACAAGAGAGGAGCTCCAACAGATAGATCAAAGACAAGGAAACTTATGACAATGTACAAGGCATTACATCCGAGAGACAACGGATAGACTATATGTGCCAAGAAAAAAAGGGTGAAAAGAAAGGTTTCACCAACATTGAAGATTGTGTAGATCCGACAATCTGGGCACTTGAAGAATACACTAATATAAGTAAGGAAATATTAATTGCAGCAGCCGAAAATAGCAATTGCAACATGTTGATAAACAGAAATGCATCAAAAGCTAGAAAACAGAATGAGAAGAAAAACAACTATATGGGTACTTCAAGTGACAAACTAAAGTGATATCACATCAGAAGACATGGACATGGTTAAGAAAGGGAAACCTCAATAGAGAAACTGAATATCTTATAATCGTAGCACAAGACCATACCATAAGAACAAATTATATAAAGGCAAACATAGATAAGACGCAACAGAATAGCAAGTGTAGGAGGTGAGGAAACAATGACAAAACTGTTAATCATATAAGCGAATGCAGTAAACTAACACAAAGAGAATACAAGACTAGGCAGCAGTGGGTGGGAAAGGCGACCCACTGGGAATTGTGTGAGAAATTCAATTTTCACCATGGTGTATGCACTAACCGGAATCTTTTCTAGGAAATGAGATGTATAAAATCCTTTGGGACTTTTAATACAGACAGATCACCTAATCCGGACAGGAGACCAGACCAAATATTTATTAACAAGGAAAAAGCGTCATCTTGTGGATTTCGCCGTCCCGGCCGATCACATAATGAAGGTATAAGAAAAAAAAAAGATAGACAAATACTTGGACCTGGCCAGAGGGCTGAATAAAACGTTGAAACATGGAGGTAAAGGGCGCACCAATTGTAATTGGGGACCTTGAAACAGTTCCCAGGAGTTTGGAAAAGAGTATGAAGAAATTGGAAATCCGAATACGAATCAAGACCATCCAAATAACAGCACTGTTGAGATCAGCTTTGAATACTCAGAGAATTTCTAGAGATCTGAGGCTTGCTGTCACTCAGTCTTCAGTGAATCACAAGCTTTGGTGGGTGTGAATAATCTTCATAATAATAAACAAAAACGAAAAACAGAAATGGGAAGAAAAACAATTATATGGATACTTTAAGTGACAAATTAAAAGATATCACATGAAAAACCTAGACATAGTTAAGAAAAGAAAATCCCGAGAGAAACTGAGTCGCTTAAAATTACAGCACAAAAGAATGCCATCAGAACAAATTATATCAAAATAAAATAGATACGACACAACAGAATAGCCAATGTACGATATGTGGTAACAGAGGTGAGACAATCAACCATATAATAAGCGAATGCAGCAAACTAGCACAACGAGAATACAAAGTTAGGCACAACAGGGATGGAAAGATGATCCACTGGGAATTGTGCAAGAAACTAAATTTTGACCTTACAAAAAAATGGTATTTGCACAAACCAGAATCCGTTCTTGAGAATGAAACGCATAAAATTATCTTGGACTTTGAGATACAGACGGATCCCATTATCCCCACCAGAAGACTGGACCTAGTATTATTGAGGAACAAGAAAAAGAGAACTTGTCAACTGACGGATCGCACGGTGCAGGTGAAAGAAAACGAAAAGATATACCTAGACCTTGCCATAGAAATATGAAAATGAAAGTAATACTAATTGAAGTTGGTAACATTGGAACTGTCCGAGATTTAGAAAACAGCATTGTTAAGATCGGCTAGAATATTCAGAAGAGTCCTGGAGACCTGTGAAGTCTTGTTGTCACTCAGACTCCAGTGAAAGACCAGCTTACGCTATAGTGAAAATTTCACAAGGAGAGAAATAATAATAATGGGAAAGAGAATAAATTCGACTATGCTAATCGAACGTGTATGCATGAGCCAGAAAAAAAAACTTGGAGCATTTTCAGGGAAAACAAGATAACACTCAATCTATACCAGAAAGCCAGATATCATTGGAAGAATTACATACACCACAGTTACCAATTTGATGGTAGGCGACACGAGAATTAACTCTTGTATCTGCCGATAGATGGCGTAAAGAGCAATAGTATAAAAGCGGAAGCACCAAAATCAAAAGTCCATTTTACCTTCTAACCCTCGAGAGAACACGCTCCAGTTGTGTCTCTTATCTACAAACAGTTGAAACTTTGCACTCTTAGAATTCTATACTTTATGGCACATGGGGATATGCTCAACATGTAAATGTTTATACCTTCCTCTTTTACCAGCAGCCTCATGTTATCCACTAAAAGACTGTTTCTATTAGAGCATTTCTTCTCATACAACTACGTTGCAAGATGGGTATATTATCCTGACTTTTGTGAGCTAGGACTACTAATGGAAGGGGGAGGAAGAAATAAATAAATAAGAGATGATAAAGGTTTAAAAAATAGTGATGAGCCAAAACAGGATGAACGATGGTTTGACCGTAGCGTGACCCCGAATGGAGAATTGAGTGTCAAGTCGGGTGTTGACCGAACCGGAAGCTTCGGGTGTTGACCGGAAGTCACGTGGTTACGTGCAACAACGAGGAAATGTATCGATCTCTTTTTGCCTTCGGCCGTCGAAGGGTACGGATCGGGCCTCTAGTGGCTAGTATGGGGTCACAGTAATCAAGTAGTGTTCCCTCTCTCTTTCTCTCTGCCTTTCCTCCTCTCCAATACAGCACACGAGACGAACCTACCCTGGAAATAAAGACTAGCAGTTGTGACGACATATTTCTCGTGTTATAATTTCTATCAACACCATTTTAGCACTGTGAATCTGGAGGCACGTGGACGAGGCCCGCTATACAATATATACGCCGCCGCCACCTGACAATATCGTTTTAGTGCCCGGAAAAAAAGGACAACGTTACTTATATCATTTTGGTACCGTGAAAATATACCACAACGGTACACGGTTTGTGATGGCTGATAACAAAAGGAGAATATGTATCAGTAAGAGACCATTAATAAGATATCTTGGGTGTTGTTTTTTTTATTTCTTGGAGTCCATGTTAATTAAAGAATTGAAAATGGAACTCTTTTTCACAAAATTCCTTTATGATTTGTTCTTGGAGAATAAAACCAAAACTGTCAATTCATTATGTGCTAGATTTTGAAGGAACACTTTTAACACGCTGTGTATTTGTGTATGTGCGGTAGGAGGGGGGGGTTCTTATAAAAAATGACATTCAGCAAGAATGCAAATCGCACAAGATTATTATTCCGTTGCAAATTTGACTGGAAATTTCTTTATTTTCTAACTAGTACAGAGATGCTGATAGCTATGTGTCCTGCATCCGTGACACACAAAAATCAAAAAGGATGCCAAAAATCATGTCCATCAGGTTTTTGTATTATTTCTACAAAGTTTGCTCAGACAATAAATTATCCTTGTTATAACTTTTTGGTGAATTGTTCTTATCTTCATACCGTATGAGGAAACGGTATAATCAACTAACTCTCATCGTTCAACATTATAATTGTAAACAAGAAAATAGTTGATGTCATTGCTGCTGCAGACTAGAGAATAAAAGACAAAGAGAAAAGCTAGATAAACATCTCGAACAGAGAATCGAAAAAAAAATTGTTGAATATGCAAATGAAGTCAACAGCCATTATTATTGATATGCTTGAAATATTACAGTAAGTGGGAATCCAAAAAAGAATTAGTATCATTTAAAAGACACCATTACCAATGCCAGCAAGAATACAGAAGAGAGTACTTGAGTATTGAAGAGGTTTTTCGTCTGAGAAGCCCATCAGATGCAACTAGTTTTAAATTTCAAGTACAAATGAGAGTAATTTGGCGCAAAACCTTTTGTTGATTGATGGATTGTAACAGAATGTCAAACCATCATGGGTCATTAATGCCTATAGGTTAGGGAATCGCGTTCGTTCTACCTTCATATCTATATTTTTTGTGTAGTTATTAAGAGATTTTTTTCTTTGGCACACAGTTGTATCGAATACGAATAACTTTTAAATAGACCTATTTAACCGATAGGATCACAGTGGATCTGGGAGTAATGCCAATGAATGATGATGGTCTGTTTATTAAAGATACCTAATCATCCTTTATTGCCATTACATATCAACTTTTGTGGGTTATTTAAAGCAAAATCCATCCTTGTTGAAGAACTGTATTGATACCATAGCTGGGGTGATGAGGGGCGTTCATACATTTTCCCTAGAGTATTAGTCAAAAAGGAAACGTAATAACGTGACTAGAGTTCGAACTCACTATGGTGTCACTGACCAACACGTTAACTACCCCAACAATGAAGGTATATATATTTACTAATCCCCAGCACGAGCAGGAGGTGACACAAGGTCAATTTCTTAAGAGGGTTTAACAAGTTTGAATTCAGAGTTTTCATTCTCCTAGACCGGTTGCCTAACCAAGGTTAAAGAGCCCAGTCTGCCCTACTATTTATCCATGGCTGGAGGGAGGGTAGGATTCATACCTTTCCCAAGGGTATTAGCGCAAAGTGAAATGCAATTACTACATCCAGGATTTGAACTCGGGGCGACTAGTCCATTTCCCATTACATTAGCCATTACACCACGCGCTTCCTACTTACAAGGTATACGACACACTCCCATGATCTCCAGAACTGACGCCTCACCAACAAATGTAGTTTAGTGTCATAGCCAATATAGCCCTTTGTTTTTTGGGGTGGGGGTGTTCTTACTCCTTGCAGAGGATACTGTCAGTATGTTTTAACATACATATATTTATACATACATTTTTTTGGGGTGTAAATATGTGCTTAATTAAAGACATACCTAATTTTTGAAAATTAATTAAATTGATTAATTTATATTAAAATAAAAAATTTCATGAATTTAAGTACATATTCTCCCAAAAATTATCGACTAAAAACGCCATATCAAACACTTTGTACTTTCTATATATTATATTATATTATATTATTGTCTAATTGTTGCATTCTGGGTCTTTTTCCTAGGATCAGAGTGTAGTATCCATACCATTTGAAATCTAATTCAATATATATTTGTATGTTTTTTCCTGGGTTCGGTGGGGGTCTTACTCCTCTGCAGGGGATTCAGCCAACGTATTCTAAGTGCAACCGATAGGGCATTCTGTTAATATAGTTCACTAGAAATGTTGGTAACTACTCCGGAGCATTGTAAATAAGCAAACCCAATAGATTTCTCTATATTCTTGAGACACAGAAGCTTTGGACATAAATGTCTGATTAAGATTGTATGAAACGGATGTTATGGGGGGGGGGTGAGTTAAGAGGCCAATAACTCCTTTTGCCCCTGGAAGAAAAATAATTACATGGACATTTGAAGATACAAAGGTGAATAAAGACCATGTGATATGGACAGAATTACAAAGGGGACAGACGAAAAAGAAAAAAAATTGAATTCCTAATAATGACAGCCTTCAGCAATTCTCCAAGATTAAACTATACATAGACAAGACATAGCAAAATAGTAAATGTCGACTATGTAGACATTAACCCGTCAACCATAATAGCCAATGCAGCACATCAGCTGAATTGTAAGAAATAGACTAGATTGGGGGGATAAGGGAACCGATGAGAATTGTGCAAAAACGTACTGGTTGATTGGTTGTTTGAATAACTAACTTTGTTCCAGAGTCGAGGCATCATTTTAATTTAATATTTTTGTATTTTCTATCCCCCTCTCTCTCCCTCTCTCATGATATTTCAATAACTTTTTAAAAGCATATATGTGTGACGTTACTATTTTAGTTTTGTTGTTTTACGGTTATAAAACCTTTTCGCGTCATTTAATGCCGAATCAAGACATTTTTGATTAACAAAGGACTCGGGCTGCTCACAGTACCTCGTTTTGCTTAAATCATTACCCAAACAGGTTCATTGCTGCTTAACTTCGGTGATCAAGCGGGATTCTTTTCTTTCTGTGTAACTGACCGTAATAACAAGTCTTGGAAGCAACACCCCGCAAAAAGTAGCTGTAAGGCCACTTGCCTCCTATCACACATATCATCCAAGTAAGACGAACAAGTCATGCTGAAATATCTTATAAGATAAAGAGAGAATTCTTCCAAACTGTAGCCGTGTCAGTGCTACTGTATGGCTGCAACACTTGTGCTCTAACGAAGAGCTTGGAGAAAAATCTAGATGTGAATTACACAAAATAAGACGGACAAGACATGCTGGACTCTCCTGGTGAAGCAAGGACGAACTCAGTGCATGAGTATCACGGCTTGGATCTATGCAGGAAAGTATGGATAGTAGGTGTGGCGCTCTACCTCGGAGGCAAAATCAATCTCACTGGTCTAGTGCTAGTTAAAATAGTGTAGACTCCCTTGCTGTCCGGCTGATATCGACAATAGGCCACACACTACCTTACTCATATTTACGTTGGATTCCACATAAAAACAAAAAATCCCCACGTTACAAACACCTTTTGTTAACCCAACTTGGTGGGAAGTAAATATATTTTTTACCTTATTCATATCAAGCCTCATCTAAAAGATTCAAAGAACTTAAATCTATTTTGTATATATCTTTATAAAATAAAATTTTCTGAAATATTTTTTAAGGTTTTGACACAAAATACAGTATTACCTCACTCTACGTCGTTAATTGGTTCCAGTCGAAAAATGACTTTAGTCAAAACAGCCATTATTTAGATGCAACTGTCAGATCTAGGCCTAGCCTAGTTTTTTTTTTATGTCTGCTACTTAATCTGTATATTTCGGTAAATTATAAGCGTAAACAATCTATACACCTGGAATTAACGGTATCATACAATGTGAATGATACAGCTATTTTTACAGACGACGTAATTATTATATTCTATACTAGCAGAACCTGTGTATATACCACAGTATAATAATATAATTATTACAACGTTTGATATGTTTACTTAAGAGCTATTGAAAAATAGTTCAATATTTAAAAAGTATAATAGTTTTGATTTAAATTCTCTCATTCTTTCTTAAAAATGGAATTTAAGATATTTACATTGATTGGCCAATAAAAATCAAGGGGGAGGGTTATAAAATATCTATACTAATTATATATCTATACTAATTTGCCGACAAAATATTGACCAAAATATGACTCGGAAAATATCTAAGTTGGGTCTGAAATTCACCTGACGTTGGCTCGCTAAAACAGCGTAAATTAAGACTGGAGGCCGGGACGTCAAAGATCAAAATTACCAATATATATTCCATAAGACGTAATTTCAATATTACGAATAAAAAAAAAAAAATTTAATTTTACGTTGGGCATTTAAGCGACGCTAGACCATTTGGAATGTTTTATTTTTAAAATTGGCTGAAATAAAATGAAACAAATAAGAAATTTGCGATTATGTGGCACCAGATGATCTGGATTTACATTTTTGCTTTCCATCTTGAACAATTTGGACGGTCTCATTTTTAACCAGAAACTCAGGTTTCCGGCCAACGCCGGGAGTCCAGTGAGTCGAAGCTGGACCTCCTTAGTAAATTAACAGTATTGATCCCAGGGGGCCATGTCCCTGGGAAAACCTGCCTCCTCGATTTAAAGTGGCAGGACTGGATTTATTGCCCAGTGCCAGAGGCGGCCCCTTGAGGGGGAATGCCGACGGGATCAACGCAATTTTTCCACCCGCCACCCATGAGTCTCGGCTTGTGGGTGGTCTCACATTATTAGGGCCTTGGCCTGACTCGTACACGCAGGGTACGAGGAAAAAGCTCTCATTTTTAACCAGAGGTTTTTCAGGAAAGTATGGATAGTAGGTGTGGTGCTCTATCTCAGAGGCAAAAATCAATCTCACTGGTCTAGTGCTAGATAAAATGGTGTTGATTCCCTTGGTGTTCGGTCGATATCGTACAAGCGTATTAATATATAGATAGCTTTTAACATTTTAGCATTTTTGAAAAGCAACGCGTCTTCAAAAATGATGTAAATTGAAACTACGTAAATACATGTATGACTGTATATGTGAATTACGCGACTAAAATTTAAAATCTAAATGTTAAAGTTCTTTCTGATTTAATTAACACTTTTTGACAGCATCAGTTATTTTTAAGCCGTGTGTTTATGCAATGGAGACTAGTAGGATTGTAATGCACACGGTTTCCGCTCTCTCCTATTGTCCAATGCTTCAGTTGGACACTCTTTAGTTTGCAATTGAATACCTTCACCCCCCCCCCTAAGAACTGAACGACTCAGCCAAAGTTCTTAAGAATAGAAGAATCGTCCTCGAGTCAACGATAGATTTATTTTTTATCGGTCAAGATTTAATTGTTTGAACGTATAGAGAAATAGATAGAGAAATGATACATACATACATACGTAGAGGTAGATAGATTGACTTTTAGAAATTTTTTGCGTCTTCGCGTTAGAAGGTCCTTTAGCTTTCGCTCTTTCAAGTTGGTTTGAAGCCATAGTTGTACACATCGTTGCCACGAAAAGACACTACACTGAAGCAGTGGCTGTGTGCTTTTAGCTTGTTTTGTCTTCAGGATCACAACAGATTTTACTTTCTCTGGCGCATGCGTAGACATGTTGACCTTTTGTGCTTCCGGTATGTTAGAATGTGCGCAGGGCCTTTCTTTTTCCTTTTCATCTATTTTTTTGTAGTTGGTATGGTGTAGAATCTATTGGAATTTTGAGAGACTCACTAGTGTGGCAAATATTCAAAGAGTGGACTTAGTTCATCAGTAAGCAGGTCTCTATTGTCCAGAAGTTTTTCATTTCGGACTAAATTCAGGTAGAACTTTTGACTCCATGGCAAGTTACATATGTGCATAATAATCATATATATATATATATATATATATATATATATATATATATATGCATGTATGTAGACGTGTAATATGTATGTATATATTGTTGAAGAAAGATCTTTTACGTATTTAAAATTTTTATTTATTTATTTATTCATTCATTCATTCATTCATTTCTTGTAAATTTTCCAAATTTTGTGGCTTGTTCAGTTTGGAAATCAGTTATTTGATCGTGATTATCTGGTATTTACATAAATTTCTTTTTTCATTTCCGGGGAATGTCATGTTTCTATCAGTCGGAGAGTAAGATCATCTCTTTCGATTTGAAATATGTTTCGTTTCAGCGGCAAGTTTATTTTTTTTATTTTTAGTATAGTTATTTTAGGACTATTATTCAGTTACTTTCATTAGAAATAGGATAACAAATAATTTTAATAACCACGCCTCAGAAAATCCTCATTAGCCATGGTACCGCCTCTAAAAATATCAAAAACACCCCTTAGTCCTATGCAGAGTACATATTTTCGACAAAAGTATGAATATTGTTGTTTCCAAGGCGAAGATTACAATGAGACCAAAGAAAGTGGGGAATTTGAATAATTGGCGGAGAGATGAGGATTTATAAACTCCCCTGAGTGCTATTCATAGTACATATTTTCGATAAATATTTAAATCTTGATTTTATTGTTGTTTCTTGTACAGATCTCGGCATGCTACCAAAGAAAGTAGTGAATATAAAGAAGTAGAGGAGATATTAGATAATTATTGTGGTGACTTACCTCCGGCGAAGCGCATCTGTTTCGCTTGGCAGGTTTTGCTTGAGCCGAACTAAAGAAACATAACCACCGATGGCGAGCGGTTTTATAGGATGCGGTCTCGCTCTGTCTCGTTCGTGGCGTGAGGGTGGGGACACCTATGCAAATTAGGCCCACGAGAACGACAGAATAAAAGGAGCTCGTCGCGGCACGTGAACAGTGGCAAGAATTCGGTACAACGGAAAACTACTGTGTGATTGTTGCAGGAAATGCATTACGGTGGCAGAAAGACTGTTACAGGAAAGGGAATATCATGGTTGATTAAAACGACTCAAGTAGAATTATATAATGAAATATTAGTAAATGTGGATAAAATCGTTAAATAAACACATCTGTAATTTAAATAAAAAGAATCGAACCAGAGTGGCCGGAGAAAAAATGGCGCCTGAAAGTGACTTTTTTTAATAAGAGTGCAGACCGGAAATATAAGGCATTGTGGGAATGAGGAAGGTGAATATAAATTCGAATATCTGGCAGAAGGGTGAGTTTTTCGTTAAGGCCTGCCTGAGTGATCATAACGGAATTGAGAAAGTGACGTTTGACAAAGAGAGGACGAGGTCAAGTTTGATAATACAAATCGATCGAACTACAACATCATACTAGTTGAATTCTCGTATACTTACCTTGTATCCAGGGGCTACGGCATCTGGACTTGTAAGGTATTAAATAAATCCCGTGATCCCAGAGGACCATCCCCCCAGGCACCACATGTACTCTAGTCTAAAAAAAGATAGGGCTGGATTTATTGTCCAGAACCTGAGGCACCCCAAAAAGGGAATGCCAAAGGATTCACACACTTTTTGCACTGCCTGAGCTTCGGTTTGTGCGTGACTTCTCATGTTAAAATGTCCTTATGTCAAACCGGCCTGGTAGGAGGTCAGGAAAATACTTGTAGCAATCTCACGTTTTATTTTTAATAAGGTTTTAAAATCTAGGTTGTGAAATCGATTTGTCTGGTTTATTTTTTTATCTGCAAAGTTCGACACTTTCTCGTCCCGCAACAATATTCTAGAAGTCCTTAGTACATGCTCATTCACCGTTTCGAAGCATTTCGCTCCCTTCTCCGTTGTCTCTCATTTTATGTACGGAGATCTGAGAGAAATTTGCAGATTTACTATCGCCACGTCTCTTTCCTTAGAAATTACACATTTAAATTGTAGAGTAAAGGCAGCAATATTTTTCATTGACACATGCTGCAATCGAGACAGGTTCGCACCCGCTTTGCTCCACGAGGCAAGTCCTCTCTCGCTACATAAGATATGCACATGAACATTTTTATTAGGTGCTGTAAAAACTTTCTACTTGGCTTCGGACCTTCATTTAATTTATTGAATATTTGAACAAAGGATATCTTCATGCATATATACGTTAGAGTTGAGGCAAATTAAAAACATGTCTGAATCGAGCATTAATTCAGGCTTTGACCACGAGAGAAGATGCCTTGTGGTACAAGATGCAACTTCCAGAATTGTCTGAACTTCAGAACTTCTCCAGTTAAGTTTATCAGTCCGAGAATTATCCGAATAAAAGCCAAAAATGTCACGAAAAATGTCTGCTAATCTATATATAAAGCGACTTATTCTGTTAGGGGAAATTCTGTAAATTCTTCTCTTAATAGCCGAGTCAATATTAGTGAATGGATAAATAAGTAGATAAAAGGCAAAGGAAAATATGTAAAAAGGTATTAGATACCAAGTAAAAGGTTTGGTTTGTTTTTGTGCTGAATTTCATATACACATTTGGATTATTTAATGCCAAAGCTATTCATTGTAGGAGAGCAGTAGTGGTAGTATTTAACATTCTCGGGGAATAAAGGGATTGATACCTTTTCCAAGTGTATTAGTCAGAAAGTGAACCTAATAACGCGACTGGATTTCGATCACGCTTACTACGATGTCGCAGCTGAGAACGTTCGTCACTACACGGGGACTCCCCTAGGTAACAGGTACTAAATACCAGGTAAACGATAAAGGATTGCAGGCAAAAAGTAAATGATAATAGGTAAGTGTTACAATAGATAATTTAGAACCACGCATTTAAAAAAAATGGCCATCGCATGTGGTTCGGTTTGCGCGTTGCTACCTACAATAAAATTACTTCATGTCAATTTTGACAGGTTGGAAAAATCCTAACCTGGTCGGAGGTCTGGTATATAAATACTCAACCCAACTAAAATCAGTGCTTGTGTGGAGTAGTTCAACAGTTGTGCTGATAGTGTTTAATTCTTTTCTTGCAGTCCTTACCATCTGATTGGATAGAGTGGATGAATTTGAATATGATCGTCCAAGGGGTATCAAAGGCAATTCATTTCACTTCCACTTCAAACTCACCAGATGGTTGCAGGCCGTTACTATGAAGAACATTTTAATTCCTGAAAGCAACGTGTCGCATTTTTCCTTGAAACATTTAAGCCATGGCCAATTTGGACTCAATGATAATTACCAAGGGTGATACAATTGTATCCTGAATTACGAATTTAATTTTTTTTCTGTTTGTAACTTAATTTCCTCCCATATCAAATCAATTTTCTCCATTGGCATAAACTGAATTACCATTACTCCGTTCGAGTCCCCCCCCCCAAAAAAATGGTTACTTTTTGCACATAAAAAAAAATTAGATTATTGTATGAAAACAATGACATTAATTATGTGCTGTAATATGATTTAATTTTTATTCCTTTAAGAATAATATTTTTCTTTGATGTAATAAATTTGGAAATTTAAATGTTTTAAGTGAACCTATTAACATAAGAGTATCTAAAAGTAGTTTGTGTTGAGAGCTATGATTTGAGGTACAAAGAAAAAAGATCGACTGAGTGAGAACACGTAACTCAGAAAACTCGTAAGACAAGGTATCACTGTTCTTCCTATTTTTCTTTCTTTCACCTTAAACCCCGCTTTAAATGCCGAGTTAAAATTAGACAGAGTATAAAGTTTAATACCTCTTCAAAAACAAATGCAAAATAAATAAAAATACTATAGGCATAAAAATATGGTTATTTTGTTTATTTATTTTCTAATTTAATACATTGATTCAGAATCCCAAATGCAATGGATACTAAACTGACCAATTTTCTATTTAACTTTATTGATATGACCAGGTCAGAGTGGGCCTGGGAGCAATGGCGATGAAGAGGTACTCCACATTCCCAAGACCTCCAGAACTGGAACCTCACCCTCAGATAGAGTTTAACATCATACCCTCAGCCACCACTTTTCAGCACATATACAAAAAGCGTCGGGACTTGCCATAAGGGCAATAGGGATAGGACAATATAAGTGCTAGGGCTTGATGTGACCAGCCAATTGATTGGTGACTGTCCATGTAGACCAAGAAAGGGCCCAAGTGAAGTGTTGCATGTCATAGATTGTTTATCAACCAGATTCCGTCCTTAAGCATCACGGGTTGCCACCCACGGCCAACAGGTGCAGTCGGTGTATTCTAAAGCCCCAGCTTACAGAAGTTCTTTGTGTGATATATATAAAATCGATGTGTCTGGTTCAAGTTACACAATATTCAATTATGTTTGGTTGGTTATGTATTAGAGCCATTCAATTCTTGGTGGGTTATTTCCAGTTCAATTTGTAACTGAATAATTATTTTGTGGGATTACAATTTGTTAAAAAACGGGCCCGGGACGAGGCGTTAATTCACCAAAGTCAAGACACTGAACGCGGAACTGGACTTATAATTTACATGAAAATCAGCGTACAAATGCCGAATAACGAAGTGTTAACGCAATGGTATTAATGTTCATGGGATGTTCACGTCGAATGAATTCTACGGGAAAGCCGAAAGAACGTTTTACATTAGTTATGCAGTTTATACAACACACATACATACATACATACATACATACATATATATATATACATACACACACACGTGTGTGCGTGTGTATAACAAAGCCAAAACCAACATAAGTGGTTCATAAATGTTGTCGAGATGAAGCCATTATCAGACATCAGTTAATGTCTATGAACAAAGAAGCCACTATGAAAGAACACCATTTGACTCCGACTATTCTCCTTTATCTGCACTGGCCACCCTACTACCTTTTTCATATCTTGCCAGACGAGAGTCTGTAGATCTATTTGTCTGATAGAACGTAAATTGTCCAGTTTTGCAAAAAGAAGCAAAGAAAAGAGGAACAGCACTTAAAGTTGAATGAACGATAATCGTAACTGCTGCTGCTGCTCCTCCTGCTGCAAAATTAATGCCAACCAAAACGGCAGACATTTAAATGCAAGAAAAATACGATAAGTTGTTTGTAAATAACTAGCATAGGAAACCAGAAACCTCAGATTAGGTCTACATTATTTTTACTTAATGTCGACTTTTAAACGGATATTTTCATCGACAATATTTGTTTAGATAAAAGTAATGAAGCAGGACAATTCCTCGACTTATCAAAATCCAATTTCTCAACCATTCTCGGCTAATCTGGTGCAAGTCCTTCGATATTCTGTAAACGTTTGTAATTCTTTGACAGTGTTAATATAATATAAAGCCATTTTCAAATCTAAAATTCATTGATAAAACCAGGAAAGTTCATTGATAATAAAGGCATCGTATGTTTCTACGGTTCGTGAATGAAGTAATTTTTCAGAACTTCAGGAAGACGAGAAAAACAGATAAAAATAAAGATACACTTAGCTGTCCTCGTGGCTAAAATACTAACCACGGAAAAAAAAAATACAGAAATAATACACTTAGAGGACGGTTACTTATTTGTTATCAGTAAATAAATTACAGTAGGGATATGATAAATAATTATATCTCCTTTAGATGGGACGGGTTAGCTCAGTCGGTAGAGCGTTCGGCTAGAAACCGCAAGGTTCCTAGTTCGAAACCGGCCCTCACCAACTCAGCGTATGAGTAGCACAGAGATCTGTGCGGTAAAGTAAGGAGCTGATGGTAGGTGTGGTGCTCCACCTCAGATTCAAAAACAATCTCATTGGACTAGCGCTAGAGAAAAGGGGATAGACTCCATCGCTGATTGGCTGATACCGACTTTATCCCACCCCGATGAATGTACTTACTTTTTACTTAGGGATATAATAAATAATTATCTTCTTTAGATAGGTTGCATGTTTATTAAGGGCTTGTAGGTCACATGACAGTTTCCAAAACTTGTTCTCTTATTAACACCAAGAGTTGATATGCCATTAAACTAACGTACATTTTTCTTTCCATTCTATAGAAGGAAAAGAATAGAGTGGGGGGGGGAATAAATATTTGTTTGTTCTGCTTATGATCAGTCTTTCGATCTCCAGTCTATTTAAGATTGGTTTCAAGTAAATGTTCTTTGTTGAGAGGGGGGGGGGCAAAAAGAAGCGAGTCAAACGCCTTATTCGCAGGCTACAACACTGTCGTCGTCTACCAGCAGCTGAAGTCGCAACACTCTTACTGCCGGTACCCCACTTCTACTTATACTGCCGTTTCCTCTTATCATCCGGGCACACCAGTCAAACCTCTCGTCCATCCAGCGCCCAAATCGCATTTCTTTGCATTCGGGAGGACGCGGATTCGACTCCGGCAGGCAAGACAATGTCTTGCTCTTTTTTCTAAATAAGTATGGTAGTACTCGTACACCTTTACACATTCTTTAAAAGAACTAGCAAATATATGCACCCTCCGGGTGCAAGTATTTAAGTTTTAATGTAATAAAATATTGTATTAAATTAGAAAGGCTAATGAAACTAAATGGGAAATGCAGATAAAAACAGATTTGAAACAGAGGGAGTATAATCGAAAGATAGAACAACTGAAACTTACTCTTCCATCACTCTCGTCTTTCATTGTTATTTTTCTAATTTAAGTATTTACCTAAAAGAGTAAGTAAAGAATAAAATGACAGTTATTTTTTCTTGTTAATGGATTTCATTTAAGATTTATTGAAGAGATGTTTGCTTATATTCATTAAAATAAAACCAAACAGTTAGAAATCAATAATACTAAGCACATATGTTAAAATCACATTTTTAATATCAATATGCAAATTAGCCTTTCCGTTCAAACTGTAAACCGCTATTTTGTTGTATATATAAATATAATTGCATGTTGTTAGTATGTAGATATGGTTAACAGTATTAATAATGTAAAACAATTTTATTAATAATTGAGGTTTAGATAAAAAATAAAATCATTGAGTATGCGATGTCAATAACTAAGGGAATTGTAACTTGAGTAGTAATATAGTTTCGGTTACAGACAGAAAAACAGACAATCTCCATTCTTTAAAAGAATAGTCAATTGAAACAATGAAAATTATCGTAAAACTCATTTAAGAAGGCAAACTATAGTTAAGTTTTTCGAAAGACGTTTGTTTGATCTCATTCACAAACTTTTAGTTACTCAAGACATAATATTGTTAGTATTTACTAGGTTTTGGTTGGTCAGGTACACTAGTTTACGTTATCTGATGATACAAAGTAGTCACCCATCTATGTACTTAGTATGCTGATCGCTGCTTTACTTGAGTGACCGGTTGAGAACAGGTGCTTTTAGCATGACGATGTAAGTAAACAAAACAGACAAAAACAACAGACAAACAAAATAAAACCAACTGAGCGTTGCTCAACTTTAGAACAAGGCTGTGGACACGGATGCAGATAGGGAGGATTAAACACTACACAGTAGCGTTACGGGAGAAAGTTGAGAAAAACGAACACAAAAAATGAGGTAAAGAGAAAGAGATGACGAGATAGGTTGTCCATATCAGGAGGGAAAATAGATACAAGTAGTTACATAAAAGATCCCAATCATGTTTATTTCTTTTGTATATATATATATATATATATAATATATATATATATATATATATATATATTATAAATAAAATGAAGATGGGAGTGAATCCGACGGTATGTTGAAAAAATGAATAAAGGAAAGAAAGTATAGAATGGATAATATAGGATATTTTAATCAATTTTAATCACCGAAACACGTGTAAGTAAAATTGATTAAAATATCCTATATTATCCATTCTATACTTTCTTTCCTTTATTCATTTTTTCAACACACACATATAAATATATACACTAACCCCTCCACACGAGTAGGATGCAACACAAGATATATTTCTTAAGCAGAGTCTAACAGGTTTGAATTCAGAGTTTACCTTCTCATTAAAGAACCTATAGCTCTATGTGAAACGCAAACAGTCTCGTCCATGATTTGAACTCCTATCGCCGAGTCCATTTTCTACGATGATAACCATTACACAACGCGCCCACATTTCTGTACTTAGATTTTTTGGGCAGATTTCAAACAGGAAGATTAATAAAAGATCCATTCTTTTATAAATTCTAGCTCACCTTCAATAGGTAAATGGGTGGGAGTCATTTAGCTTTGCCACAAAATTTAGGCTATGACCTGTAACTTATTCGCTAACTGACCCCCTTTAAAAAAATCTTTTAGTCTCGTGACTGACTGCCTCTCACACCTACGACGAGCGTTGTCATTTTGATGTCCGACACCTAGCCGGGTACCAGGTTTGTTTGTGGTAGGAGGCGGTCAAATCAGTGGAAGTTGATTAGATCAGTCTGTAGAGCATCCTCATCGGAACTACAAGGTTTCGAGTTCGATACCGGCTCCTCGCCAACTCAGAACATGAGAAGCAGGACTTGGATCTTTCGGTAAAGTTGGTAACTG
This sequence comes from Doryteuthis pealeii, assembly GCA_023376005.1. Lineage (NCBI taxonomy): Eukaryota > Metazoa > Mollusca > Cephalopoda > Myopsida > Loliginidae > Doryteuthis > Doryteuthis pealeii. The sequence continues at coordinate 15,209,815 of CM042137.1, forward strand.
ATGGTAGATGTAGCGCTCCACATTAGACGTAAAAACCATCTTGGTCTTACGCTAGTGAAAAGGGGATAGACCCCCTCACTGTGAATACCGGCAATAGGCCATTCCACCAATTTTACTTTTATTTACAATAACTAAAATTGGAAACTGTCTTAATTTGCGTCAGGTTTCATTATCAGTGTCTCCGATTACCAATTAGTGACGTACACCAAGGCATCACTGTACCTATATATATATATATATATATATATATATATATATATATATGAATAAAGAAATAACAAACGACTTAGAGATTTAGCATTATAGTCTATTTTAGGGAGCTTAGACAAATAGTCTAACTCTCCCGACTCATCAGATGTGAAACTACAACATAATTTTTAAAAATTTTTTTGCAACATCAATGATTTCATTTGGAATTCATATCACGGGACTATAAAATTCTAAAAAATTTAAAAAAAAAAAAAAATAAAAATCTGTTTTCGAATGCCTTTAAAGTAATAAAGAATTCATCATTCGCATCTAATGAGTCGGGAGAGTTAGACTATTTGTCTAAGCTCCCTGAAATAGACTATAATGCTAAATCTCTAAGTCTTTTGTTATTTCTTTACTTGTACTAGCAAATATATGCACCCTCCGGGTGCAAGTATTTAAGTTTTAATGTAATAAAATATTGTATTACATTAGAAATGCTAATGAAACTAAATAAGAATGCAGATAAAAAGATTTGAAACTGAGGGTATATAATTAAAAAAATAGAACAACTGAAACTTACTCTTCCCTCACCCCCATCTTTCATTGTTACATTTTCCTAATTTTGATATTTAGTTAAAATAGGAAGTAAAGAATAAAATTACAGTTATTTTTTCTTGTTAATGGATTTCTTTTAAGATTTATACCTGAGATTTTAGATAATATTCATTAAGATAAAACCAAACAATTAGAAATCAATAATACTTAGCACATATTTATTAAAATCAGATTTTTAATATCAATATGCAAATTATCCTTCCCATTCACACTGTAAACTGCTATTTTGTTGTATATATAAATACAATTTTATGTTATTAGTATGTAGATATTACCAACAGTATTAATAATGTAAAGCAATTTTATTAATAATTGAGGTTTAAATAAGAATAAAATCCTGTAGAACGTGACGTAAATAACTAAGGGAATTGTTACTTGAATAGTAATATAGTTTCGGTTACAGACAGAAAAACACACAATCTCCATTATAATAAGATATTTGCTCTGTGACTAACATTAAGAGCACACATTGAGCTCTCAAACTGCGACTTTTTTTTTTTTTTTTTTTAATAAACTCTTATGTCGTAAAGAAAATTTCTTCTCTGGATTTTTGGATTATGTATGTATGTATGTATGTATGTATGTATGTACATTTGAGTGTGTATTTTCGTTTTCTAGTGCCAGGTCGACATTTTTTTCAAAACGCATCTGCCGGCCACTTTATCACGCCCCTCAGATACAATTATATCCATGCACACGTTTTCGCCATTAGATATGAATAATTGCGGTGATACGCATGCAAGGAACACATTGACCTAGAAGTAGCTGTTGGATTTAGGGGCTTTCATTCAGATTTCAAAAACGACAGTGATCGCTGAAGGAAAAAAGAAAAAAAATTAAAGAATTGCATATATCTCAGAATTTCCGCCTAAATAATTATGTTTTTCAGAATAAGAATGCAGTGTGAGAAAGAAAAAAAATCTCAGTTTTCTGAAAATTGGGGAGCCTGGAAAATGATTTGCAATTTTCTTTGGAAGAAGAAAAGAAAATATATTTCTTTGCATTCTATTAACTTCTCAGTCCCAAGAAAAATAATCAATTAATTATACATATGATTAATGGAAAATGCTGAAGAAAATCATGATTATTTCACTTTCATGGTTAGAGAAGACCGACTATAGATTAGCGTAAAAGCGTGTTCGATACTTGCTGGGTTTTACCTGTATGTGACTGAACATTTGTCACGTCTGTAGAATAATCGTACAAATTACCGTCGAATTGGTAAGACAAGACAAGAAAGCGCCGTAACCCAATACGGATCTAACCTTGTTGCAATTAGTATGATTATTCTCCAACGTCTATATAAGGTAAAAGATGGTTCGAAAGACCTGTCATCCCTACATATTGTTTTAAATTTCATTGTTTTTTGTTTTGATAATATATATCATTAATCATAAATAATAATAATTTTCTATTTCAGACAGAGAACAAGCAGACGGTCGGGGTTCAGTCAGATGAACCCCGAGTATTTAAATTTCATTCAGAAACCTTTGCCAATTATCATGAGGATTGCAATCTGGGGAGTAAGGTAGCCAGATGTTAGAGGTGATGTGGTCGCAGAAATTGGCTTCTCCTGTTCGTATGGAATAGCGTTGAATCCTGTTGCCAGACGTAGGGTCTTCCTGTAGCCACCATCTCGATCCAGGGCTAGTACTATATACATACACACACAGCACCCGGTTTGAGAGGTTTAGAATACACAGTATCCTCTGCATAATGTTATGATCCCCACCCCCAACAGGTATCCTGGGTATGTCATTAAACTGCATCTAGGTTCTTGTTTGGAAATATGGTGAGCGTGGAGTACCCCTTCATTGTCATTACTCTCAGGTCCATTCTAACCCGGAGTGGTAGTCCCTGTTAGAGTCCCATCTATGGGTCATATAGACTGTTTTAAAATTATTCTTATTCGACAGGAATACTTGATATCATATTCATTATTAGTAAATTATTTGCATTAAAAACAGTTACTTGAAGGTGTCATTATTTGCCACGGCTTATTATTAATTACTCGAGACTATATGCAAAAAAATGTCTATTATTAAATAGAAATGATTACTTGAAAACGTTATTTGTATTAGATACGAATACTTTATATCATAACTGTGAGTAGAAGAAAAACTCTTGAACAAATACAGAAAAAATATAACAACAAATGTACAATGAACACAGTTCCCTAAGGTCTAGGCCAAGGGTTAACATGCGGTTCAAATAAAATTACCACACACACATATATATATATATTCGGCCTTGTGCCACATTTAAGCGATGCTTAGTAAATAACTATATATATAATTTATCATATATTATTATATTCATTAAATTTTATTTTATGATTTTTAATTTTTCTTTATATTATATTTATTTTTGTATTCGTTTTATTTATCACATTTGAATGCCACGTGCACTAATACCTAAGCACGCAATGTTTTCAGTAAAAGTATCGCATAAAAAGATCTAAACATGCGACCACACGTCACGATATACCACGCTTGACCAATCGCTTTTTTATTCTCCCGTCTGAGGATTCTGTTACAGACATGAAACTGGAGTAAGTGTAATATAGTAGAGAATCTTATATTTTAGGTTTTAAACTTGCTCTACTATTATACCATTGAGCTCTATATTTATGCACACGGCTTTCTTATTTACTGTCTTTCACACACACACACACATATATATATATATATATAATATATATATATATATATGAGTATAGATAAAATGATATAAAACAATATGCTGTTAAAGTGAAACATTTTATATCATATTCATAGCTAATATTAAACAATATTTCGATTTATAAAAATCATCTTCAGAGCTTGTTTTACTCCGGACTTATCAAGAGCAGAGACGAAAATAATATATATAGACGAACATATAAATACATACAACATATATGCACACACACACTACACACACATATATATATATATATATATATATATATATATATATATATGATGAACAAAAGTAATAACAAACACGAATATTTCTATTTTTTTGAATAGGAATATTTTCTTTTGTTATTTTTCTCAACTACTTTGCGAAAGAAAGTGTTTTTAGAAAATTAAAAAAAAATTTTTCTAAGTGTTTAACAAGCCACTATAATCCGGGCAGCAAAATGTATTAGAAGTGGCGAGTCTATCTGTTCAATGAAGCACACACTACATATATATATATATATATATATATATATAGCTTAGCTCGAAACGTCACATAAGTTTTCTAATCATATTTGTTTTTTTACCACACTTAGCATTATATAATCATGTATGATTCCGCTTATGAAAATATTTTAACGCTATTTGCTATGCTATACATACATACTTACATATATATACAAAATGTATGCGTGAATAACATTCGAATAAAATATTCCGTGTTTGTTATGACCGTTGACTCAATCGTCTACTTATCAGATATTATTCAGCTTTAAACTTAACTACAAAGATCCACCAAGAGTTATGTACATATATGTAAGCAGAGGAAAGTGACATAGGAAAAAGTGTAGGTTGTATGGAAATATAAGATATTTCTAATGGAAATTTATCCAGTAAGTGATTGAATTACATTGGGGAATCAGATTACATTCTCCCATGAATAGTATGTACGCTAATTTGCACATGTAAATATATACGGCATGTATGGCTTTTTTATGAACACACGCCCATATATATATATATATATATATATATATATATATATATATGGATGGGTGTGTGCGTGTGGGGGATCTTGAAAGTGTTCATCAATAAGCTTGAATTCTGAATTATATTTGTTTGATATTCTATTTGAAATATTTTACAAACAACAAAAACGGAAATAAACATTGGTTTTACACACCTTAAAAGGTGAAGTCAGTTCGAATGCTTTCATTCATTGTAATTTTTACAAGGGCGTCAACGGCGTGTTGTAATGGTTAGCAAGCTACTCACGCCGATACATTACTACTAAATAGCGAGTTCGATCGTCGCTGGATGGCCTATACTTGCAACCTTGTGTCACATCCTACCAGTGTCGAACCGGTTGGGTAAATAAGGTGTACCGTCGTGGTGTAATGGTTAGCAAGTTAGTCTCGCAGTTTCATTACTACTGAAAAGCGAATTTGATGCTCAAAAAAACGATTTTATGTCATATCCTACAAATGTGTAAACGTTTGAGTAAATATATTTAGTCTCGCAGATCCATTACCAATGAATAGCGAGTTTGATTCCCGCAAGAGAGCCCTATACTTGCGACCTTGTGTCCTATCCTTACCCGTGGGGAACGTGTTGGGTAAATAAGAGCGTTCCATCGTGATGGTTAGCAAGCTAGTCACGCCTCACCACTGAAATAGCAACTTCGATCATCAATGGATACCCTATACTAGCAACCTTGTGTCACATCCTAACCGTTTAGAAAAGATTGAGTTAAAAAGCATCTCATCTAATTCCACAGATCCAGTACTACTGAATAGTAATAAACAAATAACTCATCAAACTGATGTCTCTTTCAGACGATTGTAGAAAACGTGATTTTACAAGTTGTTACTGTAGAATGAACATCATACTCTACTTCTCAGAAAGGCTGTGACTAGCGTCCAGTCACCAGACAAAAAGGAGAGCGTAACCAAATACACTCTGTAGTAACTGAAAAGTGTTCGGTATATATTGCTACAAATATCCACTCAACAACCACCAGCCAATTAAAATCCTGGAAATAGACTTGACCATGCCAGATAGTAAAATAGCCCAACCTGCTATTTAAACCACTTACCAAGTCTGGATTCTCAGAAGCAGATTAAACTTGCAACACAGTTGAATACTGATCAGTCTACACACATCTCTAAGGTTACTTTCAAGTGACAAGGAGTCTTTAATAAAAATTTGATCCAAAATACAGCCCTGTCGGTGCGATTTAGGATGGAGAAAAATCTCCCCAAAAGGCCTCTAGAACAAAATCGTCCATGCACAAAATCCGCCTACACAAAATTCTCCTATGGCTTTATTAAAGAAATTCGAAGACAACTAATTTGAATGAAAAACAAAAATTGAAAATAAATCAAAACAAAATTCTATAAAAATTCTAAAGACAAATCAAAAGCAATTCCCTTAAGAAAATCTAAAACAGATCTGTTGTCTTGTACAATTCTCAAAATACGAGAAGACTTATGCTCATCCTTTACGGTTCTGTCGGCAAGCCAGTGATGATTTGAGAAATAAATGCCTGTTGGTCGCTTATTTATTGCTCTAAAACTTTTAAAAAATGTCGATATGTTTGGATGCGAGCATCTTGTTAGAGATGAAAAGCGCCTATGCCA
>CM042137.1:15220923-15248423 GCA_023376005.1 Doryteuthis pealeii
TGCAATTTGTATGACGAGATTGGAAGGAACTCCCTTATTATGAGATCTTTCAGGACAAGCAAACGGTGGATTCAAAAAGTATTGCTCTCAATTGAAAGAGCTGAAAAGTTTCCAGAATTATCAATATATTGATGGGCAATTCCATGTCAAGTCATCCAAAAAAAAAAAAAAAGTAAAATTGTCACCAAACCCTCAATTCTTTTAAATTGAAGGGGTTGGGGTTACATGGCCTGGATGATTTGACATGGAATTACCCTGATGCTTTTCCCAATGACATTACTGTGAGAGTGAAACGCAAAGTGGTTCGTCCAGGATTTGAAATCGGGTCGCCGATCCCATTTCCACGATGATAATCGTTACGGTAATCGTGAAAGAATCGTTGGGTAGGCAAATGAATTATTGAAGTTAGTCTACTGTTGGTTTTAATAACAGCAGCTAAGTAGAACTCAAGCAGTGTCAAAGACAGCTGGTATAAATAGGAATCAAGAATGATCCATTCATGAATCAGGGTGATTTGGGTCATTCCATTCCTTGAGTTCTGATTGGTTGCTTGACTGCTTGATTTGAATGACATTGTGGAGTCATATATACTTTGTCATTTTGCAGTGGATCTTGTAGCATTTCGAGTTTGTATTTAAGTTACAATCGCCTGCTGCCTTGTCTTCCCAGTTCGACGGTAATTGGAACTTATTCTTCACGAATAATCTAACCGTACCGAAGCGAGGATCAAATTCTCTATTTAGGATCTACGAGACTAGTTTGCTAGCCATTACACTACAACATGATGCCCAAATAGTAACAGTTCAGTTTGTCTTTAAAAAGATTAATAATCGAAAATAAGACAAATTTAGATAAGTATGTAAAATAAATTGACTGTGCACCATATTTCTTGCCGAGTTTGAATGTCGGGATTTTGTAATTGCTTCAACATAAAAAGCGACGATTTTAGAAATTAAAAACTTGCATTTAAAAAATGAGAGAAATATGTAAACTCATATGAAAAGGCAGAAAACATCTGCTTGATCGTGGCTACAAGAATAAATTTCAACAATGTTGTCTGACGTTTTGAAATTTAAAAAATGATTATTATTTTGTGAGTTTCTTTTTCAAATTCGAGTTTTTACCTTTTTTTTTTCAGCAGAATGTGTCGGTCGGTAAAAATAAAATGGAATTAATCCAAACAGCATTACAGGAGAATAAAGTTTCATTACAAAAACAACGTCTGACTCTAAAGTAATTTGATTACGGCTTCACAAGATACATGAATAGTAGGTACCACCAATTTTACCCTGTGAAATTTACCCCACCCCCTATATTTAACACAATGAAACCTGTAGAAACATTAATATTTTCTTGAAAATTTCTTTTCTGTTCAAAAGAAGAAACATTAAACAAACTCCTGATGATTTAAAAAAAATTCAGCTTACGGAAATAATGAAAATTATGAGTGAAAAACAATGTTTTCATTTTTGCACTGTTAAATCAACTGAAATTGAATGTAACTAAAAACAAGTTACGATAAGAGGTTTTTTATTTTAATACTATGAAAAATCAACTAATAGTCTGATTTTCACGATAATTTCCATAGATGTTTACCTTTGGATGTAAATATATTTGAAATCGTTTTTTTCCTAAAATATATTAGGGGAAATATTTATTTTTACGAGGTCTATCCCCACCTATTTTATGAGATAAAAAAAGGACTCGTCTGAGAACTTTTTTTCTATAAAGATAAGAGTCTGAATAACTATATAAAAAGAATTGTATAACATACAACGCAGTAGTTTTTTAGGAAAAATTACTGAAATCGGAAATAAAAGTGCCATAATATTATTATTCGAAAACATTTTTTTGCTTTTTTAATTGGTATGTACTATATTCTATTAAATTGTCAAAAACAAAATTTTAAGAAATTAATTTTTAAGAGATTTTCAATCTTTTGTGTGCTTAAATTTTTTTTCTGCGTAAAATAAATTAAATAATTTTTTTTTCTGCGTGAAAAACATTTCCGTTTTATTCAAGATGGCCTAAACTGATTGTAGAATACTGATAATTGTTATTCTGTGTTACTTTCACCCTTAGCCAGGATTGAACCTGCAGTCTGGAAATGACTGTTACAGATTGTTAACTATTGGACAGTAGAACAGTCAAACACCTCCTCAGCTTAATGGACTCTTCCTGGCAGCAGTGGCAGGAATTATTTAAGCTGTTATAGTGGGTTCATTAATGAACTAGGAACTTCATGTTAGGCTTGGCCAGTTAAACCAATTGTTGACTGTCTAACTGACTGACTTCAATACTGATCACGTGACCTTTTTGGTGATACCTTATGAATAGACATCTATTAATAATGAATATTTGTCTCTAACCGAAACAATGTCACTGCTTACGTCACATTACCCAAAATCGTCAATGCACAGAATAAAGAACATCCTTATATTATATCCCCTCAAAATTTGTGTATGCAAACTAAGACGGCTCTTATTGTTTTTCAAAACAAGTTTAAATAATGCGGGGAAAAAACGCCAAAATAATAGGGCAAATCGGTACTTGGGGAATGACCGACCTACGAAAGGTGCTACTACCTGCGATATTGGGAGAAATAAGGAAAAAAGCAACTTCACTGATTCAGAATGTAGTAAAAAGATTGCAATAATGTTTCCTTGTGACCTAAAAACCTGTAGATTTGGTAAAAGTAGTTGTGTCTGTTTACTCCCAGCAAGATTAGTTGAAAAAAATCAACTATAACCCCCTCAACACCAACAAAGAGAAGGGTTAATATAAAGGTGCCAACAAATCAAAATGAAGAGTAAATTTACATAAGCATAACTAACAAAACACACTAAAAAGATATCCGACAAGGCATGCTAATTTCACAGCCCCAGAATCGCAGGCAAGCACCCTTCATAATGTTTTCTTTCCTTTTTATTACAATAATAAATACATGCCCGGTATTACATATTCATATATACTCTGTTTTATTTTTATATATATTTAAAATTATCTAACGTATAGATATTTACAGGAAAATTATTTACAAATAAGAAATAGTATTTTTCAGTACCAAGAGGTTAACTAAAAAGTTTACAAATAAATAAATATTTACAATTTTGTAGATTTTGTAAAATTTACGAGTAAAATATTCAAATAATTATTTAATTAATAATTAATAGATGCATGCAACATTTTATATGAGGGTGACAGAACTACGTTTCCATTTCAAAATGTTCTATTTTTTGTACTCCTTCAATAAATTTGATGATTTTACTTACTTATGATGCAAACCCTTTGACACTGAATTTCTAACTCCCAACCCCTCAGGACAAATTTTAAAAAAAATCTTTACACCACCCAGAGGGCTTTTTTTGCTACTATATATAATTGCAATGGTACACTAATTACATATGACTGTCAATAAATAAATACAGTGATTTATTAAATAAAAATAAATTTATTTTTCAGTATATTTTTCCATAAATATAAACATTACGTGGTTTGAAATTGGTTTATAGCAGAAATTTGAATCTCGTAAAAATATTTGTTTTTACGCTATTCAAATTAAAAAGGTTGCTCAAGGCTTGAACAGAGATTTTTAAAATTTTTACTGTTTGAGAAGTGCAAATCATGTGAAATTTGCATAAATACATGTGATGTTCACGGAGAAACATGTTTTATTCAAAAAAATGTTTACAAAAGGGTTACAATTAGCTTTGTGATTACGTGCTCAAATCAAAAAGACAGTTCATGGATAGAAAACATTAAATATCCGGTAAATAAAGAGTTGCGGGTGCAACAGTCAGTAAAGAAAGTCCTCTTGACGGTCTTGTGTGACATGAAAGGATCCATCAATATCGATTTCCATGAAAAAGGTGAAACTGTAAACAAGGTTCCTATTGCCAACACCTTAGTCAAAATAAAACCCGTTTACTGATATATATAATATATATATATATATGGTAATTGTGGAAAAAAGTGACTAACCAGTGAAAATGGTCACAGTGGTTAGTTGATTCAAGTTTCACAATGATAAGGCATCGATATAACAAATATAAAGTGCTCAATACGTTAGTAGAGCAAACTTATTAACATAAAGGTATACGGTATTACCTTACTCGAGTTTCACCATAAGTATCTTCAGGGTTAAATCTACTGGATTAATCAAGATATTGATTAATGGCAGTCGAAAAAAAAAATCATACACGTGTAATCGACTGCCATTAATCAATATCTTGATTAATCCTGTAGATTTAACCCTGAAGATCCTTATGGCGAAACTCGAGTAAGGTAATACCGTGTACCTTTATGTTATATAGATATAAATATAGTAGTTTTAGGAGGAACTCAATGGAACGAAAAAAAAAAAAAAAAAAAAAAAAAGAGGAAAACCAAACTACTCACACTTCTGACTCTTGGAAAATGATTGAATGAGTGGAGATAATAAATATAGGCAAATGCTCAATAAATAATTGTAGAGCAAGTTTAGGGAAACTAATCAGCGGTAGAAGTTGTTTCACCGAAAGGATTTTCATGATATTTAAACACAGAATATTATTAAACGATCAAGTTGTAGTGGGAGTAATTAGGAGGGGAAACTCACGGGAATTATATGAAAGGGTGTGGGGATTGGGAGGAGGAGAGTAAGGGGAAATTGGTTATAAACATTTTTAGAAAATGGCTGCTATACTAAAAATTAATCTTTTTCATAGTGCCTTTTCAGTTTTAGAGATTTCAGAAGTGCTTAAATTATAAACAGAAACCCAGACCAAAATGTTACTACTTGCTAAATGCAAGCTGGCAGATTTTATAAGTTAGTGATAACTTTCGAGACGTCGCTGCACGTTCATAATGAACTACCCACTGGGATGCATCCGCTGATACCATAGTGAGTTGTGTTACACGAGACACGCAGGCACAGCATTACCCGGTTTTATTTTGGGACAAAGCTATGGTGTATTGAATTCAGCAGATAGAGTTTGCAGACAAGAAAGAACAACGGCAATAACACACTAAATTTTTGCTGTTATGTATGCTAGATTAAATGTTATATATTTGCACATGTATACATGATTAAAGAAGGTACATAAATACATTACTGTGCATGAGTGTATGTTTTGTTATATCTATATTCTCGCTTTCAAATCACGCTGAGTGTGTGTACGGGATTTGAAAGAGAATATAGATGTAACAAAACATTTTCATTCACACTACTATATGTATGTATTCATATATTTTTTATGACCATGTATACATGCACACATGCATATATAAGGTAATACAAAAAAGATAAATTTATTTCAAGAAAATAAACGTACTTAATCTGACAGTGTCCACAGTTTTCTTCGAAATAATCCCCTGGAAAGTCAGCACAAAAGCTCACAAAGTGTAGTGGAAAAACTTCGTATTAAGTTGAAGTTACATGCACAGTTCAAATTCGTCTAAATATTCTTTCTCTCCCCCCCTCTCTCTCTCATTATATATATATATATATATATATATATATATATATATATATTAGTCACCAATACATTTAAAAGTCCGTGTTACCAATGGTTTCGGAACATCACTTTTAGGTGATTATCCGTCATCAGAAATGTTTCTAATGACGGATAATTCCCTAAAAGTGATGATCCGAAACCATTGTAAAATCTATTATAATACTAAGTCTGTGCATCCGTTTGTTTATAAGCGTAATATTGAAAAACGGGACATTCTAGCATAAACTTTTCTATGACAAGATGCCCCTAAATTCGCTCGGTCATTAAAGTGAATTCGGTTTCGAGTTGATTCAACCACCACGAGCCGTGTTATGGCTACTTTGAACTTAGTTCAGTGTGGCATAGAATCTCAATATTTCATTAAGCAGCGATCATCGACTTTACTACACGGATAATGATTTGTGAGACTAGCTTAATAAGAATAAGAAATTTATTTATCAATAGTAGGTACAAGTTATAAAGAATAAGTAAAATAAAAACATTATTTTTGTTAAACTACTATTGAAGGAAGGCCATGCCTAATAGCGTGAAGCTAAGCCCATGGACATGACCACCCTTGGACGCTCACAAGAAACGATACAAGACACACCAGACAACACAAACATATAGATATATATCATGAGACAAATTAGCCGTGTGAGAATCCAAATGCAAATCTGTTGTTTATAAGAGGCAATAAAATGCTTTTTCAAAAGTTTTTTAAGGACAAGATAATTTACCGAAACAAGCCTCACCCTTTCCTCATCAAACAATACCGACTGAACATTAGCATCACTATTAACCGTAAAGGTAAACCAGTGCATTCTTTTTTAACATGGCAACACAATAAGACACAGAAACTAAAATATACAGTATCACCTATAAATAAATACACACTAACAGCTTTTTATAAAGTCTTGGAATTTTTTGACAACAATACATACTCACTTGTGTGTGTGTTTTCCGAGTTTAAAATGAATAAAAAAAAAAATAGAACCACACAATAACTATCCGCCTATTGTGTGTGAAATTCAAAGTTATGGGAAGTACTTAACAAACCTTAGGTCTAACAGGAAATAACAAAAGAAATACAATGCGCAAAACAAGTGAAAAAGCAGAGACAGCTACAAAATGGTGGTGATATAAAAGAAATCAAATTAGAAACATACCAAAATGGCGGTAAAATCCATCCGTCGCAAGACACCGTCGGTGTTGGAGTAATAACTCGCCTATGCATAATATGCAGCGGGCGGCGGAAACTGATACACTAACAACCGAGGAATTTTCAATCTTGGCAAACCGGAAACAGCTGCTCATTGGTCAAATGACATTCAGACCACACATATAAAGGACGAATTCCGAAGCCATTTAAAAGCTAGCTCGTTGCGATGAAGGAAACGCCAGAGAAATACTGTTTAAGGCAGGCGAGGGGGTATGGTGTCGAAAAGACCTGAAACCTCCAGTGATAACACTAACAATGCTTCCCATCGCATCTTTGAGATGTATTCGGCAAAACATTGTGAAATTCTTAATGTGATGAAATTAAAATTGATACAACTTGATAAGAGCATTCCTATACATTTTGATCAATCAGAATTAGGATCACGAAAACATAAATTGCTTGGTAACTGACAGTTTATGTGAATCTTAAACCAAGTAAATTTTTTGGGTTTCTTTTTATTCATTATATGCTGTTGAGTGGTGCATCTTGGGAAGGGTCAAACATAAGATGTTTGTTTGGTTCTATTTTAGTTTGTGGAGTGTGGTAGGCAGGTTTGTTTTCTTTGTGTATAATTTAAGTGAGGGTGTTCTAATCTATTGTATCAACTTTGCGATTTGCTAGTTTGCCTTTCCTTTATGTATAGTTTACTTTGTAGGGCATGATAAAAATGCTAGTTTACTTATATATATATATATGAATAAATTTTGGGACAGGAAAACTTATAGAGTACTAAAATTGTGGGAATCATATGTATGTAGGGAGATCATACAAGTTACGAGATGGTAATATTTTATTACGAATATAAAATGTGGGGAATGGGAAGGCCTTTTCGACCGGTTCTTTTTCAAGTATAAACACCGGCGACGAATAAAAGATTGAATTAGAAATATTCTTTAAGAACGAATGGAGGTGAGCCAGAGGGGGACAAAAGATATATATGTGTGTGTATATATATATATATATATATGAATTTAATATACCTTTTTAAGCTTTATGCAAACATTTCAAGAATCCCTCTCAAGGAAAACCACCAGCACCTCTGTAACAAAAACAGCTTTTCATAAATATTTCTAATAGACCTTATTTTTGAAGTACCAAATATTTCTATTTTTGGTGAAAAAGTTTAATTTCTGCAATGTTTGGTAATAAATAATACCTAGTAATATCCTTATTGATTTTGTGATATTCTACTAGAAATAATAACACCCTGATATCTTTGGTCTCGAAGAGAATTAATTTTACGAAAAAAATATTTCTGTTGTACTTATTTATGGGTGATGCTGTACATAAATTCCCAAAAACATAATAATAAATCGACAAAGTTACATAGATATGCGACCAAACTTAATATTTTTGCTTCCATAATTTACAATTTTCAGCTGCTTCTAATGCGGCATTGTTCAGCAAAGGAAATAAAAATAAAAATACCCCCATCCCCCTCCCAATAAAAAATAAAAACGCTTCTATAAAATATGGAGCATAAAATATTGAAATAATCAATGAATATTTTATGAACTGGAGTTAGAACAATAAAAAAGAAAATATGAATAAAAATCATTAAGTTTCCGGCTTTTTTCTACGTTGTCTAGAGAAGTTAGTTTATCGTCTGTATCTGAGTAATCGTTATTAAAATTAGCTTCTGAAGTGGTAGTATATGTTAGATACCCATCTATAGGTGGAGCAGAACTCTTTGAAATAATGTCAAACATGATTTTAACTACATTTATACATTAACTCTTAAAGCATTAATAGGGCAACTAAGTATAAATAATTCACCAGTTTAAAATGCCTGAAAATATATTTTTGTGCCATATATAACTGGTTTGGTTTGGTTTCTTTGTTTGATGAAATATCAGCCTTCGTGGGATATTTAATGACAAAACCATCCTTGTAGAAGAACAGTCATACTACAATTTAATACATAGCTTAACACATTTTAACACATTTCCTAAGAGCATTATCTAGTCGAGAAGTTCCAGTTCTGGAGCTCTGGGTAATGTAGAGTACCCTTCATCACCGTTATTCTTAGATCTACTCTGACCCGGAGTAATAGTACCTGTTAGGGTCCCATCTACGGGGCAAACAGAAGAAAAGGAATTAACAAAAATGTATTAAAAAATTTTGAGTGTGAAAACATTTACAGTAACCATCAAGAATAAATAAAACAATGTCTTCGGCACAAAATAACCCAACAAGGTTGGCATGCCGCAAAATCCAACCAAACAACCTGAGGGTATTAGTCCGAAATTAGTCCAAAAGTGGACGTAATAGCAGGATTCGAGTTTATTAAATTGTTTATTACGATGTTGCAGTCCAGCACATTTAGCCACTACGTCCCTATATAACTGCAGAAAGCGCGTGGTGTAATGGTTAAAGTCATAGGAAATGGACTCGTCGCCCCGAGTTCAAATCCTGGATGTGGTAATTGCATTTCACTTAGCGCTAATACCCTTGGGAAAGGTATGAATTCTACTCTCCCTCCAGCTATGGGTAAATAGTAGGGAAGATTGGGCTCTTTAACCTTGGTTAGGCAACCGGTCTAGGAGAAGGAAAACTCTGAATTCAAACCTGTTAAACTCCGCTTAAGAAATTGACCTTGTGTCACATCCTGCTCGTGCGGAGGGGTCGGTAAATATATATATAACTGCAGACCATAAAATATGCCAACTAGGGTTGACATGCCGCAAAACCTGTGGATATCACGGGGAATACAAACGAGAAAACTGCGTCAAACAACCGCAAATCGACAGTCTTTGTTATTGCCATGGGAAGCGGCTCATACTAATGAGACTGCCGCAGTCGGAAGTGGATCACCTCCTTTACAAATAAGCGTCCCTTGCACTAATCAACCGCCCCAGAGTATCAATATAAAGAAGACACCCGACCGGCGTTTTGGGCAGTTGACTCCAACTAGCAACCTGGTACGCTAGCTATCGAATGTTAGAGGCCTTGTGAACGCGAAGGTTAGGGAGCACGCCGTACTATTATTTGTCACCAAATCCAACCAACCAACCATAAAAATGATGTAAAATTATTAGTATTAGAAAGAAATACTTGAATGGTAACTGGAATCTATATTTTCTTGCCAATGATTATGAAATTAAAAGACCCCCTCCCCCCAAAAAACCCAACAACAATAGAAAAAAAAAGAATTATCTATTAAACAACCCAACTAAGAATTCTTCGAATAAGCAACACCAGATAGTCAGAATTTAGATTTTTGTCTTTCATCTTGGACGATTTGGACGATCTGATTTTTAACCGGAGGGTGTTGCAAGATGATAACAAGCGTATTAATGTATAGATTGAAATCATGTTTTCCTATGTAGAGTCGAATGGTTACTTGTATTTATAACTGTTTTCAAATGATTATAGAATAGGAATATTTACTTGAAAGCATAATAGCTTTCAAAAAGAAAATAAAAACACTACAAAAACTGACTTCGGCATTATATAACCTAACAAGGGTTGGCATGTTATAGAACAAACCACCAACCAACCAACCAACCATCTAACAAACAGAAAATCGGACCATGTCACCTTTAAGCACCCCATATACGATCTCCATTCAGAATGACATGTTTTTTTTATTTACACCGTGAAAATCCTGTTGTTTGTTAACAGACGATTTTTAGACGTTTTTTTTTAATATAAAACTAACTGCTAACCCTAACTTCTAATCGTAACCCTTATCCCTAACCCCTAATCTTAACAAAATATTCTTTTAAATAAATACTTTTTATAAAACAATAAACGAAAGTTACGTTTTATATTAAAATAGTCTTTATTTAATCAGAAGAGAAATGCATGCAGTTATGTTTATTTCAATAGTTATTTTTTATTCACAAAAATTTTAAACAAAAAACAAGTTTACACGGGAATAGTTAACAGTTTTATGGGACAATCCTAAATCACGCTCAATCGCCACTCTGGCACCAGAGCATTACTTTTAATAAATCACAAGTTTTGCTTATTAATCAGAAGTTGATGAATATTTTTTCAACACAAACAATATTTTTTTAAATCAGGAAAAATATTAATTTCTAGTTCTTCATCAGATAAAATAGTTTTTGATTTTAATATTTTTTTAGCTATTTCATGTTATTGTTGTTAGCCCATGGGAAAAATAATTTTGCACTAAAGATAAACTAATATTAAAAAAAAAAGAAAAAACTTAAAACAAAAGACATGTTTATTTATTTTCCATGTGCCTCTTTGGATAGTTAATAGTAAAAAGCATTTATTCAAAAAATATTTTGCTAGTGTTAGGGGTTAGGGTTAGGGGTTAGTGTTAGGATTAGCAGTTAATTTAAATTAATTTTGTTGTCGTATTCTACAGTATCAACCAACAGGGCATTTTTTTTATACTTAATTAAAAATATCAATATGTCAACGTTATCATTGATTTCCAGTTTTAGACTCAGTTGCTAAAATTCCAAGTGAGAATAATTTTCATTGAAATCGCGTTTTCCTATGTAAATTCACCGAAAAACATTCTTCGTATCTTTTATGTTGTGGAATATCTAATTAATCGGCATCCTATTGACTGACACAAATACATGATTCCTGCGACTTTTAAAGGCAGGAAGAATTTATACTCATTTTTGAGCAAAGGTCGGTAAAATCAAAACCAATTACACGGGAACGTGGCAGGTGGTCGAGAAAAGTATCATTCGAAACTATTGCCAAGTATTTCATTATTTTGATCGAGTTGTTTCTCGTGTTGCATTCGTTTCTTACACGATCGCGACTATCTCTTCTCAATAGAACGCTGTCTGTGCGTGTTTAATATTTAATATCATTTGACAGCTTATTTTTTTTTTTTACTCACTTGAGATGGAGAGATAGTTATTTAACCTGTCTCGATTATACAGCTTATACATTGTTTCGTTTTTTTTTTTGTTTAATTATATTTCCTCAAAGATTTATTAACCCCTGCATTGTTGTGCGTGACTCTAATCAAGTCGTGCTGTGTTCGACTATTGTCGAAAGCATTAAGTCAGAGGCTACAGTCAAAATCCTACCACCGTGATAAATATTTCTAAGGATTGAAGTTATTTTTGAACAACTAAAAGTCGTCGGGGTGGCCTAAAGTCGGAATCAACCAGATAGCGTGGGAGTCTATCTTCTTTTCACTAGCGCTAGACCAAGTGGATTGTTTTGGCGTCTAAGGTGCGGCATCACACCTACCATCAGCTCATCACTTTACCGCACAGATCCCTGTGCTACTCATACACTGAGTTGGTGAGGGCCGGTATCAAACCCGAATCTTTGTGGATTCTAGTCCAACCCTCTACCGACTGAGCTAAACTGGCCCTTTGAACAACTAGATATTTCTATTTTGGCTATAACGTTTAATTTCTACAGAGTTTGGTAATAAATAATACCTAATGTTAGCACGGATTCCTATGACTCTTCGTGCCAACCGTCCCTATCTCTCCGCACCCAGCAAATCTTCCACGCGGCATCTAGAATCCGTGCCGAGCTGATTGAAGTTGGTTTTGGTTTGTCAGTCCACACTGGTGGTGCCCATGTGTTTAATTATGTTTTCTAGAAGATTTATCAACGATTGCATTGCTGTGCGTGACTGTAATCATGTCATGCTGAGTGCGACTATAGTCGAAAGTATAAAGTCAGAGGTTATAGCCGAATTTCTAGCGCCGTGACGTTTACAAATATAGTCATTCCGTTTGTTGATGCGTATTTTTCTACACGCAAAGCAATTTTGCAGCGAAGTCTCTCGTTATTTCCAAATTCAACTATTTTCGTCATGTTTTAAATGCAGATTGTTGCCAAGGAATCTGGTTGAGGTAAGCGATATCATACGCTTCGTATTGAGCAGGTTCTAGGAGATAGATTACGTCATTCAGACTCGGAAGTGAGTAAAATTAGCGGTTAAGAAGTCGATTTTAATCTTGATGACTCAGATACAGAAAATAGGCATTCTGCTGTCCATAATGATTTCCAGTAAAGAAAATTACTGATTTTATTCAGAAAATGTTTCCAACTTAGAACAGGGTAAGAAAATTACTGATTTTGTTTAGAAAATGTTTGCTACATAGAACAGGGTAAGAAAATTACTGATTTTGTTTAGAAAATGTTTCCAACTTAGAACAGGGTAAAAAAATTACTGATTTTATTGAGAAAATGTTTCCAACTTAGAACAGGGTAAGAAAATTACTGATTTTATTTAGAAAATGTTTGCTACATAGAACAGGGTAAGAAAATTACTGATTCAGTCTAGAAAAGGTTTTCAACGTAGAACAGGGTAAGGATATTATTGATTTCATTTAGAAAATGTTAATAACTTAGATTTTATTCAGAAAATGTTTCCAACTTAGAACAAGGTAAGAAAATTACTGATTTTGTTTAGAAAATGTTTCCAACTTAGAACAGGGTAAGAAAATTACTGATTTTGTTTAAAAAATGTTTGCTACATAGAACAGGGTAAGAAAATTACTGATTTTGTTTAGAAAATGTTTGCTACATAGAACAGGTTGACTGGTTGCCTAACAAGACTGAATATCCCAGCCTGCTCTACTAATTACCTATAGGGAAGGTGGAAGAGAGCAAATAGTTTCTTGTCTTTTACAAGAGTATTACCGTAAATTGCACGTAGGCAGCTCCGTTCACGATTTGAACCCACGTCACCGATTCCATTTCCTACAACTATAATCTGTGTGTCTCTGTGTTACACTTTTTACAGAGGCCACAGGTACTACACTTCGATCTTCTCGTGTGGTTAGGATAATATTCACGCGAGGGCCCACACCCGTATGTATAAACGAAGGACAACAATTTAACAGACAGGGAACATAATTGGAGGTACACCTTTCGCAAGGATAATAGCGCTATGTGAAAATGTTACTAACCTTGTCCAGGATTTGAACTCGTATTACTGTGCCCATTTCCTACGACAGCAGCCCAGTTTATGAAGGCAATTCAACTAGATGGCTCAGATCGGGGATCGTTTTTTGTTACTAGTATCATGTATGTATTTATACAACCCTTCTGCCACAAGCAGGATGTGACACAAAGTCAATTTTTTAAGCAGAGTACAACTGGTTTAAATTCAGAATTTTCCTTTTACCTAAACTGGCTGCCTTACCAAAGCTAAATAACCCAATATGCTTTACTATTTACGCATACCTCTGGAAACAAATGGATTCATGCCTTTGCTAAGGGCATTAGATCGAATTGAAATGCGAACAGTCTAATCCAGGATTTGAACCCGGGTCGCCGTTTCATTCCCTACGACAATAATTGTTACGCTAATGCGAGTACCATGTAACCCAGTACAATCTGCCGCAAGATAACCACCATTGCCCGAGAGACATCATAAAGGACAGAACTTGGCATGTTATCCCATAAAATAATAGATTATGGGACAAGTCCAAAACTTTAGTAGCATATTTGTGAGTAATCGTACAATTTTCTATTACAACAAACAAACAGATTAGTATTTCTCCGATTCAGCACTAACAACTGTGTAAACCTACACCCAAGGAAAACTTACTTGAATAGATTAAGTATAACAGAACTCCACAAAAATTAGGTTGGTTGGTTGGTTGGATTCTACGGCATTGTCAACCTTTGGGTTATTTTATGCCGATAAAGTTTTATTATATTCATTCTTGTTGGGTATTTTTTTATTCCAAACTCAATTTTTAAAAACATTTTTAAAAACTATTTTTTGAAAAGATCTATTTAACGTATAGATGAGACCCTTACAGGTACTACCACTTCAGGTATGCGAGGACCTGGGAGTAAGGGCAATGAAAGCGTGCTCCACATTCCCCATAGCTTCAGAACTTCGCCACAAGATACAATTTGACATCATACCCAGGGCAGTAACACCCTCAGTCATTACTTGCTAGCACATATTTGTAGCACACAGATTGACATGGCCCGCCGATTGATCGAGGGGGGCGGGGTTCCAACCGTTTACATTTTAGTTTCAAATTTCAAATTTTCAAATTCTAAAGATTTAATCTCGATACTTGTTAACCACACCTTGTATGTGCATATGCGTTTGGAATGTTTGGAATTCATACAAGAACCTATGCATGTGTGTCGGGGATTGCAAATTATACTACCCATCATAAATTATGGAAAAAGCACACTTTGATTTTTTATTTGGCAGTAAATAAACTAACAACAGTTAAGACGCAAATCCTTTTTCATTGATAGCTAAACCTTTTAGCCTCATAAAATATTTCTTAAACTTCAAATCAAATTATTCAAATTGTGATATCTATATTTTTCAATGCTCTGCAGATGTAAATATTATAGAATAATCCGATGTTTAGAAAAAACTAAGGTATGATCTTGTAATCTGCATTTCTAAAACAAATACCAATAGAAACCTAAATATGCAAATCCGTTTACAGTTGTAGAACTCGGCAAGTGGTGGTACAACATAATTGAGAGAAAATATTGTTTCAACAAAAGAACTGTCAATTGAAACAACAGAAAAGGTGCTAATTCCCATTCAAGAAGGCAATCTCCAGTGGAATATAGTGAAAGACGTTTGTTTCCAGTATCTAAATTTTTGTGAAAATATAAAATATGGGGTGGTTAAAAAATGAAGACATACTGGTATACCACCATCAAAGCGTCTGGACAGAAATCTCAAGGTAAAATGCCTTAAAGATAGTAGACCTACAGCAAAACAAATATTAATAAAGTGCACATATAGTACTTAGATATACTTTAAATAAGATATATTTCGGCAGCAACTTTCTTATATACTAGCAAATATATGCACCCTCCGGGTGCAAGTATTTAAGTTTTAATGTAATGAAATATCGTATTAAATTAGAAACGCTAATGAAACTAAATAAGAATGCAGATGAAAAAAATTTGAAACAGAGGGGGATACAATCGAAAAATAGAACAACTGAAACTTACTCTTCCATCACTCTCGTCTTTCATTGTTATTTTTCTAATTTAAGTATTTAGTTAAAAGAGGAAGTAAAGAATAAAATGACAGTTATTTTTTCTTGTTAATGGATTTCATTTAAGATTCATTGAAGAGACTTTTGCTTATATTCATTAAAATAAAACCAAACAGTTAGAAACCAATAATACTAAGCATATATTATTAAAATTACATTTTTAATATCAATATGCAAATTAGCCCTCCCGTTCACACTGTAAAACGCTATTTTGTTGTATATATAAATACAATTGCATGTTATTAGTATGTAGATATGGTTAACAGTATAAATAATGTAAAACAATTTTATTAATAATTGAGGTTTAAATAAGGATAAAGTCATGGTGAATGTGACGTCGATTACTAAGGGAATTGTGACTTGAGTAGTGATTTAGTTTCGGTTACAGACAGAAAAATACACAATCTCCATTATAATAAGATATGTTTT
Organism: Doryteuthis pealeii; assembly: GCA_023376005.1. Lineage (NCBI taxonomy): Eukaryota > Metazoa > Mollusca > Cephalopoda > Myopsida > Loliginidae > Doryteuthis > Doryteuthis pealeii. The sequence goes on from CM042137.1 coordinate 15,237,006, forward strand.
GTTATTAATTACAGACAAGGTCCTTTTTTAATTTATATATTTTACTGTTTTGTTTTATTTTAGTTTTCTTTTCTTTTCTTTGTTTTCATATTGTCTTAGCACAATATTACATTTCTAAGATTCAATTTGATGCAAAAAAAGTTTTCCCTTAACCCTACTCACTACCGCTAATCATGATCAGGGGTAAAGTTGAGATTTTATCGTTTTTGAATCCAGATAATTGGTTGGATTTTACGGCATGTCAACCCTTGTTAGGTTATTTTAAGCGGAATACATTTTGTTTTATTCATTCTTGAAAATTATCATTTTAACTCAATTCTTGAAATACATATTTAAAAACTCATTTTTCTATTCAATCCAACTACACCCGAGGAATGGTAGAAATCTTAAACTTTTTCAGTTCAAAATTGTTTATGTAATTGTACTTACTAGTAATAAGTACGTCAAGACAAGAGGATTGGTTAGTTGGTTGGCTGGTTGGATTTTCCGGCATGTCCACATTTGGGTCATTTTATGCCAAAGAAGTTTTTGTTTTATTCATTCTTGTTGCGTATTCAATTTTTAAAAACTATTTTCTTTTAACATATTTTTTAAAACTCATTTTTTAAAATCTATGTAACACTTAGATGAAGTCCTATCGGGTACTACCACTCCGGGTCAAAAGGGATCTGGGAGCAATGGTGATGAAGGGGTACTCCACACTTACCAGAGATCCAGAAGTGGAACTTCAGCATTAGATGCAGTTTGACGTCATACCCAGGTCACTAAGACCTTCAACCACCGTCTTCTAGCACATATATGATAAAAAGGTTTAGTGGTTTGCCATAATAGCAATACGGTCAGAAAAGGTTTTGACGTAACCAGCCGATTGATCAGAGGGGCCCTCTCCGACCGCTTGTCTAACCTAAGGACCAAATTAGATTGTTGCATGTCACGGACAACTCAGCCAGCAGGATTCCGTCTTTAAGCATCACGGTCGCCAGCTACAGCCAACAAGTGGTCGCATTGGGGGATTTTACATGCAGAGATGCAGTCAGCGTATTCTACTACCCCAGCCGACAGGATGGAGAAATTAGGTATTCGTCACTCACCGAGAGAATTGACAATAAAGATATTTGGCTATCATTTATTTTTTTCTCTTTTGGGTGCGCGTAGGAGGAAAATATCATTTTCTGGCAAAACTATATTCGAAACAATTTCCAATATATCAAAATAAAATATGTTTTTTATTGATTGAGCAGATGCAACGGTTTTACTTGATTCATTTTATGCCAAAAAGTTAATCATTTCTACACTTATCAACGAAAGTAGAGTCACTCAACAAAAAACAATCCTCTTACTAGCAAAATAAAAAACACCCCCCGGGCGATGTAAATATAGATTTTTGAAACATATTGCCTGAGGGGTGGGAGTTAAAAATTCAATGTCAGCGAGTGTGTACCCTAAGTAAGTAAAATCATCAAATTCATTAAAGGATTAAAAAATAAAACAATTTGAAATGTAAACTTTAAATATGTATTAAAATAAAAACAAACTATATATAGATATATAATACTAGTCATGTATTTATTAAAACTTGTTTTAAAAAACAATGAGGACTATCTAATGGTGCATGTTCAAATTTTGAGTGTATTTATTCTATGTTATGACGATTTTGGGTAATGTGACGTAAGCAGTGACGTAGTTTTTGTTACAGACAAAAACCGGAAACGAATCTCCAATATTAATAGATGTGTCGTGGATATGATGTTGAACTGTATATTGTGATGCGGTTCCAATTCCAGAGCTCTGGGGAATTTGGAGTACCTTTTCATTGCCATTACCTACTTAATGTACATGGATATTTCAGCTAGTTAATTATTATGATGGAATTTCTATTAAACTAACGCCTGCTGTGTTCTTTAACGTTAATAAACCAATTATTAATCATTGTTTACACCAGTAAAAAAAAATTGTACATTTCAAGATCACCCTGTCATAGGTGGTGACGCGTGATGCTTAAAGATGGAATCCTGGTGACTGAGCAGCCCATGACTCAACATTCCACCTTGGTCCTTAGTGAGACTGTATTGTTCTTATGGCACAACTCCAACCCTTTTATCCTATATGTGCTAAAAGGCGGTGGCTGATGGTCTTAGTTTCCTGGGTATAAGATAAAACTGCATCTAGTGGTGAGGTTATAATTCCGGAACTCTGGGGCGTGTGGAGCAACCCTTCATTGCCATTACTACCAGGTCTATTCTGGCCCGTGGGAGTACTACTTGTTAGTGTCAACCTATAGATTAAAAAATGAGTTTTGAAAAATGTGTTAAAATTAATTTAAAACAATTGAATACGCAACAAGAAGAAATAAAGCAAAACCCTCTTTGTCATAAAATAACCCAAGGGTTGTCATGTCGTAAAATCCAACCAACCAACCAATCATCTTGTCTTTACGGGTACTTATTACTACTAGGTACAATTACATTGACCTGGAAAGAGTCTAAAAGCTTTAACATTCCTCGGGTGTATTAAGACAATGGAATGGGAGGGAGATCTCGGAATCGCTAAAAACTACAGAGGCATAACTCTTACTGCTATTGTAGCCAAGATATATAATGCCCTTCTTCTTAATCGCATCTGACCCGAAATTTAGAAAATCCTTAGGAGAAACCAAAACGGATTCGCAAAAATCGATCCACAACCTCACATATCCTGACTATTCGACGGATCATAGAAGGGGTACGAGCAAATAATCTAGAGGCAACGCTACTATTCGTAGACTTCTCCAAGGCATTTGATTCCATACACAGAGGAAAAATGGAACAAATACTACTAGCATATGGTCTCCCAAAGACAAACACTCGTGTTTTACCTTTATCGTGTCAGTCTAGCAGTTATTCTAAGATTAACAACACCAATTAAACGAATGAAAACTTAATTTAATTCTTAACATTTATTATATAACAAAATAATGACTAAGAATAGAGAATATCCTTCCTATATATAGAGTTATGTTTGTGAGATCTACCAGTCTGACGGAGAGGTAAAAAGATATCTGGTATCTTCTATTTTAGTCTGTCCTCAAGAAATTTAATTATTTCGATTATATCATGGTTACTGTTGAATATGAGTGCCAAAACTACGGGGCGCTACACGTGGTTGCAATGTCCAATCACAGAAACGCCCCCCTCACTTAACTCTATAGAAGCAGACGTATTTTACTGACCCAACACCTTCATATTAAAATTATATTGTCGGCAATACTTTTTTTGTTTGCTTTGGTTTGATTTCTTTGTTTAAGGGCCTTTCAGCCTTCGTGGGTTATTTAATGGTTCTGGCACCGGAACAATTTAACATATAGCTGGGGGATGATGCTGGTTGATTGGACTTTACGTCATGTCAAACCTTGGGTTATTTTATGCCGAAGACATTTTTTTTATTTATTCTTGTTGGGTATTTAAATCTTTAAAAACTCATTTTTAAAACATATTAAACTCATCTTTTGATCTATTTAACCTATATATTGGACCTTAACAGGTAGTACCTCTCCAATTTAGGATGTACCTGGGAGTAATGCCAATGAAGGGGTACTCCACTCTAGCCAGAGCTCCAGAATTGTGACCCCAGTACTAGATGCAGTTCGACTGGAGTTCGTATTCACTTACTAAGTAAAGTAAAGTAGTCGGGGCGGCCTAAAGTCGGTATCAGCCAGTCAGCGAGGGAGTCTATCCCCTTTTCAATAGTGCTCGACAAAGGAGATTGTTTTTGGTGTCTGAGATGGAGCGCCACACCTACCATCAGCTCATTACTGCACAGATCCCTGTGTTACTCATACGCTGAGTTGGCGGGGACCGGTATCGAACTAGGAACCTTGTGGTTTCTAGCCGAATGCTCTACCAACTGAGCTACCTCAGATTCACTTACTACGATGTTGCAGTCCAGCACATTATCCTCCACGCCACGAGACTTTCCCGATGTCTTGTGAAAACACTACTAAAAATAATGAGCGAAACACTCGTATAAACATCACATAAAGAAACACATGCAGTCAATGTTTGGTGTTACGTGCGAACATTATGTTGTGTTTCTCTTGTTGTATCTGCGGTTTGGATTATTTTCTACTGTTCATACATTACTAGACGCTTTCTGTACACTCTATCGCACTGAGTGACGGCTTCTATGAGAACTTAAGCTTATTTCATGAAATATCTGAACAAGAGTGACGAAAATATCATCAAACTCCTTATCTAGCTTTTATCATCCGTTTGTAAATCTTTCTGAAAGACTAAATGTTATATTATTCTTACGCAGTTATCATCTGTAAAACCAAAGGTTGATTGATCATCTTTATGTAAGTGTCTCTTATAGACTTCCCAGGTGTATTTACTTACACAGCATCTCCGCTACGGGCAGGATGTAACACAAGATCAATCTTTAAGCGAAGTACAGCTGGCTGAATGGCAATAAAGGCGTGATTGTTCATTCATCAGAGTGCAAAAACAGGAATCTCAGTTAAGAACAATACTCTGGACACTGACTGGGTGGTCTGTCCATGTGTGTGTGAGAGTAAGTGTGCGTATGTGAGTGAGTGAGTGTGTGTGTGTGTGTGTGTGCACATTACGTTATTTTGTGAAATCAAAATGGTTGCCAAAAGTAAGTTGTCGAGAACAAAAAGGTTTAAAAAATATTTTTGTTTACAAAATGCACATAAAATAGGTTTTGTCTTTACTGACACCTGGAAAAACAATTATATATACTAGCAAATATATGCACTCTCCGGGTGCAAATATTTAAGTTTTAATATAAAATATATTAAATTAGAAAGGCTAATGAAACGGAATAAGAATGCAGATAGAAAGATTTGGAACAGAGGGGGTATGATTGAAAAATAGAACAACTTTGAAACTAACTCTTCCATCATCTTCCATTGGTAAATTTTCCTAATTTAACTATTTAGTTAAAATAGGAAGTAAAGGATAATATTACAGTTATTTCTTCTTATTAATCGATTTCATTTAAGATTTATCCCCGAGATTGTTGCTTATATTCAATAAGATAAAACCAAACAATTAGAAATTAATAATACTAAGCACATATTTATTAAAATCAAATTTTAAAGATCAATATGCAAATTAGCTTTTCCATTCGCACTGTAAACCGCTATTGTGTTGTATATATAAATACAATTACCTGTTATTAGTATCTAAATATGGTCAATAGTATTAATGATGTATAACAATTTTATTAATAATAGAAGTTTAAATAAAATAAAATCATGGAGAATGTGATGTGATGTAAATAATTAAGGGAATTGTGACTTGAGTAGTGATATAGTTTCGGTTACAGACAGAAAAACACACAATCTCCATTATAATAAGATATATATATATATATATATATAATATATATATATATATATCACGAGTAAATTTTCCAACGACTCTAACTACTAGCCCAGACGCATATATATATATATATATATATATATATATATATATATATATATATATATATATCAATCGAAAATCAAAAGTCATTTCATCAACCTTGAAGCTTTGTATTAAAATTGATTTCTTAGCAAATGTTAACTCTTTAAAAATATTTTACATATTCGAAACAAAAGTGCAAAAGGAAAACAATAAAAAAAAAACACATTACCACACATCTGTATTCATTTGATTTCATTGGCTCACAGCATTCACAATAAAGACATCTTTAAGTTTCTAAACACGGGAGTTTATCTTCAGGAAGAATCTAATACATTTGATAAATGAACGTATCATGCATTTGTGTGACCTTCGTGCGTCTTGATCAAAGTCATTAGTAAACATTTAAGAAATAAAACAAAGGCAAACTACTAGATCGGCTTACAACAGATGTAGGCATTACGAGTATTTACGGCCTTGTTCTTCACTTGAAAGATTTAATCGCAGAATAAAAGAAATAAAACAAGATTTTATGGCATTTCGTTTCTTAAATAATGGTAATGTAGTGCCAAATAAATGTCCCTAGTAGATCAACAGTCTTTAATAAAGTCATTTGAAAAATGTCTACTTTCTTTTCTTTTTTTTCAAATTTATGTCAAATGGTAAAGATATCAGAGAGAAGGGCTTAGAGGATGACTGCTGTGTCAGTCCCTGATTAAATGTCTGAATTCTTTTATCTGTTTTTTTTTTTATGAGGGGCTGGGTAAGGATTACATGCAGATGTTTACACATACAGAATGTTGGGTATCACGGTGGGTGCATCGGTAGCTGATTTATCTCTATGTATGGAACTCTGAAAACTAGAAAAAATTTAAAAAAAGATTCAATATGACTGATTTATTCATTCATTGTATTTGCCAGTGTATATGTATTTACACAATTTCTTAAGCGGAGTTTAACGGAATTGGATTCAGAATTCTTCTTCTTCTAGACTGGTTGCCGTATCGAAATTAAAGAGCCTAGTCCGCCCTACTATTTACCTATAGCTGTAGGGAGACTAGTTGTATGCATACCTTTCCTAAAGGCATTAGCGCTATGTGAAATGCAAATAGCCTCATCCAGGATTTGAACTCAGGTCGCTGAGTCTATTTCCTTCGACGATAATCATAAAACCACACGACTGCCGTTTATAATGCGAAATAATAATAATAATAATAATAATAATAATAATAATAATAATAATAATAATAATAATAATAATTGACAAATATCTGGACCTTGCCAGAGAACTGAAAAAGTTATGGAATATGAAAGTGAAAGTTATACCAATTGTAGTTGGTGCACTTGGAACAGTCCCAAAAGGATTGGAAAAGGGTTTAGAAAGTTTGGAAATCAGAGGAAGGATTGAAAGCATTCAGAACACTGCACTGCTGCAATCTGCCAGAATACTCAGAAGAGTCCTGGAGACCTGAGGAGACTTGCTGTCACTCAGACTCCAGTGAAAGACCATCAGCTAACACTGATGTGAAAACTCAAAATAGATAAGCATGAGTGTCGACAGGATTCCTTTGTCTGTCTGTCTGCCCCCCCCTCTCTCGCTCTCTCTTTCTCTCTCTCTCTCTCTCTCTCTCTCTCTCTCTCAGACCATCCGTCCTTATCGACCATCGTTCTTGGGCAAGTCATCTAGACGGCATTCAGTGTCAGCACAAAGCTGATGAATAATAGGATTTTGTTGGTCGACTAACACTGGTGTGTCTATTTGTAGTTGTCCATAGGAAAACGTCACTTAATAATTCTCCAACATGTCTTGCTCGTCGTTCTAGAATGGTTTCGTGAGATGGAAGGTAAATGACCTTAAAATCTCTATTTTACAGGGTGCCGCTTCCAAGATTTTAAAGGTATGATTATACTCATGTTTATGATGATAACAGTTTTTCTGTATGTTGATAAGAAACCAACGACCCCAAAATGTGGATTTTTATCAAATATAAAATTAGCTGAATTCAAATAAAATTTTAATTCTAAAATAACTTGAAAATTAATTACAACTTTAATTTTTATCTTTATATATATAGATATATGTAGAAAGTTTTGTAGAAAAAACAACAAGATGTTTAAAGTTTTGCTGACAGAAATCTTTTTCGACCATATGAGGTCTTTATCAAAGCAACATTGTAAACGGAAAGACGAAATAAATATATCATTAATGACGAGGCACAGAACGCTCTCGATCAGTACCGGAATTTTCAAATAATTTTAAAAATATAATACGGATCCCGACACTACGAATTTATAATCATTACAGATTCCTGAAATTTTCCATCTTCATCAATTGTACTGTTGGACGTATTATATTTTTAAAACTTTCTTTTGTAGCCGGGACATTTTCCTGAACTTTTTATATATATCCACTTTTACTGCAAACTCTTTTGAGCTTTTTTAATGATAAAAATTCTTATAATTTAAAAAAAAAATTTATTTTTAACATAAAATACGCATTTTTAAAAATTATTTTAAAATTCCGGTACTGATCGAGAGCGTTCTGTGCCTCGTGATTAATGATATATTTATTTCGTCTTTCCGTTTACAATGTTGCTTTGATAAAGACCTCATATGGTCGAAATAGATTTCTGTCAGCAAAACTTTAAACATCTTGTTTTTTCTACAAAACTTTCTACACATATTGTCGGATTCATATCCATTTTACCTTTCATATAGATATATCTACCAAAACCGAAGAGAAATGACTTTATAATATTTATTTCATTTTTTTCAATATAGTCGGAACAATTTGCATTTAAATAAATACATTACTCACGCATTCATGATTGTCATAGATGTGGGAGTAATGTATTTATTTAGCCAACCACTGTTCCGGGCAGGATTTGACACAAGGTAATATTTAAGCGGAGCTTTCCTTCATCTAGACTGGGTACCTAACCAAGCTTATATAATCCAGTCTGCCTTACTATTTACCCATAGATGAGGGATAAAAAAATGGACCTATATTTTCAAAGGTTTTTACCCCGAAGGGAAATGCAACTTTTTCCTGGATTTGAACTAGGGTCGCCGGTTCCATTTTCTACGTTGATGACCGTTACACTAAGTGCACCAGTGGGAGTAATGAATAAAGGGCAAGATAAGATAACCATAGTGGAGAAGGTCGGAACGCAGCGGTATTGTCTGTTTATTTTTTCTTTCTTTCATTTCTTTTAGTTTTAAAACAAAATGCATTATGGATACTAGCAACAGAAAACACCCTCAGGGCGTCGTAAAAATTAATTTTTGAAATACATTACCTGAGAGGGTGGGATTTAAAATTCAATGTCAGAGGGTTTGTATATAAGTAAGACAAATCCTCATATTTATTAAAGGAGTAAAAAAAACAAAAACAAAAACAATTAGAAATGAAAACTGAGCCCCCGTCTCTCTCAAATAAAATGTTGCGAGCATGTAATAAACAATTATTTTGAATATTTTCCACATCAATTTTACACAAAATCGTAGGTATTTATTTATTTGTAAACTTTTAAGTTAACTTCTTGTTACTGTAAAAAAAAAGGACGAGAGTAAAAAACAATTTTAAAAATTGCTTACTCAAATTTTGGGTGTATATAGCATAAGAATATTGTGACGTAAGCTGTGACGTAGAGCTATGACGTAGTTTTTGTAACAGACAGAAATACAGACAATCTCCATTATTAATAGATATTAATATCTTTATCACCTTTCTGAAAAACCAGAGCCCAAATAAAGTGGCTCCGTTCTTATATAATGCTTTTAAAGATTTCAGTGGAATTGTGTTGTTTTCCGAAACAAATATTAACGACAATGGTTTTACCCAGAGGTCAAAATACATTCTAGGATGAAACTTTTCTTAAATTTTATTTTTAGCCGCAAAAAGTATCTATAGCATTGTACTCTTCTATACATTAATATGCTTGTACCTCCATGTGTCACACACTATCTTCACATCAGATAAATAATGAACCATTAGGCCCACCAAATTTTAAACCCCTTCCTTAATTTAATAACTACAGATAAATCATTTTCTATCCTGTATTTAGAAATCAACGTGTTTTTCTTTTCCTATTTCCCGATTTTTGAATTGCTTGAAATTTTACTTTTGATGAATAATTTTATACTCAAGTTTCACTTTCAAGAAATCCAAAAGTTGATAAATTGATAGCTTGATATATAAAATATGGTGTTAAACAAAAAAAGAAACGGAATTAAAGAGTTCTAGCTTAGGCTACTATTTACAAAAAGTCACATGTATGAAATACACCACTGGTTTAGTCCTAAATTCCCTGAAGGTTACTGCCTAAAACCGACATCTGAATAATGACTGAGGATACTGCAGCCAAAACATTGATGCTACAAACTGGAGTACATCAGAATACAATAATAATTTGACTAAATTTAAGTAATATTCATTAATTTTTAAATCAGTAAATATGTTAATGTCTTGTAGGATTTTGCTGACAAGAAAATGAAAAAAATAAAAAATAAAAAGGATTACAAATGCAGCTAATGTTCTAAAGTTTCTCTTGCTTATTAATGGCTTTACAGTATCAAATGTTGGCTTAAGCAAGTCTTTCTGTCAACGTCATTGTCTAAAGTATTATAATACGCTCATTCCTATTAATCTGTCGAATCTGAATAAATTCCTTACACTAACCGTGCATAATCAACAGAGTACCCATCAGTTATGCAACAATGGATTTGGCATTAGATAACCCATGAAGACTGATATGCCATTAAACGAAGTTGTAATTTCAGTGGAAATACCGCCCTGTCGGTGGGCGTTAGAATGCACCGACTGCACCTCTGCAGAGGGGTAAGACTTCCCCAATGGGGCCACTTGTTGGCCGTGGGTGGCGACCCGTGATGCTTAAGGATAGAGCCCAGGTGGATGAGCAGTTCATGACATGAAATACTCCACTTTGGCCCTATCTTGGGCTAGACGGGCGGTCGGAGAGGCCCCCTCCGATCAATCGGCTGGTCACGATAGCACCTATATGATTTCCCCAACCCTATTACCTTTATGGCAAGCCCCAACCCCTTTTTATCATATGGGTGCTAGAAGGCGGTGGCTGCGGGTCTACATATCCTGGGAATGAGGTTAAACTCTATCTGATGGTGAGGTTCTAGTTTTGGAGGTTTGGGGAATGTGGAGCATCCCTTCATCACCATTGCTCCCTGGTCCACTCTGACCCGGAGTGGTAGTACCTGTTAGGGTCCCATCTATGGGTTAAATAGAAAAATGTAAAAAAAAAAATTAAGAATTGATTTTTCAAAACTTTATTGGCATTAAATGACCCACTGAGGTTGATATGCCGTAAAACAAACCAAACCAAACCAAACCAAACAGTGGAAATAAACAGTGGGAATATACAGTGGAAATAAGCTCACTACTCAGCAATAATTCGTTCCTAAGATGAGCTTGTTAACAATTGAACCAGGACGATGTACCACCGAAGCTCAGTCTATTCTTCCTATTTCCGATTCGGAGCTGCTTGTATATTTTTCAACTGTAAAATTGGCAGTGTGCAAATATTTACGCTGGTGGGGCTCTAACAACAATATCAGAGTCGGGCTTACTGACTCTCAGTATTTGAAAGCCTTCGAGTAAAGATTGAAGAAAGTCTATTAAACTAATAGTGAAGCACAAAAGAAGTGAAACCTCGGGTAGAAAAAAAAGGCACAAAGGACTTTTTTTTTCTTACGTTATATAAAAGAAACTTCATTGTAGGCAAACTAAAGAAGCAAAAGGTGAAATAAATATGTATGAAGGCGAGCGTCGATTGAAAAACCACTACGAAAATGCTTTCTTCTTTTTAAACACATACACACACACACACACACACACACATGTATGTGTGTATATATATGTATATGAAGATATATATATGCATTATTATATATATATATATATATATATATATAATATATGCTAGCATATATATATGTGTATATATATTGTGTTTGTATATATATACGTATGTGT
>CM042137.1:15253423-15273423 GCA_023376005.1 Doryteuthis pealeii
GTAAGGAGTAAACTGATAACAAATTTGTGCTTTCAGGTGTTCGTAATTAATATTAATAATTTGAAAGTTCGGTTGGTTGGTTATTTTATTTAGTGGCATATCAAACCATGTGGGCTATTTAATGCCAAATATTTTTTGCATATAGGATTTTCAAGCGAAGAGTTTGAAGGTATATACTGGTTTGGTTTTATAAATTGGTAAAAATAATTTTCATTAACTTCATGTGTATTAATAATTTGGTAGAATTGATAAATTGGTTGTTAACCCTAAGTCATCACCTTCGATCACACATATAATAAAAAAGAGTAGGTGATTGCCATCAGAGCAATTTGAAGAATACGGTCGGGACAATCCTATAGGTACAAGGGCTTGACTTGACCAACCAATTTATTGGATCGGGCCTATCGGGCCATCTGTCTAACCAAATTAAGGGCCAAAGTTGACTGTTGCATGCCACAGGACCACTTAGTGTCCGGGTTGCGGACTGCTCATCCTCCACGATTCTGTCCTCGCGTATAAGTGTCGTCATCAACGGCCAGCAGGTGGTCCCATTTAGTGTCGCATCTAGGAAATCCTTTTTTGTCGGGTATTAGTCCTCTTCAAGGGATACAGAAAGCGTAAACTAAGCTCTGTAAATTGACCTTGTGTCATATCTTACTTGTGCGGAGGGGTTGGTAAATATATACGAGGGTAATCGAAAGATTAAGGTCTCCAAAATCTGGAGATGCAGGGAAACTGTTCGAGCGGGTATTAGAAATGCTGTTGTGTTCATTGTGCATGCATCTCCGTCTGCCATTGCGTACACCTCACTGCAATGTTCACTCTTGACGCTGCTGTTAAGTGTGAAGTCTGCACAGTTATTCAGTTTTTTCACGCAAAAAGCATTAAACAGATTAATCGCTAATAGACAGAAGTGTATGGTGAGTCGCGCATGGATGTCAAAAATGTCCGCAAGTGGTGTTGAAATCCTGTACAAGGATGTTTGCATTTTGCATATAGCTAATATTCTTGGGAAAGGTATGCATTCAACTATTCTCCCTCTAGCTATGGATAAAATAGTAGCGTTAACTGGCTCTTTAAACTTGGTTATGCAACTAGTCTAGAAGGAAAACTCGTTTAACTCCGGTAGAGAAATTGACCTTGCGTTGCATCCTATTTGTGTAGTAGTTTGGTAAATATTCATCTAAATACAGAGTAGACCATAATGATGGGACACATTTTAAATGCTATTTTCTCAGATTACAAAAGGGACACAGAGTACTAAATATATTTATTACATAACTGATACACAGGAGTTTTACATGTAATCTAAAACTTGGAGATTATGTCTTGGAAATGGTCACCATCATGACAAAAACATTCGAGAGCTCGATTTCTCATATCACGTAAAGTGTGGTTTAGCATATCAGCCGGAATAGCTGTTATCTCTAAACGGATGCTTTTTTACAGTTTCGCTGTTGTGTGGGGTTACCTGAAAGATTGGGTATACACAGACAGGCCCCACATGACAGCAGAACTGAAAGAAGGCATTCATAGAGAGATAACAGCTATTCCAGTTGATATGCTAAACCACACGTTACGTGATATGAGAAATCGAGCTCTTGAATGTTTTCGTCATGATGGTGACCATCTCAAGGAAATAATATTCAAATCTTAGATCCCATGTAAAGCTTATGTGTATCAGTTATGTAATAAATATATTTAGTACACTGTGTCGTTTTGATAATCTGAGAAAATAGCATTTAAAATGTGTCCCATCACTATGGTCCACTCTCTCTCTTTCTTCTCTCTCTCTCTCTCTCTCTCTCTCTCTATCTATCTATCTATCTATATATATATATATATATATATATATATAAATATTATTATGGACTTTCTCGTCGATTTCGACGCATGAGGATTTATACAATGAACAACCCACACAGTGATTTGTTTATAGTGGTGAAGGCTTGTGTTGGACCATCCGAACTTTTTTGCACAGTTGATAGGAAAAGATTGGTGCACGAATGCCACAAACCCAATCAATGACTGACCCCATGAATTTTGAATTCAGAGTTTTCCCTCTCCTAGACTGTTACCTACCCAAGGTTAAAGAGCCCAGTTTGCCCTACTGCTGGGGAGAATATATGGATTCATACCTTTCCCAAGGTATATATATATATATATATATATATATATATATATAGATATAATATAGATATAGATATATAATTTGATTTGGTTATTTCGAAAGGTCAATGAACTTTCTCTTCAGTTACAAGTAAGTTATGTTATTGCTGGAATAAACCTGCATGATTTTTTATTGGGGGAAAAAAGGTAATTTTCAAAGCAGTTTACAGAAGTACATAAACAGTCGGTTTGAATTAACATACATAATTGGGCCGAAGATCTTAAAAATAAAGCAGGATATTTATTGTTATAGAAAGTCGAAGTGAATAGTCGATATATTTTCCTTTGAAGTCTAGCTATGGATGCCGGATCGTTTTGACTGTGATATACAATCTGTCAGTGAACGCATCCAAGAGGACCTTATTGAACTAAACAGCAATGATGTATGTGCATAAAAATTCAAAAGAACTGGAATGACTGAATTGGAGGACTGTCAAATGCAACTAAAATATCTCTATGCAAACATGTCATCTGAAATGGCTAAAGTTGTGTTTTGCAACTTTATATTTGGTTTGAATGAAAGTTTTTTTTATTACTGCAAATAAAACTATTGACGAAGAAAGAAAGTATAAACTGATAGATGTTTATGTGGAGTTGTAAGAGGGAAACTCACAAACATCAAAACAAATATTGAAAATCAAGAGAGCAATGAGACACAATCTAGGACCAACGTTTAATAAACAAAGATATAAAAATGTTATTTTAAATGTTTCGTTAAAAGTTCGGGTGAAGGTTAGTGGAATAAAATGTTGAGAAATTCTGATTTCGAGGTTCATATATATATATATATATATATATATATATATATGCTAGGTCTAGCCACAGTGAAGAGTGTGAAACGTCGAAACACGGTGTCTGTGGATGATATATATATATATATATATATATATATATATATATGATAATAGGAGGTGATATATTCATAAGTAAATAATGCTCATATAGTAGTTAGGGCGTGTATATTTAAGTCAGGTGGGGTACAAGGTCAATCTTTAAGCGCAGTGCTGCTGGTTTAAATTCAGTATTTGCCTTCTCTTAGACTGGTTGTCTTACCAAGACTAAAAAGGAATTTTGCACAACTATGGTTGGATTCATGCCTCTCCAGGGTCCATTAGTGTGAAGTGAAATGTAAACCGAATTTGAACTCAGGTTATTTAAAACAGGGGTATCCACCTATTTTGCCATGTCTTCACTAATCACCTCTAAAATCCTGCTGTCTCCATATGTGGTTATATATAATTCTTATAATTCATAAAATGAACTCCGTTTGAGCTGAAGAACCTTAAAACACCTTGATTTAAACCAGTTCTTCTTAACTTTTTCTGCTTATGGACCATTATTTATTCAAAAAATTCCCATGGACCAATCCTACTTTTCTCGAATGTTGCTGCGAGCGGTTAGCACACGTGTTAAAGTAAGACAAGACAATTCATTTTCCGCCGATCATCGACGTGCGCTTAAATAGAGATTTTCATCTGGTGAGGGTCATTACAAGAAGCGCTAAATTAGTTACATTTTTGTAAAATGGCTAAAACATTTTTGTGGCTTCGAACTCTCTGTGGACCCCTAGAAATGTTCTGTGGACCACAGATGGTCCAGCTGGACCACGTTGAGAATCACTGATTTAAACAGTACTTGAACAATATTTATACAATATATAAATCTTATTATAATGGAGATTGTGTGTTTTTCTGTCCGTAACCGAAACTATATTCCTACTCAAGTCACAATTCTCTTAGTTATTGACATCACATTCTCCATGATTTTATTTATATTTAAAACTCAATTATTAATAAAATTGTCTTACATTATTAATACTGTTAACTATGTCTACATACTGACAACATGCAATTATATTTATATATACAACAAAATAGCGGTTTACAGTGTGAACGGGAAGGCTAATTTGCATATTAATATTTAAAAATCGAATTTAATAAATATGTGTTGGTTTTATTTTAATGAATATAAGCAAAAATCTTTTCAATGAATCTTAAATGAAATCCATTAACAAGATACAATAACTGCCATTTTATTCTTTACTTCCTCTTTTAACTAAATACTTAAATTAGAAAAAATAACAATGAAAGATGAAAGAGTAAGTTTCAGTTGTTCCATTTTTTATTATACTCCCTCTTTCAAATCTTTTTAACTGTATTCTTATTTAGTTACATTAGCCTTTCTAATTTAAGACAATTTAATTTAAGACTAATTTAAGACAATATTTTATTACATTAAAACTTAAATACTTGCACCCGGAGGGTGCATATATTTGCTAGTCTATATAATATATAAATATTTCAATAAATTTATTGAAATATTTGAATATAATAAAATATGGGTATCGATCAAATGCAAAATGATATTTGAGGTTACTTCAAAACAAGTAAAATAAAGTTAGCGAGGCCTTTTTGCTTCATGGCAAGTCTGATTTCTAATTCTAAATTCTTAAATATGGCTCTTTCATGACCTCTTTCATGACCTCGCACGCAACGTGCATGAAGAGCAATTGTGTGGTAATTATATAAAAAAAACTACACAGTACACAAAAATATTTACTCAAAATATCATCTGAAATATAAAGTACATAATCATGTTTTCTTGATGGAAAACTAAAAAGAAAGTTGGAACCAGGACTCGTTATTCTCAATCCTTTCCCCTACTTGAAATTAAATTGCCCTTGTGGGGCCTACGCCCCACGTTGGGAACCACTGATTTAAAGTATCTGCTGTAGTATCGATCCCCTATTTAAGTATTGATCAGGCTAATCAGTAATCAAGCGGGAACTGATCCTTCTAATACAACTTAACCATAAGCCAGTAGTTTTAATGTTTTTTGTCGTAGAACTAAACACACACACACACACACACACACACACACACACACACACACACACACACACACAAATCAATAATGAAACGAACTAAACTATTTTCTCCAGCGTTGTCTTACATAATTAAACATTTAGAGATAGATAATTAATACTTGAAAAGCAAGACAAGGTTGCCAGCAAGACGAATAGACTCAAAAGTGAAAGTTAATAATAGAAAATTTCAAGACTCTTGGGTAAATGGAAAGGAACATTGTTTTTGTTTCCTTTGCGCATTGCCGCCAACTGTATTTTATTCAATTACGAACTATTTATGTCGCCCATGATGTCACGTGTAGGATATATGAAACAAATACATAAAAACAAATGTTATTTACTCTAATGATTACCAATTAACTGCGACATTCTGACGGAACAAGGTGTAGTAATCGCGTTATGATTAGTGTCGGAGAATAAGATAAATAAATAAATAAAATGATAATAAAGAATTGAAATAAAATAAATAATATTTCCATTGATGGCAAAATAAATAAATAAATAAATAAATAAAAGAACCGGAAATATTTTAGTTATCTGCGCATGTTGATGGCTCTACTTCCGGAAAGGAAAAACTCGCCATTTTTACTGTGGCATCACTGGTCAGCAAACCTGTTTTCAGGAGCTCTCAAAATGAATATAATCAAAGTAAGTACAAAACCTTTTGTTATTTGGCTCTCTTCTCAACTCAGCGCCAGGCCGCCTTGAAATTACACTCTTATAGATATTATCCAAACTAGTACAAAATAAAAAACACCCTCCGGGCGATGTAAAAGTAGATTTTTGAAACATATTGCCTGGGGGGTGGAATAAAAAATTCAATGTCAGCGAGTTTGTACCCTAAGTAAGTAAAATCATCAAATTCATTAAAGGATGAAAAAATAAAACAATTTGAAATGTAATCTTTAAATATGTATTAAAATAAAACAAACTATATATATAGATATAATACCAGTCATGTATTTATTAAAACTTTTTTTAAAAGCAATGAAGACTGTCTAATGCTGCATGTTCAAATTTTGAGTGTATTTATTGAATAAATACACTCAAAATTTGAACATGCCAAAAATCGTAGAATAAATTTTATTCTATGTTATGACGATTTTGGGTAATGTGAGGTAAGCAATGAAGTAATTTTTGTTACAGACAAAAACCGGAAGCGAATCTCCATTATTAATAGATATTTATTCCGGACTAATGTTGCATAATGTATGCAGTTGCGTAGATTATGTCAAACCCCTGTATTTCTGAAGGGATGGCCCCTTTTCATATCACGGGAGGGACTTTCCATGGAATATTACAGAAAGCCCGCGATATACGCGAAGTCACGTGGGACTGAGTCAACTCTCAGTCCCCCCCCCCAAAAAAAAAAAATAACAGTTTCTTCTTAAAAATAAATAACAAAAAACATTAAATACATTATACATAAAAATTACTAACTTGTTGATATTCTATTTAAATGAAATTTCTTTTCTTTTCATTCAAAACCCAGAGAAAAACTAAAACATGCCAAAATATTCTTGGATGATTTTGTTTAGAAAATCATCGGGAAAAATGTTTAAAAATACGGGGGCCCACATTAATAAACATTTACCAAAAATCAGGGAATTATCTGATTCGAATTAAATTTTCTTGTTGACTTAATTATCAATGACTTCATTCTTTGAAATTTCGGAATCATTTCAATAAAACTGATTCAATAGAAATAAATCGAATTTAAAAAAAATAAGTATTTCATATGGCTCCATCCATACGAGCCTTTAGAGCAGCAATTTAATTACCTAATTAATAGATAAAATTAATTTAAAATATAAATCGTATATTTTGAGTTTTAAGTTTCATATTTCTAGATTCTAAAACAAATACCTATTTAATAACAAGCTTACTTTAGTATGATGATGTAATAATCAGGAAATCTCAGTTTAAAGTTTAGGCCCTCTCCCTTTTAAACAGAACATATATATGTATATTTTTCTTGAATAATCTAAAGGTTAATTATATTTCATAAACAACGGAGTAAAAAAAAACTCAACATTTAAAAAAAGACATTTTTGCATTAATTATCTGATTTTCGATACTTATTTATTTAGCAAAATTGCATCTTTAATTTTGTTTTCATTCTCACCTTCGGTTTTCTTTTAATTTATACTGAAATTTCAATTATATATAACCTACCAGATATTGTGCACCCCCAAATAAGGGGTGGGGTCACAGTTAAGTGACCTGAAAAAAATCATAAAGTTTTTGAATAATAATAATGCATTATAAAATTCATTCATTGATAAATCAACACTGTAAATTCTGCAGCAGTAAACCCCCCCCCCCAAAAAAAATGGGGGTATCGTAGGCATGACATTAGCCTGCATCCAGTGGTGAGTTATTCAGTTCTGAAGCTCTGTAGATTGTCAAGTAAACTTTGTTGATATTACTCCTAGGTTCACTCTGACCCGGCGTGGTTGTACCTATTTGAGTCCCACTTATAGGTCAAATATATCTGTTTTGAAAATTATTAACATTAGATAAGAATACTTTAAAACGTATAAATGTGCAAACAAATTGTTATTATAATTTCACGCCTGCGAGTTTTTCCCGCCATTGTAAGATAATGGTCCTCCATTGGAGTCTGAGTCTCTCAAGTCTCCAAAACACTTCTGAGTATTCTAACTGATCTTAACAAAACTTTTGTCTGAATGGTCTCATTTCTTCCTCTGATTACCAATTCCTTTAATTTGTTTTCTGAACATTTGGGGACCGTTCCAAGTGCACCAATTAAAATTGGTACCACTCATATTCCACAGTTTTTTTTAATTCTCGAGTAAGGTCCAGGTATTTGTTTATATTTTCGTTTTCTTTAATCTTTATCCAAGGGTTTTGCGGGAACTGCAAAATCTACCAGTTGACAAGATCTTTTTTCTTATTAATTATTATAATATAGGAATAGTTATTGAAAGTTATGTATAAATTATCTGTATGAATTCCGACTACTTAATGCCATATAACTGTGAGCAAACACCTGATCATTACAGCCCAATAAAATAATGATTGCAGTAGAATGTTGAAAATATAGTTACGATTTTCTCAGAGTTTCGCTGGCCCCGTAACCTGGTTTGTCTCGTAGCGTGTCTTATGCAAAAATAGCATTCCTCTTCATAGGACACAATTTAAGACAAAACAGCCATTATTTAAACGTAATTATCTGACCTAGGCATAGCCTAGCCTAGTTTTTTAATGTTACCCAACGTAATCGGTAAATTTCGGTAAATTATGAAGCTTGGCCTAGGCTAGCCAATTTTTTTTTATGTTATCAGCCAGACAGTGAGGGAGTCTATCTCCTTTTCATTAACGCTCAACCAGGGAGATTGTTTTTGCGTTTGAGGTGGAGCGCCACACATACCATCAACTCCCCACTTTACCACATAGATTCCTATGTTACTTATGTGCTGAGTTAGCGAGGGTCGGTATTGAACCCGGAACCTTGTGGATCCGAGCCGGATGCTCTACCAACTGAGCTAAACCGAGCAAAATTAAATTTTGAATAAGATTATAAAAATTAGTGGGTATTAGTTTGAAACTAACACTAAGTCCTTATAATGCATTAGGGCATCCATAGATATCCTAACAGACACCAAGAATGCACATAAGAATGTTTAATTAACCTTGCATGTAATAACTGATACCCGTCCCCCCAAAATTAAATCACAATGTGTTCCAGTAACAAACAACATGAAATAATTATAATAGACTTACGGTGTCTTCCATGGCGAACTGTAACAAGTGTGAGAGAGTTGGAGATTAATTATCTCTACTGTTCTATGAACAAAGCTGGTGAATATGTTCTGCTTCGCTCAACGAGCGAGGACTGAAAAGAAACGTGATATTTCTTGTCCTGTCAAAGAAATGGACATGAAAGAGAGAATTTGGAAGGACTGAAGTATCACGTGATCAACAGACACGTGATTTGGGAAGCCACGCCTACAATCCAAGGGAAGGCAATTATCTTTGTCTCCATACAGGATCTATGCTTTATTTACGTTCCAAAATCTGTGAGATAATTCTGCTGAACTCTGTATTATCTACCAAGCTTAGCTTAATTTTGGCACCAGGCTAGACATATAGGGCACCTAGTGAGAATTGAACTCGTTAGTAATGGTTTGCTAGTCTTGCCCGCAAACTATTACACCACGAGAGGTGTCAAGTATTGTCTGTTATAATGCTTATTATAGCATTAGCCATGATGGAGAATGTAGTAATATTAGATGTAGGTTGTTGTGAGAATGTAGGAGTGGTAACGGTATAAAAAAACGTTACAATAATGTTAGCACAGATTGTCGTATAATAGTGATGATGATGCTAATGATGGCGATAATGGTAGGGGTGACGGTACTCGTAGGAGTAGTGGCGGTGGTAGTTGCAATATTTGTAATAACCGATATTTATTCGTTTAATTTGCGGAAAGGTTATAATTAATTTTAAGTGGTTTAAATCCCAGATTCTTAGCCCGATGCCTTCCAGTATAAATTTAATAAAAAAATATATACGAATGTACAAATTCAGAATTCAAAAATAGCACAGTAATTAGACTGGCAGGACATGAAGCTCTGCGCTGAAAGTTTTAAACTAGCACCGTTCATTGACTTCGAGATATGTACTTATCATCATCATCATCATCATCAGTCGTGCTGACAGCACGTATTCGTATGACTATCTCCTCCATCCATCACTATTGGTTATCGCTCCTGGCAACGCACGGTATCCTGTGTCCGTGTCGAATGAGCAACTGAACGACATACAATAAAGGCGGGGGTGGCGGTGTCCTCGTGACATAATGGCTAGCTTACTGTTCCTCGAGATCGTAGTGAGCGAGTTCGAACCCTAGTAGCACCATTACGTTTACTTTCAGAACAATACCGTGGGGAAAAGTATAAACCACCGGACCCTCAATTATGGGATAAATAGTATCACTGCCGTTCTACAAGAATGGATTTGACATTAAATAACCACGAAGGTTGATATGCCAGTAAACAAAAGAAACCAAACCAAAGAAACCATAAACATTATATATATATATATATATATATATATATATATATATATATATATATATGAGTATAGATAAAAGGATATTAAAACAACACACCATGCTGTTAAAGTGAAAAGATTTTATATCATATTCATAGCTAATATTGAACAATATTTCGATTTATAAAAATCATCTTCAGAGCTTGTTTTACTCCGGACTTATAAAAGCGGAGACGAAAATAATATGAATTCAAAACGAAAACATTGATGTTGTAAAAAAGTTATGCAGTAGTTTCAAATATAAGCACATCCACCACGCGTTTCTTGGTCAGCGACAGTCATGTATATCTTATTGTAACAGTTTTTGAAAAAAGAAGACATATTTCAAAATCGATAATAGACAAATTCTTTTTTCAAACAGGATGAGTTTTAACCCGTTGACGGTAGGCCTGCAACGGATTTTTAGAAAATAATTTTTATTTTTGTATTTATTTTTGTATTTTTTTATTTATATATACTAACAAGAATATGTAGGGAAATATATCAAATTAGAAACCCTAACAAAATTAAATAAGAATGCATATAAAAAGAGTACATTATATTTGCATTGGTTTCTATATAAACTCATTCATAGAATTGATTTTAATACCTTGGATAATAAAACAATAATATTACCGATCAATAACACCAAGTAATTATTTATTAAACACGGTTTTGTTAAAAATAGTATATAAATTAACCACACCATGTAAATCTTTATTTCTTAGTGATACATAAGAGTCATTACAAGATTTTAAACGCAATAATAACATGAGCTGTTTTGAGGCAAATCTAATTCAGATTTTGACTATAAATTAAATACTCATTGATAAGCTTATGCAATTCCTGAGAGCATTGCGACGCAAGCAGTGACGTAGTTTCGGATACAGACAGAAAGATACCAAATTTACATTACAATAAGATATATATATATATATATATATATTATATATATTACTGAAATTGAGTGTTATAACCTCTGTGTAAAAACTGAAACAGCATTAAAGTAAAACGATCCCCAATAAAAAATAATAGTGCAGTCATCGGGGTGGCCTAAAGTTGGTATCAGCCAAACACCGAGGGAGTCTATCCCCTTTTTACGAGCGCTAGACCAAGAAGATTGTCTTTCAGCGTCCGAGGAGGAAGCCATACCTACCATGAGATCCTCGCTTTACGCACATATCTCTGGGCTGCTTATACGCTGAGTTGACGAGAGCCGGTATCGAACCTGGAATCTTGAGGTTCCCAGCAGGACTGAAAGTCATTATCATCAATGGTAGCACCTGATGTAATGGTTATCGTTGTAGGAAATGGACATGACGTGACTTCAAACCTTGCACGTGTCTGTGAAAACTTTTATGGATTTTGTATAGAAATTTGTATAGACATTTTTAATTCAAATTAAATTTGTGACACTTGAAAGATTTATTGAATTCGATCGTTGCTGGATGCCCATACTTGTGACCTAAGGGACGGGTTAGCTCAGTCGGTAGGGCGTTCGGTTAGAAACCGCAAGGTTCTTAGTTCGATACCGGCCCCGGCCAACTCAGCATATGAGTTGCACAGGGATCTGTGTGGTAAAGTCAGGAGCTGATGGTAAGTGTGGCGCTCCACCTCAGACACAAAAACAATCTCCTTGGTCTAGCGCTATTGAAAAGGGGATAGACTGATTGACTGGTACCGACATTAGGCCGCCTCGACGACTTTACTTTACTTTATTACATCCTACCCGTGAAACGCAGACAATCTCGTCCAGAATTTAAATTTGGCTCGCTGTTACGATAACCATTAGGCAATACAAGCCTCCATTATAGTTTTATATTGATTATGTATCTAGATTGTGCTTTTATATTAGAATTTCCGGCTGATCCGGGCGTCTTTCATAGCTGAGATAGTTACGTGTTTTTCCACTGGTGCAAAAAGATTGCTTGCGCAGATTAAAGACGAGGATTTTGAATGCTCGATAGACAAGTACTCGCCAACTGGAAGATTCGTGCAAAACAATCTTTTACGAGAACCCCTCCCCCACCTCCCAATTTATTTATTCATTTTTTTTTTTGTAATACGAAACTAAACTTAGCAAATATCGTGACAGGAAGGAATGTTGAATAAATCTGTATAAAAAGAAACGTGGCACTGTCTTGTACAGACGTTATTTAGTATTTGTTTTGTGTCTAAAGTCAAATAAAACGTCTTTTATATTCTTATTTGAAAAAAGAAAAAAGAAAAAAAACAACTCTAGATTCATACTAGATTATATCTTGCTTTATAATTACATATTACTCTCTGGTGTCAGACGTTAGTGTTCGAGCCCAGCTCAAGGGCAGAATTACGGATACTGACTTTTTAAGCTCACCCCGTTCGAAGTTTGTTTCGGTAAATTATTTTGTCCTTAAAAAACTTTTGAAAAAGCATTTTATTGCCTCTTATAAACAACAGATTTGCAATTAGATTCTCACACGCTAATTTGTCTCATGATATATATCTATATTTTTTGTGTTGTCTGGTGTGTCTTGTATCGTTTCCTGTGAGCGTCCAAGGGTGGTCATGTCCATGAGCTTAGCTTCACGGTATTAGGCATGGCCTCCCTTCAATAGTAGTTTAACAAAAATAAAGTTTTTTTTTACTTATTCTTTATAACTTGTACCTACTATTGATAAATAAATTTCTTATTTCTTATTTATTTATTTCGAAAAGTTAGCGAATAAATTCTGCTAATAAAAAACAACTTAATGTCGACTCCATATTCGCTCACGGTCTCTCTAAATGTATATCTCCCTATTTAAACTATCTATCTATCTATCTATCTCAATATGCTTTCTTTAGCCTTGTCTTGTATGTATGTATGTATGTATCTATCTATCTATCTATCTTATGTTTTCTGTTTGGTTCATATGTATGTATCTATCTATATATCTATCTCAGTATGTTTTCTATAGCTTCGTCTTTGTTCATATTCGTGTGTGTATGTACATATGTATGTCAGGTCGCATATAGCGCTACTGGTACTATGTAACCCAGTACTCATAGTCGGGTTATCGGCGACTAAACCGGTTACCCCACCAAGCCTATCTGGTGAGGAGGATGGCTAGACATCCAGCAGGACGAAAAACAAAACCTGTCAAAGGGCGGATGAAGCCTTTCGCTCAACGGCCATCTAGCAAATAACATACGCAGGGACGTAGAAATACTTGTATTGGTATCCAGGCGCGTAGCAAAACCACCGGGAGAGATGCATTCCTCAGCCTTGTCAAGGCAAGTGTCTAGGAGAAGGAAAACTCCAAAATTTAACCTGCGGCGCTGCTACAGTCAATGATGTTGACTTGTTCCTCTTTTTGGCTCAAATGTGGCAGTCACTTAGAGAGTGGGATTGGTCCTGTGCAAAGCCTTTCCTCACTTAAAAAAGCTTCAGGCACAGACATTGCTTGATATGCAATACATGTCTTGTCCTTTATATGTTTTTGAAGCTCACCATTATATTGTTTGAACTGTTGAGCTTTTTTTTTTTTTTTTTTTACTATATCAAGCAATGGCAATACTTGAACGCGAGTTTGCTGCCATTCATGTATGTGACACACTACTTGTAAAATCATGTGGTCGGGGAACGCAAATAAACATTGCTGTTTTATGCAGGAGTTTCGTAATCTAATGCAAATGATAACAAGAAACACTATGAATCGGAAACAAAATGCAACTAATAATTATCTCCTAATAATCTCTTCTAAAATAAAAGAAGTATTTTGTGGAAGACAAAAATAGCTTTTTTCTTAGAATTGTTGTTGTTCTTCTTCTTCTTCTTCTTCTGCTGCTGCTGCTGCTGTTGTTAGTTTTCCTTTTTTTATTTTAGAAGAACAAAATCCAGTAGCTTCCACAGTTATTTTCGTTTTTCCTCTTACATAATCCGTAGACATAGCCTATCATTTTTGTAAGGAAGTGTAGATTAGATTTTAAAATTAACTGTAACTCGTAAAATCACAGAGAATTTGAGTGAGACGACTTAACCTCAAGTTTATCCGGAACGGGACTCTCAGTGGCTTAGAAAGTCACATGAGCTGACTACTCTTGACAAAATAGAATTTAGTCAGACAAAGTCGTACCAAGGCAAACATTTTGAGGTGACGTAAATTTCGTCACTGCTGCTGGCTCCCTACCCGCGCGCATGCAGTAAAAAAAAATGCGTCGGGGAACTAAATAAATAAAAATGTGTATAAGAAAATAACTCTCCGTTCTTCCATGATATAATAACAAAAAAAGAAAATGTAAGAGAGACAGAGAGACAGACAGACAGACTGACAGAAAGACAGACAGACAGCCGTTCGACCCGAAAGGAAAACTCTGATACGATACGATGAATGATGATGATGAGAGAAGTAGTAACCCAATAGTAGCAAACGTTCGAAGAATTTAAGGAGACAAAGACACACGATAGAATAATCACCGTAGTTAAAATCTCTCTCTCTCTCTCTCTCTCTCTCTCTATATATATATATATATATATATATATATATATATAGTGAGAGACAGAGAATGATAGAGATTGTAACTACAGAGAATATATATATATATATATATATATATATATATATATATATATATATAAGATATATAAATTTTATAATTTGCTTGAAGCATTGTGTATATATTGGTTAGGAGGTTGATTTACACAATGCAAAAAAAAAATACGGTAACAATGGTGTTGTGTGTTAACCTGTATTTTATTATTGAATTTTCAAGAAATTTAAAAAGAAATGCCATAACTAGACTACTTCAGTTCCAGTGATCTTCTGAAAAAGAGATTTTATCTCGAAAATTCAAGAATTAAATACAGGTTAACACACAACACGATTGTTACCGTATTTTTTTTTTCTTTAGACCTACATTGTGATAGCCTACTAAATTAACCTCCTAACCAATATATATATATATATACCGCGCTGTCGGCTGGGGCTATAGAATACGCCAAGAACACCTCTGTAGAGGGGTAGAACCTCTCAATGGAGCCATCTGTTGGTCGTGGGTGGCGACCCGTGATGCTTAAGGACGGAATTCTGGTAGCTGGACCGTCTATGACATGCAACATTCCATTTAGGCCTTTACTTAGGCTAGACAGGCGGTCGGGGAGGCCTCCACCAATTAATCGGCTGATCTCGTCAAGCCCTAGCACCTATATGATTGTCCGGACCCTGTTGTCCATATGGCAACCCTCTAAAATACAATACCCCAAGTGTTCACATGACATAACATCCCAAAAAGAAGAAAAAAACGAGGTCAAAAACAGCAACCGCCCACATATACCAAACAGACGAAACGACTACTATAAGAAATGCCAGCTACCTTGGTCGGATGAAGGGAAGATAACACTCTCGAAAACGTAACTGAATAAAATGAAATTTAACACTTAAAAACCGAGTTTCTGATATTTTTAATGCTTCACATTAAAGCCCAAACAAAATATATATACCACAAACAGACGGATATATATACATATATAAACACACACACACACACACACACACACACACATATATATATATATATATATATATATATATATATATATATATATATATATATATATAATAAAAAACTAAAATAAATTAAAAAATAAGAGTGACCGAAAATGTTTCAGTTATACATCTATAAAAGAAAGAACATAACAAATTTGCTTAGAAGTTCGTTGCTAAATTGGTAGTCAATAAATATTGTCTTATATCTTTGACGGTATCGTAAAATAAATATCAAATACTGGACACGAACTAAGATTTGTGAGACAGGAATTTTTACCAGATATCAAACTTACATTGGAATTTATGAATTTCAGGGAAAAAAGTAACGATAAATTTTTTTCATTTTTTGTTTTTCCATATATGAGTCCCTCCCACCCACGCACACACGCACAACACAACACACACACACCACATACATACATACATATATATATATATATATATATAATATATATATATATATAAGGTTATAAAAATGAGTGTTATGTTGTTTTTAAGGATGAAAGTGAGAATTCAGCTGGGTAATATTCAAGAAATACGACTGACTTATTCGTTTCGTTCCGATTGTGTAAATAATACTAGTCTTAGGAGATTTATATAATATCTGTTCGTCATTAGCTTCCGGTTTAGAAAGCATGGTAGCTAATTTTATCTTGATGTAAAAAAATTGAAGTTAATGGATTTTGATTAGAAAGTGTTTAAAAATTATTTACTAGGGAGAACTAATAAGTGGTCTTGTAATATCTTAACTAAATGGAGTTTAGTGGTATCAAAAGAAATTGTAGCACTTTTGTAACGGATTGAATAATTATTAAGTGGTATAGTCTTTGAGTGTATATACTTTTTGTATTTTGAATGATAAGATCGGGGTAGATATTGATGTAATGTTATTTCAAGACGTTATTTTATTTGTATTGTGTATGGTTAGTTATTTTTTTTTGAAAAGCTGGTTATAGAGTGATTTATACAATTCATTCGAACGTCACGGGTAAGTCAGCTGAATTTATTGAATCATTCTTAATTTCACTATTCTTTATATATATATATATATATATATATATATATATATATATATATATATATAAAGATAAATCTAATGAGTCAGACGAACCTACTAAAAGTTTCGCTTAATGCTCTTCAGGGCTAAGATCTTAGCATGAAGAGCATTAAGCGAAAATTTTAGTAGGTTCGTCTGACTCATTAGATTCATCTTTATTATTTGCTCTACTTAGGTATTGAGCACTTTTTACTTATTAGCTTCAGTCTCCTGGCGGTTTTGTATGAATATATATATCTCATATATTTATATGCATATAAATCGTTTTTTCTTTTGGCCAAAACATTGTACTAATCGATTATTTTCTGTTGGTACGATTATCTTGGTCTTTTCTTTTTTCCAAAATTTTTCTTCTTCCCGGTTGATGTTTGGTAGTATATTTTTACAATCAAACTATTTGCTGGTTTTTTTCTCACCGCGAGGATTTACCAACAAGTTTGGTATATTAAATTATATATATATATATATATATATATATATATATATTCGTATAATAGAATGCAGAACTATAGTCATGTGAACAATATAATTTTTATAAATAATGTAATATATGTATGTATATTATGTATATTTTGAACATGTATGCATGTATGATTGCTGAATGATAAATTAATAGCTGAAACATAACCTAAACTTTTGACGCCCAACAGTAAGTCTCTATGTATCAGTCAGTAATTTATTATACGATAATTACTAATTAGTGTACTATGTAATTTCATTGATATGGCAAGGTAACTGTTGTGGTTGGTAGTATAATGGTAATTAGTGAGCTGACACGAGTGTGAATTGAAAGTTTCACAGATCAACTTATGATTTACGAGTTCGAATTGAGCCATGACGCTGCAGAAGTAACAAAACATTGTTGTGTAAATGTTGAAGGTCCTATTGATCCCAAAATAGTAACCAAATGGTTCAAGCAATTTATATCGACTTTTAAGAACCTTAAGCAGGGTAAGGTAGTCATAAAACGGTGTATCCAGATGTTGCATGTTCATGCAACGGAAGATGAACTTTCCAGTCAAAAGACAAAATAGAAAGATGAAGAAATATATAAAAAAAAAGGAAAACTGAACACTTCTCTTCCGGTCAAGAAATAGATAAAAGAAAAAAGGAAAACGGAAGCAGAGTCTTCCGGTGAAGAGAAGGAAAAAGAAAAATATTTAAAAAAAAAAATGAAGTTGTCCGTTATCAGATCAAAAAATAAAAATGCGTAGGCATATTCATCGGATATAAAGACCGGATAAAGATTCGAGCCGACACGTCAGACCCCAGCAGCGGCAGAGAAGATAACTTCGTCTCCTGTCAACCACTCCGAAGTTCATTGTGAACACTGCACTCTTTGCCTGTTACTCGGCATTTTCATTGTGAACACTCGTCTCCCCTCACAAACCACACACCGAAGAAAATAAAGACGGGCCCTATTTTTTTTTTATATATACGTGTCTATGGTTTTATTGAAGTCCAGTCAAGCGGCTATACAACACAGAGGCCGTGCTCCAAGTCATAGAGGAAATCAAAGAGAGTTCAGTATCTGAGTCCAGTGTGGTTCGTCAACTTCACGATCTCGGTAAAAGCACCCTGAGCTGCCAAATTATGCCTCACGTTACACAAATATTACAAAACATTTGACTCGTCCCAGTATTATAAACTTAAAGTACAACTTGAATTACTGCATATATTTCATCTTAATGGAGAGGTTGTGTAAATGCCTACACCACTCCCTGTGATGTGGGCACGTTTAAAACATTCCCTGGGAAGTCACAATCCTTAAGCGTGTCAATGAGCTTATACAAATCGCGCTTGGTCTCTCAGTGTCAAAACGCTAAGCCGCAAGGTTTATCTTTATCTTGCAGAAGAGAGAGAATTCCTAGAAAAGAAAATCGGTGATTAGGGTGTAACGGGCGTTGTAAGCTAACAAAAGTAAATATAGCTTAGATTTAGTACAAGGCCACAAGTATGGAGCACCCGGTAAGGATCTAACTCACTACTCAATAGTAATTGATCAGCCAGAATAATTTGATAACGATTAAAACACAGAGGTATAAACTTATTCTTTAATATAACAGATCCAGTTAGTGCTAGTTTTATGAAGAAGACATAGATTGTGTAATAAAAAAATATGAGCCCAAGTGATGTAATGGTTAGTGTTATTCTCATTCAAGTCTGTAGTTCAATGTCCTCGTTTTGTTTATCTTCCTTTCTCCTGATTGCATGACTACAAATCTATCACATTCCTTTACATGCAAATTACGAACAACCAGTGTCCAGTATCACTAAAGCTAGCAAGCTAATTTAGCAGGCCATTGATGGTGAGTTCGATTCTCAATGGGTACCCAAATGTACCGGTATGACACCAAAATTGTTCATTTTATACAAACTTTCATCAGGACCCAGTTCCTATTGTACCAAAATTCAAGTTTTTTACGCTGAATGTTTTATTAGACGCTTCAGATGTTAGCTGATTTATTATTATCATCTTTCTAACCTTTTGGTTGGGTTAAGTTCTTTGACCTTCTCGTCTTCATCCGGCTCTGGTGTTATCTAGGTCGTCTTGGGTGTCTTGACCTTATATCTCTGCATCCAACTTACTGAGTTCTTATAAATTAATCCGAAGACTTCGATTGTAACGTTTTATTTCCCGAACTTTTAAGCGCACTGAGAAGAATTCAGAGGACTTCATTTTTAGCATCCAGTTACAAAGAGCGCCTTGATTCAACTCAACAACTTTCTCATCAATTTGTCGTCACGTGACATCTTCCACAAATGAGAAGATGAGGCTACGGGTCAATCAGCGGTCTGATGCTGTCAATAAAACTTAAGTTTTTTTCCACGACTCTTCTAAAGAATCTAACGTTATTTTTTAAATTAAAAAATTATACACTATATTACAAAATGAATAGGCAACCCTATTCATTATGTATCATAGAGCGATACAGTAGAACTCGGCTTGAAAAGTCTGAACTTGTGGGATGAATTTTCAGTGGATATGCTCAGTAAGGATCGACTCATTAGCTTCCAATGAAATTATGCCACGCTTGGAGCACTCGAAACACCTTGTTCATTTTATTGATTCGTTGCCCTTGCTCTTCAACATTTCAAAAAAGCCGATTCCTAAAAATCGACAGAGCATTTGATGTTTTCACTCTGTTCAAATTTTACGTCCATCGTAAAATCATATATTAGTACGTGAACGTGTTCACAAAAACGCGTGTAACACAGATCTTAACCGCATGACGTCACGCGGTATGTTGACTCGCAATAATTGCTGCTTATTTTCCGCTGCACACGCATGACTGTCCTATAGGGATCTTGAGATAGCAACATATATATATATATATATATA
>CM042137.1:15280923-15315923 GCA_023376005.1 Doryteuthis pealeii
AATGAAAAAGCGTTTAGCAGGATATTGTAGGTATTTCTGTTAGGAAACGTATTAATCCAACTTCAAAAAGTGGCGGTCCACCATAAAACTTATTATATTAGCTGAATTATTAACTTCATGAACAATAATTGAAATCATTTAATGGCTTCTAACATGAAAGACATTATAATGAAAAATTCAATTAAATCAAAGGAATTTGATGCTTAAAGGGGGAGCTGTAAGGAATTCTTTGAAATTTCAGAGTAAAGTAAAAAAAAAAAAGAATATTAGATATGAAATTACTCAATGTTCTTTTGGGATTAACGTTTTTAATTAGAATACTTCACACTTAAAATTATATATTACTACTTGATAATAAGCTTGGCACTTTTACATACACTCAAAATTGGACAAAATAGTTGAATGGTTTGATTTCTTTATTTAATGATGTATCAATGCTCGTGTGTTATATAATATCAAAGCCATCCTTGTAAAATAACAGCATTGCTACTATTTAATCTATATAGTGAGGGTGGGTCATTTTTTACGTTTCCGAAGGGTATTAGTCCGAAAGTGAATATGATAGCATGACTGAACTTCGAACTCATTGTCCAACACATTAGCGACTACGCTTATATTGAATCATAACACTCACAACAGATTGTAGAAGAATAGTAGTAGTATTTAAACCATAGCTTTATAGAGGATAGGGTTCATACTTTGCCTTAGGGTCTTAGTCCGAAAGTGAACTGTTATTCTTCAAGAATGGCTTTGAAATTAAATAATCAGCGAAGGTGTGTATGTCATTAAACAAAGAAACATACCAAACCAAACTAGATTTTCGGTTGCTTACAGTGCCTGATGTTGCAAAGCAGCCACTCATCTAATTAATAAACATGTACATCGCGTCTTAACTTTGATATGCCGAAACACCGTGATTTAACGATTAGCCAGATTCGTTGTTGTTGTTGTTTATTGTGTATTTTTGGGTATAAGATGTGCTGAAGCCCACAACTTGTACTTATAAACTGTTCCAAAACAGCTGAATCAGCCAATCAAAAACGCCCAACCATATATTTAACTTACAATTCAAAGGCGGTAAAGTGCCCTACAATTGCTCGTTGGAAGTACAGACCAATAGACGAGGATTATACAACTCTCTAAACAATGATCAGCAGACAAGGATTAAAACTGATACATCTTTCTACTTCAAGAAAGGATCTAACTTTATGTCACAAGGGATCTCTACTGTAAAACGTTCAACTACAGCCCTGAAATGGCTACATAAATCATAATATTGTTGTTTACTAAACTTTACAGTCTGGCACATAGAGCTTAGATTGCTTAGAGAACATGCTGTTACTGTGCAGTCACCCATATAAGTACTTAGCAGGCTCATCGCTGCTTAACGTCAGTGATCTGGTTAGAAGATTCAGCGTGATTTAACAGTACAACAGAAGCGTTTAAAAAAATTTGATCAAGCAAAGACAGAAAGAAAAAAAAGAAAGGAAGGAAGAAGGTAAGGGAGGAAGACATGCTTGTTTATTTAAACCATTGACTTTTTCCAGAACTAATGCCTTGCTGCAAACATCTGTTTATCTACAACACACCGAAACTACGAACCGGTTACTGCCTACGCTTTATTTGGCCATTTTTCATATCTGCTGCCCAATTTTTCATATCTACTCAAGTTAGAAACCCAATGCCAAGATCATCATTAGCGGCCAAATATCTCCGAATCAAAGCCGAGTTGTCTGGCAGGCGCTCAGCGACCATCTCCCATCTGCACTGGCTCTCGTTGCATGAATTCATGTCATAGAGAACAAAGCTGCAAAAACAGTTGAGACAAGGTGGAGGCGGGGGAGATGAAGTAAGGGGTGGAGTAGAATCCTCCCGCTCAATTCTAAAATAACTTCGGTCAAATGGATCAATAAAAACTCTTTGTCAAATTGTGTCTGATTTTTGTCGAAGTGAGCCAATAAGTTCGATGCCAAATCATAATAATCTGGATAATGTCCGATCGAGAGGGATCTCTCAAGAAAATCAAGTGACGCGGACAATGTCTAAACGCAGTAGAAGATATTTTTGGTCGATCAACGGGTTGCTGATGCCGGGCCTGAGTGCGGCTAAAGATAACAAAGCATTGGGAAGTCTAGAAGTGATCATCACGTAACAGTGCCTATTTGGCATATATATATATATATATATATATATATATATATATATATATATATATATATATATATATGCCAACTAGAGAATCTTTTGTACTGTTCGTCACACCTTGTATTCTGAAAAAATCAACGTTCCATTCATTGTTCCTTTCTATCTTGGTAAATACAACTTCAATCTCAATGCTTTCATGACACACCTTATATATATATATATATATATATATATATATATATATATATATATATTGCATAGGAGGCTGATTTAGAAGGCTATCACAATGCGGGTGTAAAGAAAAAAATAATAATACGGTAACAATGGTGTTGTGTGTTAACCTGTATTTAATTCTTGAATTTTCGAGATAATATCTCTTTTTCAAAAGATCACTGGAACTGAAGCAGTCTAGTTATGGCATTTCTTTTTATATGAATTTTTTTTTTAAATGATGGTATTTTTATATAACTGTATTCTCGTGTTGTATGTTTACGTGAATATATATATATATATATATATATATATATATATATATATATATAAAGAAAATTTGAAAAACAAGTGTTCCGAAAATGGGATGAATTTAATAATCGATGTTTAAAACATTTCGGTTACATTGAACCTTCATTAGGATGTCTCTTGGGGTGAAGAAAATGATGGATGTTTTTATATGTGACAGGAGATGAAAATCTTTTTAGTTATGTAACTGTATTTGATCAGCGTTTTAATTTTGAAAGGCAAGTCGCGATCTACTCACGCGAAGGTGTCATGACGCGTGACGCCACTCGAAGAAATGCAAAAGACGAGAAAAAGTATTAATGGACTGACTATTTTTAAGAGAACATAGGGAAACAAAGTGGGAATGATAACTAAATAAATAATTAAATGAAGCCTGGTAGTAATTATTTAACACTATTTAACTAGAAACGGAGATATAAAAATAATACATGTCGGTTATTATTATTATTATTTTTAAACATCGATTACTAAATTCATCCCATTTTCGGAACACTTGTTTTTTCAAATTTTATTTATATTGTCGGATTTAATTTCCATATTTACTCCCATATATATAATATATATATATATATATATATATATATATATATATATATTAGTGACGTACATCCCTTAGAAGCAAGTTAAGCATTACTTACCTTTGAAAATTATTTATTACGAGTTTTAAAAATCTTAATTTATATTAGTTTAATTTAATATTTATTTCAGTTGTATCGTATTTCACTAGGGAGACTTTTTGAATCTATACTATTCGTAATGAATACATTATACTTGTAACCAGACACTTGCCTCTGATATGTACCTCTTCAATTTGCAGTAATCTATTCCGACAATGAAAAGATAAGATACTTCCCGACGAAATATAGTATACATTTTAGTAAAGACTATAGTCAGATGTACAGATGTCATTCAGCAGCTGCTGATTTGTTGAAAGAGAAATTAGGCCAATGTATACTACAAGATTGAAAATATCTTTATTTATTAAGTTTACTATTTATTTTTTATTGTGTCGTATAACATTAGGTAGACGCAAAATTCAATATTCCGTAATCTCTTTCAACAAAGAAAAAAAATGATATATATGAAGTAAATTTGGTAAAGACTACAGTCAGAAGTTCGCCTAGCATTCAGCCGCTGATTTGGGGAAAGAAACATTTGGGTTAATGTACAGGGTGGTCTGAAAGACTTATAACCCGCTACCAAAATATAACTCATAATCAACTATAATTACATGAAATAAGCAAAGCCTTGATCACATACTCTTGCCACAAGAGGACACTGGACGATTGCCACCTCAGATGCCTACGCCGCATTCTACGTATACGCTGGCAGGACAAAGTGCCCAACACAGACGTGCTGGAACGAACAAATATGAACAGCCACCCGCCTTCATCTGCGAGAGACGCCTGTGCTGGCTTGGTCTCGTCAGGAGGATGGACAAAGGCCGCATCCCCGAAGACCTGCTGTATGGCTAATTAATAGAAGGTACCCGGTCGGTAGGGAGACCACGCCTGCGCTTTTTAAGACAACTGCAAGAGGTACATAAAGACATTCCACATTAACACGAACACATTGGGGGCCTGTGTAGAAGACCGAGCGACCTGGCACCCCTTCGTCAAACAAGGAACGAAAAGGAGTGAAAAAGAGAGGAAAGAAGCCGCCACAGTAAAGAAAGCCATAAGGAAGGAGAGACAACAGTAACTCCAGCAAGCATCACTGTTTGTTTGCACACTGCACCAGAGATTGATATTCAAAAATTGGTCCGTTCAGCCACTCAAGCAGTTGCAGATAAAAAAGTGGACACTACGCCATCGTCTTTGGAAGGATGCTAATAATTAGATGAAATAAGACGCTGGAAATGAAATAAGAAATTTATTATTTATCATATTATAAAAACAAAAATTAATGAAAGTGTTGTGTCGTTAAAAGAATACAATCAGACAAGGTTGTAGTCGAGTCGAAGGACCAGTCAACATATTCGTTGATTTAAGTTAGAGGGTTTTATTTCAGACAGGTACAATAAGACAGACAAGGAATAGTGAGGCACGCTACTAATCCTCGAAGCCAGCCCAGCATAATGCCGTGCTCACTATATATATAGTCAGACCACTTGGGTGAGAGAGAGAGAGAGAGAGAGAGAGAGAGAGAGAGAGAGAGAGAGAGAGAGAGAGAGAGAGAGAGAGAGTGTGTGTGTATGTGTGGAATATTCCATTACAACAGAAAGTTAAACAATATGCAGGGGTGACACGTCTTTTTGACCAACCTGAATATTACAAGGTTAAAAATATCTTAATTTGTTAAGTTTAATTTACAATTTATTTCGTTTGAATCGTATAACACTAGGGAGAATCAGTAAATCTATACTTATTTGTAATGAATACTTTAAACTTTCAAGCAGACACTTACCTCTGAAATGTACCCCTTCAATTTCTAGTAATATCTTTCGACAATAAATGATATGATACTTCCTGACGAAATATGGTATACATTTTGGTAAAGACTACAGTCAGAAGTACGCAGAGCGTTCGGTTTCTGCTTATTTTTTGTAGAGATTTTCAATATTTTTTACTTGTAGTAAATATTATAAGGATTTTTTGAGTGCAGTTGACCTAATTACTTATTATCATAGTTCTAGAATGGTGACATTAACCCACATAACTTAATAATACAAATGGACATCTTATTATAATGGAGATTGTGTGTTTTTCTGTCTGTAACCGAAACTATATTACTACTCAAGTCACAATTTCCTTAGTTATTTACGTCACATTCTCCATTATTCTATTTCTATTTAAACCTCAATTAATAATAAAACTGTTTGACATTATTAATACTGTTGGCCTTACCTAATAACATGCAATTGTATTTATATATACAACAAAATACCAGATTTCAGAGTAAACGTAAAGCTAATTTGCATATTGATATTAAAAAAAACTGATTTTAATAAAAATGTGCTTGGTATTATTGATTTCTAATTGTTTGGTTTTATCTTAATGAATATGAGTAAAAATCTCTTCAATAAATCCTAAAAGAAATTCATTAACAAGAAGAAATAACTGTAATTTTATTCTTTACTTCCTATTTTAACTAAATAGTTAAATTAGGAAAATTTAGCATTGAAAAACGGAAGTGATGAAAGAGTAAGTTTCAGTTGTTCTATTTTCCGATTATACCCCCTCCGTTTCAAATCTTTTTATCTGCATTCTTATTTACTTTCATTAGCCTTTCTGATTTAATCTAATATTTTATTAGAGTAAAACTTAAATACTTGCACCCGGAGGGTGCATATATTTGCTAGTTATCATAATATTTATAGTATAAGCCTGTTAGAAGTTTTGTATTGAAAGTTACGCACATTGATCAATAATTGTAAATGAACACTTCTAATCTAAATGTTCAATCGATGAAAATTATTAATCTTAGTTTAATATCAAGACATTTTATTTGCTTAAACCTGCATACTTTCCAGGATATTTCATGGACATATGTATATATATATATATATATATATATATATATATATATATATATATATATGTATATATAGTATGAACAGAAAGTAATAAGACAATCAGGAATATTTCTTGTATGTCGTTTATTTTCAACTAGTTTCGACCTTAGGTCATCGTCAGGAGAAAATTTCTTATTTGAAGAAATTGTTTATAGAGTTTTTGAAAGGGAGCATTATAGAAGAACTATAAAAATTAAAGTGTTTTTGAGGGTTTGACATGCTATAAAATCCGGGTAGACGAGTGTGTTAGTAGTAGCATGTCCATTTGTTCCGTGAAGAACCCTCTCTCTCCTCTCTCTCTCTCTTCTCTCTCTCTCTATATATATATATATATATATATATATTATATATATATATATATAAAAGTCGGGGCGGCCTAAAGTCGGTATCACCCAATCAGCGAGGGAGTCTATCCCCTTTTCACTTGCACTAGACCAAGGAGATTATTTTAGCGTCTGAGGTGGAGCGCCACACCTACCACCAGCTCCTTACTTTACCGCACAGATCCCTGTGCTACTCATACGCTGAGTTGGCGAGAACCGGTATCGAACTAGGAACCTTGTGGTTTCTAGCCGAAAGCTCTAGCGACTGAGTTAACCCGGCCTTGTGTGTGTGTTGTGTGTGGTGTGTGTGTGTGTGTGTGTGTGTGTGTGTGTGGTTTATTATATTTATAAATAAAGAGCTCAATATCAGCGATAGAGCATATCACTAATATTGAGCGCTCTTTATTTATAAATATAGCAAACTATTCCACCATTCAGCCGAGTTAACTACGAATTAATGGTACACATACTAGCCGCTCGGGTCGTAGGGGTTAACAGTCGAGCATGTTATCTACTACACCACAGGGACTCACCCCTAATGAATATACAAACTAAAAGTACATATTCATCGCAGCTTATTTACGTTGTAATATTTCTTTAATACATGGAAATATGAATTTAGATTTTTTTAACGTAGCAAATGCAGTAGAAAAAAGAAATAGATCAGATATCTAACGATTCATCACAACTTTTTACATCAAAATATGTCAAAGCTCATCTGGATTCAAAAACGATAAAAATCTCAACTTTACCCTTGATTATGGTTAGCGGGAGTGAGAAGGGCCAGGGGAAATATTTTTTGTACAAGATTAATTCTTAGAAACGTAATATTGTACTAAAAAAATAAAATAAAGTAAGTAAAGAAAAGAAACCCTCTCCTCCTCAAAAAAGTAAAAATATATGTTAAAAAGTAGCTTGTCTGTAATTTATAACGAATCTATCAACAAAAAAATAACTGCTGCCGAAATATATCTTATTTAAAGTATATCGTAGGTTTATATTTGCTGTTTATTAAGATTTGTTTTGCTGTAGGTCTTCTATTTTCAAGGCAATTTGCTTTGGTTTTCAGTCCTGACGCTTTGATGTTGGTATACCAGTATGTCTTCCTTTTTAACTATCCCATTTCTTTTATATTTTCCCAAGAATTTAGACACTGGAAACCAACGTCTTTCACTATATTCCACAAGAAATGTCTTCTTGAATGAGTATTACGACTGTCCGTTGTTTCAATTGACAGTTCTTTTGTTGGAACCATATTTTATCTCAATTAGGTAGTAACTTGCCGAATTTTGCAAGAACTATTTTTTTAACTGCAAACGGATTTACATATCTAGGTTTCAATGGTATTTGTTTTTGAAATGCAAATTCTAAGACAACTCATTAATTTATTGGATTATTCTATAATATTTACATCTATATGGCTTGGAAATATAATTTTAATAATTTGATTTCGTTTAGAAATATTTCATGAATCTAAAAAGTTCAACTATCAATGAGAAATAATTTGCGTCTTAACTGTTGTTAGTTTATTTACTGCCAAATAAAAAAGTGAACATCATCAAATTCCTTTTATGCTTTTCCCATAATTTATTATAGGTAGTATAATTTGCAATCCCCGACACACATGCATAGGTTCTTGTATGAATTCCAAACATCTCAAAACGCATATGCACACACGAGGTGTGGTCAACAAGCATCGTGATTAAATCTTTAGAATTTGAAAATTTGAAATTTGAAACTTAAATGAAAATGTGTAGAGCTTAGCAACTTTCTAAATAAAGAGATCATATTTAGACGGGAAGATTCTGTCCAGATTTAGTCTAGACAGAGCCAATTTGAAACAAAATAAGGACAGTATTTCTGAATTTTCTAGAGAAAGTTAACTGACAATTATATCAAGGCTAGAGGTTCAATCCTAGTCAAGGGCGAGAGTAACATAGAACGATAATTAAGACAGCTTAACACTTGTACCCAGTCATGGTTAGCGTAATGAGAACAGTATACACTCGTGGATTGAATAAAGGGTTGGGTTCAAAGTTCCATGATGGATCTCGATTAAGACAGGAAGATTCCCCAGTTCAAAAAGAAGGTTCCCGAGTTCGAGAATGTTCCCGAGTCCGACAAGAAATACACGAAGAAGGCCGGAGGGCACATCGGTCAAATAATACAAATAATACAAAATGAGGACAGCTTCGATACATTTTGATCAGCAGTTTTTGTGAAACAGGATTGTGCAAGTGTAGTATTTTATATGATCCCCAGACCCAGCTCGGTGTGACCTTTTCTTTTCTTTTCTTAATGTGAAAATACATCTCAATGATAAGAGATTTGAAAATGTAGTGGACATTAAAAGAAATATAACACCTCATATTCACAGCAAATCAAAAGATGAGTGTCAGTGGGGCTTCGACTAATGGGAAACTGTCTGGAATAAATATATTGAATGTTCCCCCCTCCAAAAAAATACTCTGTTTTGGGAAAAAAGTTTCAGTCTAGAGAAATTTTAAACGCATCTCGTATAACTTATATAACACCCACACATATACATCCAGGCTAACATATTTTTTACACGCTCGCACATATGTATAAGTTATTTTTTTTATTTAGGGTCGTGGAGGCGCGTGGTCTAATGGTTAGAGTCTTAGGAAATGGGCTCGTTGACGCGAGTTCAATTCCTGGACGAAGCTGTTTGCATTTCACATGGCGGTAATACCCTCGGGAAAGCTATCAATCCAATTCTCCCTCCGTCTATGGGTAAATAGGAAAGCAGATTGTGTTCTTTAACAATGGCTAGGTAACCAGTCCAGGAGAAGGAAAAACTCTGAATTCAAACCTGTTAAACTCGGCTTAAGAAATTGACCTTGTGTCGCATCCTGCTCGTGAGAAGACTGTGGTAAATATAATATATATATATATATATATATATATATATAGGCTTATATCTTAATATATTTTTCTTTACCACTCTCCAGTATACAAACTATTTCTCTGTCTGTCTGTCAGTCTCTCTCTATCTCTCTCTCTCTCTGTCTCTCTCTCTACATATATATATATATATGTGTGTGTGTGTGTGTGTGTGTGTGTGTGTCTGTATTTGTGTGTGTGAGTGTGTATGATATCATTGATTCTGAGTGGCTTTCAAGCGGTATGATCTCGTATATATAATACTAATATCATGGGATTACTCTATGTTTGGTTATATGAGCTTATATGTTAAATGTTCAGGTGTGTCAGCAATTTCCTTCCTGAATATTTGTGCTCATATATTTCAAAAGCTGCCCAGGTGGCCGATATCGTTGGGTATTTGCCAAAGACGCTTATAAACA
The DNA here is from genome assembly GCA_023376005.1 of Doryteuthis pealeii. Lineage (NCBI taxonomy): Eukaryota > Metazoa > Mollusca > Cephalopoda > Myopsida > Loliginidae > Doryteuthis > Doryteuthis pealeii. Next base: position 15,290,751 of record CM042137.1, read on the forward strand.
CTGTTCGAATCCTTGTAAAAGCGAGGAATGCCGATTTTTAAGGCAAGCAGGCTTTGCTTCTTTTCTTTGTTAACGATTAGCAAAAAATGCTCTTACAAGAAGTCATTTTTTTTTAGCTAAAACTTATACGAACCACGTGACAACTTTTTAGTGAATTGCAAATTTCCTTTGCACGTATACCCTGATAGCCATATCAGTACTACTGTGTGGTTTCATCACTTGGATTTTAACAAAACGCTTGAAGAAACAGCTAGATGGGAACTATATGAGGATGCTGCAAGCTGACAAATCCTAGAAGCAGCACCCTACAAAACAGCAGTTGCACGAACGCTTACCCCATCTCACAAACTGATGTAATGAATATGTAAATACCTTGGTGCCCCCTCACTATAATCTGATTGGACAGTGTCTTGTTTAAATATTCGACACTGTTGTGATACAGGCGCCTAAGCCTAAGCCTACAAGCCTAAACTTAGTCGCCGGACTACACCACGACTGCTCGGAAGACGCTATTCGACGCACCAACTACTATTGCGATAATATACCAAATACCAACTTCATAATATATCCCTTAACCCGGATATATCACAAACCATTATAGAAAGGAGAGAAAATCATGCTGGATATTGCGGGAGAAGAAGTAATTTATTAGCGACGTTTTCCTATGGACTACTACTCATGGATACACCAGCAAATCCCTATATTCAAGAGTTCTGAGCGAATACTGGATTGCATCTGGATAACACACCAAGTGTAATGGCCGATAAAGACGAATGGTCTGTGAGTGAGTGAGTGAGTGTGTGTGTGTGCATATGTGTATGTATGGGTATGTGTGTCTGTGTGTGTGTGTGTGTGTGAGAGAGAGAGAAGAGAGAGAGAGAGAGAGAGAGAGCGATAAAGAGGGAGAGAGAGAGTTAAAGGCGTCCGTGTTATCGGCACGCTTTGATGGTGATGATTATGTATTTACCATTCCCACAACAGAGTGTGACACAAGATCAGTTCTTAAGCAGAGTTTAACAGGCTTAAATAATTCAGAGTTTTCCTTCTCCTAGACAAGTTGCCCAATCAAGGTTAAAGAGTCATATCTGCCCTACTATCCACTCTATCTAGGATAGTTGGATTCATACCTTTTCCAAGGGCATTAACGCGATGGGAAATGCAACCAGCCTCATTCTAGATTTGAACACGTGTTGCTATGTTCATTTTCTATGACGATAACCGTTACACAACAGCACTTCTATAGATGATGATGATTATGATGAGAATTATACGAGCGACACCCTGAAATTAAGGATTTCTGTTTATTTCCATGGACAGCACAAGTGATATACGGCACACAATAACATCCTATGATAGAATATTCAGTAATAACCTGTCTTTATCTCACAGTAACCACTATGGGCTATGATTAGGCAATACCTGTGTGGGTTTTTTTTCTCGTTTGATGATGACGTATTTCCAAAATCGATACAGGTTACACGAGGTTAGTTATTTTCATAACTTCCACTAAGCCGGATTATTAAAAGATGGTCTTTTTACGTGAGGAGCCACACAGAAACAGAAACCTTGGCGATGGCCTATGCAAAGATTTTTGTGGTCTTGTCAGAATCCCCCTACTGGAACGCCTCGTGTACTGGGCAATAAATCCGGTACTACCCCTTTTAGATGAGGGGCGTGTGATGTCTTATAGACGCCTGGAACCAGGTTACAAGGGGCTATGGCCATGAGGAATTAATCACATCGAATACGGAGGAAATACTTATTTACTAAACTTAGATTAGCTTAGTTGTGTCACAAGATCAGATGCAAGGGGGCATCCAGAGATAATCAAACTCACTAACAATGATCTATTAATCTATCTTGCTAACCCTTACACTAATGGGAGTTGCCAAGAGAGGAAATAGATAAGTCACAGAGCAATTATCTTACCAATTACTGTTTAATTCCAAAATGAGAGGATCAATAGAATCATCATCATCACCATCAGTTCTTGCTGACAGCACTCATTCCAACGACTCACTCTCTCCATTTCTCCCTATCGAAAATCACTACTAGCAGGTCTCCTGTTCACAGCCAGTATCCACACATAGCTTATTGCTGGGAGAACGCAGGACGAAAATCATACAGTGAATCTCCTGTGATACTACATACTGAACCCACTCACTGTAGGGGCAAAGAGTAAAACTACATCAATAAGCTCATGTGTGGAACTAGAGATATAGAACAGGAGACATGCTAGAGTGATTTTTCGATAGGGAGAAATGGGAGAGATAGATATAGATGCTGTCAAGAATAGATGGTGTATGACTGATGATTCTATGAATTCCTCTCATTTTGGACATTAAACAGTAATTGGTAAGATAATTGTATAATCTATTTTCCTCTTGGCAACTCCATTAGTGTAAAGGGGTTAGCAAATAGATTACCAGATAGAGAGTTTGATATCTCTGAATAGATATGCATTAGATCTTGTGACACCAACTAAGCTAATCTAGTATATATATATATTCCTCCGTATTCGAGTGTGGAATTAAATTCCTCATGCCATAGCCCTTGTAACTGACGTCTCCAGCGTCTCATAAGACATCACACGCCCCTCATCTAAGGGGTAGCACCGCGATTATGCCAAGTACACAGATATACACATAGTGGGATTCTGACAAGACGCAATATATACTGCATAGGCCATGCCAAGAGATATATATATATATAGATAGATACTCCTCACGTAAGACATATACTATAGAGACTTAGTGGAAGTGTAGAAAATGAACTAACCTCGTGTAATGTATCGATTTTGGAAATACGTCATCATCAACGAAAAAAACCACACAGGTATTGCCTAATAATAGATATTAGATATAAGACAGGTTATTCATGAATTCTACTATAGGATGTTATTGTAGCTGACTAACCTACTCCCACTCTGTGTGTCCATGGAAATAAACAAATATTAATTTCAGGTGTCGCTCGTATAATAATACATCATAATCATACATCATTATAGAAGTGATAAGATATAGATATAGTACCGTTATCGTCATAAGAATCGACAATAGCAACACCGTGTTCAAATCTAGAATCGAGGCTGTTGGCAATTTCCCATCGCGTTAATGCCCTAAGAGAGATATATAAATCCAACTATCTAGATAGAAGTGGATGTAGGCAGATATGCTCTTTAACCTTGATTGGGCATATAGTCTAGGAGAAGGAACTCTGAATTATTTAAAGATAGTAACTCTGTTAAGAACTAGAGATAGTCAGATTGTGGAATGGTAAATAACTAATCATACACATCAAAGAGTGCCGATAACACGGACGCCTTTTAACTCTCTCTCTCCCTCTTTATCCGCTACTCCTCTCTCCTCCTCTCTCTCTCTCCTCTCTCTCTACACCACACACACACACACAGACAACATACCATACAATAACATATGCCACACACAAAAAACTCATCACTCACAGACATTCGTCTTTAATCGGCATTACACTTGTGTGTTATCCAGATGCAATCCAGTATTCGCTCAGAACTTGAAATATAGGGATATAATATATAGAGTGTATCCATGAGTAGTAGTCATAGGAAAACGTCGCATATATTCCATTCTATACACGATATACAGCATGATTTTCTCTCCTTTTTAATGGTTTTGTGATATTCCGGTTAAGGGATATATTATGAAGTTGGTATTTGGTAATTATCGCAATAGTGTGGTGCGTGAATAGCGTCTTCCGCAGCAGTCGTGTGTAAGTCCGGCGACTAAGTTTAGGCCTTGTAGCTATGCTTAGGCGCCTGTATCACAACAAGTGTCGAATATTTAAACAGACACTGTCACAATTCAGTTATAGTGAGGGGGCACCAGGTATTTACTATTCATTACATCAGTTTGTGAGATGGGGTAGCGTTCGTGAAACTCTGTTTTGTAGGGTGCTGTTCTAAGGAATTTGTCAGTTTGCAGGCATCTCATATAGTTCCCATCTAGCTGTTTCTTCAAGCGTTTGTTAAAATCCAAGTGATGAAAACCACACAGTAGTTACTGATATGGCTATCAGGGTAATACGTGCAAAGGAAAGTTTGCAATTCACTAAAAAGTTGTCACGTGGTTCGTATAAGTTTTAGCTAAAAAAATGACTTCTTGTAAGAGCATTTTTTGCTAATCGTTAACAAAGAAAAGAAGCAAGCTGCTTGCCTAAAATCGGCATTCCTCGCTTTACAAGGATTCGAACAGTTTTATAAGGCGTCTTTGGCAAATACCAACGATATCGGCCACCTGGGCAGCTTTTGAAATATATGAGCACAAATATTCAGGAAGGAAATTGCTGACACACCTGAACATTTAACATATAAGCTCATATAACCAAACATAGAGTAATCCCATGATATTAGTATTATATATACGAGATCATACGCTTGAAAGCCACTCAGAATCAATGATAACATAACACTCACCACACAAATACAGACACACACACCACACCACACACACACACAATATATATAATATAGTATTGTAGAGAGAGAGTACAGAGAGAGAGAAGAGATCGAGAGGACTGACAACAGACAGAGAATAGTTTCTGTATACTGGAGAGTGGTAAAGAAAATATATTAAGAATAGCCTATATATATATAATATATATATATATATATATATTTTACCACAGTCCTTCTCAGAGCAGGATGCGAACAAGGTCAATTTCTAAGCCGAGTTTAAACAGGTTGAATTCAGAGTTTTTCCTTCTCCTGAGGTTCTAGCCATTGTAAAGAACACAATCTGCTTTCTATTTTACCCATAGACGGAGGAGAATTGGATTGATATGCTTTTCCCCGCGGGTATTACCGCATGTGAATGCAAACAGCTTCGTCAGGGAATTGAACTCGCGTCAAACGAGCGCCATTTCTATAGATCTAACCATTAGAACCACGCGCTCCACACCTAAATAAAAAAATACTTATACATATGTGCGAGCGTGTAAAAAATATGTTAGCCTGGATGTATATGTGTGGGTGTTATATAAGTTATACGAGATGCGTTTAAAATTTCTCTAGACTGAAACTTTTTTCCAAAACAGAGTATTTTTTTTTTTGGAGGGGGGGAACATTCAATATATTTATTCCAGACAGTTTCCCATTAGTCGAAGCCCACTGACACTCATCTTTGATTTGCGTGAATATGAGGTTTATATTTCCTTTAATGTCCACTACATTTTCAAATCTCTTATCATTGAGATGTATTTTCACATTAAGAAAAGAAAAGAAAAGGTACACCGAGCTGGGTTGGGATCATATAAATACTACACTTGCACAATCTGTTTCACAAAACTGCTGATCAAAATGTATCGAAGCTGTCCTCATTTGTATTATTTGTATTATTTGACCGATGTGCCTCGCCTTCTTCGTGTATTTCTTGTCGGACTCGGGAACATTCTCGAACTCGGAACCTTCTTTTGAACTGGGATCTTCCTGTCTTAATCGAGATCCATCATGGAACTTTGAACCAACCCTTTATTCAATCACGAGTGTATACTGTTCTCATTACCTAACCATGACTGGGTAAGCAAGTGTAAGCTGTCTTAATTATGTTCTATGTTACTCTCGCCTTGACTAGGATTGAACCTCTAGCTTGATATAATTGTCAGTTAACTTTCTCTAGAAAATTCAGAAATACTGTCCTTATTTTGTTTCAAATTGGCTCTGTCTAGACTAAATCTGGACAGAATCTTCCGTCTAAATATGATCTCTTTATTTAGAAGTTGCTAGAGCTCTACACATTTTCATTTAAGTTTCAAATTTCAAATTTTCAAATTCTAAGATTTAATCACGATGCTTGTTGACCACACCTCGTGTGTGCATATGCGTTGGAGATGTTTGGAATTCATACAGAGAACCTATGCTGTGTGTCGGGGATTGCAAATTATACTACCATAATAAATTATGGAAAAGCATAAAAGGAATTTGATGATGTTCACTTTTTAATTTGGCAGTAAATAAACTAACAACAGTTAAGACGCAAATATTTCTCATTGATAGTTGAACTTTTTAGATTCATGAAATATTTCTAACGAAATCAAATATTAAATTATATTTCCAAGCCATAAGATGTAAATATTATAGAATAATCCAATAAATTAATGAGTTGTCTTAGATTTGCATTTCAAAACAAATACCATTGAAACCTAGATATGTAAATCCGTTTTGCAGTAAAAAATAGTTCTTGCAAAATTCGGCAAGTTTACTACTAATTGAGATAAAATATGGTTCCAACAAAAGAACTGTCAATTGAAACAACGGACAGTCGTATACTCATTCAAGAGACATTTCTTGTGGAATATAGTGAAAAGACGTTGGTTCCAGTGTCTAAATTCTTGGGAAAATATAAAAGAAATGGGATAGTTAAAAAGGAAGACATACTGGTATACCAAACTCAAAGCGTCAGGACTGAAACCAAAGCAAATTGCTTGAAAATGAAGACCTACAGCAAAACAAATCTTAATAAACAGCAAATATAAACCTACGATATACTTTAAATAAGATATATTTCGGCAGCAGTTATTTTGTTGATAGATTCGTTATAAATTAAGACAAGCTACTTTTTAACATATATTTTTTATTTTTTGAGGAGAGAGGGTTCTTTTCTTTATTACTTTATTTTTATTTTTTTAGTACAATATTACGTTTCTAAGAATTAATCTTGTACAAAAAATATTTCCCTGGCCCTTCTCACTCCGCTACCATAATCAAGGGTAAAGTTGAAGATTTTTATCGTTTTTGAATCCAGATGAGCTTTTGACATATTTTGATGTAAAAAGTTGTGATAATCGTTAGATATCTGATCTATTTCTTTTTTCTACTGCATTTGCTACGTAAAAAAATCTAAATTCATATTTCCATGTATTAAAGAAATAATTACAACGTAAATAAGCTGCGATGAATATGTACTTTTAGTTTGTATATTCATTAGGGGTGAGTCCTGTGGTGTAGTAGATAAATGCTCGACTGTTAAGCCCCTACGACCCGAGCGGCTAGTATGTTACATTAATTCGTAGTTAACTCGGCTGAATGGTGGAATAGTTTGCTATATTTATAAATAAAGAGCGCTCAATATTAGTGATATGCCTCTATCGCTGATATTGAGCTCTTTTATTTTAAAATATAATAAACACACACACACACACACACACACACACACACACACCACACACACACAAGGCCGGGTTAACTCAGTCGCTAGAGCTTTTCGGCTAGAAACCACAAGGTCTAGTTCGATACCGGTTCTCGCCAACTCAGCGTATGAGTAGACAGGGATCTGTGGCGTAAAGTAAGGAGCTGGTGGTAGGTGTGGCGCTCCACCTCAGACGCTAAAATAATCTCCTTGGTCTAGTGCAAGTGAAAAGGGGATAGACTCCTCGCTGATTGGTGATACCGACTTTAGGCGCCCGACTTTATATATATATATATATATATATATATATATATATATATATATTATAGAGAGAGAGAGAGAAGAGAGAGAGAGAGAGAGAGAGGGGTTCTTCACGAACAAATGGACATGCACTACTAACACACTCGTCTACACCGGATTTTAATAGCATGTCAAACCCTCAAAACACTTTAATTTTTATAGTTCTTCTATAATGCTCCTTTCAAAAACTCTATAACAATTTCTTCAAATAAGAATTTTCTCCTGACGATGACCTAAGGTCGAAACTAGTTGAAAATAAACGACATACAGAAATATTCCTGATTGTCTTATTACTTTCTGTTCATATATATATCTATATATAATAATATATATATATATTATATATATATATATATATACATATGTCCATGAAATATCCTGGAAAGTATGCAGGTTTAAGCAATAAAATGTCTTGATATTAACTAAGATTAATAATTTTCATCGATTGAACATTTAGATTAGAAGTGTTCATTTACAATTATTGATCATGTGCGTAACTTCAATCAAAACTTCTAACAGGCTTATACTATAATATTATGATAACTTAGCAAATATATGCACCCTCGGGTGCAAGTATTTAAGTTTACTCTAATAAAATATTAGATAAATCAGTAAGGCTAATGAGAGTAAATAAGAAGCAGATAAAAAGTTTGAAAACGGAGGGGGTATAATCGAAAAATAGAACAACTGAAATTACTCTTCCTCACTTCCGTTTTTTCCATGCTAACTTTCCTAATTTAACTATTTAGTTAAAAATAGGAAGTAAAGAATAAAATTACAGTTAATTTCTTCCTTGTTAATGAATTCTTTTAGATTTATTGAAGAGATTTTTACTCATATCATTAAGATAAAACCAAACAATTAAGAAATCAATATACCAAGCACATTTTTATAAAATCAGTTTTTTAATATCAATATGCAAATTAGCTTTACGTTTATCTCTGAAATCTGGTATTTTGTTGTAATATATATAATTACAATTGCATGTTATTAGGTAAAGGCCAACAGTATTAATAAATGTCAAAACAGTTTTATTATTATTGAAGGTTCTAAATAGAAATAGAATGATGTACACGGGGAATGTGACGTAAATAATAGGGAAAATGTGACTGAGTAGTAATATAGTTTCGTTACTGAAGAAAACAACAATCTCCATTATAATAAGTGTCATTTGTTTATTAAGTTAGTGGGTTAATGTCACCGATCTAGAACTATGATAATAGTAATTAGGTCAATGCACTCAAAAAATCCTTAATATTTACTCACCAAGTAAAAAAATATTGAAAATCTCTACAAAAAATAAGCAGAAACCGAACGTCTGCGTACTTCTGACTGTAAGTCTTTACCAAAATGTATACCATATTTTCGTCTAGGAAGTATATATATTTATTGTCGAAAGATATTACTAGAAATTGGAAGGGTACATTTCAGAGGTAAGTGTCTGCTTGAAAGTTAAAGTATTCATTCAAATAAGTAATAGATTTACTGATCTCCTAGTGTATACGATTCAAACCGAAATAATTGTAATTAAAACTTACCAAATTAAGATATTATTAACCTGTAATATCAGGTTGGTCAAAAAGAACGTGTCCCACCCCTGCATATTGTTTAACTTTCTGTTGTAATGGAATATTCACACATACACACACACTCTCCTCTCTCTCTCTCTCTTCTCTCTCTCTCTCTCTTCTCTCTCTCTCTCTCTCTCTCATCTCTCTCACCCAAGTGTTGACTATATTATAGTGACAGATTATGCTGGGGCTTGGCTTCAGATTAGTAAGCGTGCCTCACTATTCCTTGTCTGTCTATTGTACTGTTGACAATAAACCCCTAACTTAAATCAACGAATATGTTGACTGGTCCTTCGACTCGATAACAACGCTTGTCTGGATTGTAAATTCTTTAAAGACACAACACTTTATTAATTTTGTTTTTATAATATGACTAAATAATAAATTTCTTATTCATTTCAGCGTCTTATTCATCTAATTATTAGCGAACATTGCCTTTAAAATTATTTATAATAATAATAAAAAAACCCGTGGCCAACACTTTCCAGATTATCAATCTGTTTCCTGTTTCACGTTTCTAGTGTTTATCTATTTGACGCTCTCGCTAAAAACTAATTACCTTTATTTTTCTATCGATTCCAGTAGGCTTACTTTGAAAGCAGCAGATCTGCGTTTCATCGTCGTCTAGTCTCGTTCCTCGTACCTCGTGCACGTTTCTAGCGGTTTACTGTTTTGAAATTATTACGCTAACAAGCGCGACATGTATTGAATTTTATTCTTTAGGTTCCGGTAGCCATCGCTTCGGATCTAAATTGCTCCATTTCAAACTCGTCCGGTCTCGGTTCCCTTCGCGTTTCATTGTCGCCGCCGTCACGGAGTGTAGGAAGGCCGGGTGACAGACTTGGATAGATAAACGACATTATGCGATTCGAAGATATCTTGCAGGAATAAGACAACGAAGTTGTTATATAATATATATATTATAATATATATATATTATTGTGTGTGTGGGGTGTATGTTTTTTTGTTTTTAGATGTGAACTTAGCCAAATGGTATAAGTTAAAATAGGAAAGAGAGAGTAGAAAGAGAAAAAATATATAAGTAAGAAATTTACAAGGAAACAAGATCAAGGGGGATGGTTCCAGTCGCAATCGATTTGAGCTTTTTCGTAAGACAAGAAAGAGAGAAAAGGAAAGAAAGTTTGGATTGAGGAGATGGAGATACGGATAAGCAGCACACGTTTTTAGGATGGCCACGATTTAAGCTGCTTTTTGGATATAAGTAAAATAAAATTTCAAAATAAGCCAAGAAAGGTAAAAAAAGAATCTGTTTTACAACCACAACCCCATAATCCACTAATACTGAAACACAACAAGTTCAATTCATAGTATATATATATATATATATATATTATATATACTATATTATATATATTATATATATGGTGGTGTATTGAGAGAGAGAGAGAGAGAGAGAAGAGAGAGAGAGAAGAGCGGAGAGAGAGAAGTTGAATGCATGCGTACAGTAACAGATGACGGCTGCTATCTAATAAAGTTCGATAGAATTTTTTTTTTCCAGCGTGTGAACAGAAATTGCAGTATGGATTTCTTGTTGAAATGCATGATCAAAAAAGTATGCTTTGTGAAAATAAAGTATACGTTTTTATTTTCATAATAAAAATTCCCTGATCTTTAAAATGATTTATTATTGAATCATATTTTCGTATATATACAATTCATGTAATATAAATATGGTTGAGTGTGCCTAACCCCTCCGCAACGAGCAGAAGGCGCACAACATGGTAATTCTTAAGCGGAGTTTAGGTTTGAATTTAGAGAGTTTCCCTTCTCCTAACCGTTCCCATACTAATTGGGCACAGTCTTCTTCTAATCCATAGCTGGGAGGGTAGTTGTTACTTTCAATGTTGCGCTACGGGAATTCAAAACAGTCTCGTCCCGTTTGCTAGTCACCGTGCCATTCCAACGATGATAATCCATCACAACACACACAACAACACACACACCAACACCACACAATATATACTATTATTATATATATAGTATATATATTAATATTATATATATAAATTATTTTTGGATTTTAGTTTTCATTTTAATATATACAAGATTGGTTATTGTTATTTTCACAGGCTTTACTTAGGTAATATATCATACAGATATATAATTCCTACTTTGAATATATACATATTATAGTTATTATCGTTTTATGTATAATAGGATTATATACGTATATATGTGATTCGATATATAGTATATACGGTATTTTTTTGTATTTTTTATATTATTATTTTATACTGTAATTATGTATAATAAGGATTATATACGTATATTATATATGTATATATATGTATATAAGGTTACGTATATATCAAGTATATATATGCTTGTATATTATGCAGTATGTACATAATTTTTACATGATATATGTGTATATATATGCAATGTACATTGTTTTCTTGATATTATGTATATATATATGTATATATAACATTGTATATATTATTACATAATATATACTACAAGTTAAGTATATTATATATATATATTATATATGTTGTGTGTTGTGTTGTGTGTGTTGTGAGTGGTAACAAGGATAATCCCTACGGAGAAATAAATTTCCGATCAGGTTTGACCAACACTTTGTTGTGACTTATTTCCTGAATGATGGTTGAAAAAAAAAACGCACGAACGTTTAACGTCACCTTCACCATTTTAGCAATACAATTTATTCTTTTATAATAGCTTTGTTTCTTATATTTCCTACACGCAACACAGTATATATATATATATATATATATATATATTATAAATCTTCTTTATTTTTCTAACATTTCATAATTCATATGAAAATACGTCATATTTTTGCTAATTTTTCGTTCTCCGCCTATTCACGTTCATGCAATACTCATCATGTGGATCTTCACCTTCTATTTTTTGCACATGCATTGATCACATCTTGGCTTTCGTAAACAAAATGCCGCCATATAAAAAATAACGGTTAATAACATCATATTCACACATTCACTATACACATAACATCTTTCATTTGTCCTCACACAAACATTACTAACAGTGTCCTGAAGATGGGGTACAGTAATACCGCGAAATGCTTAAGTATTGACACAAAAAAATTTTTTTTCCTGATCATAACATCACTTGTTGTTATATTTTAAAATATTTTCCTCCATATATAATATATTATATATATATATATATATATATATATATAATATGTGAGAGAGGAGAGAGAGGAGAGAGAGAGAGAGAGAGAGAGAGAGAGAGATAAATCTACTAAAAGTTTCGTCAGATCTTACACCTGAAGAGATTAAGCGAAACAAGTAGGTTCGTCTGACTCATAGTAGATTTATCTTATTATTTGCTCTACTTAGTATTGAGCCACGTTTTACTTATTTAGCTTTAGCTCTGTGCGGGTTTGTTATATATATAGATATATATATATATATTATATAATATATATAATATATATATATTATTATAATATATGCTTATAAATTGTTTTTTTCTTTTGGCAAAGATATTGTACTAATGGATTATTTTTTTGTTGGACGATTATCTTGGTCTTTCTTTTTTTGACTTAAAAAAATTTTTTTCCCGGTTGATGTTTTGGTAAGTATATTTTTACAATCAAACTAATTTTGCTGGTTTTTTCTCACCGCGAGGATTTACCAAACAAGTTTGGTATATCAATTAATATATATATATATATATATATATTATATATATATGCACGTACGTAGATCACTGCTCATACCTGTATTAAACCTTTCTCTCTCTCTCTTCTTCCCTTTCTCTTCTCTCTCTCTCTTTTCACCCTTTCTCTCTCTCTCTCTCTCTTCCCTTTTTTTTCTCTCTCTCTCTCTCGCTTTCCCTACCTTCCGGTGTACACATAATGAAAGCACATGGTATTGCTTTGAATACCCTCCACTCTTCTCTTCGTCATATTAATCTAATCCAACGTAGAAATAAGGTCTCTGTGTATGACACCGTTTTTATCTTTCTGCCAATCTGCACCAAACTTCACAGTTTTAGTTCCAGCCTCACCCACCTCAACATTTGAAGAATAATACATCAGATACTTAGATGTGACATCCCATATGTAGATATTTGTATATATATAATGTTCATCGCATTAACCCATGTTACTGCATATGTATTTATTGTTATATATACTTATACAAGTTATCCATCTGTAATGTAGACGTGTCTATATATCTATGTACAATGGAGTTAATGCGATGAATTATATATTATAAAATATTCTACATAATGGATGTAGCTACATCTAAGTATTCGTGATGTATTATTCTTCAAAGTGGGTGGGTGAGGCTGAGAACTAAGAACGAAGTTGGTGCAGATTGCAGAAAAGATATAAACGTGTCTTCACAAAAGAGATTATTTCTACGTTGGATTAGGATTATATTGTATCGAAGAGACAGATAGTGAGGGTATTTCAAGAGAATTACCAATGTGCTTTCATTTATGTGTACACTCGGGAAGAGTAAGGAAGAGAGAGAGAGAGAGAGAAAAAAAAGGTGAAGAGAGGAGAGAGAGAAAAGGAAAGAGAGAGAGAGAGAGAGAGAAAGGGAAAGAGAGAGAGAGAGAAAGTTTATACAGGTATGAGCAGTGATCTACGTACGTGGCATATATATATATATATATATATATATATATATATATAATTTGATATTACCAAAACTTGTTGGTAAATCCTCGCGGTGAGAAAAACCAGCAAAATAGTTTGATTGTAAAAATATACTACCAAACATCAACCGGGAAAAAATTTTTTTAGTAAAAAAAGAAAAGACCAGAGTAATCGTCAACAAAAATAATCCATTAGTACAAATCTTTGCCAAAAGAAAAAACAATTTTAAAGCTTTATAATAATATATATATATATATATATATATATATATATATATAGTATATATATATATATACAACCCGCCAGGATACTAAAGCTAATAAGTAAAACGTGCTCAATACCTAAGTAGAGCAAATAATAAAGATAAAATCTAAATGAGTCAGGACGAACCTACTATAAGTTTCGCTTAATGCTCTTTCAGGGTTAAGATCTGAACGAAAACTTTTAGTAGATTTATCCTCTCTCTCTCTCTCCTCTCTCTCTCTCTCTCTCTCTCTCACATATATAATATATATATATATATATATATATATATATTATTATATGAGAAGAAATATTTTTAAATATAACAAACACAGGATGTTATGATCAGAAAAAAATTTTTTTGTGTCAATACTTAAGCATTTCGGTATACTGTACCATCTTCAGGACACTGTTAAGTAATGTTTGTGTGAGGGACAAAATGAAAGATGTATAGTGTATAGTGAATGGTGAATATGATGTTATTAACCGTTAATTTTTATATGCGCATTTGTTTACGAAAGCCAATGATGTGATCAATGCATGTGCAAAAATAGAAGGTGAAGATCACATGATGACGTATGCATGAACGTGAATAGGCGGAGAACGAAAAATTAGCAAAAATAGACGTATTTCATATGGAATTTAATGTTAGAAAAATAGAAGATTAAATATATATTAATATATATATATATATAACTTGTGTGCGTGTAGGAAATAAGAAAAACAAATTATTATAAAAAGATAAATGTATTGTAATGGTGAAGGTGACGTTAAACGTCGTTGGTTTTTTTTTCAACCATCATCAGGACATAAGCACGAACAAAGTGTTGTCTAAACACTGATGGAAATATTCTCCGTAGGATTTATTTTCCGTGACATACCAACCACACACACACCACACATATATAATAAATTATAATATACTTACTTATATATATATTATATATATATACAAATGTGTATATATAACATATATATACATATATCATGAATACATATATTACATATGCATATATATTACATATATACATAAATCATATAGTACATATCAATATATAATGCTATATATAATATGCTATATTAACGATATAATTATATATACATATATACATATAAAATATATATACGTATATAATCCGATATATCATATATACATAATATATATACATATAAATATATATACATATAATATATATACGATATAATTCTATATATACGTATATAATCCTATATATACGTTATATCTATATACATATATATTACATGTATATATATATACATATATGTATATATTCACGTAGGATATATATCTGTATATAATTACCTAAATGTAAATGCCTGTGTTTAAATAACACATTAACCAAATCTTGTATATATTAAAAATGAGAAACAGAAACCAGAATAATTATATATATATATATAATATAATATATATATATATATATATATATGTGTGTGTGTGTGTGTGTGTGTGTGTGTGTGTGTGTGATGATATCATCGTTGGAAATGGACAGTGACTTGAGTTTCAAATCCGGGACGAGACTGTTTGAATTTCCCGTAGCGCTAATACATTTGGAAAGGTATGAATCCAACTACTCCTCCTCCAGCTATGGATTAATGAGTATGATAGACTGTGCTCAATTTTAGTATGGGAACGGTTAGGAGAAGGAAATCTCTAAATTCAAACCGTTAAACTCCGTTAAGAATTGACCATGTGTCGCCTTCTGCTCGTGCGGAGGGTTAGCCACACCCCATATTTTATTATAATGAATTGTATATATACGAATATATATGATTCATATAAGAAGTACTATTTTAAAGATCAGGGAATTTTATTATGAAAATAAAAACGTATAATTTATTTCACAAAGCATACTTTTTGATCATGCATTTCACACAAAAATCCATACTGCATTCTGTTCACCACAGTGGAAAAAAATTCTACGAACTTTTTAGATAGCACCTATCTGTTAAACTTTACGCATGCATTCAATCTCTCTCTCTCTCTCTCTCATCTCTCTTCTCTCTCTCTCTCTCTCTCTCTCTCTCAATACACCACATATATTTATATATATATAATATATATATATATATATATATATATATATATATATTATATATGAATTGAACTGTTGTGTTCAGTTATTAGTGGGAATATGGGTTGGTTGTGTGGTTTAAACAGATTCTTTTTTTACCTTTCTTGCTTATTTTTTGAAATTTTATTTACTTATATCAAAAAGCAGCTAAATCGTGGCCATCCTAAAAACGTGTGCTGCTTATCCCGTATCTCCATCTCCTCCAATCCAAACTTTTTTTCCTTTTCTCTCTTTCTTTGTCTTACGAAAAAGCTCAAATCGATTTGCGACTGGGAAACCACTCCCCCTTGATTTGTTCCTTGTATTTCTTACTTATATATTTTTTTTCTTTTCTACTCTCTCTTCCTATTTACTTATCCTTTGCTAAGTTCACATCTAAAAATACAAAAAAAACACACACACACATATATTATATATATATATATATATATATATATACAACTTCCGTGTCTTATTCCTGCCAAGATATCTTTCGCATCGGATAATGTCGTTTCGTATCCGTTGTCACCCGGCCTTCTACATCCGTGACGGCGGCGACAAGAAAACGCGAAGGGAACCGAGACCGGACGAGTTGAAATGAGATTTAGAAATCCGAAGCGATGGCTACGGAATCCTATAGAATAAAATCAATACATGTCCGCTTGTTAGCGTAAATAATTTCAAAACAGTAAACGCTAGAAACGTGCCACGAGGTACGAGGAACGAGACTAGACGAGATGAAACGAGATCTGCTGTTTCAAGTAATGCCTACGGAATCGATAGAAATATAAAGGTAATTAGTTTTAGTCGAGAGCGTCAAATAGATAAACACTAGAAACGTGAAACAGGAAACCAGATTGATAATCTGAAGTGTTGGCCAGCAGGGTTTTTTTTTATTATTATAAATAATTTAAAAGGCAATGTCTCTGTGTGTAGTGACTTCTTTCGCGTTCGTAGACAAGATTAGATTCTTGACAACTTCTTCGCCATGGATTTGCATTACTTTCATTCTGTCTCCTTGCATTCGTCATTTGTTTTCTGTTATATAGCTAGGATGATGAGAGATGATAAAGTTTATCAGGAAATAAAACAATCATCATCATCATATCATCATCAATATCAACAACATGCTTTGTTTTGTTGATTCGGTGGACGTAGATGTGTAATATGAGATTTGCAAGTCCCCTGTGATGACGGTATAAAATCATAAGTATTTTGCCTTTTTTCTTTCGTCATCTTTCTCTGTCTCTGTCTCTCTCACTTCTCCATCTTCCTCTCTCTCTCTTCCTCTCTCTCTCTCTCTCTCTCTACTCTCTCTTCTATCTCTCTCTCTCACACTCACACACACACTCTTTCGGTCTTATATATTTATGATTTCTCTCTTAATCTATACTTGTCCTCTTCTCTCTTTTTTCTCAGGAATGTTTTATCTCTCTGTTAACCGTATTCCTCTCACTCTCTCTTCTTTCTTTTCTCCTTTTATTTCTCCTCTCTTTCTCTCTTTCATTTTAATTATAATTATGTACACCACACACACACACATATATATATAATATATATATATATATATATATTAAAACATTCACACTTAAAATGGTCACAATTATAATTATGCTCCGAGAAAGATTTTTTGATGAAATCGAAATATTGGCAATATTAGCCATGCAAAAGGTAGTAAAAATAAATTCAATTTAACAACATATCTGTTTTATATAATCACACACACACAAACACACACACATCACATTATATATATATATATATTATATATAGTCTGTTCGACGTATTAGGTCTCTTCAGACTTTGCAGCTGCCTCCAGCCGGATCGCTATTCGACCCATTTATCATCAGAGCCTCTATCTACCGGGCTATCAACTGGGCCCAATAGTGGAGGAGAATTTTATGATAAATACATATGCAAAATTGCCTCTATCAGTTTAGCCAATATATATATATATATATATATATATATATATATATACTGATACCTTGGATGGAAATAGATCTATAACCGCAAAAATGACCGATTTTAAGCTTTTCTTTACCATTATATATATATATATATATATATATATATATATATATATATATAAACAACGTTATTGTGCTGGAAAAGGTGATAGCCTTGACTGATACATCTTTTATGAGATGCAGCGAAAATGCATGTAGTATAGATTTTAGGAATGGTGTTTTTTTTTTGTTTTGTGTTTGTTATTTTGGCTAGCATTTGAGAAGAAGCATCTTTATTATTATTATTCACAGAATCCAAGGTCATTTTGGTGATGAGGAGCGGACTGGGAATTGGTACATTGTAAGGCCGAGATATTTCAACAACAATGAAGTTGACAGTATAATAAACATAGTGTAAAATCACCCCATGTAGGGTGACGTGTATATAAATTGCTAATTAAAAATAGAAAAGTTAGTTGAGTTGTAAAAAGAGTTAAGTTGACAGAATTAACAGCAAGTCAGACGGACATGGGGACGATGGCCTGTAAATGCTGGAACATCGCAAATTGTTTCAATATAATATAGATTAAATTAATTCGGATTTTCCTCTCTCTGAATATGTATTTACCCAACCCATTCGCAAAATTCAGAATATGACACAAGGTCAATTTATAACCGGAGCTGGTTTGAATTCAGAATTGTTATTCTCCTAGACTGGTGCGTAAAGAAAATAAAGTACCAGACTGACCTATTTTTTTTTTTTTTTTTTTGCTCATAGCTGGTGAGGGGAGAAAAGAAAGAGTCGTGCCCTGCGCACGGTCATTAGCACGAAGTGAAATGCAAGCAGTCTATCCAGGATTTGCACTCGGGTTGTCAATTCTATTTCCCCCGATGTAACCGTTACACAATCTCGTCTAAAATGATCTCTGAAGATCTTCCATGTGACCTGCTAATCCTGACCGTGGGAGGAGTTGGGAAATACACACACACGCACATACAAAATACTAATATAATATATATATATATAATATAATATATATATATATATAATGACCAGATAAGTTGGTGGTGGAATTTTACTCAGGACCCTTTTAATATAGACATGTTAAAATTTGGTGAGCTCGTTAATATGAATATGATAATACAATGATTAGGTGAGGCTGAAGAATTGTTGATTTTTCTTTTGGAGAGACGAGGCAGGAAGTATTTAAGATTGTTTACAACTGTTCTTAAATCTGCTGCTGCTAGTTAATATTTTGCCATGAAGACCTATCTTTTGGATTAACACCAAAGAAAAACCATCAGACTAGGATTACCAACTCACTACAGACTTGGATTATGGAGAAATCCCCTAAACAAATCCGGAGCCTGAGTCCCTAAGGTGTTGTGATGCTGAAATCCAGTGCAACCCAGAACTCCTGTGACACCACCGTGCCAAACTGCATTGGCTTCTTACCGTTCCTTGGATCACAGCGGGAGAGTGGAGAGGGGGATTTGCTGTCTGGGCAACAGCTCATCCTCCATACCAAACCGCTCAGGCTACGTAGTTCCCAAAAAATGGACACTACTCCATCGTCTCTCGTAGACGGAAGGATGCCAAATACATACAACATACATGGCTGCACCACTTGGAATCTAACAAACCCAAGAATGCTGTATGCTGTCTTGAATAAGAAGAAGTACGCCACAAAAAGCAACTGTATTGCCACTCACTTCCTACTACACAAAAATCAGTAGATGAACGAGACATGCTGGACATTGCTGGAGAAGCAAGGCGAAATCAAAAGTGAATTCTCCTGTGGATACCTACATACTGACACACCACTGTAGGGCAAAGAGTAAAAATCTACATCAATAAGCTATGTGTGGATACTGGCTGTGAACAGGAGACCTGCTAGTAGTGATTTTCGATAGGGAGAATGGAGAGAGTGAGTCGTGGAATGAGTGTGCTGTCAGCAAGAACTGATGGTGATGATGTGATTCTATTGATCCTCTCATTTTGGAATTAAACAGTAATTGGTAAGATAATTGCTCTGTGACTTATCTATTTCCTCTCTTGGCAACTCCCATTAGTGTAAGGTTAGCAAGATAGATTAATAGATCATTGTTAGTGAGTTTGATTATCTCTGGATGCCCCTTGCATCTGATCTTGTGACACAACTAAGCTAATCTAAGTTTAGTAAATAAGTATTTCCTCCGGTATTCGATGTGATTAAATTCCTCATGGCCATAGCCCCTTGTAACCTGGTTCCAGGCGTCTATAAGACATCACACGCCCCTCATCTAAAAGGGTAGTACCGGATTTATTGCCCAGTACACGAGCGTTCCAGTAGGGGGTTCTGACAAAGCCACAAAAATCTTTGCATAGGCCATCGCCAAGGTTTCTGTTTCTGTGTGGCTCCTCACGTAAAAAGACCATCTTTTAATAATCCGCTTAGTGGAAGTTATGAAAATAACTAACCTCGTGAACCTGTATCGATTTTGGAAATACGTCATCTCAAACGAGAAAAAAAAACCACACAGGTATTGCCTAATCATAGCCCATAGTGGTTACTGTGAGATAAAGACAGGTATTACTGATATTCTATCATAGGATATTGTGTGCCGTATATCACTTGTGCTGTCCATGAAATAACAGAAATCCTTAATTTCAGGGTGTCGCTCGTATAATTCTCATCATAATCATCATCATCTATAGAGTGCTGTTGTGTAACGGTTATCGTCATAGAAAATGAACATAGCAACACGTGTTCAAATCTAGAATGAGGCTGGTTGCATTTCCCATCCGTTAATGCCCTTGGAAAAGGTATGAATCCAACTATCCTAGATAGAGTGGATAGTAGGGCAGATATGACTCTTTAACCTTGATTGGGCAACTTGTCTAGGAGAAGGAAAAACTCTGAATTATTTAAGCCTGTTAAACTCTGCTTAAGAACTGATCTTGTGTCACACTCTGTGGGAATGGTAAATACATTAATCATCACCATCAAAGCGTGCCGATAACACGGACGCCTTTAACTCTCTCTTCCCTCTTATCGCCTCTCCTCTCTCTCTCCTCTCTCTCTTCTCACACCACACACACACACAGACACACATACCCATACATACACATATGCACACACACCACACTCACTCACTCACTCACAGACCATTCGTCTTTATCGGCCATTACACTTGGTGTGTTATCAGATGCAATCCAGTATCGCTCAGAACTCTTGAATATAGGGATTTGCTGGTGTATCCATGAGTAGTAGTCCATAGGAAAACGTCGCTAATAAAATTACTTCTTCCCCGAATATCCAGCATGATTTTCTCTCCTTTCTATAATGGTTTGTGATATATCCGGGTTAAGGGATATATTATGAAGTTGGTATTTGGTATATTATCGCAATAGTAGTTGGTGCGTCGAAAAGCGTCTTCCGAGCAGTCGTGGTGTAGTCCGGCGACTAATTGTTAGGCTTGTAGGCTTAGGCTTAGGCGCCTGTATCACAACAGTGTCGAAATATTTAACACAGACACTGTCCAATCAGATTATAGTGAGGGGGCACCAAGGTATTTACATATTCATTACATCAGTTGTGAGATGGGGTAAGCGTTCGTGCAACTGCTGTTTTGTAGGGTGCTGCTTCTAGGATTTGTCAGCTTGCAGCATCCTCATATAGTTCCCATCTAGCTGTTTCTTCAACGTTTTGTTAAAATCAAGTGATGAAACACACAGTAGTACTGATATGGCTATCAGGGTATACGTGCAAAGGAAATTTGCAATTCACTAAAAAGTGTCACGTGGTTCGTATAAGTTTTAGCTAAAAAAAAATGACTTCTTGTAAGAGCATTTTTTGCTAATCGTTAACAAA
Organism: Doryteuthis pealeii; assembly: GCA_023376005.1. Taxonomy (NCBI): domain Eukaryota; kingdom Metazoa; phylum Mollusca; class Cephalopoda; order Myopsida; family Loliginidae; genus Doryteuthis; species Doryteuthis pealeii. The sequence continues at coordinate 15,312,527 of CM042137.1, forward strand.
GAAAAGAAGCAAAGCCTGCTTGCCTTAAAAATCGGCATTCCTCGCTTTTACAGGATTCGAACAGTGTTTATAAGCGTCTTTGGCAAATACCCAACGATATCGGCCACCTGGGCAGCTTTTGAAATATATGAGCACAAATATTCAGGAAGGAAATTGCTGACAACAACCTGAACATTTAACATATAAGCTCATATAACCAAACATAAGTAATCCCATGATATTAGTATTATATATACGAGATCATATACCGCTTGAAAGCCACTCAGAATCAATGATATCATACACACTCACACACACAAATACAGACACACACACAACACACACACCACACACACACATATATATATTATATATGTAGAGAGAGAGACGAGAGAGAGAGAGATAAGAGAGAGACTGACAAGACAGACAGAGAATAGTTTGTATACTGGAGAGTGGTAAAGAAAAATATATTAAGATATAAGCCTATAATTATTATATATATATATATAATATATATATTTACCACAGTCTTCTCACGAGCAGGATGCGACACAAGGTCAATTTCTTAAGCCGAGTTTAACAGGTTGAATTCAGAAGTTTTTCCTTCTCCTGGACTGGTTACCTAGCCATTGTTAAAGAACCACAATCTGTTTCCTATTTAACCCATAGACGGAGGGAGAATTGGATTGATAGCTTTCCCGAGGGTATTACCGCCATGTGAAATGCCAACAGCTTCGTCCAGGAATTGAACTCGCGTCAACGAGCCCATTTCCTAAGACTCTAACCATTAGACCACGCGCCTCCACGACCTAAATAAAAAAAATAACTTATACATATGTGTTCGAGCGTGTAAAAAATATGTTAGCCTGGATGTATATGTGTGGGTGTATATAAGTTATACGAGATGCGTTTAAAATTTCTCTAGACTGAAACTTTTTTCCCAAAACAGAGTTTTTTTTTTTGGAGGGGGAACATTCAATATATTTATTCCAGACAGTTTCCCATTAGTCGAAGCCCCACTGACACTCATCTTTTGATTTGCTGTGAATATGAGGTGTTATATTTCTTTTAATGTCCACTACATTTTCAAATCTCTTATCATTGAGATGATTTTCACATTAAGAAAAAGAAAGAAAAGGTCACACCGAGCTGGGTCTGGGGATCATAAAAAATACTACACTTGCACATCCTGTTTCACAAAAACTGCTGATCAAAATGTATCGAAGCTGTCCTCATTTTGTATTATTTGTATTATTTGACCGATGTGCCCTCCGGCCTTCTTCGTGTATTTTCTTGTCGGACTCGGGAACATTCTCGAACTCGGGAACCTTCTTTTTGAACTGGGGAATCTTCCTGTCTTAATCGAGATCCATCATGGAACTTTGAACCCAACCCTTTATTCAATCCACGAGTGTATATACTGTTTCTCATTACGCTAACCATGACTGGGTACAAGTGTTAAGCTGTCTTAATTATCGTTCTATGTTACTCTCGCCCTTGACTAGGATTGAACCTCTAGCCTTGATATAATTTCAGTTAACTTTCTCTAGAAAATTCAGAAATACTGTCCTTATTTTGTTTCAAATTGGCTCTGTCTAGACTAAATCTGGACAGAATCTTCCCGTCTAAATATGATCTCTTATTTTAGAAAATGCTAAGCTCACACATTTTCATTTAAGTTTCAAATTTCAAATTTTCAAATTCTAAAGATTTAATCACGATGCTTGTTGACCACACCTCGTGTGGTGCATATGCGTTTTGAGATGTTGGAATTCATACAAGAACCTATGCAGTGTGTCGGGGATTGCAAATTATACTACCTATAATAAATTATGGGAAAAGCATAAAAGGAATTTGATGATGTTCACTTTTTTATTTGGCAGTAAATAAACTAACAACAGTTAAGACGCAAATTATTTTCTCATTGATAGTTGAACTTTTTAGATTCATGAAATATTTCTAAACGAAATCAAATTATTAAAAATTATATTTCCAAGCCATATAGATGTAAATATTATAGAATAATCCAATAAATATTGAGTTGTCTTAGAATTTGCATTTCAAAACAAAATACCATTGAAACCTAGATATGTAAATCCGTTTTGCAGTTAAAAAAATAGTTCTTGCAAAATTCGGCAAGTTACTAACCTAATTGAGATAAAATATGGTTCCAACAAAAGAACTGTCAATTGAAACAACGGACAGTCGAATACTCATTCAAGAGAAGACATTTTCTGTGGAATATAGTGAAAGACGTTGGTTTCCAGTGTCTAAATTCTTGGGAAAATATAAAAGAAATGGATAGTTAAAAAGGAAGACATACTGGTATACCAACATCAAAGCGTCAGGACTGAAAAACCAGCAAATTGCCTTGAAAATAGAAGACCTACAGCAAAACAAATCTTAAATAAACAGCAAATATAAACCTACGATATACTTTAAATAAGATATATTTCGGCACAGTTATTTTTTGTTGATAGATTCGTTATAAATTACAGACAAGCTACTTTTTAACAATATATTTTTACTTTTTTGAGAGGAGAGGGTTTCTTTTCTTTACTTACTTTTATTTTATTTTTTTAGTACAATATTACGTTTCTAAGAATTAATCTTGTACAAAAAATATTTCCCCTGGCCCTTCTCACTCCCGCTAACCATAATCAAGTAAAGTTGAGATTTTTATTCGTTTTTGAATCCAGATGAGCTTTGACATATTTTTGATGTAAAAAAGTTGTGAATGAATCGTGATAGTCTGATTTATTTGATTTTTTTCTACTGCATTTGCTACGTTAAAAAAATGCTAAATTCATATTGTCCAGTATAAAGAAATATTACAACGTAATAAAGCTGCGATGAATATGTACTTTTAAGTTGTTATTCATTACTCCCGCTGTGATCCACAGGAAAGGTAAGAAGCCAATGCAGTTTGGCAACGGTAGTGTCACAGGAGTTCCTGGGTTGCACTGGATTTCAGCGTCACACCACCTTAGGGACTCCGGTTCCAGATTTGTTTTGGGGGATTTTCTCCCATAATCCAAGTCTGTAGTGAGTTGGTAATCCTAGTCTGATGGGTTTTCTTTGGTGTTAATCCAAAAGATAAGTCTTCCTGGCAAAAATATTAACTAGCAACAGATTTAAGAACAGTTGTAAACAATCTTAAATACTTCCTGCCCTCGTCTCTCAAAAAAAAAAATCAACAATTCTCAGCCTCACCTAATCATTGTATTATCATATATCATATTAACTAGCTCACCAAATTTTTAACATGTCTATATTAAAAAGGGTCCTGAGTAAAATCATTCCCACCACCAAATTATCTGGTCATATATATATATATATATATATATATAATGTGTGTGTGTGTGTGTATGCGCGCATGTGTGTGTGTATTTACCCAACTCCTCCACACGGTCAGGAT
>CM042137.1:15323423-15325923 GCA_023376005.1 Doryteuthis pealeii
TTAGAAGAAAATAAGATGTTTTATAAAAATGTTGGAGGTATTTATTTATGGGTGATTTGTATTTGACTATCGCAGAATGCGCGTATCTATCATGAATCTCAAGAATATATATATATATATATATATATATATATATATATATAAAGAGAGATAGAGAGGCCAGACTCATGCACACGCATACATTACTTTGGTGATTTTTCTTTTTTTAATGCAGTTTCCGGTTTGTCTGCACCCGGTGTGGGCGTGAGCTTATGTACATACAATTAAATTAGTCTATTTGAAAAAATAGATGGCATGTTGACTTGCTTGATGAGGTGATTCGACCTCATCCTTTTAGTCATTTCCATAGAATCATCCTCAGATTAAGAAACAGATACTAGCTAAAATAGGCAAATACCTTTTTTTTTCTGGCTTCACTCTCCAGTCATTACACAGGCACATGCGCGCAAACACACACACACACACACACAGACAGACACACACACACATACATACATACACACACACACTCTCACACACGGGCATGCATGCACACATTATAGAATAATTTCCAAAAAGAGTTGTTTCCGCTTAACTTATTGGTACGGTTCCAGCTTGTTTACATTATATATATACATATATATATATATATATATATATATATATATATAGACGAGGCTATTGGCATTTCACATAGCGCTAATACCATTGGGAAAGGTATGAATCCATATAATCTCTCCTCCAGCTATGGGTTAAATAGTAGGGCTGACTGGGCCCTTCAGCCTTGGGTAGGTAACCAGTCTAGGAGAGGGATAACTCTGAATTCAACATTCCCTCTAGCTATGGGTTAAATAGTAGGGCAGACTGTGCCCTTCAGCCTTGGGTAGGTAACCAGTCTAGGAGAGGGATAACTCTGAATTCAAAATTCCTGAGGTCGGTCGTTGATTGGGTTTGTGGCAACCTTTGATTCTCATATAAACAAATCAGTGTGGGTGTTCATTGTGTGTGTTAACCCTGATGCGTCGAAAATCGACGAGAGGTCCATAATAATATATAAGTATTGTTCTGATTCCAACGGGAGAAAATTCAATATTTTATAAAAAAAGAAGGTCCGCAAAATGGATTATGTGTTTATAAAAAATTCTTTATCATTTTTATCTTACATATGCGACACGTGTTTCAGATCTTCTGTTATAATAATAATAATAATAATAATATATAATATATAATATATGTTGTCTTTGTGGAGTCTACGTATGCTTCTTTGTTGGTATATCTGACGAGTCTAATTTTCAATGCTATATCTAAACTGGGTTGGATGTTATGTGCTAACCACATCCACTATTTCGAGAGAAAAATACCTTTATACAGACATTTTTTAGACTGGTTGACTACCGTCCTCGCAGGCGTTTCCATGGGTCAGGGGTGTTGATTCCCTGGCTGGCTTTGAACTTCAGCTGCTCTCTTGGTTGGTATATATATATATATATATATATATATATATATATATATATATATATAGTGGTTAGAGTCGTGGAAAATGGACTCGTCGGTTCGAGTTCAATTCCTAGACGAAGCTGTTGGCATTTCACATAGCGCTAATACCCTTGGGAAAGGTATGGATCCATATATTCTCCCTCCAGCTATGGGTTAAATAGTAGGGCAGACTAGGCTCTTTAACCTTGGGTAGGTAACCAGTCTAGGAGAGGGATAACTCTGAATTCAAAATTCCTGAGGTCAGTCGTTGATTGGGTTCGTGACATTCCTTGATGCACCAATTCTTTCCTATCGACTGTGCCAAAAAGTGCGGAATGGTCCTACACAAGCCTTCACCACTATAAAGAAATCACTGTCTTGGTTGTTCTTTGGATGAACACTCATGCGTCGAAAATTGACGAGAGAGTCCATTTTATATATATATATATATATATATATATATATATATATATATATATCGACTAATTTCAACGTTAAATAACCCGAAATGTGTTGACATGTCGACAAGGGTTGAGAAAATCTATACTGCAGAATTTGATAATAAATAATACCTAATAATATCCATTTTCATTGTTTAATTTTACAGTAGAGATATTAAAATCCAAGTATATTTGGTAAAAAAAAAACTTCTTATAAAATGTTATTTGTGGTGTGCTTATTTGATGCCGTAAATCTAACTACATATATATTTATTACAATGTAATTTTGAATAAGTCTGTCTATAACCAAAATCTATTTCACCGCCAACGCTAAAAAATATCCATATTTATTTAAATAACATTGTCCAGGAGTTTATTTTTATATCAAATCTCAATTATTAAGAACGTTATTGTATATTTTAATAGTTGGCCTTATCTACCTAATATTAACACGCAATTGTATTTATATATACAAACAAATAGCAGTTTACATTGTGAACAGGAAGGCTTATTTGCATATTGATTTTAATACATATTTGCTTAGTATTATTGATTTCTAATGGTTTAGATTTATTTTGATAAATATGAGCAAATACCACATCGAT
>CM042137.1:15328423-15330923 GCA_023376005.1 Doryteuthis pealeii
AAAGGAGTAAAAATAATATATATATTATATATATACATATATATATATATATATAGTTAAACTTATATTATAGATAATATATTATCTTCATATAAATAACTATATATATCTCTGTGTGTGTGTGTGTATGTGTGTGTGTGTGTGTGTGTGTGCATACAACACTCATCTATGGAGCATGTACTTTTTATATTTTATCTAATTTTACTTTGTAAACGTTGTATAGTTTGTATATCCCAGGTCGAGTGTTTTTCCCGCGTTTTGTCTGCGGCTATTAGGAAAAGAATCTTATCGATGCGATTATTATTCCCTGGGGGATTATCGATATAATAAAGCGGAGACATTGGACGATTAGAAAAGCAGCAACAACATCGGGGATTACGCCGAGATAATACGTCCTGCAAGAGAACTCTGTAGTGAAAACGTTGAGACGGGGACCACCATATTGTCAGTTCAATGTTCCGCTGGGTGGATTTATCATTGGTCGTCGGAAAACGTAATAAAACTCAATTCACATTTCTTCACTTTCGCTCGATATTTCTAAATTTTATCTTTAAACAACAATTTAATACTGTCATAAAAATCAAACTACAAAAAAAAAAGAAAAAAAAAAAAAAGAAAAATGTTTTTGGTATATCAACCTCGGTGGATCATTTAATAACACTGGTTTACAAAGAAATTGAGGCAAGCACAAAAATAGCTGTTTTAACCTAATTTGGGGCAGCTGAATTTAGATTTGAAATCCATTTTTACTCATCACCTCTAGTTTTTTTAGATATGCATACTGTACATTTTGTACACATACTGTACATAAAGGCGTATATGCATTCAGGGTTAATTTCTAATATTGTGTGACTTATGTCTTCTTTTTAGTTATTATGCAATAGATGTAAGTGATAGCATTACATTATATATATATATATATATAGCTATATATCAAGGCGGGTTTTGGCAGTTAAGCGTAGCCAACACGTCTCAATCAACAGCCAGTGGTGCACTGGCCAGTAGTGCACTGGCAGTCAGCAGATCATCTAAGAAAACGCATTTCAATTTCATTGTGTCATCCAAGTATATTTATTCCGTCAATGTTCTTTATCTATCCTGTTTTATCTGTAATAAGCTGCTGCAACTGTTGAAATAAGCACGTATATACTCTGTATATACTAAAATGAGATTATTTAAAAGACAGAAAACTAGAGGTGATAGAGCAAAACTGTTTATAGATTTGAATTCAGCACACCCAAATTAGTAAAAAACACCTATTCACATTCTTATTTTTTGTAAACCAGTGTAATAGGTCAGAAATTAACAAAACTGTTTATTGCTTCGCTGATTGGCCGTTTAATTTTACGGCATATCAACTCGTTTTAGGTAATTTAATGCCCAATCAAGAAATTTTGATATTTGATTTCTTACAATACCTGCGGTTGCTTAAATGGTCACAAATCTAATTATTGAACCGACTCAACTGCTGCTTAACTTCGGTAATCTAGCGAGAACCGGTGCTTACAATGTAACTTGACCATAAGCCACCCCCTCCACCGTTCGCCACGGTAGGATGTGAAACAAGTTAGCAATTATGGGGCAGCCAGCAAAGATGGAGCTCGCTGTTCAATAAATATGGATCTGCGAGACTAACTTGCTAACGATTAAACCACGATATCAATAACAGGTCGGTATTTACCCAAACCGTTTACCAAGGGTTGAACGTGACACAAGGCCTTAAGTATGGGGCATCCAGCGTGAATCAAGGTCACTATTCAGTATGTTGTATACCTTTACTTACTTCCTTTCTACTTCTATTCTTCTTCTCTTCTTCAAGCGTCTCTTCTAACAACTGGACTTCGTCTTGGTGGTCGGTCGCACTTAACTCATTTCTTCTTCTAGATCAGTCTTGTTACCAAGACATTCACCAACCACAAAACCGTGTTATTTTCTTAAGCTTTTATTTACTTAACTAAACATTTTATGTATCTAAACATAGACTAACATAGCGCGCGTATGCTGTGAGTTCTAGTTAAAGCAGTACATCTCTGCCCGACGTCCAAACTGAAACTGAGGACCCAACCAGGTCCCACGTGACTTCACGTATTTCGCAGGCTTTCTGTAATCTTCCATGGAAAATGGCATCCCTTTAGAAATACAGGGGATTGACAATAATCTTATGCAACCGCATAGATTATGTAACAAGTAGAAATGGATCTGCAAGTCAATATTGCCAACCATTTGCACCATAATGGGATGTCCTATTATTTACTCGACCCTTTCGCCACGGGTAAAACTGTGGCATAAGGTCATAAGTAAGGGTCATTCAGCGAGGATCGAACTCGGTATTCAGTAATTTTTGTCTGCTCAGCTAAACTATACAGCCTTTTCTGTCATGATTTGCATGTTTGTAATATATATTGACAGCAGTAAAAATGTTATTTCATAGTTTAAAGGGCGAGTGTCTTTTCTGAAGACTTCAGCACACTCCAACGTGCATCCCGAAAAAAAAAAAACT
>CM042137.1:15335923-15373423 GCA_023376005.1 Doryteuthis pealeii
CGTCGATTCCATTTTCTACAGTAATAACCGTTACGCTAAAATGAATTACAGTAACCCAAATAAATTGTTTTTGTGAGGTTTAACAATGAGTTAAAAACGTCTTCGGCACAAAATAACCCAAAGTTTGACATGCCGTAAAATCCAATCAAGCAAATAACCAACTTCGAGATTAAGCTGAATGGTTCATAGACTGGAAAGTTAATTTCATGACAGCATATCTGCTGTGGATGACTTCTTGACAATGGGATCCAAGCACTGCAATACAAAGGGAAGTAATGTGTACATCACAATGGGTAGGATTATGTTGGAAAATAAACCACATTTGGTCACATTCTATGAGAGTATCTTTGGCCAGCCTTAGAAATTTTCATACAGCAGTCGTATTACTACAAAATAGAACGAAATATGAATAATTCTTTCGAATTACTTGAAAATAATAGCCATTTATTACAAAATCTCTTATATAAAATATCCACTTTTGAGGGGCTAGTTTAGTTATTCACGTTAAGGGCATCAAGTTACACTTGAAGTCTGTGATAATATCTTGGTCCGCCTACGAACTTTCAGCCGATATTTACATATCATCATATAAGTTCTTCCTTTGCACAGACATAATTGCAGGGTAAGTAAGGGAGAATAAAAAATAAGGAAAGATGCTGTTTTGAAATTCAAACTATTTTGCTCTACTAACCAACCAACCAAGCAACCAATCCCGACACTGAGTAAAGAACTATTAATACCAAAACCATCTTAGAGTTGAAATCTGAGTAGCCATATTAATATAGAAGCTATCATATTTTGATAGCAGCCATTTGTAAATTTCTATTTAAACAAAAGATAAATAGACAAAAAAAGAAGACAAATGACAACACTGCTTTGTTAAATATAAACCTTTTACAACCAAATACTCAGCGGCTAAAGTCTGGCATTTTAGATACAATACTTATTCGTCATTATCAATTTGATGGAATTGCACTTAGAGGCATCTTTTGCGCAGTTATAGAGAAATCCTAAAAGTATACTTACAGTTTACCGAGCTCTTTATTGCTTGTAACAATCAGTCATGCGTAGTACGATGTTTACGAATCGTAGGAAACATTTAGAATCTCGAAAATAGATGCCATATAAACTTACAGAAACAAACATTGGTCAACATTTACTCACTTGTCTTTCTCTCTCCCTCTTTTCTTTCTCGGTAGAAAAAAAAATGTTATATTTGAACAAGATTATCAATGATGATGAAAAGTGGATTTATTATGAGAATCGAAAACAAAGAAAATCGTGGCCAGAGCCAACATTAGATACTTTGACTAAAATAAATCTTTTGTGAGAAATGTTATTTTCTTTTGTTATATTCAAAGTGATTTTATTATTCTGAATTGTGGTATGTATTTACCCAACCCCTATACCACTAGGCTAATTTCTTAACCGGAGTAAAGATAATCTGAATTAAGAGTTCTCCTTCTTCTCCTAGACTGGTTGCTTAATCAAGACTAAATAACTCAATATGTCTTACCATTTGTTTATAGATTTAAGAGGGGATAAAGAATAAGATCGATAGATAGATAGTAGATAGCAATGACATTCTGGATATTCTGTCCGTATAATAAGAGCACTCTCCTGCGCCTCAAAAATTAAATAGAACGAAAAAAAATAGAGCTAAGGATATTTGTATTTTGTTTTTAATATAGTTACAGAAACACACTCACAAACACACAAACAACACACACACAATATATTTATATATATATTTTTTTTTTTTTTCTTTGATATCCTCTGATATACACCTCTGAAGATGAACTTCTACTTTGAAATCGATCAGACAATAAAATCATTTGTTTTTAAATTTTGTACGCATTGTAATTGCCTTCAAATCATTAATATATTATAACATACTTAACAATGCTTCAAACAAATTACCAATTACCTTTATAGCATCAGTGTGAAATTACCTTTACAGCATCAGTGTGAAGTGAAACGCAAACAGCCTCGTCCAAGATTTGAACTCGGGTCACCGATTCCATCTCCTGCGATGATAACCGTTACATTAAAATTGAAATTCAGTTACGTAAATAAATTATCAATGGGGTGAAAGGGTTAACAATCTAGATTACTACACAATTATGTGCGAGTTCAATTCTCACTGCGTGCCTAATACTTCTAGCCTTGTGCCACAATTTAGATATGCTTTTAAATGTCGGCTGTGGCTGTAGAATACACCAACTGTATATCGGGGGGGGGGATCCGTAATGCACGAGAACAGGATTGTGGTTGCTGAGCGGTATGTGACCTGGGTACTATGTGTTCCCATAACATGGAACACTCAGCTTCAGCTCTTACTTGGGCTTGACGGGCTTTCAGAGAGGTCCCATTCAATCAATCTGCTGGTCATGTCAAGCCCTAGCAACTACATAATAGTCTCGACCGTATTTTTAAGATTGCACTTGTGGCAATCCCCCCTTTTTAACATATAGATGCTAGAAGGCGGGGACTGAGGCTCAACCACCAGTGTAATGAATATAAAAAACAAGATTTGACACTAACCCACAAGGGTTGATATGACATTAAATCAAATAACCAACACGCCAACCATGAATCTTTCTTGAAAGGCCTTCCTTCCTCACCAGGGTATGGGCCTGGTTAAATTTGCATTGAAAACATGAAGTGGACTATACCGAAACTTTCCCTTTCAAACTATTATTGATGTCAAGGGAAAAACAAGGGCGCATACTGCTTGACAAGGACTGTCGTTACAACAGTTGTCAGAATGAGCTTTAAGGGAGCATTTTAAAGACTCCAGCTCCAGATGTTTTCTCTAGGGTTTATATTTATCCAACTCCACCGCCACGAGCTGGATGCGAAACAATGTCAATTACAAGTAATTTAACTATATCTGTCCATGGAGTGGGTATGTATGCGTATCTAAAGCTCCGCCGATAGGGAAAGAATATATATATATATATATATATATATATATATATATATATCTTATTATAATGGAGATTGTGTGTTTTTCTGTCTGTAACCGAAACTATATTACTATACAAATCACAATTCCTTTTGTTATTTACATCACATTCTCCATGATTTTATTTTTATCTAAACCTCAATTATCAATAAAATTGTCTTACATTATTAATACTGTTAACTATGTCTACATACTAACAGCATGCAATTATATTTATATATACAACAAAATAGCGCTTTACAATGTGAACGGGAAGGCTAATTTGCATATTAATATTAAAAAATCGAATTTAATAAATATGTGCTTAGTATTATTGATTTCTAACTGTTTGGTTTTATTTTAATGAATATAAGCAAAGATCTCTTCAATGAATCTTAAATGAAATCCACTAACAAGATAAAATAACTGTCATTTTATTCTTTACTGCCTCTTATAACTAAATACTTAAATTCGAAAAAATAACAATGAAAGACGAGAGTGATGGAAGAGTAAGTTTCAGTTGTTCCATTTTTTATCATACTCCCTCTGTTTCAAATCTTTTATTATACTCCCTCTGTTTCAAATCTTTTTATCTGTATTCTTATTTAGTTTCATTAGCATTTCTAATTTAATACGATATTTCATTACATTAAAACATAAATACTTGCACCCGGAGGGTGCATATATTTGCTAGTATATATAATGGAGTCGCGTCTGTTTTAGTATGTACGTATGGACTTATGAATTAGAAAAGATATATAATTGAGTATTAAAATCGCGCATACATTTTATATGTTTATAACAAAGAAAAATACTAAATTTAGTTTTTGATTTTTACTGATTAAAAGTGATTTTATCACTTTAATTCAACGAGCAATTAAGAGCTGAATTAATTTTTCTTTTTATATGTACAATAATTATTTTTAGAAAAACAAAATTGTATTTCTAAATACTGAGTTTAAGGTTACATTTAAAAAATAAAAAAGAGAAAAAATCCTAAAATAAACGAACATTGATAAACACGAATTCTTAGCAATTATTTTTAATTTGATAAGGAATTTGCTAAATCATTTTAATCTTACTCCTCTCTTTGCCCTTTCTCTCGCATTTCCTTGTGTTTCTAAAATCCTTTTAGGTCGGTCATGGACTAAGTACCTCTGCTAGTATCCCCCTTCTCTCTCTCTTTCACTCACTCTCTCTCTTTCGATATATATATATATATATGTACACAAACACACACACATATGTGTGTGTGTGTGTATAGACACATATATATATATATATATATGTACATACATATATATATACACACATATATATACATATATATTATATATACATACATATATATGTATACACACATATATATACATATATATATAATACATATATATGTATACACACATATATATTACATATATATATATACATACATATATATGTATACACACATATATATACATATATATATATATATACATACATATATATGTATACACACATATTATATACATATATATATATACATACATATATATGTATACACACATATATATACATATATATATACATACATATATATGTATACACACATATATATACATATATATATATACATACATATATATACACACATATATATATATATATATACATACATATATATATACATACATATAATATACATACATATATATATATATTATATATACATACATATATATGTATACACACATATATATACATATATATACATACATATATATATACACATATATACACACACACACAATAATATACACACACATATATATATATATATACACAATATATATTATATATACACACACATATATATATACACACACACACACATATACATTTATATATACATACACATATATACACACACACACACATATATATTTATATATACGCACATATATATATATACATACATATATATACATACATACACACACAAACACACACACACACACACACACACAAACAAACACACAATATATATATATATATATATATATATTATTAGATTATGGAATAATACCACGCCTCCATCTTATGTTTCTTTATTCCCTTCGTAACCTTTGTCCACATCCTGAAAAAAGTTTTCTATTGTTTTATTAGCCGTTCAGATAAACAGACTGACAGTAAATGCAATGGAGCTGATAAAAACACTTATGCATCTGTGCTACTAAAACATAATAAATTAGAGATGACTTGAAAACTTATTAAACTGTAATCAATACTGTTTATTTGCGATGCACAAACAACCTTTACTCGTAACAAAACTACAGTTACAGTTGACAGTTTCCGTCGGAAGTAAATGATCCGCGCTTAACCGCAAATTAACTAAACGGTTGTCGGCTTATCGTTGTTTTTGAAACAAAACAATAACAATCTGACCTTTTGTAGTTTGCTTGATTTCCTGTCTCGAGCCTTGCACAACCACCGAAAAAGAAGAAAAAACATTAACAACGACTCATTTAGCGACTAACTTGCATAGTTAAATATGCATTTCAGATCTTCAGTTGACTTACAGAAAATGGAATCGGCAAGGCGGTTTCAAATCCTGGCAGAGGCAGTTTATATTAATTTCGTGCAAATACCCTTGATAACAAAACTTCTCCGACGAACCGATCTTATAATCTCTTCTCTGCATTATTTCATTTTTTTATAACCCTGTCCAGTGGCAAAAGCTGCTTGGTAGCGGTAGGAAGTGGCAGTCCTGCTTTAGCTACCGAAACTGTGTTATCACTCCTAGTTGGCAGCTGATGAGGGCAGGATATCGCACGTGCTATCATACGTTGTATGACGAAAAAAAATCCTGGGTATGATGTTAAACTGCATCTAGTGGTGAAGTTACAATTCTGGAGCTGTGGGGAATGTGGAGTACCCCTTCATTGCCATTATTCATCGGTCCACTCTGATCCAGAGTGGTAGTACCTGTCAGGGTCCCATCTATTGGTTAAATAGATCAAAATAAGTTTTTTAAATTGTTTTGAAAAATTGAATACCCAACAAGAATGACTAAAACACAACTTATCCCGCACAAAATACCACATGAAGCTAGTTCGTTTAGAAGCTATTTATAAGGAAGAATCAGCCTTATTCCAGAATATATATATATTTACCAACACCCTCGCACCAGCAGGATGCGACACAATATCAATTTATTAAGCAGAGTTTAACAGGTATATATTCAAAATCTCCCTTCTCCTAGAATGGTTACCTAACAAAAGTTAAAGAGCCCATCTGTCCACCTATTATCCATAGCTGGAAAGACAATAGTTAATATCTTTCTCAAAGGCATGAGCGCTATGTGAAATGCAAACAGCCCCGTCCAGGATTTGAAATCGTCTCGCTTTTTTAACATTTAAAATATTACTTAAAAGATGTAACCCTAACCAGTGTTTAGAAACATTATTTTGTTTTTCTAAAAACATTTATTGTACATATGAAAAAAAAATTAATTCAGTTCTTAATTGTTTGTTGAGTTAAAGTGATAAAATGTATTCGTTTAATTTATTTTCCTTTTATCACTAGAAATGTAACAATAAAGAGAAGCTAAAAATTGTGACCTTATTTGTAGGTAGAACATTTTGTGCTTTAATTCAAATGAATATTATTCTTTTATTCTATGAATAATTTATGACTTTGTAGAATGTGACGAGTTCCAAAAATCAGTTGATTTTTGATAATTCAATTATATTGTTTAATCAGTAAAAATCAAAAACTAAATTTAGTATTTTTCTTTGTTATAAACATATAAAATGTATGCGCGATTTTAATACTCAATTATATATCTTTTCTAATTTATAAATCAATACGTACATACCAAAACAGACAACAGACTCGACTCACTTATCTCTCACGCTCTCTCTCTCTCTCTCTCTCTCTCTCTCTCTATCTCTCTATATATATATATATATATATATATATATATATATTATATATTTTTCCCTGTCGGCGGAGCTTTAGATACGCTTACATACCCACTCCATGGACAGATATAGTTAAATTACTTGAAATTGACATTGTTCGCATCCAGCTCGTGGCGGTGGAGTTGGGTAAATATAAACCCTAGAGAAAACATCTGGAGCTGGAGTCTTTAAAATGCTCTCTTAAAGCTCATTCTGACAACTGTTGTAACGACAGTCCTTGTCAAGCAGTATGCGCCCTTGTTTTTCCCTTGACATCAATAATAGTTTGAAAGGGAAAGTTTCGGCATAGTCCACTTCATGTTTTCAATGCAAATTTAACCAGGCCCATATCCCGTGAGGAAGGAAGACCTTTCAAGAAAGAATGGTTGGTATGTTGGTTATTTGATTTAATGTCATATCAACCCTTGTGGGTTTGTGTCAAATCTTGTTTTTTATATTCATGATTTGTTTAAGAAATGATTTTCAGTAACCTCATATTGGTATTAAATTGGTAGAAATAATGTTTATTAACTTCACTAGCAAATATATGCACCCTCCGGGTGCAAGTATTTAAGTTTTAATGTAATAAAATATTTATTAAATTAGAAAGGCTAATGAAACTAAATAAGAATACCTTGAAACAGAGGGAGTGAACAACTGAAACTTACTCTTCCATCACTCTCGTCTCATTGTTATTTTTTCGAATTAAATATTTAGTTAAAAGAGAAGTGAAGAATAAAATGACAGTTATTTAAATGGGTTCATTTAAGATTCATTTAAGAGATTTTTGCTTATATTCTTTAAAATAAAACCAAACAGTTAGAAATCAATAATACTAAGCACATATTTATTAAATTCGATTTTTAATATTAATATGCAAATTAGCCTTCCCGTTCACATTGTAAAGCGCTTATATTGTTGTATATATAAATATAATGCATGTTTTTAGTATGTAGACATGGAAATGTGATGTCAATAACTAAGAGAATTGTGACTTGAGTAGAAATATAGTTTCGGTTACAGACAGAAAGGCACACAATCTCCATTATAATAAGATTTGTATTAATAAACACTGGTGGTTGAACCTCAGCCACCGCCTTCTAGCATCTATATGATAAAAAGGGGGATTGCCACAAGTGCAATTTGAAGAATACGGTTGCGAACTATCATGTAGTTGCTAGGGCTTGACATGACCAGCGGATTGATTGAATGGGCCTCTCTGAAAGCCCGTCAAGCCCAAGTCATGGGACCACATAGTACCCAGCTCACAGTTCTCTCAGCAACCACAATCCTGTTCTCATGCATTACGGATCCCCCCTATAGTCTTACGACTATAACAATTTCACGGCGCCCCGTTACTATATATGACCTTGGACCAAACTAAGCTGGGGTTGAGAAATGACAAAGCGAGCAGTTAAAAGGTTAATTCGCTGAGAAACCATTGATAAGAGAGAAAACAGACTAATTTCCGAATAAATTTACCTACTCCTTTGCACAAGTAGGATGTGACACATGGTCATCTTTTTAAGCGGTATTTACCAAGTTTGACTAGATGCCCTATTATCCATCCATAGGTTGTTGGAGAATAGTTGGATGCACCTCTTTCCAAAGGGAATGGAAGCTATGCAAAATGTAAACCGCCTCATCCAAGATTTGAATTTTAAACGTTGGGTCCATTTTCGGTAATCCTTAACCTTTTCCTCGTTTATTCCTACCATAAAATAAACTGAACCCTCATTTTATGCCCATGTTTTTGCAATAAATGTTTTATTTTTCTTGCACCCGTTATTTTGCAATACTAAATATATTTTCTTTATTTGTTAAAGAATGAAGAATAAAGAAAATATATTTAGTATGGTAAAATAACGGGTGCAAGAAAAATAAAACATTTATTGCTAAAACACGAACATAAAATGAGGGTTTATTTTATGGTAGGAATTTACGAGGAAAAAGTTAAGATTACCTCATTTTCTACGACTATAACAATATCATCACGGATCTCTACTATATATGACCTTCGACCAAATTAAGGTGGGCTTCAGTAATCTCTCAAAATGAACGGTTGAAAAAGTTCGTTGAGAAACTATTGAGAGAGAAAACACCGTTATTCCCGAATATATTTACCAATCCTTCCGCACGAGTAGGATGTGACACAAGGTCAATTTCTTAAGCAAAGTTTAACAGGTTTGAATTTTGAGTTTTCCTTTTCTCAGACTGGTTGCCTAACCCAGATTATATATGACCTTGGGCTATATTAATCTAGGCTAGAATAATGACTCTTACAACGAGCAATTAAAAAGTTGAAAAGCTATTGATAAAAGAGAAAACAGCCTCATCTCCGAATATATTTATCAACACTTCCGCACGAGTAGGATGTGACACATGGTCAATTTCTTAAGCAAAATTCAACAGGTTTGAATTCTAAGTTTCCCTTTACTTAGACTGGTTGCCTAACCAAGGCCTCTTGACCTTGGGCTAAATCAAGTTTAAGAAATGACTCTCAAAACGAACGGTTAAAAAGTTAGTTTGTTGAGAATCTATTGATCAAAGAGAAAACAGCCTCATCTCTCGAATATAAAGGTATTAAAAGACACTATCAAATAGAGCCCAGATTAAAATTTAAAAGAAATAAAGAAGAGACAAATTTGTAACAAATGACTGACAGACATCAGTTTTGTACAAGTTTATACATATTTCATTAAACCTTTCTTTTTATCCGACTGATGCTTTATGAGCCGGTGTTTCCCAAAATAGTAGCCAATCCGGAAGATTTATTCTTGAAAAATCTCCCGAGAATCACTACATCAGGCTTTCGACAGTTTTTGGCAGCGAACACAGAACCCAAAGATGATTAGTTGTTAAAGATATTTCACTTATAGAGTTGGCACTCGAAGTCACTTTAATCTGAATATCTCAATTGTTTTAAGTCTTTCCATTGATTACTATTGTTGTTGTTTTTCTTCTTCTTTTCTTTTACCTTTTTCGCTTTAATGTTTTTTTGTTTCCTGATTGTTTTTTCTGTTTTGCTTTTGTTTTATTAATAGACGTAAGCCGAAGGTTTTTTATTTTATTTTTTTTTATTTTTTGGCCGCACTCATATCTAAAGAAAAAAAGAATGAAAATGAAAGAAAAAAAAAGTAAGAAAAATAAAAGAATGAATCCAAATTCGTTTTTAGAACATGGTATTATAACATTTTGTCTTTATTTTTGTCGACAGCTTATTTTGGACTGCAAAACAGCGGTGTGCCTCATTAAACAAAAACGTGGGTCCTTTAATCTGACAATCAGCCAAAAAAAAAAAAAAAAAGAATTGCCGGTTGGCACAAATATTTTTTTATCATATTGTGGTAGGGGGGCTCTTGCTGAGCAAAGCAGAAGCTCTTTCTCTCTCTCTCTATCTATCTATCTATCTATCTCTCTCTCTCCTCTCTCTCTCTTTCTCTCTCCCCCTCTCTCTCTCTCTCTCTCTCTATTCTCTCACTCACTCTCCATCGATCTCTCTCTCTCTCTCTCTCTCTCTCTCTCTCTCTCACATATATATATGTATATATATATGTATATTTTAGCTGTGGGCCAGTTGGCATAAGGGAGTATAATTATATGTATGCGAGAAAGCGTACGTAATGTTGTGGACAATCCTGTGTCCTTCATCGACACAAACTGTTTGATATTAGAATCTGAATTTGAGCATGTGCGGAAGTGGAACTGAACACTTGCTTTACATACATATAAAGATGTTCTTTTTAATTCAATCTATATCTAACGTACTGAACCCTGACAAAAGCCGAGCTGGCCAAGTCCGTATTTTCATAATATACAACTTAGTGTAGGCCTTTTGAAGTTGGTCTTTTAACGTTGAGTTATGCGCGAAAATGCCCGAAAGACATATTAATATAGAATAATCCGTGTATGGCTGGTTGATTGGTTTTTACGGCATGTCAACCATGTCAAACCAAAGACATTTTGTTATATTCATTCTTGCTGAGTAATCAAAAAAATTAAACCAATTTTTTAAAACACAATTTTTAAAAACTCATTTCTTCTATTTAACCCATATATGGGACCATTACAGGTATTACTACTCCGGGTCAGAATGGACCTGGGAGTAATGTTGATGAAAGGGTGCTCAACACTCCCCACGGCTCCAGAAATGGAACTCCACCACTAGATGCTGTATAACGTCATGCACAGGACACTAAGACCCTCAGCCACTGCCTTCTAGCACATATGTTAAAAAGGATTGGGGTTTGCTATAAGAGCAATAGAGATTAGAACAATAATATGGGTACTAGGGCTTGACATGACCAGCGGATTGTTCGGAATGGAGCCTCTTCGTACCGCCGGATAGTGTAAGTAAGGGCCAAATTGGAGTGTTGCATGTCATGGACTGCTCAGTCACTAGGATTTCGTCCTTAAGCATCACGGATCACCACCCATGACCAACAGCTGAACCCTTTGGGGGGGGGATTCTACCACTCTGCAGAAGGGTAGTCGGCACATTCTACAGCCACTGCCGACAGGGTGGAATCCATGTATGCTCCATATACTCTTATACTATATTCGTGGTGTATCCCTCTGTCTATATGCGTGTATGTCCGTCCGGGATGCAATTGAAAACAAAGCTCTGTACCAAGATTAAACAAAATTATAAGGGATAGAATTTTACATGGAATCTAGAGCTGGTATTCATATTCATCCACACGAGTAGGATGAGACACATGGTCAATTTTTTAAGCGACGTTTAACAGAGTTGAATTCTGAGTTTCCCTTTACTTAGACTGGTTGCTTAACCAAGGTCTCTTGACCTTGGGCTAAATCAAGCTTGGTTTAAGAAATAACTCTCAAAATGAACGGTTAAAAATTTAGTTTGTTGAGAATCTATTTATCAAAGAGAAAACAGCCTCATCTCTTGAATATAAAGGTATTAAAAGACATTATCAACAGAGCCCAGATTAAAATAAGATATTCATTTGGTTTTAATAAGGGTCCAAATTACAGGCTGTGGTATGAGAAAATTGGAAAATAATAGGTGTCGTTTCATTCAAAAAATTCTAAAGCTCCATTTTCTTTTATTGTTCTACGACGTGTTAGATAAAAAAAACCTATATTACATTTTCACAATAAGCACATAAAGCGATAGGCACTGCTATCCAATGGTGATCAATATACGATTTTAAAAGTGAATACTTAAATTTAGCCGGATACTGTATAACCCGGGATCATACTAGTATAAATCATGCTAGTATAAAATATTTAGGTAGTCCCAAAACTGTGAATGATTAGACAGTGTTCCTAGCCATTGTTCGCCCTGTCGGCTGGGGTGCATTAGAATGCACCGACTGCACCTTTGCAGAGGGGTAACACTCCTCCAATGGGGCCACCTGTTGGCCGTGAATGGCGACTCGTGATGCTTAAGGATAGAGCCCAGGTGGATGAGCAGTTCATGACGTGCAATACTCCACTTTGGCCCTATCTTGGGCTAGACGGGCGATCGGAGAGGCCCCCTCGATCAATCGGCTCGTCACGTCAAGCCCTAGCACCTGTATGATTTCCCTAACCCTATTGCCCTTATGGCAAGCCCAAACCCCTTTTTATTATATGGGTGCTAGAAGGCGGTGGCTGCGGGTCTACATATCCTGGGAATGACGTTAAGCTCTATCTGATGGTGAGGTTCCAGTTTTGGAGGTTTGGGGAATGTGGAGCACCCCTTCATCACCATTGCTCCCTGGTTCACTCTGACCCTGAGTGGTAGTACCTGTTAGGGTCCTATCTATGGGTTAAATAGAAAAATGTATTTATAAAAAAATTGTATTATCCATTAAGAATTGATTTATTTCAAAACTTTATCGGCATTAAATGACCCACTGAGGTTGATATGCCGTAAAACAAACCAAACCAAACCTAGCCATAGTGTCTACTCCGGCTTGAAGACTATCAGTTGAGCTCGGCATCTGACAGTTTGGTTTGTCACCTACACGACATCGGCAAAATCATCCGGTAAAAATTAGTAAAATATTGAAAAACTTTTTATTCGTCCTAGGAAATTAATTATCGAAAATTTGAGAATCGCCATCAATATTGCAATATTCTTCAAAGTTTTGTAATTATTATTTCTGAATACACGGAAGCAATTCACACAGTGTCTGATGATGAATAACAAGTTTATCAATAAACATGAAAATACTGAGAAAATAATACGTCTTATACACAAATAATTACGGTAAATATAAGACGTATATTTATTTTTGAACTGCAACATATTCATATTTTTGGTGAAATATTTTCAATACTATACAGCAGAGTTTTTCAACCTTTTTCATCTCACAGCACAATGAGTTGGGTAATAAATTGATCGAGGTACACCATCAGTATATAAACATTTAATTATTTTATCTTTTAAATTTTAAAACAAAAGGAATAGTGAAAATGTGCTACAAGTTTAAAAGAAAGCAACGTAATTTTATTTCTGAAGGTATATTTTTAATCAATTAAAACAAAAAACATTAAAGTAATATAATAGAAATGTCAGGGGATGATCAACCGTCCTCAACACTCATGGCAAACCCACGGAAGTTTCACGGTAGACTAGTGTGCCGCGGTACACCGGCTGAAAAACTTTGCTATAGAGCTTGGTAATAATAATATCTAATAACATCTGTTTTAATTGTACTAGCAAAATAAAAAAAACGCCCTCTAGGCGACGTAAAATAAATATTGGATGGGAGTTGAAAATTTAATATCAGAGAGTTTGTATCATAAGTAAAGTAAAATCATCAAATTTATTAAAGGAGTAAAAAAATAAAATAAATTTATTAAAGGAGTAAAAAATAAAATATTTGAAATGGAAACTTAGTTCTGATAACATTTAATATATATTAAAATAATCTTCTACCGTATTAAGCTCATGAAAAGTATTTCTTCCAGTTTGTTGATACCCATGAAATCTAGCATAAATATCATTTCTACGAATTTTGTCCCGGGTATAACGCTAAACAATATCTCGTAGTGAGATTTAATTTCTGGAGCTTTGGTTAGTGTGGAGTACTCCTTCATTGCTATTGCTCCGCGGAGCACTATGACCCGGAGTAGTAGAACCTGTTAAGGTACCATCTATGGGTCAAAGAGATCTATTCGCAAATTAATGAAAAGGATTTCTATCAATTTGTTAATATTCTTGAAGTTAAATAATCTAACATAAAAATGATTTCTATCAATACAATTGTACACATTGAGTCAATGAAAATTATTTCTCTCAGTTTATAAGAACAAACCAAACAAACTACAAAGATCCCTTACAAATCATATATACAACCTCACAAAACAACAACAACAAAAAAAAAACAATGTTTGGCATTAAATAGACCAGAAACGTGGATACTCAATTAAACAAAATAACAAACTAGCATAATTAATTTTATCAAGTACTACACACGAAAATCTGACAGAAAAATATTTCTACTAATTCATTAATACAAATAAAGTCAAAGAAATTACACAACACACATACACACACACATATATATATATATATATATATATATATATATATGTGTGTGTGTGTGTGTGTGTGTGTGTGAATTGGCATTAGATCACCAACAAACGTTTAACATTGGGAGTTTAACAGGTATAGATTCAAAATTTTCCTTCTCCTAGACTGGTTGCCTAACAAAAGTTAAAGAGCCTAATCTGTCCACCTATTATCCATAGCTGGAGAAAGAATAGGTAACATCTTTCTCAAAGGCATGAGCGCTATGTGAAATGCAAACAGCCCCGTCCAGGATTTGAAATGGTCTCGCCTTTTAACATTTGAAATATCATTTATAAAATGTAAAATGCCATTAAACACCAACCAACCAACCAACGAAACAAACATCCAACCATTAACATTGCAAATTTGCGTCGGTAAATAGAACCCCCTTTGATGTTAGCAAAGAGAGACTGTTTTCGTGTGAGGTAGTTAAAAGAATTGACAGATATTGACATATCGGCCAGGTGCCTGAATCGGGCAAGTATGTGTTTTAACACAGCAGTTTCCTTTGTTTACAAAGTATTTGGGGACTTCCCCATGAATTAATCATGTACTTGAGTTACGGTTTGGTTTCATCTGTGTCCCTTAACGCTGTTGAAATGTATTGATCTGGTTAGTAGATTAATGACCAATTTCTTTCTCTATTCCCATTGTTCCAGGAGAGAAAAAAGCTGTTCTTTTTTTCACGTGCACGTCGCCATATTCGGGACGGCATGACCGAAAATAAGATGAATTTGTGGTTAGAAAAAAACTGATGTGTATCCAGCGCTACTGTTTTACGAAGCTTCAGATAAATGGCCATTGAAATATGTGTTTGTTTCTTTTAGTGTGAGTTTGTTTTAACCGCAAGATGGCTGCAATGTTGGGTGAACATGTCCGTGCGTTCGTCCGAATTTTGTGTTTCAAAACATTTTTTGAAAAATATAAAGTATTATCTTAAGTCATTGTCAAAATGCTATCGGGTTGTGCCCCTCTGGCGTATTGGCTAACGTGCTGTACTGCGACATCGTAGTACGCGAGTTCGAACTCCACTCGCGCTATTACGATCCCTTTCAGACTTGAAATACTATTGGAATATAATTCTGAAATCAAATTATAATTGCTGAAGTCAGTATTAAAATTTACGAGGTTGGTTTTCAAATCAGAGCTGAAATTGCTGAGATCAATCTTAGAAATTCTTAAATCAGGGTTAAAATTGCTTAATTCAGTCTTAAAATTGCTGATATTGCTGAGATCCCTCTTAAAATGTCTGAAATTAGGGTTAAAATTGCTGTGGCCACTCCTAAAATTGCAGAAATCAATCTTAAGATTTCTGAGGTCGGTCTTTAAAATTGTGAGGTCGGTCTTAAAATTGTTGAGGTTAATCTTGATATTTCTCAGGTCAATCTTGATATTTCTCAGTCACTCTTTAAAATTGTGAGGTCGGTCTTAAAATTGCTGAGGTTAATCTTACTATTTCTGAAATCAATGTTAAAAAGATTTTGAACACCAAAGTCAAACTTCAAATGGTGGAGAACCCTCGGTGAGAATTGAACTCATTGAAAATGTATTTCTAGGGAAACTTGCTGAATCTACGATACCGACATTACCATCTAAGGGCTTAAAATTAACTATCAACAGATAGTTCTCTTTTTATAATTTATTGGACATCATTCATCTTATTCTTTGTTGTATCCTTTTAAAAGCGGCTAAAATTCGATTAAAGTGGTTGGCAGTTGTACTTGCAAAAGGCGTTACCAACATAAGAAATGAAAATAATGACTATCATACAAATATAGACCTTTTTCATTTCATTATGTAAACATGCTTTTCTCTTCTTAAATTGAAATATGAGCTTATGAACGTCATGTGCCTGACGTGTGTATTTGTATATACATACAAAGTGGGCGCGCGTGGTGTAATGGTTAGCGTCGAGGGACATGGACACGGCGAGACAAGTTCAAATCCTGGATGAGGCTGCTGGCATTTCACATAGCGTTAATACTATTAGGAAAGATATGAATCCAACTATTCTCTCTCTATCTATAGTAGGGTTCATTAACCTTTGTTGTAAATTGACCGTGTAGCGCATCCTACTTGTTCGTACGGTTTGGTAAATAAGGATACTCTTGGGAAATGCATCGATCCAACTATTCTTCCTTCAACTAACTGCAAAATAGTAGGACCGACGGTGCTCATTAATCTCTGTATCACGACCAGAGTAGGAGAAGGAAAACTCGGAACTCAAAACTGTTAAACTTCGCTAAAGAATTGACCTTTGGTAGCATCCTGCTCGCGCGGAGGGGTTGGTAAATACATATACATAAATATTAC
This sequence comes from Doryteuthis pealeii, assembly GCA_023376005.1. Classification (NCBI taxonomy): domain Eukaryota; kingdom Metazoa; phylum Mollusca; class Cephalopoda; order Myopsida; family Loliginidae; genus Doryteuthis; species Doryteuthis pealeii. The sequence continues at coordinate 15,352,656 of CM042137.1, forward strand.
GATATATATATATATATATATATATATATATAAAGTGTATTTTGGCAGCATTTTCTCTCTTAAAATGTTTGGATCTCGAGTGACGATTCCTGTCGTACGAGTTTCTGTTCAATTCTTTCAAGGTGTCTGGCCATCTTTTTGGTGTCAGGGGGGGAACTGGTGTAGTAATCCACCAAAGGTGTCTCTACAATATATATATATATATATATATATATATATATATATAATGTATAAAAATAAATATTTTTAGAAAAACAAATAAATGATGTTATAATTCGCTTTTTTTTTTCTAAAAATATTTATTTCATACTGTCGGATTCACTTCCATTCACTTTTATATATGTATATATATATAATTTAATATACCAAACATGTTGGTAAACCCTTGCGGTAAGAAAAAAAAACGACAAATAGTTTGATTGTAAAAATATACTACAAACATCACCCGGGGAAAAATATTTTTTGAAAAAAAAAAGAAAAGACCAAATTAGTCGTACCAACCGAAAATAATCGGTTGATACTATAATATTTGGCCAAAAGAAAAAAATTATATATACATGAAAAATATATATATAAACCACCAGGATTATCTAAAGCTAAAAAGTAAAGATTGCTCAATACCTAAGTAGAGCAAATAATAAAGTTAAACCTAATGAATCAGATCTACCTACTAACAGTTGCGCATAGTAGCTCATCAGGGCAAAGATCTGAGCCTGAAGAGCTACTATGCGAAACTGTTAGTAGGTATATCTGACTCATTAGGATTAACTTTATATATACATACATATATATATATATATATATATATATATATATATCTTATTATAATGGAGATTGTGTGTTTTTCTATCTGTAACCGAAACTATATTCCTACTCAAGTCACAATTCTCTTAGTTATTGACATCACATTCTCCATGATTTTATTTTTATCTAAACCTCAATTATTAATAAAATTGTCTTACATTATTAATACTGTTAACTATGTCTACATACTGACAACATGCAATTATATTTATATATACAACAAAATAGCGCTTTACAATGTGAACAGGAAGGCTAATTTTCATATTAATATTAAAAAATCGAATTTAATAAATATGTGCTTAGTATTATTGATTTCTAACTGTTTGGTTTTATTTTAATGAATATAAGCAAAAAATCTCTTCAATGAATCTTAAATGAAATCCATTAACAAGATAAAATAACTGTCATTTTATTCTTTACTTCCTCTTATAACTAAATACTTAAATTCGAAAAAATAACAATGAAAACGAGAGTGATGGAAGAGTAAGTTTCAGTTGTTCCATTTTTTTTATTATACTCCCTCTGTTTCAAATCTTTTATTATACTCCCTCTGTTTCAAATATTTTTATCTGTATTCTTATTTAGTTTCATTAGCCTTTCTAATTTAATACAATATTTTATTACATTAAAACTTAAATACTTGCACCCGGAGGGTGCATATATTTGCTAGTATATATATAATATATATATATATATATATATATATGTGTTGTATGTATGTGTGTGTGTGTGTGTGTGCGTGTGTGTGTTTGTTTTTAACCAGCCTGTATATATATAAGTGTGTGTGTGTTTATGTGAATTAATATGTGCATAAGCTTTTTTTTTTTTATAACATCATTTTTATTATTTTCCTCTCTTCATTATTATACAAAATTCGCTTTGTCGACCAGGTCAATGGTCGCTTTTTGGTTCGTTTCCGTCCTTCTTTGATCTTCGGGTCCCGAGCCAGACAGAACGAACGAAAGCCGAAGTATTCTGTTTGTTTCAGCGCCAGCGCGACCTGAGTGGCGGGTTGTTGTCGACGTCAGCACCGACACCAAGGAGGTTACAAAAGCGGTTCGCTGAAAGAGTTGGGGAAATTGAAACGACAATCATTCACATTCAGAGTTTTATAATCTCCACCTTTTCCCAGTCAAACAAGAAGTTACTGGATATTTTTATGCTTCAGTTTTCTCTCTTATTCCCATTTCAAAGCAAAAAATGTCGCGCGAAGGCGACAAAGCACAAAAAAAATAAATCTGTAATATAAGTGTGGTTGTTTGTTTATTTGTGTGTGTGTGTGTTGTGTGTGTGTGTGTGTGTGTGTGTGTGTGTAGTATTGCGTGTATATATACGTTTCTGTATATATGTTTGGAGGAATCCTCAGCTCAATTTCATATCCTGGACCGGTTTGTGGTAAAGAAGAACAGTTTTCTCGTTTATTCCTACCATAAAATAAACAACCCCCATTTTATGTCCGTGTTTTTGCAATAAATGTTTTATTTTTCTTGCACCCGTTATTTTACAATATTAAATATATTTTCTTTATTTATTTTAATATTCACTTCAATGTGTATATTCTGAAAGTTTTTTTATTTTGTGAGAATGGTTAGGGTAATTTATGAGGAAGTGCGTCCCGGTCTCCTGCTCAGAAATTGCTACCCGGTGACTATTAAAATAACGTCCCCAGCTATGTCGTCTCGGCCGTGTTACTTGAAAGAAAACAACCAACTTAGGGCGTTAAATGTATTTTAGAGGGGGTGCTTCTCTTTTGATGGAGATGGGTGGGTAGATATATATAAACAAAGTAGAAAATGAATAAATTGAGATAGATAGATAGATAGATAGATATCCATTTTCATATCTAAACAAAAATTACGACAAATTTCTATAAATAAACAAGAATTACGACAAATTTCTATAAATAAACAAGAATTACGATAAATTTCTATAAATAAACAAGAATTACGACAAATTTCTATAAATAAATTTCTAAACAAATTGCGATAAATAAATAAGAATTACGATAAAAAAGAGAAGTCTCCCCCCCTCTAAAATACATTTAACGCCCTAAGTTGGTTGTTTTCTTTCAAGTAACACGGCCGACATAGCTGGGGACGTTATTTTAATAGTCACCGGGTAGCAATTTCTGAGGCAGGAGACAGGGACGCGCTTCCTCATAAATTACCATGGTTAGTTTTAAATTGGGGGTTCGTTTTTAAACTTCAACTTTTTACTCGTAAATTCCTACCATAAAATGCCCAAACCTAATTTTATGGTAGGAACTTACGAGTAAAAAGTTGAATATTTCCTTTTGTTGTTGCTATTTCTTTTCTTTTTGACTTTGGTACTCTAAAAAAAAGTCAGATTTTAACCATCGTCGACGAAAAAACAAAATTACGGTCATAAAAGGAGGACCCAATTTATGCCTAAATAGTAAAACGAGCACCCACTTTAAATCTAAACATTCTCACAAAATAAAAACTTTTTATATACACATTGAAGTAAATGTGAAAATAAATAAATAAAATATATTTAGTATTGTAAAATAACGGGTGCAAGAAAAATAAAACATTTATTGCAAAAACATGGACATAAAATGAGGGTTCAGTCTATTTTATGGTAGAATAAACGAGAAAACTGTTCTTCTTTACCCGGTTATTTGTGTTTGACTTTGTATTGATGCCTAGAGAAAGCCACAAATCCATCTGTTTTCTGCCCAGTTATGTGTAAATAGTTGGGCAGACCGGGTTACTGAGCTTTTGGTTCGGTAAACATTTAGGAAAAACTATGAATTTAATCCAACTTTACTCCGCTTAAAAATTGACCTTATGTCACATCCTTATCGTGAAGGAGTGTTTGGATAAAGACATATCTATGTCATCTCTGGTGTAAAATTCCTTGTGCATTAATTATCATTATTTCACTCCTTGAGATTTTTTCACACCAGTGCTAGTTGGTGGTCTTTCTCTGCAACCTGAGTGATAGCAAGAATTCTCAGCTCCAGGCCTCTTCAGGGTATTATAGCCTATCTTAACTATACTATAGTCTGGATGGTCTTGATTCTTGCTCTAATTTTCAATTCCTCCCACCTTTTTTTTCCAAAGCCTTTTGGGACCGTTCCAACTACAACTGGTATCACCGTCACGCTCATGTTCCACGGTTTGGCTGAACTTGCAAATCGGTCGGAAAATTAAAACATATTACAGGGTGACCCAGAAAAAACAGAACCCAAATTATTTATTTATTTTCCATTAAACTAACCCTAAATCCCAACCCTAACCCTAAACCTCCCTAGTTAAAATTAACAGTTTTATTAAAAAGTTTGTTCTGTTTTTTTCTGGTCACCCTAATTTTCCGACTGATTTGCAAGTTTTGCCCACAGTTTTTCCATATTTATTATTATTATTATTATTATTATTATTATTATTATTGCTTTTGTTGTTTTCCTTGCAAGTTTTTCACACCAGTGTAAGCTGTTGGTCTTTCACTGGAGTCTAAGTGACAGCAAATCTCTTCAGATCTCCAGGACTCTTCTGAGTATTTTAGCCAATCTTAAAAATGATGTTGTCTGGATTTTCTCAATTCTTCCTCTGATTCCAATTCCTTTAATCTGTTTTTCAAACTCTTGGAGAACGTTCAAAGGGCATCAACTACAATTGGTATCCCTCACATTCCGCTGTTTATTTCAATTCTCCTGTAAGATCCTGAAATTTGTCTGCTTTTTGGTTTTCTTTCACCTTCACCCTGTGATCTCTTCGGACTGCAAATTGTACCAGTTGAAAAGATCTCTTTTTCTTGTTAATCAATAGAAGGTCCGGTTTTCTGGGTGGGATAAGGTGATCCGTCTGTATCTCACGTCCCAGAGAGTTTTATGCGTTTCATTCTCAAAACGATTGTGGATTGCGCATATACCGTTTTGTTAGATGGTCAAAATTTAGTTTCTTGCACAATTTCCAGTGGATCATCTTTCCAACCCACTCGAGCCTTGGCTTGTATTCTAGTTATGAATTCTTATCTCCTTTGCTTACGTTTAGATTTCCTTTTGATAGAACAAAAGATCTATTCTGATGAAACTATTCCTATAGTGAAACATGTAAATCTAATATTTCCCTGGTCTTCTTTTATTACTTACAACAATGGTCATATATATATATATATATATATATATATGTGTGTGTGTGTGTGTGTGTGTGTGTGTGTTCACAGAAAGAGATGATATAATTCTTTAAATAGGCTCGCATTCAGGTTACATCTATGTATTAAGTAAAAGCAATGGAAAATGAACAAAAAAAAAAAGATTATATTTTCAGGCTAAAATCTCTGAAGTCACCGTGGACACCAAATACGATATTCTATTAAAGATGAAGGCTACAAAAAAACTGAAACCTATTGACAATCTTCTTTATTTCTCCCTCCCTCCCCTCTCTCTGTCTCTTTATATCCTGTCTGTCTGTCTGTCTGTCTCTATACATGTCCCTCATATATTGTATACATATTGTATGAACGCTGGCATACATGCAACCTTCTTTTTCTGCTAATGCATTTCAGTATATATTGTATTTACATGATTAAGTATGCACATACATATACATTAAGAAATACTGTGAGTGTAGCAATAGGCTACTATACAATGTTTGTTGTATGTATATACATCTAAATGTATGCATATTATTATTATGTATTATATCTACTTTTTGACATGTTAAAATATGCATGCACATTCGGATATACAGCAATACACACACACACACACACACACACACACACACACACACACACACACACACACACACAGAGAGAGAGAGAGAACTTGGATGGAAATAGACTTAAGACGATAAACTAATTAGAATATTGGATATATAATTAACATATGTAATTGTTGTGGGCATAGTAAAATATATATATAGATAGATATGAACTCAATTATATCGATATAAATATAGTGAGATGGATAGATAGATAGATTGATAGATATAAACTCAATTATATCGATATAAACACCGTGAGATGGATAGATAGATAGATAGATAAATATAAACTCAATTATATCGATATAAACACAGTGAGATGGATAGATAGATAGATAGATATAAACACAGTGAGATAGATAGATAGATAGATTGATAGATAAATATAAACTCAATTATATCGATATAAACACAGTGAGATGGATAGATAGATAGATAGATAAATATAAACTCAATTATATCGATATAAACACAGTGAGATGGATAGATAGATAGATAGATAGAACTCAATTATATCGATATAACACAGTGAATGGATAGATAGATAGATAAATATAAACTCAATTATATCGATATAAACACAGTGAGATGGATAGATAGATAGATAGATATGAACTCAATTATATCGATATAAACACAGTGAGATGGATAGATAGATAGATAGATAGATTATATAAACTCAATTATATCGATATAAACACAGTGAGATGGATAGATAGATAGATAGATAGATAGATAAACTCAATTATATCGATATAAACACAGTGAGATGGATAGATAGATAAATAGATAGATAAATATAAACTCAATTATGTCGATATAAACACAGTGAGATGGATAGATAGATAAATAGATAGATAGATATAAACTCAATTATATCGATATAAACACAGTGAGATGGATAGATAGATAAATAGATAGATAAATATAAACTCAATTATGTCGATATAAACACAGTGAGATGGATAGATAGATAAATAGATAGATAATATAAACTCAATTATATCGATATAAACACAGTGAGATGGATAGATAGATAAATAGATAGATAGATATAAACTCAATTATGTCGATATAAACACAGTGAGATGGATAGATGATAGATAGATAAATAGATAGATAGATATGGAGGCAATAATACATGAATACAATGCGATAGATATTAAAAGAATATTACAAATCCTAGATAGATAGATCGATAGATATTCGAGAATGCAAATATAGGCATGAACATAATGAGATAGATTTTTAGATTGACATCAGCACAATGAAATAGTTATGAACACAGTGATATATATATATACATATATATATATATATATATACTATACATATATATATACATACATATATATATATACATACATATATATATATATATATATATATACATATATATATATATATATACATATATATATATATATATATATATATATATACATATATATATATATATATATACATACATATATATATATATATACATACACACATATATATATACATACATATATATATACATACATATATATATATATATATATACATACATACATATAACATATATATATATATATAATACATATATATATATACATATACATATATATATATATATATATATATATATACATACATATATATATACATACATATATATATATATATATATATATATATACATACATATATAATATACATATATATATATATATATATATATGACAGATAGAAGATATATGATTATAATACGATATATTATATATATATATATATATAGAGAGAGAGAGAGAGAGAGGAGAGAGAGAGAGAGAGAGAGAGAGGTGGGAGAGAGAGAGGTGGGAGAGAGAGAGGTGGGAGAGAGAGGTGGGAGGTGGGAGAGAGAGATCTAATTATGTATTATTGACCGAGCACCGCCTCTGCATTCCATTACTTATACATATCTGAACGACTCCATATTTATATTGATGCATGTATCTTCATACTTACGTAACTATAAATATATGCGCCATTACGTTATAACTTTGAACATACACATACATTAATAGTGAAACTTTCCTTGCGTTGATAACCAACCACTTGTACACAGTATCACATTTCACAACAAACAATTTTCCGAATGACTGCCTGAGGTAAAAACATTCCCCAATAATAGATTTTTTGTTCATTCTTACACGTGAGTCTCTATAGATATACATATATATTTTTTTATTCTGATATTCTATCTCTTTCGGCCTTTCTAGTCTTTGAATCCATTACTTAATGCAGTTTGCTATTTCTTTGGACATGTTGAAAAATAAACACCAAGTGGTTTCTCATCAAGATAAACCCTGGGTGTTCCCGATTTGAATTTGAAACAATATATGGACGAATAGAGTCCCACAAATAGCAATCGGATAAGTAATGTAAACAGCATGGGGAGAATGTTCTTTCAGGTTCACTGGTGTCGATAAGGGTTCAAATCTCGCCTCAATCTTTAATTTCATATTTATCTTCAGAAAAAAAATCCAAAACAAATACGTTAAATGAAATGATTTGTTCTATTATTTCAGTATTAAAGTAAAGACTCATGTATTTGTCGATCTTTAAAACTTTAGGAAAAATGGACTTCGATTTATGCATGAGCAGAGATCAGTTAAATACCACCAGTTAAGAATACTAGAAAATGCGCAATAATAATATTGATAAGTTGGAATAATATTTTGTTTAATTAAAAAAAATCTATCTGCTGTTTATCACAAGTCGCTTCTGTAATCATTTTTATGAAGGTAGGGACAACACTGACATCAGTTATAAAAAGGCAAATGAATTAACTGTGATGTAATGGTTAGGTTTGGTTTAGCTTATTTGTTTAATGGCATATCAAACATTCATGGGTTAATTAATGTGTACAATATAAGTAGTGGTACTATTTAACGGTAATACTTTTTTGGTACGATCAACTGCCTCACGCTCGAGTCCAGCCAATTAGCAGATTTTTATATCTTTGAAAATCTTATTTTACTTTTAAAACGTAATTTTTTTAGCTTAGAAAATTGAAAGTTTTAAACAAAACAACTTTGAATCATGTAAATTTAAACATTTTTCTTTATTGAATATGCACGAATCATTACATTCTTTATTTTTTTTTTTTTAGAAATCAAACAATCATTTCATGTTTCCCTTTCAATTTTCTAAGCTAAAAATATTACGTTTTAAAAGTAATAAGATTTTCTTCGTGGTCGTACTTTTGTCTTTATCAAGAATAAAAATCTGTGGGCATGGCTAATTGGCTGGACTCGAGCGTGAGGCAGTTGATATTACCCACTATTTAACCTATATTTAGGAGATGAAAGTTCATATCATTTCCAAGGGTTTTAATCCAAAAGTGAACGAAATTGTGCGACTGGAGTTCCAATTCGCTAACTGAAATGTTACAGCACATTGGCCACTACGCTAAGAGGATACTCCCCGCGTAATGGTTAGCAAGCTAGTCTCACGAAATAAAAAATACTGATTAGCGAGTTCGATCCGTACAAGATGCACCATACTTCTCTCCTGGCACCTAGCACAGAAGCCTCAGCTTCTGATCCAGTGAGTAAAGTAAAATAAATCATGGGGTTCCAGTGGGGTGTTGTCACAGGCAGCACCAATCCACACGCTTAAAAGGGGCAAGGCCAGGTTTATTGCCTGGTGCTTGAGAAGTTTTAAAATGTGTATGCCGATGTATCATGCTTTTTGTACTGGCTATTGCACAAGGTTAGGTTTGTGTGCCCCCCCCACTACGCTGAAAAGACCTTGTGTTAATCAAGCCTGGTGGGAGGTCAGGAAAATATATACTGCTCTCATCGGACAAATCTAAGCTATACGTCAGAAAGTGGAGGCGCCTGATGTAATGGTTACTGTCTTAGGAAATGAACACGACGAAACGAGTTCAAATACTGAACAAGGCTGTGTACATTTTCACATAGCACTAATACCCTTCGGAAATGTATGAATCCAAATATTCTCCCTCCAGCTATGGGTAAATACTAGTGCAGACTGAGCTCTTTAATCATAGACAATCGGTCTAGGAAACGGAAAACTAGATTTAACTCTGTTAAACCCGCTTAAGAAATTGACTAGTCTTACATCTTATAGATGGGTTGGTAAATATACATATCAGTCAGAAATCCCGCCCTGTCGGCTGGGACGTTAGAATGCACCGACTGCACCTCTGCAGAGAAGTAAGACTCCCCCAATGGGGCAACCTGTTGGCCGTGGGTGGCGACCCGTGATGCTTAAGGATAGAGCCCAGGTGGATGAGCAGTTCATGACATGCAATACTCCACTTTGGCCCTATCTTGGGCTAGACTGGCGGTCGGAGAGGCCCCCTCCAATCAATCGGCTGGTCACGTCAAGCCCTAGCACCATATTGCCCTATTGCCCTATGGAAAGCCCCAGCCCCTTTTTATCATATGGGAGCTAGAAGGCGGTGGCTGCGCGTCTACATGTCCTAGGAATGACGTTAAACCTCTATCTGATTGTGAGGTTCCAGTTTTGGAGGTTTGGGGAATGTGGAGCACCCCTTCATCACCATTACTCACTGGTCCACTCTGACCCGGAGTGGTAGTACCTGTTAGGGTCCCATCTATGGGTTAAATAGAAAAATGTATTTAAAAAAAATTGTATTATCCATTAAGAATTGATTTATTCTCAAAACTTTATCGGCATTAAATGACCCACTGAGGTTGACATGCCGTAAAACAAAACAAACCAAACCAAATATTCTCCCTCCAGCTATGGGTAAATACTAGTGCAGACTGGACTCTTTAACCTTAGTTAGACAATCAGTCTAGAGAAGGAAAACTAAATTTAACTCTGTTAAACCCCGCTTAAGAAATTGACTAGTCTTACATCTTGCGGATGGGTTGGTAAATATACATATCAGTCAGAAAGCAGGCTGAACCGCAATCTGTATTTGAATTTTCTCTTTAATATACTGCCTTGTAGGTCTTCCATACCGTTTTTGTGCTTTCCATATTTCTGCTTTTCTGTGATGTTGTCTGTACTAACACATTGCGGTGTTTATTCTATCGATAATCTAAGTTACTGTGTTTACCGTCTTGCAATCCATATTTCCCTGTGATGGTAATGACTGTTTTTCTTTTTACCGTTATTGCTTTTAGTCTGGTTCTTTTCTTGCTATTTCCGATAAAGTCTCCATCGTCCGCTTTTGATCCTGTTTGGTGTCTGCTTTAGGTTCACCTTAGAAGTCTTCTATTTTCTGTATTTTATCTTGTCATGCTTCTGTTTTCTAAGTCATCCTTTCTTCACGTCTAATTTCCGGTTTTCTATCCACCAGTTCTAGATCTTAAAGACATCTTTTCAGCTTTTCTTCCGCCTGGCAAGCCGGTGTCTGCGTTGTTACTTCGTTTGTTACATACGTTTACTTATTAGTTTTGTTTATGATGGGTCACATTTGAAATAGCAGTACACAACTAATTTGTTATTTTTCTGCACCTTATCTGAATTTTTATTAAAATTGAATAATTTGTTGACTTTTTGAATATTTTATGAAATATCACATCATTTCTTTTTTTTTCAAGAATATTAAAGCAGATAATAAGCATCTGATGTATAGCATTATCAATTCCCCTTTCTTTCTTCACTTTTTTTACGTTTACTTATTAGTTTTGTTCATGATGGGTCATATTTGAAATAGCAGTAGACAACTAATCTGTTATTTTTCTCCACCTTATCTCTTCTGAGTTAGGCCTGAAGCATTTAGATAAGGAAAGGGTGTCTATTGTGGACCATACCCAGGGATCAACCGGAACAGTAGCTATGTGATTACAGCCGTGTATCTTGTTAACAAAAAGTGATCATCTGCGGGCTATGAAGCAAAAGAATACGTTATATGATCCACGTGATTATTTCAAATACCGTTATCTATTATTTCCAATCTCTCTCTTTCTCACTTTCTCTCTCTCTCTCTTCACACACACACACACACACACGCGCGCGTGTATATATATATATTATATATATATATATATATATATATAGTGACCGGTTTTGTTCAGTCGGTAGAACATCTGCCCAAAAATCACAAGGTTCCGGGTTACATACCGGCCCTCGCCAGCATAGCACAGGTAATCGGGTCTGTGCAATAAACTGGGGAGATGGTGGTGGTTGTGGCGCTCTACCTCACGAAAAACAATCTCCCTGGTCTAGCGCTAGCAAAAAGGGGATAGACTTACACATTGTTCGGCTGATACCGACAATAAGATATGCCGCCAACTTTCGTCATATATATATATATATATATATATATATATATATATATATATGTGTGTGTGTGTGAAGAAGAAAAAGAAGAAATAACATCACTTAATTTCTGAGATAATGAATTATCATCATTGCTATTATACATTGATTTATCTAAAGAAGTGGTTTATCAACTACTGTAGACCGGAGTCAGAATGACAGATATCAACCTTGTTGAACAAAGTAATTGGGTGTATTAACGCACACGTTAGGTAAGATTTCATACAGCTGCTTTCCCAGGACTCTCACTTGCCACCCGTCTCTACCGGTCATCACCTCTGGCAAGTCCTCAGCACGGCATCCAGTGTCCATACAGAGCTGATGAATGTAAAATTTTGCTAGATGACCAAAACTGGTGTGATCATGTGTAAGTTTTCCCAGGAGAACGTCAGTAATGTTCATCCTTACTTCTTCAGAGGTACTCATTATGTCTTGTTCGTCTTACTTGGATGCTTTTTGTAATAGAAGATAAGTGGTCGTATAGCTGCTCTTTTGTGAGACGAAACCTTTGACCAGGAAAGAACAGATATTACATTTAACACTAAAAAATGATTGTTTTATTGGTCTAGTTGATATAGGTGTTGATTAAGCATTACAGTATAGTCCATGGGTCAGGAAGTGGGGCAAAGAGGAAGAAGAAAAATAGCAACTCAAAAATGAATTAAAAAACAGAAAAAATTAAGTAATGCGACATATACCCTAACATGGAGTCCTCCGTGGCATAGTGAGTAACGTGTTGGACTGGTACATCGTAGTAAGCGAGTTCGAACTCCAGTCCCGCTATTGTGTTCACTTTTGAACTAATGCCGTCGGTGAAGGTATAAGTCCACTCAACCCAGCTATGTGTTAGATATTACCATTAATGTTATTCTAAAAGGTTGGTTTTGGCATTTAATAACTCACGAACGTTGATATGCCATTAAACAAGAAGAAAAACCAAACCTATATTATCAAATGGATTTGGGGTCTTTTAAAGGTTATAATACACTTGGGAAAGGTATAAATGATTTTCGGACTAATATCCCTGGAAAAGATACGAACCCTTCATCCACTCGGCTATGGGATAAATATTACCACTACTGTTATTCTACAAGGGTGGCTTTGGCTTTTAATAATCTGTGAAGATTGATATGCCATTAAACAAAGAAATTAAAACCATATTCCCTAATAGATAGAGGCTATGATAAAAATTTACCCCCTTGTACGGTGTAAACGATATACCTCAGAATTCTGTGAACACTATGAAATACAACGCCCCCTGAAGAAGGGTGAAGGGCAGAGCATTCGAAACTTCGAGGCTATAACAAAGAAGATGAAGACAACTTTTCGAATAAATCAGTATATAATGAACATAGTTTATATTTGGCATACTCTATAATTTCAATTTCAGAAAATTATTTTTTCATTTAGTAGAAATAATTGGCTTTAGTAAATTGGAAACTTTTAATGGGAAGTTATTTTTTCACCCAATGTATGGTTGTGGGGAAAAGAAATTCACAAAACTCGTTTCGTCATCCGATACTACAGTTGCTATTCTAAGAATAAAAAGAAGGAACAGTTTCCTGTAGCAAAGAAAAATAACCGGAAACGCTATCCACTTCTATCTAACGGATTCAAAGAACCACAGCAGCAGCAGCAACAGCGGCATTACTTGTTGTATTATAATTGTTATTACAATTGTCAAAAATAGTACCAAACGCGTATTTTCCCACCATTTAAATAATGCATAGCGGACGCCTTCTCCCCCTCTCTCTCTCTCCCTTTCTCTTGTCCCCTTCGTTTTAACACTCTCATATTTAGAAGTATATATTTAGATGTATGTATCCTATTGTACAGGGTGGTTTAGCTCAGTCGGTAGAGCACTTGCCTAAGAACCGCAAGGTTTTATGATCGATACCCGGCTCTTGCCAACTCAGCATACGAGTAGCAGAGGGATCTGTGCGGTAAAGCGAGGAGCTGATCAAGGTGTGGCGCTCCACCTCAGACACAGAAACAATCTCCTTGGTCTAGCGCTAGTGAAAAGGGGATAGACTCCTTTGCTGTATGGCTGATGCCGACTCTAGGCCACTCCGTCGACTTTACTATATATAATATATATATATATATATATATATATATATTAAGATAGTGTAGACATTTAGTCAAAGTTGAGCGAGCAACTGACAGTTACTCATCGCCTTTGAATCTATTTGTACGCTATCCTAACTTAAATACATATGTTCTATCACTGAGAGGGGGAACTCTTAATTCATAAATGTCAAACCGTCTGGGGTTACTTACTGCCTAGATGTTAGGAATTTGCATGCATTGTATATTTAGATTTTGAATAGTTTTTTTTTAAATTTTGCACACAGTTATATGTCATGGTTTGATTTGGTTTGTTTTGTTTTACGGCATATCAACCTCAGTGGGTCATTTAATGCCGACAAAGTTTTGAAATAAAATTCATTCTTAATGGATAACAGATTTTGTTTATCAACTCATGTTTTTCAATTTAACCCATAGATGGGATCCTAACAGGTAATACCACTCCGGGTCAGAGTGGACCAGGGAGCAATGGTGATGAAGGGGTGCTCCACATTCCCCAAACCTCCAAAACAGGAACCTCACCATCAGATAGAGTTTAACGTCATTCCCAGGACATGTAGACCCTCAGTCACCGCGTTCTAGCACCCATATGATAAAAAGGGGCTGGGGGTTGCCATAAGGTCAATAAGGTTGGGGCAATCATATAGGTACTAGGGCTTGACGTGACTAGCCGATTGATCGGATTCCGACCGCCCGTCTAGTCCAAGAGCCTAAAGTGGAATATTGCAAGTCATGAACTGCTCATCCACCTGGGCTCTATCTTTAAGCATTACGGTTTGCCACCCACGGCCAACAGGTTGCCCCATTTGGAGGAGTCTTACCCCTCTGCAGAGTTGCAGTCGGTGCATTCTAACGCCCCAGCAGACAGAGCGTAGTTATATGTCAAGTATTTTTATTGAATTCAAGGGCTCGTGATGTAATGGTTATCGTAATTGGAAGTATATATAATCAAAATTAATTGTAATATAAAGAGATGTTCACAAAGTAGATCTTCTTCAGAGAGATTCAATTTAATTATCAGTTAGATGATGTTTTGATTAATTTAGAATGTTTCCACAGTTTATTAAAACTCAGAAATTGAAAAAAACAAAATTCCTGATCATTTTACATTTTTAGATTAAGTTGGAACATCACCTTTCTTTTACAACTTTATTAAGAAATTTATTCTTTATTATGAAACAGACAGTAATATGAGCAAAGAAAACGTATATAAATTTGGTAGAACTCCCCCATTTCTCTCTCCCTCTCCCCCTCTCTCTCTCTCCTTCTCTCTCCCCCTCTTCTCTCTCTGTTACATACCCACTACTACACACATACAATAACCCGTGGAAGGGCATAATGTAATACTTACCGTTGTAGGAAATGACTCGGCAACACGAGTTCAAAATCCTGGATGAGACTGTTTGCATTTCACATAGTGCTAATAGACTTTGGAAAGGTATGAATCGACTATTTTTCCTCAGTTATGGGTAAATAGTAGGGCTGAATAGTCTCTTTAACCTTGGTTAGGCAATCTGTCTAGGAGAAGGAAACTCTTAATTCAAATCAGTTAAACTCCGCTTAAGAATTCACCTTTCACAACTCCCCCTGTGGATAGCTGTACTGCTTTGATATACCTATATATATTATTATATTATTATATATTATATATATATATATTATCTTCTTATATATATATATATATATAAGTGTATTTTGGCAGCATTTCTTTCTTTTAAATAATGTTATGTGAAACTCTAGTGACGATTCTTGTCGGACGAGTTTTTGTTTGATCCTTTCTAACTGGCTGACCATCTTTTTAATGTCAGGGTGGAACTGGTGTAGCTTTCGACATGTCTTTCTGCCATCTTCAGGTGTGAAAATGATGGAATGTTTCGGTTGTCTCGCTTTTAAAACAAGCAGTAGCTACTGTTCGTTTGAACCCAATACCAATTCCTACTACCTCCCACTACCAATTCCTATTACTTCCCACTACCAATTCCTACGCTACTGATCGTTTTAAAAGCGTGACAACCGAAACATTCCATCAGTTTCACACCGGAAGATGGCAGAAAGATATGCCGAAAGCGCTCGAGAAGAAAACGTGGATTGCTACACCAGTTCCACCCTGCTATTAAAAAGATGGCCTGACAGTTAGAAAGGATCGAACAAAAACTCGTTCGACAAGAATCGTCAGTAGAGTTTAACACAATATATATATATATAAAATGATGTAAAAATATCCAATATCTACAAGTAACAATATAATGTGCAATGTATCTTCTTCGTTAACTCTGTAAAATTCACCTTGTATTCTCTTTACTTATAAAGTTTTTTTGCTTTAAGCTTAAATTTTGATATACTTGAAGAGGTTCTTTCTCACAAAGTAATTCGTTTATATTTATTTTCCTTTTTAACAGTAATTAATAACCAATTTATACATTGAAAGTTTTAATTTATTTTGTTTTTTAATGCAAATTCAAACTTAGCAAACATTAAAATATATAAAACATTTTTGTCATTTCAAAAGAGTTTTAAATGTTTTCTTCCGAAAATTAACTATAAAATAATACAACAGCTTTATTAATTTCAAATGATGGGCTGCAAGAAATATACACATGAAGAAATAATTTCAAAACATTTATGAATTGTTTTATGAAAAAAATTTTTAAATTTATTTTTTTTAGCTGAGTTTTTTTTTATTTAAAAAAATACCGTATTTTTAGTTGCAAAAGCAATTAAAAGCATTTAAAGTTTTAACGCATTTTTTGTTTTACAATTCGGTGTTTTTCCTGCAAGAAAGTTGATGTCTTGTGAAGTTTGAAAAAATATTCAAAATTTCCTGAATATTTATACACCTCCCCCAAAGAAATGAAACAACATTAAAAATGCAGCATTTCAGAAAATTAAATGAAGGGAGCCTGGGAGCGGTACTAAAATGTAATGTAAATATTTCAACAAAAATTTTGTAAAAACAAATCATAAATAATTTTATATATTACTCAATACCTTCCGAATCCCTTGATAAAATCTGATTATCATCTGATATTTTAAAAGCTTAATTGAATAACATGTTTTTTTTTGCCACGGAAAATCACAAGAAACTCACCTACATTTATTTAATGTTTACTTTTTACGCAAGGTAGCATTCGCAATAACGAATAATTTAAATAATTCAAAGCGCGTGCTATCTTAAAACGTATGAATAAATTTTAATTAATTCTTCTTTTCAAAATGAGTCTAATCTCATGGCGGATTCAAATATGAAATGAAATTATAAGTCCTCACATTTGATTTTGATAAAATTTTATTTGAAAAATTCAAAATGATCTGGCACCATCATTCCTGGAAACTACTTAAATTTTTATAACCTTTTTGGATTCATTCTCATCTTCATCAATTTTCATACAAAGTAATAATTGTTTGCTTCAATATCCTTTAAGTCATTGATATATATATATATATATATATATATATATATATATTATTATTATAATTATTAGTGTGTGTGGTTGGCACTATTATACTTGAAAAAGCAGTAGTAATCCAACGTACAGTGTTATTAGAAGAGTGCTCAATATCTGTGATAGAGCGTTGATATTAATCTCAGTATTAATCGCACAAAACATATGTAACCAAGAATACCAAACACAAATACGCATATTCATACGCACACACGCGTGTGGATACAATCATAACATCACAGTCTTCATGCATTTTCATGCGCACGCGCATGACAACATACGCACATGACAACATATGCACACGCACAAACAAAAAGCGCATTCAACATCACGTAAACATGTTAACAAGCAACACGAGAATACAGTTCATTTAACCATTTATACCATTTCTATCATTTAAAAAAAAACATTTCGTTTACCTGACGAATGCATTAGCAGGAAACCATTGGTTGTAAATATTGTTCTCATGTAAATAAATAAAAGCTAAACCTTTTATTTGTTCATTCATCTCTCTCTCTCTCTCTCTCTCTCTCTCTCTCTCTCTCTCTCTCATATATATATATATATATATATATATATATATATATATATATATATATATATATATAACTGTGTATATATAAGAGGTTTGGCGAGCGTAAGTTCGTTCGGGTCTCGAACCCGGCCAGAGGTAGCTGCTAAAATGGTATAACTGCACATATGAGAGGTGATACCTTGAAACACGTGTCTGTAGTTTACTCTATTATACGATCCCAATTTCGGTTGAGCACTTTATTTAGAAGGGATTTAATTGCAAAATTCACCGTATTCGGCGTTTAGCTAAGACTCACTTTGTTTACAAAGTTTGAGACCTCTAGGTGAATTCATTTCCGCTTAGAAATGTAGCGATTAAATAGCCTGCTATACTTGGCAGCTGGCTGTGGCCGTATGGGTAAGAGGTTTGGCGAGCGTAAGTTGGTTCGGGTCTCAAATTTTTAAACGTAGCTTAACAGTTTTAAATTCACACATATCCGTTTTCTAAACTGTTTGCTAAACGGAGGTTAAAGAGCCCAATCTGCCCTACTATTTACCACAGCTTGATGGATAATTGGATGCATACTTTTTCCAAGGGCATTAGCGCTAGGTGAAATGAAAACAGCCTTATCCACAATTTGAACTCCGGTCAACGTGTCGATTTACTACGTCATTGATATAGTTTATAATAAGTTGAGAGAGATAGATAATTTTTGTGCTACTAAAAGACCTTGTGTCAAATATTACTTACGCTAGGAAGTTTTAGTCGGTTGGACATAGTTTAACAATTCCTTTCGTATCTTAATGTTTAAAATAACCAACAGGGTTATGGTGCTGTGACTTAATATTGCAAAATATACGACTTGACGTATGTTTCTCGGGAAAGCAGCTTCATTTTATGTTAATTGCAATATCGATAACGTGAAGTTTAACGTGACATTTTAAAACAGAATTATTTGCCCTGAAAATAACCAGCATTTTACTTGAAAATTTATAATTCATTTGCCTCTAGTGGGGCCTGCAGACTCTCCCGATTCTTCACATAGTACGCATATATATATATATATATATATATATATATATATATATATATATACGTGTGTGTGGGGGGAGGGGTTGGGGTATTACAAATAAAAAAAATAAAGGAGAGAAAATGTTGAAATGGATAAAAATATTGAATGAAATGCCGACACGTGTTTGAGTCGAGAAGATGTTCTTGTACACATTGTATTCTATTTATGGTTATTTTAAATACACAATAAAAAAATAATTGAACATATGTAAAAAAGCTTTTTAAGTAAACAAGTTTTTTTTTAAAGTATACTGAAATATATATATATATAAATATATATATATCGGTTTCAAAATCGCATAAGCGAGAAACTGTCTATAAAAAGCGCTGCTGCTTCATGTCCAAGCTACTCTAAATATATTTTCTAAAATACATACTCTATCCAAGATCTCTCTCTCTCTCTCTCTCTCTCTCTCTCTTATATATATATATATATATAATATATATATATATATATATATCTTATTATAATGGAGATTGTGTGTTTTTCTGTCTGTAACCGACTATATTACTACTCAAGTCACAATCCCTTAATATTTACGTTCAAATTCTCCATGATTTCATTCTTTTAAACCTTCAGTTAATTAATAAAAATTGTTTACATTATTAATACTGTTGACCATATCTATACTAATAATGTGATTGTATTTATATATACAACAAAATAGCGGTTTACAGTTTGAACGAGAAGGCTAATTTCATATTGATATTAAATTTCATTTTAATAAATATGTGCTTGTATTATTGATTTATAATTGTTTGTTTTATCTTAAAAATATAAACAACAATCTCGTGGATAAATCTTAAAAGAATTTATTTACAAGAAGAAATAATTGTAATATTATCCTTTCTTCTCTATTTAACTAAATAGTTAAATTAGGAAAATTTACCAATGAAGAGGGGAGTAAATGGAAAAGATGGAATAGTTAGTTCAAAGTTGTCTATTTTTGATTATACCCCCTCTGTTGCAGATCTTTTATCTGCATTCTTAGTCAGTTTCATTAGCCCTTCTAATTTAATATATTTTATTATATCAAAACTTATATACTTGCACCCGGAGGGTGCATATATTTGCTAGTATATATAAAGTGTTTTGATCTGCTTAGTGTCTGAGGCAGTAGGATATTTCACACGTTGGTAATAGAAACTAAAAGCCAACATTTCGAATGCTGATTTTCCTGTTAAGCAGTGTAATCTTCTCTTAAAGAGACGATTATTTTTCAGTCTTATCTATGAAGACATTCGTATTTATAAACTGTTTGGATTTTTTTCGTCATAATGTCTCAGCTGTGTTGATTATTAAAAAATGAAGTTTTCTTTTATTCATGATGTTGAATTGATATTTGCAGACAGAAATTCAATAGAAAGTTCAAAGAAGAAAATTAGAATTAATTTCTATTTCTAAATGGATTTGGTTGTCTCGCCTAGTATAATGTTTTGCAAACCAATGTCGCAAACCATTGTTTGTCGTCAGTTAGATTCTTACTTAGAGCCCTAATTGAACTATACATAACCTAACCCTGACTAGTAAAATTTGATCCTCCTTACTATGTAAGTTGGAGGCACCTGGTGTAATGTTTATAATGAATGTTGAAAAATGGAAGTGAATCCGACAATATATTGAAAAAATAAATAAATAAAGGAAGGAAAATGTTGAATGGATAAAAAAATGTTTATTGGAATGCCGTCACGTTTTTCCACCGAGAAATTGTCCTTGTACACATTGTATTCTATTTATTATTATTTTAAATACAAAATAAAATAAAATAGTAATAATAGAAAAATATACAAACTCTTTTTTCAATTTTTTCAACACAATGCTTATAA
>CM042137.1:15375923-15443417 GCA_023376005.1 Doryteuthis pealeii
TAGGTAAAGTAAAGTCGTCGGGGCGGCCTAATGTCGGTATCAGCCAGACTACGAGGGAGTCTATCCCCTTTTCAATTGCGCTAGACCGAGGAGATTATTTTAGCATCTCAGGTGGAGCGCCACACCTACCATCAGCTCCTCACTTTACCGCAGAGATCCCTGTGCTACTCATACGCTGAGTTGGCGAGGGCCGGTATCGAACCAAGAACCTTGTTGTTTCTAGCCGACCGCTCTACCGACTGAGCTAATCTGGCCCTTAGAATGGGCTTTCGGTATTAAATAACCCGAAAAGGGTTGATATACCGTACCCCGAAAAATTGCAAAGAAACTTTCATATCTCCATCTTATATCTACACCATCGGTGAAACTACTAGGCATCCTGGGTATAACTCTAAAGGACATTAATTGGTGAGACTCCAGTTCTGGAGAGTGTGGAGTCACTATTTTGTGGTTATCGCACCCATGTCTATTCTAACCTGAATTGGTAGTACCAGTCCAGCCTATGGGTTAATTAGATCTGTTTGAATTTTATTGATATGTGTATGTATTTACCCATCCCCTTCGCACAAGCAAGATGTGACACAAGGTCGATTTTTAAGCTTAGTTTAACAGGTTTGAATTAAGAGTTTTCCATCTCCTAAGTTGGTTGCCGTACCTAGATTAAAGACCCTAGTCTACCCTACTATTTACTCATAGTCGGATGGAAAATAGTTGGATCAATTCTATATCGATAACTGTATTAATATTTGTAGGAATTCTAGACTTCTTGTTACGGCAAACAGTCTAGCTGAAAAAACTCTGAATTCAAATCAGCTACATCTCGTTCAAAAATTGACCTTGTGTCACATCCTGCACATACATATTAGTACTGGATAAGAATACGTGAAACCATACAACTGCGTGGAAATTATATTTATCTAGTCACGCAAAAGCTTTTATTGTTTACAAAGGATTATTATTTATTTCTTGAAACTACAATTGCTGGAAATGCGTAGAAAATTTTTATTCATATTTTTACATCTAAATCATTGTTTATCTTCTCTTAAAATTGCATATGTTAAAGAAAGAGAATTTCGAGAGCTTTAGAGATTCATGCTTTTCAGCCTTCCGTAATTATTTTTCGACAATAGTTTCCTCAAGACAAAGTAGCCTATAACATCCCGTGACCAAAAACAAAAGATTGCTTGGTAGTTTTTAAACTAATTATTGATTAGGAACGAGAACTAAATCAGTTACCAAATTTGCACAGGGACGTGTTGATAGATAATAAACAGACTTAAATAGATAGATATAGAGATAGAGATAGATAGATAGAGGGATGGAGGAAGAGTGGAGGTATTTGAACAGATTGATTGATTGATTTTAACGGCATTTCAGTCCGTCTAGGGTTATTTTATGTCTAGATGTTAAGGAATCGTAGTCATTGTATGTTCATATCTATTTTTCTGTAGTTGTCTCAAGAGTTTTTCATGTACACGCTTTTATTAATTAGTGGTGCTCGTTCGAAACGGTTTTCGTTGTAGGAATTGGACTCAGTTACCTGGGTTCAAATCCTAAACAACGATGTTTCCAAAGCGTCGATACCCCTGGGAAATGCATAAATCTAACTGTTCACTCCATGGGTAAATAGTAGGGCAAACTGGGCTCTATAACTTAGTATGGCAATAGGTCTAGGAGAAGAAAAATTCTGAAATAAATTAACAGACGTGGAGATGGATGGTCTCCGTCAGACTAATAGTGCCCAAAACATGGAATATGAGTAGCGCCCCTATGATAAAACAGATTGCGGGATAAACCTACTTATCGAATACAATCAATTTTTAAACCGGATTATCCCTCATATATGTGACTCAAACAGGTCCTACCACATCTTGTCAGAATAGGCATAGGAATAATGGCAATGAAGACGTACCCCGCGCTACTCACATCTCTAGAACTGGACTCTCACTATCACAGGTAGTTTAGTATCATACCCAGGACAACCTTTTGTGTGGAGTGTCTTACCCCTCTGTAGAGGTGCAGTCAGCGTATTCTACAGCCCCAGTCAACAGGTCTATTTATATTTTGAAAAGTAATTGTACAATTCGTCCCACTAATAATTTCCAGTTCCGATCCAGATAACCTGTCATATAGGCGAAAATGTATTTTTTATTATGGACTCTCTCGTCGATTTTCGACGCATGAGGGTTCATACATACAATGAACACCACACAGTGATTTGTTTATAGTGGTGAAGGCTTGTGTTGGACCATCCACACTTTTTGACACAGTCGATAGGAAAGAATTGGTGCATCAAGGGTTGCCACAAACCCAATCAACGACCGACCTCAGGAATTTTGAATTCAGAGTTATCCTCTCTAGACTGGTTACTACCAAGGCTGAAGAGCCCAGTCTGCCATCCTATTTACCATAGCTGGAGGGACTTTTGAATTCAGTTTCTCTCCTAGATGGTTACCTATCAAGGCAGAAGGGCCCAGTCTGCCCTACTATTTAACCCATAGCTGGAGGGTGAATATATGGATTCATACCTTTCCCTTTTATATTTTGTAATTAATCATGGTCCAGTTACTTTTTATACATCTTCAGAAATAATTGTAATATGACAGTGTCATAATGGTCTATGAATAATTATCTTTGATTTTATTCTTGAGATATCCTTTTGTTGTCATTAATATTAAGCCGCTCTGACGGCTGGGGCGTTAGAATGCACGACTGCACCTCTGCAGAGGGGTAAGACTCCCCCAATGGGGCCACCTGTTGACCGTGGGTGGCGACCCGTGATGCTTATGGATAGAGCCCAGGTGGATGAGCAGTTCATGACATGCAATACTCCACTTTGGCCCTATCTTGGGCTAGACTGGCGGTCGGAGAGGCCCCTCCGATCAATCGGCTGGTCACGTCAAGCCCTAGCACCTATATGATTTTCCCAACCTATTGCCCTTATGGCAATCCCAACCCCTTTTTATCATATGGGTGCTAGAAGGCGGTGGCTGCGGGTCTACATGTCCTGGGAATGACGTTAAACTCTATCTGATGGTGAGGTTCCAGTTTTGGAGGTTTGGGGAATGTGGAGCACCCCTTCGTCACCATTGCTCCCTGGTCCACTCTGACCCAGAGTGGTATTACCTGTTAGTGTCCCATCTATGGGTTAAATAGAAAAATGTGTTTATAAAAAAATTGTATTATCCATTAAGAATTGATTTATTTCAAAACTTTATCGGCATTAAATGACCCACTGAGGTTGATATGCCGTAAAACAAAACAAACAAACAAATTAATATTAAGTTATCTAAACAACGTACAAACCTGTTCAATCACCATGTAACACAGAATCATTATGATACTAATGTAACTCTATAGGAAGAAGTACAGAAGAGTAACAGTGTGTATTACGAAGGTTATCAGCCTGTCACAAATTTGATGTTGGGCTACATTTATTGTTAGAGAATTGTCTAGAAAGCGTCATTTTCTTCCCTCTTAAAGCATTGGTCCATGATTAACGTAATTATTTTCAATGTTTGCCATCGTTTTTGGTGTTGCGCGACAGATAAACAGCTGAAGTTTGGAAATAACTATTTCGAGTAAGTGTCACGTTCAGTTGAGGCTTAACATAATGTATGAATTTTATATACTTCCCCCCCTCTCTCTCTCTCTCTCTACATATATATTATATATATATATTATATTATATATATATATATATATTATATATTGTGTGTGTGTGTGTGTGTCTGCCTCTCATTCCCCCTCTCTCCTCCTCTCTCTCTCTCTATATTATATATATGGAAAAATATTTTTTCATATATATGTGTCGTATCAACACTTTAAATTGTCGTCCCAAAACTTGTCTCCTGACATGATCTAAGGTTGAAACTAGTTGAGAACAATAAAAAAGAAGACTAATTATAAATGAATATTCCTATCTGTTTCATAACGCATTTCTCTCTCTCTCTCTCTCTCACACCACTCTCTCCCCCCTCTCTCTCTCTTTAAACTTGGTTTGGAAATCGCATAGGCGAGAAACTTTCAGTTACCAATCGCTGTTGTCTTCATATCTTTGCGACCTAAACTTAAATATACATGTTCTATCAATGTTATTGATCACTCTTTATTTATGAATATAGCAACTTATATATATCATGCCAGAATCTTTCCTCAGTCCACTCCAAGACTCTGGCCTTTCCCAAAATCTGTAAGAGTTGAATGATGGCTTTATTCTGACACGCTGACCTATAGCGAGTTGGGAATTCATAATTGTTCTACGACTCGACTAATTGTCATACCAAAGTTAGTGACTCTAATCTACTACTTTAGCCACAGCTGAGAGTGAAATAGATGCATTCATGCCTTGTCCAAGGACGTTAGGGTAAATTTAACACAAACAGCCTTGAATATAATTTCTGATTCAATTTTCTTGTGCAGATAACGATTATGCCACACATAAAGAAGCATACGCACACACTCGCGTGAACATACACACATACGTGATGAACTGTTTACGTTATTTTGAAATTTAAACGGATTAGTCAATCCAGTTCAGAAAATCATATCTAATCATCTTAGACAGAGAATGTCACCGTTCTGGCAGACAACATAATGAAATTATACAGCTAGAAAAACGCTGTTAGAAAAATAAAATATTCTGGAACATGAAGGTTATAAAGGTGCCCGCAATCACTAAGAATCTTGGAATAGTCTCAAAGAATGTTGCAAAGAGCAAGGAAAATAAAATGAAAAACGAAAATTTAAAACCATCAAGATGGCGGTACAGGAATATAAAAAAATAGTCTATCTTGTATAAGGGTGTATAAACTAACTGTCGCACGTCAATTCCATAATCCATCTAAGTCTCTATTGTCTCTGTTCTTTGACGGTCTCTATTGTCTCTTTTCTGTTCAGCAAAGACATACGTTTTCATCTCTGTTTTCGGTCTCTTCTGACCCGGTTTTTTTTTACAGTCTCATTAGTTTCTTTTCTGTTCACAATGATTTACTTTTTACTCACGTTCTTTGAACCGTGAGTCCTGGAGACCTGAGGAGATTCATCATCAGACTATAGTGAAAGACCACCAGCTAAGGCTGCTATGAAGATCTCGCAATGCGTGAACTAATCTATTAATAATGGAGATTCGCTTCCGGTTTTTGTCACTACTTACGTCACACTACCTAAAATCGTCATAAAATAGAATAAATTTGAGCATGCAATGTTAGACAGTCTTCCTTGGTGTTTTAAATAAGTTTTAATAAATATATACCTGGCATTATCTATCTATCTATATATATATTGTTTTATTTTAATATATATTTAAAGTTATCATTTAAAGTTTCCATTTAAATTTTTTAATTTTTTACTCTTTTAATAAATTTATTTTATTTTTTACTCCTTTAATAAATGTGATGATTTTACTTTACTTATGATACAAACTCTCTGATATTAAATTTTCAACTTTATTTTACGTCGCCCAGAGGGTGTTTTTTTATTTTGCTAGTAATAATAATTATTATTTGAAGAAGAGAAGAAGAAAGTATGGAGTCAATGGCGAAATGTTAATTATATAATGATTGAATGCAGCAAACTATCACAAAGGGAGTACAATAATGGGCAGGAAAGGTGATCAATTGAGAATTTGACAAGAAATTAAAATTTCACCATGCTACTAAATGATATATGCACAAACCGGAATCTGTCCTAGAGAATGAGAAACAAAAAACTGTGAGACTTTGAGATACAGACGGACTTGTTGTCACCCAGAATCGAGTGAAAGACAATCAACTAACGCCCGCACTGTCGGCCGGGGCTGTAGAATACGCTGACTTCACCTCTGCTGAGGGATAAAATCCTGTAGGCCGTTGGTGGCGACCTATGATGCTTAAGAACGGAATCCTGGTTGCTGAGCAGTCTCTTTTTATCCTATGTATGACGTTAAACTGCATCTAATGGGAAAGTTTAAATTTCTGGAACTCTGGAGTGTGAATTATCTTCTCATTGCCATTACTCCCAGGTCCACTCTGACTTAGAGTGTTTGTGCCTGTTAAGTCTCATCTATGGGCTAAATAAAAAAATGAATTAAAAAAATGTTTGAAAAATTGAGTTTCGAAAAGAAATTCGAATACCAATCAAAAATGAATAAAACAAAACGTATTCAGCATAATGTAACCCAACAAGTGTTGAATGCCGTAAATCATACCAACAACCACCAACAAACCAACCAACAACCAATCATCTACTAATACTGGCGTAAAAAACTAAAAGTGTGAAATAATAATAATAATAATATAATAATAATAATAATAATAATAATAATAATAACAGTATTACTACAGTCATCGCGATTATCTCTTTGTCAACGGGCAAGTACTTTGTGAAAGAGAACACTCAACGACAATTGACAATAGGCATTTCACTCAAGGGAGATAATTTTTTTAGTGGCAGGCGTCCTTTCAGACATTCCATTCGCTTTTAGAAAGGAGCCACTGCTGAGATGACAGTCCGATAACCAAAGGCGCCTATTCTTTTAGTCACAAAGAGGAAGCCATCAGCACCATGTCTGCTGATTTCAAACACGTTTTCTATCAAGTTCGACCAGACGCCCGCAGAATCGTCAGAGCATACTTACATTTAGTGGCTTTTATAGTGAATGAATAAAGACGCTACAAGTAGTTCTTAGGTTTAAAAGTCGCTTTCCTCTGTCAGATTTTGGCAAATATTTTTATGATACTGATAATGGAAATGTTTACTT
Organism: Doryteuthis pealeii; assembly: GCA_023376005.1. Lineage (NCBI taxonomy): Eukaryota > Metazoa > Mollusca > Cephalopoda > Myopsida > Loliginidae > Doryteuthis > Doryteuthis pealeii. The sequence goes on from CM042137.1 coordinate 15,382,663, forward strand.
GATTCCTTGTGTAGGAATATTTATTCTGAGAATTTATCCAAGATGCGTTTCCTTTTCGTGGCACAAAAATAGTTGAAGAGTTCGTTTATCAACAACCGACTTCCCTTTTCACTTCAGATTAAATATTAATGGAATCGAGCCAATTTTAGCATTTGTATAGACGTTGGCTTGTGAGATTTGACTTTTTGCTGTCGCTCAACGACAGTCCACTGTTTAGTTGATATTTATACAGACTACGAAACATTCAGACGCGCATACCGTAGAGCGATCGTTAGCCAACTGATTTTGATAGTTATTTTCTAGTAGGTTTGATATTTAATAGTAGATGTTCCGCAGAACTTTTCCAAATGCTGCTAATGCATTCAATATAAATTCACCCCCAAATAAATTAATTGAATATTTCACACACACACACAAGACACACACACGACAACACTGAGAGAGAGAGAGAGAGAGAGATAGGGAAAGAGAGAGGGAGTGTGTGTTGTGTGTGAGCGAGAGAGACAGAGACAGCGAGAGAGAGAGAGAGAGAGAGAGAGAGAGAGAGAGAGAGAGAGAGAGAGAGAAAAAGAGAAAAATAAATGGATCTATCATAGTAGCATTTACCCAACGTGTTTACCGCGGATAGTATGTGACACAAGGCCGTAAGTACAGGGAATACAGTGAGAATCGAACTCGCTATTCATTAGTAATGGATCTGCGAGACTAGCTTGCTAACCCATACACTACGATGAGACACCCATGGTTTCATCATAGTATGAAGTCTACAGCAGGGCTTCTCAAACTTTTTACTTGAAGTATCTCATGTAACTATAATTTCCATTCACCCCCAAAGAGATTAATTGAATATTGGGGAGAAAGAGAGAGAGAGAGAGAGAGAGAGAGAGAGAGAATTGATTGGGTGGGTGGTTGTATCATAGTATAGATTCAAAAGCAAAGCTTTTCAAACTTTTTACTTGATGCGCCCTTTATAACCAAATTTTATTTCCATTGTAGAGATTGCATTCCTTACTTGTCACGGTTCTCCCATTTTACGCTAGAGGACACGGGCGGTAATTATTTCCCGTGTCTGCCAGTATGTTGTGGGTAGCGGAGCGAAAAGCGTCTCCTGTCTATAGAACAGGCAAATTATGCGCCCCCAGCAACCACGTGTCGCACAGCATACGAAAACGTTCTCAACAGGTAAGTCTACATTTCCATTTCTGCTAGCTATTATTTCAAGGACTTCAACTTCTAACTCTGCTAAAAGACTATTTAATTATTAGGGATTTTTCTTCATGCAACTCTCTATATTAATCATGTCATCGTTTTACTCATTCTTCTAAGTTTTTTCAGGTAATAAAATTATTCTTATAAACAATTTTCTTAACATATATATCCAAATGAGAATATATCAAACTACAGATAGGTTTACGCTACAAAGTATCTGCGTTTGTTCTGTAGGGACAAAAGTATAATTGTCTCTCTTTGGGGATTGTAGGACGGGTCTTCCCACCTTACGTGTCTATTGGTCACGTGACAATCAAAGCATTTAGCCCTTCCTCCCTTACCGACACCACCCGACCTTCCACCCGGTCTTCGGGACCGGGGTCCAGTGTGCTTCGGCCACTGGACCGGTAAGGTACAAATAATAGCGTCGATCCCGGGGGCTATCCCCAAGGCAATACCTACCCCCTTGACTTAAAGCGGCAGGGCTGGGTTTATTGCCCAGCGCCTGATGCGCTCCCTTGAGGGGGAATGCCGAAGGGATCGACGCAATTTTTATTCTTTCCCATCCATGAGGTTCGGCTTATGGGTGGACCCACATTAAGACGAGGCCTTGTGCCCAGTCCATACAAGTGGCGTATGAGACAAATACACCTCCCTTACCGACACCACTCGGAACGAAACAGACATGGATCTCTCTCGTTCCGTGTGCGAATAAGCACACGTGTAGCCGCTTTGTCCACCGAGCATCCAAGCTAAAGTAAAACAAATAAGTACAGGCCACTTTTTTTTCGTTTTACTCTTCTTTGTGATTTTTTGAACAGCATTGTATCTTTTTTTTGTTGCTTTGTGACTGGAACATGTTTGATCCTTTTATGCTAATGGAATTAAATTTATTATCCTGCATAAATTGACTTTGGTGTATCCCTACCGAATATTCAGTGTTAGGTTATCATTTCCAATGCATTAAAAGGAATTCGGGTGTTAGCTCCGAACTAATACCCCGTTAATTCTTATAGTTTCAACTAAAACTAAAAATGTTAACGGTGAGTTGTGGTTTCCAAAACGATTAGCTTACTAAGAAAACCTTCACTTGTCGAATCCATAGCTCGTCTGTCACACCATTCACCTTTTCCCCAAAATCAATTGAGTATTTCCTTACAAAAGATAACTTATTTATCACTGAGTTAAATTTTTTTAGGAAGGAACCAGAAATGGCACAGACGAGAAAGTCTTATTAATGAGACAGTATAATATAGCTATGTTTAATTATAGGGAAAAAAGGGAGATAAATGCGTACAAATTCAGTAGATTTTGCGTGAAATAAGTAAAGATCAATGGTAGCCTATACGGAAAAATTATATTGCGTATTATTAGTCCGAGTCATAAGGGAACAGAACTTTCTTCAATACGTTTGGTGATCCGCAAACGAAAAAACAATTGTTATCAATTAATTTTTAAATATATAAAAATCTCGGGAAAAATACTACCCAAAATTGCGCATTTTTAAACTTAAATTTTTAGTTGGATTAAATAAATCTTGATTCATGAAAATATTGAGTGCAACATGCCACCTTCCAGACGTTTAAAATGTACTACTAAATATCTAAGTGAATGAAAATTAACGAATTGAATCAGTGAGAGTACTTTTTTGCATCAATTCACAGAAAATATTGTTATTAAAACTACCCCCCACAAAAAAACAAAACACACACACACACACACGCTATAAAAAATAATTTTGGAGTTTTAAGAAAATGACCTTTAAATCTTAACATTTTATTGGTGTGGAATTTTTCATTATCATGAGGTATTCAGAATCTGATCTTTCTAGAAATACAATAATTAGGGACTGGATTCTTTTTATTCAACAGACCTAAAGTTAAACATCTCCCCTAATATCTACATTAATAAAAACATATTTTTCAGGATTATTTAATAAAATACGCTAGGTATTATAAAATTAAGTCATTAATGAATTAAGTGCTGAAAATTTCATTAAAACCGGACAATTTCCTGAGTTTTTGTAATTAATTGAAAATTTAGAAATTCTATTTTTTTATCATTTCACCTTGCGATCTCCGGATTTACCGAATAAAATACTACGCTTTATGTTAGCTTAGAGTTTGATTTTCTAAATAAATGAAAGAATCCAGTACACAATGAAGTAGGGTGAAATAATCGAATAAGATTTTTATTGATATCAACAATTAAACTGAAATGCATGCAAATGAAACATAAGGAAGAATGATTGTAAACATTACTTCAGTAATACATTTCAGAATGTATGGAAAAAATATTCTGTTTTACCTTGTAGGGGGTGACAGGCTTTAGTCTATGACGAAGATATACTGGCAAAATGGGCGCCAAGATTCTGAAAGTTCTGCTTTTATGTGTAATGTACATACTTAGCCGTAAACAACCGACTCTACTCAGAAAGATTATATTTTTAACCGTCCGTTTGTGTTTTCTGGGAGAATTGTATCTAATAACTTTTAAGTTATTAGATATAAAGTTAGAATTGTTGGCATACAAATTTCCAAAGTGAATCTGTACTGGAATAAGAATCTATCTACTATCTATCTATCTATCTATCTATCTCCCACATTATCTCAGTTCTTCACACCATAACCTATCTATCTATCTATCTATCTATCTTCTCTCTCTCTCTCTCTCTCTCTCTCTCTCTATATATATATATATATATATATATAATATATATATATATATATATATAAACATCTTCACCTGATGAATGCAACGCATGAAACCAATATGGTTGTGAATGTTCCTTTGTCACCCAATAAATAGATATGTAAAACCTATATATTTATCTTATTATATTATATAACAGCTCTATTTTATATTGAGCACACTACCAATTAATACTGCTTTGGTACACCATTCCAGCAAAAGCTGAAATAGTGACCATCTCACACTACAGTATATAATTATATATATATATATATATAATATATATTATGTGTGTGTGTGTGTGTGTGTGTGTGTGTGTGTGTGTAGGGAACACAAAAAAGACGAACGTTTTTCAAACGAATTAAAATTAGTTAAATCGATTATTTAAAGTTATTTTTTTAAGGTTTTAGAAAAAATATAACATAATGAACATCAGTAAAAAAAAAGCAAAATAATATTACATTTATAATTAATTTGTAATACATTTAAAATATCAAATTCGGCCAACGATTTAAGAAAACAGCCAATTTGTGTGGCACATATTACGTACTAGAATAAATACGTTATTAAGATTTTAAAACACTAATAACAGTTTCTTCTTAGAAATCAATAACAAAACATTAAATACACTATGCACAGAAAGATTACTGACATGTTAATAATACTATAGCCAAGTAATGCCTATCTTTATTCATAATAAACAGAAAAAAATCTCGTATATGACGAAGTAATTGTGTTATAAAAATGATTTTTCCCTAGATAATTTTAAATCTACAGAACACCAGAATGTGTAACATTTTTTTTACAGTAACATCACAAAGCCTGCTTGATAAAAACAAGTTATCAAAAATCAGTGAATTATCCGATTTAAATAAACCTTTCAGTGATTACTTATCAATGAATGAATAATTTATCAGTTGTTTCATTTAAAGATAAATAAAAATTCTTTGAAATAAATATTAGGGTTAGGTTATTTCATAGTTATATTTATTCTATCATTTTTATATCTAATTATTAAATAAAATACATTTAAAATTAAAATCAATCTATTCCTAGCATTAGATTTTATATTTTCAGATTAGTAAAAATATTTATTCAATAATATGTTTAGATTTGTAATCTATAAAACAATATTAATTTAAATTTCACTTTAAACTGTCCTTGGGGGCATTTTAAAGTGAAATTTAAGCATTGAAAATAATTGATATAGAATTATTTTTCTGATAATCAAAAAGAAGTTTATATTTCATGTACATAAGAGTAATTAAAGAATCTGAAAAAAAAATGTTTAATTTTTTCAAGTTTAATATTTCAATTTTTAGTATTTATTTTTTTCCAAATCCGGTTAATCAAAAAATTATTTTTCATCCCATTCATTTCATCAGTCTTTTCTTTTTTATTCATACAAAAATTAGAGTCAGCTTTAAATATCAAAGATATATGTTGCGCATCAAGGATAGTTGAGGATTAAAGTTAACTGACCAGAAAAAGTGTAAAATCATTTTAAAATAAAATGTCTGGTGTATTGTAATAGTCATTATTTAGTTCATCAACGCTGAATATTTCATTAAAATCGATTAATTCCCTGATTTTTGGTAATTTCTTTTCTATCGGAGGGTGACTTTGGTACTGTCAAATTGATGTTATCGCTTAAATTGGGATTATATATATATATATATATATATATTATATATATATATATATATATATAATATGTGTGTGTGTGTGTGTGTATTTGGGCAGCATTCTTTCATTTATAAATGTAGAATTAAACAAAAGTCACATCTCCTGTTTAACAATTTTATTTTTTTATCTTTTCTAATTTTCTGGCCGACTTTTTAATGTTTGGGTGGAATTGGTGGATAAGTCCAATAATTCCACCCAAACATTAAAAAATATAAATGAAAGAATGCTTCCCAACACACACACACACACACACACACACACACACACACACACATATATATATATATATATATATATATATATATATATATATATATATATATAAATCCTCCTTGTGGAGGTTTTTTTCTCATTTTGACTGAAAATGAATTGCAAAACGAATTGTATTATATTGATCTCATTGGTCACATCGGAATCTTTATAATCGATAATCAAATTAATGAATCAATTTATGTGTAAATGCAAGGCTTCGAGAATTGGTTAATGATTTATTTCTCAAAGATTCTTTTCAAATATTTGAGGAGAAAATACGATATAAAACATTTAGTTATTTGTAATATTGTAGTTATATAGGATTAAATAGTATCGGATATTTTTCAATCAAATTTAACTGAGACTAAATTGTTGAAAAATAGAATCCACTCATGGCTGATAATACGCACACTGTATCTCGCGCAGAGAAGTCTCCTCTCCCCTCATGAGGTGTCATGAGTATAACAGAAAACTATATCTGATGGTTAGGTTCCAGTGTTGTATACTCTCTTTCCTTTCTTACTTCTATTCTTCTGTTCGTCTTTTCTAGCGTCTCTTCTAGCGTCTGGACTTCGTCTTGGGGACTTCGTGTCTGGTGTTCCATTGGGAATTTCTCTTTATCAGAAGCCCTGTGTCATTGGTAGTTTTTAGATAATAACATAAGACTTCGATTTAACTTAGATCATATTTTATTCTGAAATCCCCACCAGACTACCTGCGCAGATTGAGTCGGCACCGTGCATAACACGACTTACCACCGTCGTGGCTTTGGCCGATCTGACTAAAAATCTATTTCTAATCTAAACCGGAAGAGGGTCTTCTCCACCGATTCTCACGGTATCCACCGGAAGGATCAGGATGAGGTCAAGCCTTGTCATTCAATCCTTCAAGGCCGTGGGCTGCAACTTATAACATCCATTTTGGTTTCTACACTACTGTACATAAGTATTAGAAATCTAATAATTGTGTAACACCAGTTCGAGAGATCTGGGGAGTGTAGAGTAGCCCTTCATTGTCATTACTCTCAGGTTCCATTTGACTTTGAGTGGTAGTACATGTTAAGGTCACATGTATGGAACAAATAGATCTGTTTGAATATTATTTGTATTCAATTAGATCGTTTGCACAAAAATATCTTAAGAAACAGCTTCACAAAAATGTAAATATGAACACAAGTCTCTAACCCAGCGTTTCTCAACCATTTCACCCTTGCATAACACTTAAAATAAATTACATGTCTCAAGGAACCTTGGCGCAAAAACAAAATTATATACCATATCTTTCTAATTTTATTTCCATCGTAGTTCACGTGGTAAATATCATAGTATATATTTTTGAATAACTGGTTTAAGGAAAAATTAATATTTTGTCAAATTCTTCGGTAGTGCTAAATAAAATTCATACTATTCGTTTATCGGGGAGTTTTCATTTACACATAAAAAATTCTAAACTCAAACTAAAAAAATAAACAAAAGAACCAATATCATATACCTATAATATGAATATAAACCGAACGAAAACAGATAATTTCTGCATAGTATTAAGTAATATTACGTATATGTAATTAAATAAAAATCAAAAGTACATTAGCTTATCTCACTTGTTCTTGCGGGGCGCTTAGGGACATTTTCCGGAACGTTAGGGTTCCGGTAACCCCGATTGAGAAACGCTGCTCTAACACTTAGGTATAAAATAACCCTAGACGGGTTGAAATGCCATTAAAACCAATCAATCAAAACTGATCCTGAAGAATAGGACTTGTAAGTATAAATTTTCAAGATGGGAAGTTGAACTATTGTCGAAAATTTTGGGTCGTTGTCAAAAACTGACGTTAGGCAACAAAAGAAAAAATTAAGATGTGCCATGTAACCAGTATATTTCAGGGAGAAATGTTGTTTCTTTAATTTTCAAGAGATTAAAAATATGGTTTTACGAATTAATAGAATCTTAAATTTTATTAGGAACAAAAACTGTTTTCAAAAATCACTGCAAGGAAGTAAATTAAAGAGAAATATTTCTTATAAAAGAAAAAAATGAATTTACAAACCTTAACACAAATAATTGATTAATAAGTAAAAAAATATTCATGCAACAAAATATTGTGTAAATAACTATATTTTAGATGTAAACCATAAAAAGAAATTGTCATATGAAACATTTAACATTTTAAATTCTTAGCTTTTTTTAGTGTAAGGAAACATATCTATTTCTTAGCTTCATTTTATTGTACCTATCCAAAAAAAAAAAAAAAATTAAATGAAAGCACTGTCTATCGATAACTCAATAACTGATATTCTAAACGAATACTTTTCATAATTCTTCGAACAAAATGTATCAATCTTTGATCAATGTAAATCAAAAACATAAAAAAGAAATAAACTATTCATAGAGTAAACGAATACTTTTGATTTGAATTATTACGCGAAATTTTCCAATTAGAAATAAAAACACATTTTAATTCCTTTGCTTCTTTTTACTTCTATATATTTGATTGAATTGGCTATCGTCGTAGGAAATGGAATCGGCAATACGAGTTCAAATCCTAGACAAGGCAGATTGCATATCACTTTGCGCTAATGCCCAATGAAAGGCATGACTCCGGCACTTCTCCCTGTAATTAGGAATGAATAGTAGGGTAGATTGTTTTCTTAAGATATGCTTAGACAACCAGTTTTTAGTATGTAGATATATCCTACATATCTAACTCCGGTTTCGATCGGGATGTCCGGTGGCTTCGGCCGCTGGACCTTAAAGTTAACATCGTTGATCCCAGGAGCCCCCCCCCCTCAGGCAACACCTGCTCTCTTGACATAAAGGAACAGGGCTGGGTTTATTGCCCAGTGCCTGAGCCCGCCCCCGAGGGATAATGCCGACGGGATTAACACATATTTTGCACCCTCCACCCATGAGCTTCGGTTCGTGGGTGGCCCCGCATGAATAAGACCTTGTGCCTGACCGGTACACGTAGGGTTCGTGGTAAATATTTAGACAACCAGTCTAGGAGAGTAAAAATTAGCCCTTTCATCCCCACCGAGATATCCTACACTTTCTCTTTTATCTATTGAAATCAGTCTACCTCACTAACTTGTTTAGCTAGCGTTTTCATGCCACTATACACATATATTAATATCCATACATGCATATATACTACTTTGAATTCACACTGGCTTTAGTAAAAAGGAAAGTCATTGGAGTGACCTATTGTCAGTATCAACCGAACGGTGGGGGACCAGAGGGATTGTTTTTGCTGAGTTGGAGCACCACAACTACATCAGCTCCCAGATGCTGCTTTACCGCACAGATCAGGTTATCCTATGTGTGCTACTCATGCGCAGAGTTGGTGGAGCCTGGTATCACACCCGGGAATTTGAACTTTTCAGGTGAATACTCTACCGACTGAGGTAAACCTGCCCCTCATAGAAAAACAATTCATGATGAATTAACGAAATCAATTTTTATTTGTGTTATATCCCGAAATGTAAGTAAAGTAAGTAAAGTCGTCGGGGCGGCCTAATGTCGGTATCAGCCAATCAGCGAGGGAGTATATCCACTTTTCACTAGCGCTAGACCAAGGAGATTGTTTCTGCATCTGAGGTGGACGGCCACAAATACCATCAGCTTCTTACTTTAACGCAGAGATCCCTGTGATAACGCTGAGTTGGCGAGGGCCAGAATCGAACTAGGAACCTTATGGTTTCTAGCCGAATAATGATAATTAAAAACAATGAAATATGTTTAACAATAACAATATCTGTTTTATTCATTTTTATTGACAGGAAATACAGTCGGATGCTTTTGGATAGAATTCAGCTGTGTGTGTTTCATGTGCGTGATCGTCACATGGGCGCTGGGTGTATGATACATGTGCTCACGTATCAGGCCGGCCCTTGGGTTATCGTGTGTGGTCACTCATGGGCCGTCCTTTGTGTTATGTGTGCGTTCACACATGGGGCCAGTGACCTTCTGTTGACTCTCTGCTGATTTTCCTTATTTAACACAGGGTAGAAAATGGTTCTACCCTAAAAGTGACTGAACTAGCCCAACCGTGCTAACGCACGTGGTCACTAGTTCAAGCGTGCTGACGCACATCTGTACTGTCCAAGACCCCAGTCCAAAATACCATGACAGAATTCCCATATCCGGGTTCCCGTCAGTCCCTTAATGATGAAAGGGGAACAACTCTTTAGCATCTCGTTAGGTTACCTAACAATTTGCTTGAGCAAACTTAATGGAAGAAAAATATAAATAAAAGATAGTCATAAAGGGAACTGTCTTAATATGTAGATGATCTTTTGTGTAAGTAAATTTCTTGGGGATATTTTTTAAAGAAGTTAAAAACTTACATATTGAGCATGTGTTCTCATGTGTTGTATGACACGAGGTTGCTGGGGCGAAAAGCTCCCCTGTCAAGTTGACAGAAGATTCAAATTTGAGTGTTACCTTGTCGAGGCTAGAAGTTAAAAGAGGATTTTTGATTTTTGATTTTTAAGCCTCTGTATTTATAAGGCTGAGAAGATGAAACACGAGAGGTATTGATGTAAAGTAAAGAATGCAATTCCTAGACATGGACATAATCTTTAATTTCGGGTAAATACAGTGTTTTTTGTTTTTTTAAATTTCTCTTGTCTTTTGTTGAAATTTACGTCGTTACTGGGAAAAGAAGACTTCCATTCTCGTTGACAGGAGACGTAAACCGGCCCCTACTCCGCTAAAAAAAAATTGATCTCGTGTCGCATTCTGTCCGTGGCAGAAGGTTGGGTTGATTCATACTTGGTTGAAAAGATAGTTGCGAGTGAATTTGATTTAATGATTGTGGAATAAACTCCTTTGAGCCTTTACAATCTCTCTCCCACCTCCTCTCTCTCTCACTCTCATTTCCTTACTGCTCTATACAGTCTTTCTTTTCTCTCTCTCCCCATCCCTCTATACAATCTTCTCTCTCACTCTCTCTATTTTTTTATTATCTTAGTGTCCTATGTAATCTTTCTTTCTTTCTATCAATACTTTACAGCTGTATACAATCTTCTCTCTCTTTGTCTGTCTGTCTGTCTGTCTCTCTCTCTCGTTTCCTAACTGCTCTATACACTCCTTTTCTTTTTCAGCTTTGTACTATCTTATATATATATATATATCTCTCTCTCTCTCTCTCTCTTGTTTTCTTATTGCTTCATACAATCTTTTCTTTTCCTCACTCAGCCCTTACTGCTCTATACAATCTTCTCTTCTCTATCTATCTTTCTCTTTTCTCTTCTTTCTCTCTTCTCTCTCTCTTTCTCTTGTTTTCTTACTGCTCTATACATTTTTCCCTCACTCAGTCCCTTACTGCTCTATACAATCTTCTCTCTCTCTCTATATATATATATTATATCTTCCTCTCTATCTCTCTTTCTCCTTTTTTTCTCTCTGCTCTACACAATCTTTTTTTTCTGACTCAGTCCTTTACTGCTCTATACACTTCTCTCTCTCTCTCTCTCTCTCTCTCTCTTCTCTCTCTCTCTCGTTTTCTTACTGCTCTATACAATCTTTCTTTTTTCTCACAGTCTCTTACTGTTCTATACAATCTCCCCCCTCTCTCTTTCTCTGCTTCTTACAGTTTTCCTAACATTTTAAGGAGAAACAGAGAGTTAAAACTTGCAATGATCGATTAGATTTTAAGGCAAACTTTTGATTTATGGCAATTTCAAATCGATCATCTTTGAAAAAAATACATAATTTATAACCGTCCTAGATCAATAATTTTGTTATCCAAAAATAATTTTAAAGGTCCGCAATAACATTTAACAAAATACACACATATATTTAAATTATGCTCTCATGGTTGCGTTTATGTTAATTTTCCAACATATATCCATATGTATATATGTATATTATTGCGTATATGTTAACAGTAGGTGTGTATGATCTTTCAAATAAGAATTTTAAAATTTACAGTAAATGATTCCCTTACAATCTAACTATATTCAACTTGTAGAATGTATATTCAACTTCAATTAATAATGCAAAGATTTGTGCACATATATATATATATATATATATATATATATATAATATTATATATATATATATATACTTAAGAAACACTGTCGGAAAATGGAAACCAAGATGTTTGAAAAGACGTTTAATTTTATTTTACAAAGTTTTGGTTGTCTGTCTGTCTCTTTCTCTCTCTCTCTATATATATATGGGCAATTCCATGTCAAATCATCCAGGCCATGTCACCCACCCCCTTCAATTTTTCTCAAATTTTGTACAGTTGTAGACCAGGTTGGAATTAGACAATCCCCCAAATTTGAGTTATGTCGATTTTAAACTCGAAAAATTTGAGGAGGGGTGAGAAAATTGGCGCCATTTTGTAATCTATTTCTGTCTATAAAATGGGTTCTAGAGCTCCTCTACTTCTGAAAATTGGCTTCTAGAAGCTTTTTGGCCTGGGAAATCGAACAATCTTATCAAAATAGGCATAAAATAAACCCCTTTAAAGTTATTAAGGATTTTTGATTTTTCAATGCAAGATCAACAAGTGAAAAAATCACAATGTGGCACTATATAAAAAATTTTTTTTCCTTTAAATTATTATTCTTCATATATTGAACATTATTTGTACCAAAAATAGAGTTTGGTTTTTGATCACAAGCAAAGTTACAACACTAGATATATTTAGCAATTTTACGTTTTGAGTTTTTCCGTTCAGTCATTGATTAAGGGCTGTATGGAGCAAAATAACTGTCAGAGTTCAATAGAAATTATCATTTTTCTCGCACATCCTCAAATTTTTCGAGATTAAAATCGACATAACCCGGCGAATATTTCGAATTGGAAGCTCAATTTTGGGGGATTATCTAATTTTTACCTAGTCCACACCTGTACAAAATTTCAGAAAAATTGAAGGGGATGGGTGACAATTTTACTTTTTCTGGATGATTTCACATGGAATTGACCATATAAATGGTTAATGTCGCAATTTAAACAAAATCATTTTTCAAAACAATTTTTTTTTTGAATTGATGCAAAAAAAAAAAGAAGATTTTTTATTCATTTGGCCTATTTTTATTCACTTAGAATCTAATAATTAATTTTAAATATCTGGAACTATGTATGTCTAAGTCAAAATTTTCACCAGAGATATAGTTGTATATAATCTATCCAAAAATAAAAGTTTAAAAATGCGTAATTTTGTGCAACATATTTTCCGAGATTTTTATATAATAACATTTTTTAATCTCTAACGATAGTTCTTTTTCCTTACGGAAGACTGTAGAGACATAAGTTATTACTCTTTTTTTTCCCAAAATATTTTCATAAATTTAAACCACCTGTTAATTTTTCAAATCCTTGTGTTATTATTTTTCTTGCGTGTTTTAGCCACATCGTGCAATTTTTTTATCGGAAATTTTCACACATCTAGGCTTCCATAACTTTGCGAAATCATAAATTAAAAATTGTTAATAGATTTTGAAAAAAGGCGATAACTCAAAGTTGAATTACCTCTCTTTTTGCAGATCCCCCCCCCCTCTCTCTCTCTCTATATATAATATATATATATATATGTGTGTGTGTGTGTGTGTGTGTGTGTGTAAAAGCTTATAGGTTTTATCCAACAAAAGAAAAATATTTTATAATAACTAGGCAAAGTAAAATAATATATTAAACACACATTACAAAACAAAACCTCAGAACAACATCCATACACACGATCATCACCGACAAGTAAAACAATACATACACTATCAATCACAAGGAAACCATAATAAACATATGCATTGTCTCTTACGTCATACAAGTTAGAACGAGAACGCTGGCTTGTTAGCTAATATCACACGGTTTTAAAATAGGACGCTAACGAACTAATATGACACGCTCTTGAAAGCAAACCCTAACTATCGACTAAAATGTGCTAAGTTCTATTTCTCATTCTATTTTTCTTTCCATATTTGTATTGAGTACCGTGCATGTATGAACACGGACTGAAAATTGCCCGCCAGGACAAGTACAGGTCCATACATAGAGCTGGAAGAGGATTTAAATATCTGAAACACGTGTCACGCACCTAGTAAATAAAAAAATAAAAAATTAAAAGCATTTTGCGGACCTTATTATTTATCATATATATGAGAGAGAGAGAGAGAGAGAGAGAGAGAGAGAGAGAGAGAGAGAGAGAGAGAGAGAGAGAGAGAGAGAGAGAGAGAGAGAGAGAGAGAGAGAGAGTGAGAACGTGTGTATAAGAGTGAGTAAGTGAGAGATAAGTAGTATAATTTCTTTTGTATCAGCGATGAATATTATTAGTGTTTCAGTTTCGGTAGGTTTTTGTAATGCGTATTTTATTGTAATCTACGTTATATCGAGAATTTCTGTAATTAAAAAATGGCGTTCAGCGCGTATAAAGACTCCATAAAATTATCTTTCAGTTGCAAAATTGAATTGATTTGTTCACTGAGTTAGAGCATTTTTGTACATTGCTGTAATCAAATGATTAGTAGTTTTTGCTATGTTGTGCCTGACCACACACACACACACACACACACACACACACACAACACACACACACATATATATATATATATATATATATATATATATATATATATATATATATACCTTAGTTACAACATCCCGCCCGCGAACATGGAAAGGTTAATAAAAAAACTCAACTCCAAATAGTTGTCTGTCCTCTTTAATAAAATATGCCTACAAGAAAATTTGCTCACGCACACAGAGAAAACACAGACACAGACACACACACACACACACACACACAAATATATATATATATTTTATATATATGTGTGTGTCTAAAAACACATTTTATATATACATTTATATATATACATATGTATATATACACATACATACATATATAAGCGTACACACACACAGATATATATATATATATATATATATTATATATATATATATATATATATACATGGCCATTTTTCTAATATGTAAATATAGCTGAGGGGAAAAGGTTACATACAACGTACAAACTTAAATATTATTCATATTTTGGAAGACTTGTGAAATGGGGAAACATTCAAAAAAAGTTTTGAAATACAAACAAAATAAAAGTACCAAAAACATTCACCAATGCAATAATTGTTTGCATGTCTGTTTGATGCCCATCATAGCCACTAAACGATTCTTTTATTTCACAACCAACTATTGCAAAATTCAAGATATATATATATTTTTTTTGCTTGTCTTTCTTGTAAAAATACATTAAATCGGTGAGATTAGTTGCTTTTTTCTTAAATGCACTTTGCTCTTCGAATTCTCCCGCGTCTTTTTCTGAGGTCTTCGGGGTCAGAACTCTGTGCTAGTCACTCTTGTACGTTTAATTCTATTTCGATCAATCCAGCTTGGCACCAATTTCAAAGAGTTCTTTGGGTTGTGTTTAGACTTAGTGAACTTACTGTGATCCAGGTTCAAAACTTCTGGATGTTCACGTCATTTTTTTCTCGAATATTCTGTCTATGCAGATGCCGACACAAATGTACATTCATTTTACGATTCATGGTATTTTAGTTCAAGTTCATTATGTTGATATCTCTGTTTCTGTACACTTATGGTGTCTATATTCTTTTTGGCTGCAAGCCTAGTAAGCTTGGGTAGCCGGTTTATTGCTTTTAAGTTCGAACGTTAAATGTCGCGATGGTGAATTTGTCCTTGTATCTAAGTAACACAAGTTGCACGGCCATTTACATACTATCGCACATACCATCGAAGTAAGACGGGCAAATTCATGCATGGCACTTGTACGGAGGGGCTTGTTAAATATACAGGGTGGACCATAATGATGGGACACATTTTAAATGCTATTTTCTCAGATTATAAAAACGACACAGAGTACTAAATATATTAATCACATAACTGATACACAGGAGTTTTACAAGTTATCTAAGATTTAAATATTACGTTAAGTTTTTATTACCTTTTTGGTGATCCTCAAAATGCCGTGAAGTCGAAGAGAAATTGCATATGTAGTCGAAGTCTATCCATTGGCCATCCAGATCACCTGATTTAACCCTAGTTAACTATTTTCAGTGGGGTTACCTGAAAGATCGGGTATACACAGGCAGACCCCACACGACAGCGCAACTGAGAGAAAGCATCCGTAGAGAGATAACAGCTATTCCAGTTCATACGTTAAACCACACTTTACCTGATATGAGAAATCGAGCTCTCGAATGTTTTCGTCATGATGTCTCAAGGACATAATATTCAAATCTTAGATTACATGTATAACTTCTGTGTATGAGTTATTTAATAAATATACCTACTTTTCTGTGTCGCTTTTGTAATCTGGGAAAATAGCATTTAAAATGAGTCCCATCATTTTAGTCCATCCTGTATATATAAACTAAATTTATGTCACTTAGATGAAGAAAACCGCAGAAAGGTACTGTAAACAACATATAGAATATAAAGAATGTGTTCAATTGCCCCAGGAAACACTTTGGTTTGTTGGTTATTTTGTCTAATGTCACTTGTGGGTCAGTTAATGCCAAGTCCTGTCTTTTTGTATATATATGATTTGAATGAAACTTTTCTCCTTACAGCTATAAATGAGTAGTAGGACAGACTCGGCTCTTTAACCTTTGTTAGGCAATCAGTCTCTTAAAAGGAAAACTGAATTCAAATCTGTTAAACTCCGCTGAAAAATTGAACTTGTGTCACATCCTAATCATGTGGAGGGCTTCGTATATATATATATATATATATATATATATATATATATATATATACGAAGCCCTCCATATAATTAGGATGTGTCACAAGTTCAATTTTTCAGCAGAGTTTAACAGATATATATATATATGAAGGCGCATGGGCTAGTGGTTAAAGTCGTGGAAAATGGACTCGTCGATTCGAGTTCAATTCCTAGACGAAGTTGTTGGCATTTCACATAGCGCTAATACCCTTGGGAAAGGTATGAATCCATATATTCTCCCTCCAGCTATGGGTTAAATAGTAGGGCAGACTGGACCATTCAGCCTTGGGTAGGTAACCAGTCTAGGAGAGGGATAACTCTGAATTCAAAATTCCTGAGGTCGGTCGTTGATTGGGTTTGTGACAACCCTTGATGCACCAATTATTTCCTATCGACTGTGCCAAAAAGTGTGGATGGTCCAACACAAGCCTTCACCACGATAAAAAATCCCTGTGTGGGTGTTCATTGTATGTATGAACCCTCATACGTCGGAAATCGACGGGAGAGTCCATTATATCTCCCGTGGTGTGCGTCCTTTCAAATACAAAAACCGGATCACTGCTCGACACTCAACAGGCTCCATTTCACACTTGACTCAGTTCAAACACCTGAAAATCAGAAACCACAATTAGTTCAGAGCTGTAATTTGCCGCTTTATCTATAGAGATATACATAATTGCACATGCAAAATTTCAGCTACATCAAATAACTGGAAGTGGGGCAGTACTTATTGAACGCCCCTCGTATATATATATATATATATATATATATATATATATATATATATTATATAATATAATATATATAAAAACTATTTCTAAGGGTGCCAAGTTTATGTTTCAATAAGTGTTTGTGGGGAAGAATAAAATATGGTGGGAAGGTGATATAATCTAAAGGATGTGCAGAAAAGAATAAAAATTGGGTCCCTTATATCCACCCCGGTATTTTTCATACTCAATTTATTCTCCATTGAGAAATAGCATTGAATAAAGCAAAGGAAAGTACCAGTGACCTTCCTATGCTAAAATGAACAGTTTGTTAGATAAGAATAGAAATAAATATCACATGGAAACTTCTCCAACGAAAATATTCGACATTTCATGACTGCAAATTCTCATACGTAACAATTATCACCATTTAGAATAACATCGATCGGACTGAGTGCGCATGCAAACCACACATTATTATTATTATTATTATTATTATTATTATTATGAGGTTTTCACACCTGCCGTAGCCGGCGGTTCACTGGAGGCTGAGTGACACCAAGTCTCCTTAGGTCTCCAGTACTCTTCTGTGTATTCTAGCCGATCTTAACAGTATGTAGTTTGGATGGTCTCGATTCTTACCTGATTTCCAATTCACCAAAATTCTTTTCTAAAGCTTTGGGTCCGTTCCAAGGGTACCAATTACAATTGGTACTAGCTTCACCTTCATGTTCCCCAGTTTCATCAGTTCTCAGGCAATTATTATTATTATTATTATTATTATTATTATTATTTCCATGAGAGTTTTTTTATATCAGCCATTGCAGGTGATTCACAGGAATCTGAATGACAGCAAGTCTCCTTATGTTTCCAGGACTCATATGAGTATTCTAGCCGATCTTAACAATGCTGTTGCTTGGATGTTCTTGATTCTTACTCTCATTTTCAATTCATCTAGAGTCTTTTCCAAACACTTGGAGACTGTTCCAAGGGCACCAATTAAAATTGGTCTGACTAATGATTTCCACAGTTATTTCAGTTCTCCGACCATGTCCAAGTATTTGTTTATCTTTTCGTTTTTTTTTTATTTTCTTATATTATTTTTTCATTCCTTGCGCGTTTTTCACAGCAGTGTTTATTATTATTATTATTATTATTATTATTATTATTATTGAGTTTTTCACACCTGCCATAGCCGGTTGCTCACTGGAAGTTGAGTGACAGCAAATCTCCTCAGGTGTCCAGGACTCTTCTGAGTATTGTTTCCAATCTTATCAATGCTGTATTTTGGATGGTCATGATTCTTTCTCTTCTTTTCAATTAGCCCAAATTCTTTTCCAGACACTTCGGGACCATTCTAAGGACGCTAATTACAATGATCCACAGTTTTCTCAGTTCTCTGGCAAAGTCCAAGTATTTATCTATCTTTTCGCTTTATTTAATGTTCACTGGGTGGTCAGCCGAGACGGAAAAATCCACGAGGTGAAAAGTTCTCTTCCTCTTGTTAATCAATACTAGGTGTGGTCTCCTGGTCAGGATAAGGTGATTCGTCTGTATCTCAAAGTCTAAGAGAATTTCATGCGTCTCATTCTACCGAACAAATTCAAGCTTGTGCAAATACCATTTAGATACATGGTGGAATATAATTTTTTGCACAATTCCCAGTGGATCACCTTTCCCACCTAGTCGTGCCTAGTCTTGTAGTCTATTTGTGATAGTTTGCTGCATTCGCTTACAATATGATTAACTATTTTGTCTCTGTCTCTTCACATTCTGCACTTGATATTCTGAAGCGTCTTTTCAATTTTTGCCTTTATATAATTTGTTCTTATGGCATTGTCTTCTGCTGCGATTATATCACTCAAACCGATCAACATCGGTAATATACAGCTAGTATATATACGGTTGAAAAGTTCATATGAACAATATACTCTCAAGGAATGTGACGGTCTGCACACTTCTTTCATCGATGTTACAATGTTTGGATCCCATTGGTAAAAAAGATTATCGACAACAGATATGAAGTCATCATATTAATTTTTCGGATCACACTCATATCTATATAACTAACTATGGAAATTCTTCGGAATACAAATTGCATGATTTTAAACTGCAATCAGATAATTGTTGTTAATTTCTATTTTAAAATTCTAAAATTTAGCGAATAAATACCAACACGTATGTAAAAAAATAGAAGGTGAAGCAGGAGGTTGGAATTTGTGAAGTAAATAGCTCAATTTGATCGTGATTATATTTATCTTATTACGTTGTCGGTTCGTGAGAATATCATAATCAATAATAACACTACAACAGCCGATAACAATGATAAAAGTTATTAAATATATGTTGTTTTTTTAAAGTGAAATTAGTAATAATGTATAATTATTTGTTTTCACTCACGTTTTTACCTGTTATCTTTTAAAAAAGATATTTTTAGGAAAATAGCCGTGACTTTTGTCAAAGTAGACTAAACAGAAACTTGTTAGAGAAAAGAGAAGCGTTTGTTTTGGTTAGTTAAAATAATGTAGACACAGAGTCAGCGACTGGAGTTCGAATATGCTTACTGGCATGTCACAGTCCAGAACGTTAGCCACATCATCACGGACGGATACACACACACACACACACACACACACACACACACACACAGTACAAACTCATTAATCACCAACTAACCAATCAACATTCGGCATCTCATCATCAAAAAGAGCACCCAGCAGCCAGAAAACCACTACTATCCTCAGAGTCTTGAAGAAGGGAGATCATTACAATCCCGAAAATTCAACCACTACTACTAAATAAAAGAAACTAAAAAAAACAAAAAAAACGACCGAATTTTCTGATATTTATTCCCATATGAATATATTATGATAACTACATTATTATAATATAGCACATTAATGCTTCACACTAATGCCCAAACCTGATTTGTGTACTTCAAAAAAACGGATACAGATACATAAATATATCTTATATATATATATATATATTGAATAACACGGAGTACTTCTTCATTATTTGAATTTGTGTCTTTTCCAGTCGTCTGGCTATCTTTCTGGTGTTTCGATCGAATCTAAATAGGATATTTCCCATAGTGTTAGCCCGAGAGCTTTCGACTGCTTCCTCAGTCGTCATCATTGGGTATATGAGTTGGTTCTAGAAAATAATAGACTCTTGAAATACCCCCCCCCCCAACAACAACATAGATAAAAGTCCTAAAAAACACGAACTAAAACAAACTCATATACCCAATGATGACGACTGAGGAATCAATCGAAAGCGCTCGGGCTAACAGTATGGGAAATATCCCAATTAGATTTGATCCAAACACCAGAAAAATCGCCAGACCACTGGAAAAAACACAAATTCAAATAATGAAGTAGAAGTACTCTGTGTTATTCAATAATACATGCCTAGAAAATAATTTGCTGCCAAAATACACAATATATATATATATATATATATATATATATCGGTCATCCACAGACACGTGTTTCAAAGTTTACTTTTCATCAGTGCAGCTCGACTTTTAACAGCTACCTCTAGCCGGGATCGAAACCGGACAGAATATTCGTCTGCCAAGTTCCTTACCCTTGCGGCTATATTAGAAGGGTTGGGAATGGTTCTACTTGGGACATTTATTCTCCGTATATCCACAATGCATGACCATAGAGAGGCACACCTACCCATCGAGATATATGAGCATTCTTTCAAGTCCCCAGAAGAGGTCAATGTATGATTATTAATTAATTTCATAGAGACCAATATTACTGGTCGCTTATAAAGGTATCACCTAAAATAAATTTATAATAGCCAAATGAGTATTCTCACTTGTGTGTGTGTGTGTGTTTGCAGGTAAGTAAGTAAAATCGTCGGGGTGGCCTAAAGTCGGTATCAGTCAGACAGCGAGGGAGTCTATCCACTTTTCATTAGCGCTAGACCAAGGAGATTGTTTTGGCGTTTGAGGTAGGGCACCACATCTACCATCAGCTCCTCACTTTACCGCACAGATCCCTGTGCTACTCATACGCTGAGTTGGTGTGGACCGGTATCGAACACAGAACCCTGTGTTTCCTAGTCAGACGCTCTAACAACTGAGCTATACTTGAATTAAAACTTTATGTTTAAAACAATCATTAACATGATACATATTTTCATAGATATTTTATTTCCTCTCTCTCCCCCCCTCCCTCTCTCTCTCTCTCTCTCTCTCTCTCTCTCTTTATATATATATATATATATATATATATATATATATATATGTGTGTGTGTGTGCATAAAGTGTATGCATTAAGATATTATTTATTACACTGGGAACAACTTTATATTACATAACAGATTTTTAATAAACTTGATTACTCTAGCACGATATTATTACATACGATGAAAAATTCATTTATAACAAATTTTCCTCCATTGTCAAGAATATTAAGTATATCTAAAATAATCTCATCCGATGAGATTCATAGATGAGATATATAGATGAACATTAAATTTACTGCGTTGCGTATGGAGAGAGTAATTTTTATAGCCTCAAAGAAAAAGAAAATGTTCGATCCACATTTTATAACTGCAGCCGAGTAGACGGTGGTTATTTACGATTAATATGCGTTAATGTATTTCGCGAATGTCTTTTGCGCTGACAGATTTTGAATTTCGGTATTTTGTCTATTGTCTTGTTTTGAATAATAAGCTCCACTGAAACCATTACGACATTTACGCTCGTGCAGTATTCTCTTTCACTCTGTGCTCTCTCTGGTGAATATAGAGAAAGACAGACAAACTTATAATGGATAGACGTATCTTTCATGATATCTGTGTAGGTTGATATTGGTTGAACTTTGGTCGAGGGAAGCCTCACAGTACTGGGCCACCCAGTGAGCATGAAACTCATTAACTAAGCTTTGGAAGACTTAATTCACAAACACAAAAACAGACACTCACCCATATATATATATATATATATATATATATATATATATATATAAAGATAAAAGGTAGCTTACCAGTGAATATGGACACGGTCGTTGGGGATGCAAAATTCAGGGGTTAAGTCAGCGATATAACAAATACAAAGTGCTCAATACGAAGTAGAGCAAGTTTATTAAAAAATGGATACAATAGAAACCTACTCGAGTTTCACCATAAGGACGTTCAGGGTTAAATCCACTGAATTAATAATGAATTATATAAGAACACACGTGTGATCGGCTGGATCACACGTGTGTTCTTATATATATATATATATATATATATATATATATATATATATATATATTAACATCTTATACAAAGAACAAACGTGTGATCGGTACCTCGATTAATTCAGTGGATTTAACCCTGAAGATCCTTATGGTGAAACTCGAGTAGGTTTCTATTGTATCCATTTTTTAATAATATATATATATATATATATATGCGTGTGTGTGTGTGAAAACCGTATTTTATCAGAAATAAATTTATTTCGGCTACCTTTACCTCTTTAAGTCTGATTTCATAATAGAGAATAATTACATATAAGGTCTGTTTGAATATTATTTTCTATCCTCTAGTATTTTGTTTTAAAAAAAAAACTTTCAGTGTTTATTTCTTAAAAATGCCAACTCACAGACACGCCCCGATAATATATATATATATATATATATAATATATATATATATATATATATATATATATAATGACTGCAAGTTTTACCCTTTGTTTTTTTCGTATTGCCGGATTAAACAAAGGACAACACTTGCAGACAAATGGCTGCCTTATTTAACAATATATGCCTACAAGAAAAAATGCTGCCTAAATACACACACACACACACACACACACACACACACACACATATATATATATATATATATATATATATATATATATATATATATCCAATATACCAATTGAGTTGGGAGTAGAATGTTTCTATTTCGTACGTTCTGTATAAGTTATAATAGACAAATGACCGATTGTTAATTTTTTTTCCACTTATATATATATAATATATATATATATATATATGCGCAAAATCTTTATATGTACGTTTGAGTTCTCAATTTTGGGTGACTCACTTGAAAACTTGATAACATCTACCTCTCTCTCTCTCTCTCTCGCCTCTCTCTCTCTTCCTCTCTGTCTGTCTGTCTGTCTGTCTCTGTCTCTCCCCCTATTTCTCAATACTATATATATATATATATATATATATGAATACTTATTTCTTCTTCGTCCATTCTACTCGCGTGTTTCATTTGATGATTGTATTCTTTGATTTCGATTCTATATTTTGTTATAAATAAACCTTCAGAATTAAATCTTGCATTTATCCACTGATTTGTTGTTGTTAACCTTTGAACAACTGATAGACTAACACTATACAGGTATATTAATAACATTGAATGCTAACATTCCAGGGAGTCATAATTATGCTTAATACAAAAGCCCAAAGGGAGCATTTGATGTTAGTGCTCGCTCATGTTGTTTGTTTGTATTAAAAATTGTAATTGTACAAATAAAAGTAAGTCGTCGTCAGGGTGGCCTAAAGTCGGTATCAGCCAATCAGCGAGGGAGTCTATCCCCTTTTCACTAGCGCTAGATCAAGGAGATTATTCTTAGCGTCTGAGGTGGAGGGCCACACCTACCATCAGCTCCTTACTTTACCGCACAGATCCATGTGCTACTCATACGCTGAGTTGGCGAGGGCCGGTATCGAACTAGGAACCTTGTGGTTTCTAGCCGAACGCTCTACTGACTGAGCTAAACCCGGCCCTTGTACAAATAGGTACTTTTAAATACACGCCTTTGACAATCCGAATTATTATAGGTGATCATGGGAGGTGAAATTGTATCACTAGATCAGAATAATAGTAATATCCATAGTTTGACTTTTGCAATAGGTGCAGGGTTTCCTAACCAGGGTGTTTGCACCTCTTGGAGTGGGAGAAATCGCTCGGGTGGATAGGCAGACTTTCGGGTTACTATCAGAAAAGAAGGTGCCATATTTTGGCAAACTCTTAAGCAATAGATAGGAACAAAAAAGTCATTAAATATATTGGCTTATGAACATTTGAACATTAATTCTTTAATCTCTTTAAATAAATTTATTTCATGTATACATTCATTTCCTTTATTTACTACTGAAAAGCGAGTTGGATCCTCGCTGGATGCTTCATAATTTTAATTTTTTTTATTCAATGTATAGATGAAAATTTATTTTTTGAAAGGCTGTGCAGCTTTTAGTTTGTTGTAATATTTCTTCTTGTACATTTCTTTGATTTTTTTTTTTATATATTAAAAATTGATTATACAAATTTGTTTCAGTCGACTTCACCTGTATTCTTATATAGATTATTATTTTCTAGGGACAAGAACACATTAAATGTTATTGGCGAGCGGCGCATTAAAAAAATGGGAACCATTTAACTAATGTCTATAAGTATGACTCTATAATAGCATTCGCCTGGTTCCTCATACAGAATGTCGTTTGCCAGAAAACTTCAAGGATCATCGTTACATATATATATCTACCAACCCCTCCGCACGAGCAGGATGTGATGTAAGGTCAATTTCTTAAGCGGAGTTCAACAGGTTAGAATTCAGAGTTTTCCTTCTCCTAGACCGGTTGCCTAACTAAGGTTAAAGAGCCCAGTCTGCCCTACTATTTATCCATAGCTCGAGTGAGAGTTGAATTCATACCTTTCCCAAGGGTATTAGTGCTAAGTGAAATGCAATTACCACATCCAGGACTTGAACTCGGGGCGACGAGTCCATTTCCCATGACTTTAACCATTCCACCACGCGCTTACATATCGTTACATATAAATAATCGCGTGATGAAAGGTCATTTACCCGAAAAATCAGCAAGCTGAATTCAAAGAAAGATAACTTTTATATATGAATCGGATTTTTAAAAAATTCTGTATAATTTAAAAATGACACGTGTTGTAAATAGTATTTGTTTATTTACGATAAAAAATATCAAATACTAAAACTGATTCAAGAAGAATTTGAAAAAATAAAATACCATTTTTCCATAAATGTTTCGCGAAATTCTTTATTCACATGAAGTTTATTGTTTTTAGTTTTATGATTTAGTTTAAAACGAAAAAGAATCTCAATAAAAGCAGCAACAAAAGTATAAAAATAATAGCGAATGATTTTGAATCAAATAAACTTTTCATCTTAGAAATAATAAAAAAAAAAATGATTACCTCCCCATCAGCATACGCGGACAATATTAAAGCCGTAAACACGGAAACATTAATTACTTATCATGAGAACATAATACCCCCCCCCACACACACACACACACATTATGAGAGTTCTGATGAAGAAATAAAATAAGTCGAAACGTTAATAAGTTGTTTTTGGCCGCTTGCTTGTTCAAATAAATAATTCAATGTCTGTGTCTGGAGCAACTCCAAAAAATAACAAATTTAAACGAAAAAAAATCGTATTTTTAATAAAATTGATGTACAAGAACAGTTATAAATAAATACATAAGCTCTCTTCCTTCTGTGTTAGTGAAGAACTATGTGAAGATAGATAGGAACAGACTGAAACAGATCGATTAGTGGACACATATACACGCACATACGCTCACACATACACGCACGGACGCACGCGTATACTCACACATACACGAACACACATATATGTTATTAGATGTGAAGAGACTGAGAAATCGAATAGTATATAAATGTAAGTAAATCACTAGGTCTGTAGCTTCATGATGAAACACATTTATTTTATGAAAAATATTTCCTTTTTAACATGATCTCTTTCCTTTGTTATGTATTTAATTCAGTCCTGAATATCAATTCGCGTAGGATCCTACACTTCGTCGGATAGGGCAGTGTAATACACAGACTGCACCTCTGCAGAGGGGTAACCCCCCTCAAATGATGCCACTTGATGACTCCGTGTCGCAACATGTGATGCTTAAGGACGGAATCCCAGTAGCTGAGCATTCTATGACAGACAACACTCCTCTTTTTGCCTTTACTTAGGCTAGACGGGTGGTTGGATAGGCTCCCTCCGATCATTTGGCTGGTAACGTTAAGCCATTGTACCTATATGATTGCCCCAACCCTATAACCCTTATGGCAAATACCCAAACCTTTTTATCCTATATATGCTAGAAGGCGGTGGCTGTTTTTTTTGTGTGTGTCCTGGGTATGACGCTAAATAGCATCTAGTGGTGAAGCACCAGTTCTGGAACTCTGGGGAGTGTGGAGTACCCCTGCATTGCCATTACTCCCAGGTCCAATCTGACCCAAAGTTAAAAAGTCGCAATTCACTAAATTGTTATCACCGATTGAAATCGAACCCTGGACGAAGCTGATTGTGTTCACTTCACGTTAATGCCCTTGTGAAGGCCTCGAATCCATCTGTTCTCCCCCCATCCAGATATGGGTAAAACCGGTTATTTTGCTTTCGTTAAGCAAGCAGTCTCGGAGAAGGAAAACTGAATTCAAACTTGTTCAATTTCACTTAAAAACAGACCTTGTGTCGCATCCTGCTCGTACGGAAGGGTTTGCTAACCACACGGACGCACACACACACACACACACACACACACACACACACACACACGTCTAAGTTAGGGTAGCGTGGACATGAAGTCAACGGCACTTGGTAAATGATAATTCCTCGCCTTAGCAATTTAAACACACACACACACACACACACACACACACACACACACACATATATATATATATATATATTCAAAGAGCTCTGTTGATATGAATATGAACCTGCAGATATCAATCGGACTATCTCACGTCAAGTCTTTTCTCTTAGTCTGCTCATATTTATACAAACATACACTCGTGTACATACGTGTATGTACGTAGTCATTTCTAGGACATTACTGGAAATATTTATATAAATATCATCATACATATATATATATATATATATATATATATATATATATATATGTGTGTGTCTGTCTGTCTGCCTGCGTGTCTGTGTGTCTATCTTAAACATGTAGGCGCTCGGACTAGTAATTTATGTCTTTTTTACATGAAACATTTCCAAAAATATTTGCCTTATCCTTACAAATACTGACCCTTGTTTTTGTCTATGCCCGTTTGTGAGTATTTCTTTTACGATAACAATGAAAATAAATAAATGTGCATTATGTTAAACATTTGTAATCTGTGCGGAGGTCGACTAATTTATGTGATTTGAAATAATACAAAATTCCTTGCTGCCATGAACGGCTGCGAAAAATGATCTTCAGCCTGAAATGACGTCCATCAGATGAAGTCTATCTAAAAAATTAGCTGTAAATCTGACACCCAGTAAAAAAATATTTCTTCTTCTCATTGGAATTTTTGTAATTGTTCACTTATTTCCAGATGTTAACTATATATATATATATATATATATATATATATATATTATATATATATATATATATATATATATATATACGGGATGTTACAATGAATAGAAGTTTATCACTGGTGATAATGTCGACGCTATAACGTTTTGGTCTTTCAGACTTTCTTGAGAACACAAGCTGACTTATTTTGTTGAATAATTGAAAGCATTCAATCCTCTTACAAGTGGATTGAATGCTTCAATAAAAGAACTCAGCTCGTGTCCTGAAGAAGGTCTAAAAGACTGAAACGTCGACATTATCACCAGTACTAAATTTCCATCTATTGTAACACCTCGTGTTAGTCTACATTTCACTCTGTCTGTCTCTGTCTCTCCCCCCCTCTCTCTCTCTCTCTCTCTCTCTCTATATATATATATATATATATATATATATATATATATATATATATATATATATATATATATTATTTATATTTTGCTTGAAGGCTATTACAATGCATGTATCGCATAAAATTCGATAATTATAGAAAATAATCTTGACAAGTTAATCCCGTCAAAGGATGGCTCGCCATGCAGAACACCGTACAGACTGTTTCGACTTTATTAAGTCTCATCAGAGATGTATACTAACGACTCCCCTCCGACAGGAATCGAAACCGGGACCTCAGCAGGCATAGTCAGAGACCATATCGCTTCGGCCGCCGGTACATAGCGAACAATCCCTGCGAAATTAACCTTGTCAATGATACTTACACGCCTCTACCATATCAATCTATCCACACGAGTAAGATGCAGCACAAGGTTAATTACTTAAGGCGGGCAGTTAGCAGGTTTTAATTCGGTGTTTACCTTCTCCTAGACTGGTTGCCAAACCTAGGTTAAAGAGTCAAGTCTGTCCTATTTATTCATAGATGGAGGGAGGATAATTAGATGCATACATTTTACCAATAGTGTTATAAGAAATGTAAACCGCCTCTTCCAGGATTTGAACTCGTATCATCGAGTCCACTACAGACACCATTTTTACCGCATTTTGACTCAAACAACTATTTTTTATTTTGTGTTCTTGAGTTTAAGATTCCTGATCTGCATTCATATTAGTAAGGACAAACCCATAACCTACGTTCTCCTATGGACTCTCACACATGGACACACCAGTGTTGGCTGACCAGCATAAACTTTGAGAGGTCACTGAATTTCGTCTAGAGGACTTACCAATATTGATAGACGATAAGGCTGGATAGTGTGTGGGGGGGATTGAAAGAGAGAGAGGGGAGAGAGAGGGGGGATCTGTGCTGTTGGCACGCCTTGATGATTATGATGATGCACTATAGATGGCGTGTGTTTGTGTGTGTATGAGAGAGAGAGAGAGAGAGGGAGAGAGAGAGAGGGGGAAAAAGAGAGAGAGAGGAAGAGAAAGAGAGAGAGAGAAAGGAAAAAGAAAGAGATAGAGGGGGGACGAAGAGAGAGAGAGAGAGGGGGGGACGAAAGAGAGAGAGAAAGAGAGGGGATCTGTGCTGTTGGCACGCCTTGATAGTGATGATGCACTATAGATGGCGTGTGTTTTGTGTGTGTATGAGAGAAAGAGAAAGAGAGAAAGAGAGAGAGAGAGAGGGGGGGGGGCGAGAGAGAGAGAGAGAGAGAGAGTGAGGGAGGATGGAATCCGTTTCGACACGCCTTGATGATGATGAGGAGGAGGATACTGCCTAGAGAACACTTACCGAGAGTAATGACCGATAAGCGCAGTTTGTGTGTGTATGTATGTGTGTGAATGAACGAGAGAGAGAGAGAGAGAGAGAGAGAGAGAGAGAGAGAGAGAGAGAGAGAGAGAGAGAGAGAGAGAGAGAGAGAGAGAGAGAGGAATCCGTGATGTCAGCACGCCTCGATGATGAGGATAATGATATGATGTATCATAAATGGTGTATGTGTGTGTGTGTGTGTGTGTGTGTGTGTGTGTGTGTTAGATAGAGAAAGAGTGAGAGAAAGAGAAAGATGGGGCGATCAGTCCTAATCGGCAATTACTCTCGGTATTGCATTTGTTATAATTATCTCATGAATTTATGATTGTTTTTGTTATTATTATTATTATTATTCATATAAAATCAATATTATTTCACTGAGCTTTAGGAAATTACGAAAACTCTTCACCTCCCTTTTGATTACATTTCCTTTTGTGTTCTTGAGTTTTTGAATCCTCATCTTCATCCATATTTTCAATGTATATTTATAGATGGACATTGACAAAAATTGATTGAGACGCAATAGATTTAAATTTACTTTGAACTTAAACTCGTATGTATTCATCTTAAACGCTAATATAATCTATATTCATAATTGGAAAGAGTTTGTTTTTCTATTTCTATAGAGTTGAAATGCTTGGATGTCGACTTACCAAGTTCGGTGCATAAACTTATTGGACCCAGGGGAATGTTTTCAAGTGCGAAAATGTTCCTCCAGGGAAAGGGAGTCTCTCATTCGGCGTGAGTATATAACAATAAGCAATAATTAGCAAGACGTAAGTAATTGTACAGAATTTAAATATTCAGACTCCAAACTAAAAATAAAATAAGAATTATTTTTATCAAAAGAATTCACATGCGATTAGACATTACAAAAATGTTTGAGAGTTAATTCTTCAAGATAAAGTAAGTCGTCGGGTGGTATCAGCCAACCAGTGAGGGAGTCTATCACGTTTTCACTAACGCTAGACCAAGGAGATTGTTTTTCCTCTGAGGTGGAGCGCAACACATACCATCAGCTCCTTACTTTACCGCACATATCCCTGTGCTACTCATACGCTGAGTTGGTGAGGGCCGGTATCGAACTAGGAACCTTGTGGTTTCTAGACGAACGCTCTACCGACTGAGCTAACCCGGCCCTAAAATAATTACATAATATTATTGTTTAGTTAGGACTAAGGATTCGTACAAAAAAGAAAAAAACTGGGCGTCACTCAAAACAAAAACATGTTTTTTAAGAATTCTGTGAAATAACATTAACTTTATATGAATAATAAGAATAACAAAAACAATATTAACTTTATAACAATAACAGAAACAATATCAAATTCATAAGATAATAATAACAAAAGGAGTATTAACTTGATAGAAATAATAACATTCACAAACAAAAATATTAACTGGATAAGAATAACAACAATATCAAAAACAATATTAATTTTACGAGCACAATAACAATAGCAAAATGATATTAAACTCATTAGATGATAATAACAAAAACAATACTGAATTTATAAATGTATAATGATGACAAAAAGAATACTAAAGTAAAATTAATAACAATAGCAAAATCAACAAACAAAGAAAAAAGTATACGAACATTAACAATACAAATATTAACTTTATGAGAATATTGATAACAAGGAAAATAATATTATTTTTATATGAATAATAACAATAAGATAGAAACAATATTAGCTTTTTAAGAATAATCACAATGACAGAAACTATAGTTTTTATAAGAATATTAACAATATACTAAAAAAACAATAAATTCATCCGATAACAATAATAAAAAAGATTAACTTCATAATAATAATGACAATAACAAAATGATATTTACCTAATTAGAATATCAAAAATATAAAACAAACAATATTAACAAGATAAAATTTTATTAACAGTTTACTAATAATAAGTAAAACAAAATTAATATTAAGTATAATAACATTGGCAAGAGACAATACTGTTAATTTTTAAGAATATTAACAATTAGAAAAGTAATATTAATATCATAAAAATATTAACAATAACACAAATATTAACTTCTTGAAAAAATTATAAGTAACAAAAATCATAATAAAAATCACAATAGAAAAAACTGTATTAATATTATAAAGAAAAGACAAACAATATTAATTTAAGCAAAGGCAGGTACTGTAAGCATAATAATTTATAATAAATTACTTGATTTAGCATTAAATGATCAGAAAAGGGTTGATATGCCCCCCCCCCACACACACAAAAAAACGAACTAACCAATCAACCCACATTGTATTTATCTCGTACTCCACTTGTACGGGTTAGGCACAAGGCCCTATTAACGTGGGACCACCCACAAACTGAAGCTCATAGGTGGCAGGTGAAATATTGCGTCGATCCCGTCGGCATTCCCCCTAAAGGGGTGCGCCTCAGGCGCTGGGCAATAAACCCAGCCCTGCCCCTTTAAATCGAGGGGGCAGGTATTGCCTGGGGGGATAGCCACCTGGGAACGACGCTATTAACTTTTAAAGATCCAGGGCCGAAGCCACAGGACCCCCGGCGTTGGCCAGAGATACAGAGCTAACCAATCAACCCATATCACACATTTCAATACGCTCTTGTGACACAACTAATCAAAGATTAGTAAGTAAGTACCCTGCTTAGATGAATACCTCAGCTAGTATCACACATTTGAATGATTGTCCGTTTAGAAATTTATCGGTATTTTAATTTTATCTCCACTTTATTATGAATAATGCTGTCGCTTTGTAATAAACATGAGTAAAATTTCTTTGGATATTTCTATGTTAAGAAAAGAAATAAATAAAAAGAAAATCTGAGTTTTGCCATAAATTTTTAGCACCAAATTACTTTGCCATTTAAGCTCAGCGGATTTGCATGGAAAAGTTAAAACGTGAAACGTCTTTGTTCATAACGTATTCATTCCCATGAATTTATTACATGGCGCTTCAGACACAAAATATGTAATTTTTATTTCTGCTGTCAAGTAAGTGAATTTTAAATTCCATCGCAGGAGACCTACATCATCGCTGTGACAATTTGTCGTAAAAAGTACTGCTAAATGAGAGAGAGAGAGAGAGAGAGAGAGAGAGAGAGAGAGAGAGAGAGAGAGAGAGAGAGAGAGAGAGAGAGAGAGTACATTCTTTTTATTTATCATTCCTGAATTTATGAAGGCACATGGGTTCCGTGTACTTTTACGAATTGTATGATAATTCTATGATGTTTGAGTGGCTAGGTTGAGAGATGAACGGAAGCTGGAAGACTATGTATTCGCCAATTATAACAGTAGGGGGCGTTCAAGTCCAGGCAGAGGCAATTGGTAGATAGACACAGAGTAAAGGAGCTGGACATATAGGGTCATACTCTCCTTTCGCGGGTTTTTATATAGACTAGAATATCATGTGTTTATACCAATGTATGATAAACTATTACATCGTTTAATTTTACCATGCGCTAGCCTCATTCGAGTAGTCCATCTTTTGATCTATAACAGCTATGTAATTTTCCAAGGACGAACGTGTTTAACATATAAATCTTATAAACGCGTCAGATAAAAATTTAATCAGAAATTTTTTTTGTGAGGTTTGAATAATTAGATAATGTAAAATAAAACCAAATAAAATAAAATAAAAATAAAAATAAAATACGGATTATAAATAAGCCAAATAAAAAAATAAAGAAACACAAAACTAAATAAATCAATATAAAAATGACAATCTTCCAGGAGGCCTCTGACAAGAAGAAGCATATTGGCATGCTCGTAAAAGGTGCTTCCTAGTGCCAAAAACTGGGAAAAATACTATTACTGGCTCGGGAAGAAAATTCCTCTAAAAGAAATAACTGTGAACCTGGAAATTAAAGTTGAACCTTGAAAGTGTCCCTTGTCTTTTGTCTCTTTTCCCTTCCTTTATTCCATTTTAGTGTGACGACCAACAAAAAGGAAGGACCAGGCGTATTGAGGTCAAAGAAAAAACAAGTAACCACGCACTTAATAACCAAACTCTCAATTTACATTTCCCAGCAGGTCAACAACATAGCGTTATGTTAATTGAAAGTTTTCAATCCCACCATCTTAATTTGCTGCCGAAGTTCGTGATGACATTCCTGAGCATTTAACTCACATAAATTCATGTACATGAATGTATGTGCATAGTACGAGGAAGAGAGGGAAAATCATCTACGCTCTTTTTTTTTTACGGAAGCCGAGCTCATTGTGAATAATTTGATACTATGTCAAATCTACAGAGAACAAGCTACCCCATCGATGTTAACCCCCCGGTGCGCCATACCCCTCTCGGGATTGTTGAATCTTCTCATCAGTAGTTGACGGATGAATTTCAGATTGTGACAACCAAAGGAATCGAGACACTTCCTTGGTACATACTACTAGTGGACCGGCCATGTTTGCACTGTAAAGACAGCAACTAAAATGGCGCGATCAGGTTCAAACCTCGATCACATGACCACAACTTTGCATTCTGTGCATGCATACTTATTGTTAGCAATGTGACAATAGTAAAGATATTTTATCGACTCTCCCACGTATGTGTATAATTGTGTAAATGGTTGCCTAAACTTGGGCAGTAAAAAAAGCTTTAAAATATAGTTTTAAAATTATGAAGAAAAAAAAGAATGAAGGAATTGGGCAGGCAAAAGAGAAAACACGAAAGAAGGAAAGAAGGAAGGGAATAAATTTAAATAGACAAAAGAATGAATGAAGGAAGAAAAAACGAAAGGAAGGGAAGAAGAAACAAAAAAGAATGATAAAGAAGACAAAAAAGAAAGAGAGAGAAAGAGAGAAAGAGTGATGGACACTGTGGTTAATGAAAATAATAAATATGAACAATAATGTAATATTAGAAGAAATTAAAAAATTAGAAGGAGAAGGAAAAACAAAACAAAGAAAAACAAAAGAATAAGAAAACATAAAACCAAGAAAAGCGATGAAGGAAATGTTTTAAAAATCATTCATTAGAAATTCTTTTTTGTTTTTAAATAAAAAAATAATTCCCGAAAAATCCGCCTGGAAATCAACACGTGGTTTAAAAATGTTTTCAATTCAATTAATTATGAAGAGAAGGATTTATCGGAATTAAAATAGGAATAAAGATTATCAAAGAGATGTGTAGCCATCGATGTGAGTAGAGTGCATAGTTTAAGGGATAACATTATTTTAATGTTATAATATATTCGCCAGTTAGAGCAGTTGGGGATGTTCAAGTCCAAATAGTTTCAGAAGACAACTGGCAGATAGACGCAGAGCAAGAGAGCTGGTAAGATGGATTCATACTCCCGTTCGTGGCTTCATATAGACTAACGGTTCCTGTAGATATACCACAGTATGATAATTTAACTATTATAACATTTAATATATATCCTGAAGAGATATTGTTAATTTTTGTTTGTTTGACGACTTACATCCTATCACAAACTATGAAGTAAGGATGAACTCCTAAGTAATGTTCTAATGTGGACACCTATACATTGAAAAACCAGTGCTGGTCACCTAGCAAAATCTTGAATTGATCAGATCTGTGCTGACACTAGATGCAGTGCTGAGGACTTGCCAGAAGTGATGATTGATAAGGATGGGTGATGTGTATATGGGTGAGTGAGTGAGTGCGTGTGTGTGTGTGAGAGAGAGAGAGAGAGAGAAAGAGAAAGAGAGAGAATGAGTGAGTGAGAGAGAGAGAAGAAGAGAAAAACCAGAATAATAGGTGCGTGTGTGTATGCAAATGGGTAGGTACATCTCTCTCTCTCTCTCTCTCTCTCTCTCTCTCTCTCTCTCTCTCTCTCTCTCTCTCTATATATATATATATATATATATATATATATATATATAGAGAGAGAGAGAGATGAGAGGTATCCAAAACTTGGTAGTGAAGAATGATTCTATATGTGATTTCTAAGATATACTGTATTATTATTGTATGATCCAGTATTTATAAATACAGTGAATCTTTAAATCACTAAAGAGAGCTCAATGTATAATAAACGTTTTAGATTTATACAGAGCAATATATATATATATATATATATATATATATATATATATATATGAAGAGAGATATATGGAAGGATAGTGATAATCAACGATCTCTTAAAACTTTTGTTTATATTTTTTGTACCGAACCTACCGTTCTGCATAACCATTGAGCATAAATCTTATTCGCCCTCTTTGCGTTTCGCACTTGTGTAAGAATTAAGATCTCTGATACAATCGAAGTAAAACTTCGGAATAAGAAAAGCTTTGGTAAAAATCAGATTATCAGGAACATTCGAAGAACGAAAGATCAAGTGCAAATTTCAGAACGAAGAAAAAAACAATAGCTTTATTCCAAGGTTGGTTAGATAGTTGATTGGATTTTACCACAAATCACCCCATGAGTTATTTTATATCGAAGTCGCTTTTATTTTATTCCTTCTTTGTGAGCGGTATGGTTATTACTTGTGCAGGTATTTGAATATTATTTCTTGTTTTGCTTTTGTGAGTGATTATAGTTTTAAGGGCAGTTTCATATGCAGGAGTCAACATTTCTGCTAAGCGTTTGGTTGGCTTCTATTCCAAGTTTTTTTCTCTTAATGTTGAAGCTCTAGTGAGTATGGAGTACCCTACATTGCCATTACTCCCAGGTCCACTAGTGGTAGTACCTGTCAAGATCCAATCTATGAGTCAAATAAATTTGTTTGCAATTTAATAAAAATCATTTCGTTCAGGTTATTGATACGCATGAAATGAATGATGAATCTTTTATAAAAATTATTGCTATCAAGTTTTTAATACACACATGAAATTAGTGGAAATTATTTGTATCAATTTCTTAATACATATAAAATTAATGAAAATTATTTATAACAATTCACTAATATACATGAAATTAATGAAAGTTATTCATACTGGTTTATAACAAACAAGAATATTTACTTACAAGCTATTCGAAGTTAATGAAAATTATTTCTGCCAGTTTTTTTATACATATTAAGTTAATGAAAAGTCTACCATAAAATAATTGTCTGCCAATATATTGGACACATTCAGCTAATAAAAATTATTTCTACTAGTAGCTCAGTCGACTGAGCATTCGCCTAGGAAATTCTAAGGTTCCAGGTTCGATACTGGTCCTCGTCAAATAAGCACAAGATTATTATAGATAGGGTAATCTTATCTGTGTTAAAACATCAAGGATCTGACCGTATGTGTAGTGCTCCACCTCAGCATAATGTCTCCCTAGTCTAGTGCAAGCGAAAAAGGGATAGACTCCCTTACTTTTATGTTGGCTACTTTATAAAACCAAATCAAACAAAAATATTTACCAACAAAGTATTCACTTATAAATCCTATATACATAAAAATCCGGATTTGGCATTGGGTAGCCCACAAGATTTGATATGCC
This sequence comes from Doryteuthis pealeii, assembly GCA_023376005.1. Classification (NCBI taxonomy): domain Eukaryota; kingdom Metazoa; phylum Mollusca; class Cephalopoda; order Myopsida; family Loliginidae; genus Doryteuthis; species Doryteuthis pealeii. Next base: position 15,419,390 of record CM042137.1, read on the forward strand.
ATTAAAGAACAGCCAAGGTTTGTCCGGGCAATTTAACCCATTCTTTATGTTGTATATGATGTTGGCGGTACCTGTCTGCAGCACTCTTCGTTTAGGCGATATAAAAAAGATCTAAAACTCTAAGGATATTCCATTTTCCACAACCCATGCACTAATGGTTATTTCATAATTTGTACGTGGGGAGGTTCTCAAATTCTTTCTTGCTAAGCGAAGAATTCCATAGCGCGTCCCTGTTGAGCAATGAAATCCACCCAGCGTGAAAAAATTGAATGAACTGGGATACATCAATTTGCCGGTAGGATGTACAAGTCAGACCATCAGATCAGAGTGGATTTCAATGCGGAGTGGTTTTCGTTCCTCAACAGGGACTCTATATGGAATTCTTTGCTTAGTAAAGAAAGTATGTGAGACGGTTCCGACGTATGAATTATAAAATAAGCCATATCGTACGCATTGCTGAATATCGATATCTTATATTACAAGCGTTGCTAGAAAAGGTTTTGGATTTTCTTTCGGCTCCCGAATTCTCACTCGCACTTCCAGAAAAAAAGGGTATTTTCTTTCAGTTTAAAAAAAATGGATCTCAAGGGGAGTGTGGATTACCTCTTCATTGCCATTGCTCCCAAGTCCACACTGGCGCTTAGTGGTAGTACCTGTTGGAGACCCATCATCATCATCATGTCGTGCAGGCAGCACGGATATCCATGACAATCTCTCGCCAACCTTCCCTATCATTCATCGCCCAGGGAGTTCTTCGCTGCAGCCAGCATCTTTACATAGCTGGTCGATGTAGGTCCTTGCTGGGCGGCCCACACTGGCATGTCCATGTGTTGGCTTCCACAGGAGAACATCACTTATGAGTTCATCCTTGCTTCTCCAGCAGTGCCCTGCATGCCTAGTCCATCTCACTCGGATGGTCTGTGAGATAGGGGGCAGGTGACCATACAGCTGCTCCCTTGTGGGATGCTGTTTCCACGACTTGTTCAGAACTGCTCGCAGCATTCTTAGATGTCTTTGCAAATTAATGAAAATTATGTCTTTCAGTATATTGATACACATGTTAATGATCAATCTAATATGACAATTATTTCTACCAACTTATCAATACATATAAAGTTAATGGAAATTATCTATACCAATTTATTAATGATCCTGAAGTTAAATCATCATCATCATCATCATCATTATCTCTCACCAACCTTCCCTATCATTCATTGCTCCAGGGATGTCCTCTGCCCGGCATCCAGTATCCGTACAGAGCTGGTCAATGTATATCTTCTGCTGGTCGGCCCACGCTAGGATGCCCATGTGATGGCTTCCACAGAAGAATGTCACTTTTTAGTTCGTTCTTGCTTCTCCAGCAGTGTCCGGCGTTTCTCGCTCGCCTTACACGGATAGTTTGTGAGATATGGGGCAGGTGGCCGTACAGCTGATTTCTCGTGGGCTGCTGTTTCCACGACTTGTTTAAGACTGCACGAAGCATTCTTATACAGCTACCGTCTAGTTTATTTTCCAGTCGCTTCTTTAGGGTCCAGGTGGTGCCGCCGTGCAGTAGCACTGGTACAACTACGACCTAGAAGAATTGTCGCTTTAATGAAAAAAACATAAAATTATTTCCACCAGTTTATTAACATATACATATTTACCAAACCTCCACAGGAGCAGAATATGATACAAGACCAATTTATTAAGCGTAGTTTAACAGGTGTGCATTAAGTTTTCCTTTTCCTAGACTGGTTTCTTAGCCAGAGTTAAAAAGTCCAGTCTGCTCTGATATTTACCCATAGCTGGATGGAGAGTAGATAGATGCATACCTTTCTCTAGAGAATTAGCGCTATGTGAAATGCAAACAGCCGCGTCCAGGATTTTAACTCGTGTCGACGAGTCCATTTCCCACGAATATAACCATTATACTACGCGCCTCCACAGTTTATTAATATGAAGTTGATGGAAATTATTGATACTAGTTTACAAGACTATACCAAGCTAAAATATTTAACTAAGAAAGCGGAATGCTTTCATTTTGAATATGACAGTTCTGCTAGGCCAAGGATTCGGTATCCCTAAAATATTTTGAAACCACTGATGCAAAAAGATTAGTGAGAATACTGAAGAAGTTTCTGAAGATTTGTTGAAACCTCCAACCGCATAATCTTCAGACAATAAGTATAAATAAGTGCAAATACAAGAATGTGAATAAAAACAACTGTGTGGATACTTCAAGCGACAAAATGAGACATTTGCACACAAGACGTGGGCATTGTATGTGGAGTTTTCGCTTCAATTAGAAAGAAATATTTCAACGCAAATAATATGAGGGACCTGTTTGAGAATACTATCATGGATGATATTTTATTAATCTTGGGAGAAATGATAATGTATCAAAACTTATGAAGGAAATATTTTCAATTCAAGGAAAATTGTTTAGAAAATACATGAATCCAGAACATGTATACCTTGTTATGAAATGACCCATCCCGAGAAGATCTTTACATATCTGACATTTTAATTCATGTTTGGCTTCATCAAATATATCGACTTCCTCAAAATAAAGCAATAGGGTATAAATGGACTGATATGACCTTTTAGTAGAACATCGTATCATCAAAATTAGTTGCTGTAGGACGAAACTAGCAATTACTTCAGTCAAGAAATATGGGGCATTTACCGAAAATCGAACTTATTACCAAGTAGTAATGATATGCTAGACTAACTCCATACAATTACCCCAAGGAAACGGACCTTATATATATATATATATATATATATATATATACATATATATATATATATGTGTGTGTGCGTGTGTTGTGTGTGTGTGTGTAAAAAATGGAAATTGGATATGAATCCGACAATATGAGGAAGAATGAGTAAAGAAAAGAAAGAATAGAATGGATAATAAAAGATGAATTTAATCAATATCACTTATACATGTGTTTCGGTCAGTTCATCTGTGTGAAAATATTTCGCACACAGAGAAGATTCGACCTTCATCAGAGTGAAATTTTATTTTGAATGAAAATAAAATTTCACTCTGATGAAGGTCGAATCTTCTCTGTGTGCGAAATATTTTCGCACAGATGAACTGACCGAAACACATGTGTAAGTGATATTGATTAAATTCATTTTTATTATCCATTCTATTCTTTCTTTTCTTTACCCATTCTTCCTTATATATATATATATATATATATATATATGAGAAAAAAGAAGCAGGATATAACACGGTAAACCAACGGGTTTCCGATTAGGCAGGTAATTTATTGAACATAAGTTAAACATCTCAGGAGGGGATATACATTTAAGACCGAAAAATGTCTGATAACCACGAATTTCAACAGTGCATAAATAAGCTACTTCATTTCAGGTAACACTTATAGTAACAGGTATATTGCAATCAACAAAAATAGTTAATAATAATAATAATAATAATAATAATAATAATAATAATGTGGAATATGAGGGTCAAAGTGATACTAATTGTAGATGGTGCACTCGGAACGGTCCCAAAAAGCTTGGGAAAAAGACTGGGGGATCTAGAAATCAGAGGAAGAATTAAGACAATCCAGACTACTGCATTGCTGCAATTGGCTAGAATACTCAGAAGAGTCCTGGAGACCTGAGGAGACTTGCTGTCACTCAGACTCCAGTGAAAGACCATCAGCTAACGCTGATGTGAAAACTCACGAGGAGTGAAAAAAAAAAAATATCTTAGAAATTCCAACGGATATTGTTTTCTTCAATAATATGAGATATGCATCTCGTTTTTTTAAATTATACTGTTTTGTTGTATACATGTTTTTTTTAATTTAAAAAAAAATTATGAATTATATTTTTAGGAGGAATGATTTTAAAGAACCGCATTGTTTCCGAAGCGTGCAAAAACGGCTTCTGCTTCCCAACGTGTAATGGACATGCCAAAATCAATTTCCTCAAATATCCTTTCGTTCTCCAGGAAAACATAAACGTAACTGATGCGTGAAAGTGTTTATCATTACATAGTCTGTCCTTTGCTCTTTTTCCTTTGCAGATATTTGCAACAATGAAAGACTCGCATATCAGAACAAAGTCTAATTAAATCAACCCAGCAAAGAAGCTCAAGACTTCACAGCTGCAAGAATTTCGCTTGTTTTATAAAATGAAATAAAATAAAAACTTTCTGCGTTTTTAGTATCTTTTTTTGAAGGATATGAGGTAGCTCATCGACAAACGATGTCTACTTATCAAGTCTTTGAATATCGGACGTTGGTAAATAATGTAACCATAATAATATTGATTAATAGATGCGCGTGGTGTAAAGTTTATCATGGTAGTAAATGTACAAGGGGACACGAGTTCAAATTCTGTTTGCATTTCAAATCGTGCTAATTCCCTAGGGAAAGATATGACTCCCTTCAGCTATAGGCAAATACTGGGACAGTCTGGGATATTTAACGTTGCTATGGCAACCGGTCTACGAGAAGGAAAACTCTGTATTCAAACTCTTTCGTTAGTGAAAACTACTTTGATACCTATTCTCTCTCGTTCCTCCTAACCAAAACATGACTCTAATGCCAGAGGACAAAAACAAAGAGGAAGAAAGAAAATAATATAAACATAAGATATTAATCACTGGATGTGCGTTGTGTAAAGTTTATCGCCGTCGGAAATGGAGACAGTGGCACAATTTCAAATCCTGGACGAAACTGGTTACATTTCACATGGCGCTCATACTCTTGGGAAAGGTATGAATCTAACTACTATCCCGGCAGCTATGGATAAATAGTTGGGCATATTGGTCTCTTTAACCTTGATGTAGAAACAGCTCTAAGGGAGGAAAACTTCTGAATTAAAACCTGTTAAACACCGCTTAAAAATTGGCCTTGTGTTCAGATTAGATAAATACATAATAAACGAAATTTACTTACTACGAAACAAAAATAAATGGAATAAAATAGAAATTATAAGATTGTGTGATGTCAGATTAAGGAAAGCTTGTCATTCTAAAATTTAAGCATTGAATTCTTTTATTATCTTGGATCAAATAGCAACCACTGATGCAAGGGGGTAGAGGATAGGTGAAAAATAAACCTTGTTCTCTTAGTTTAGAGATGTAACCCCAGCTATGGGTTACATAGTACAACTAGTGTTCTTATACAAGGATGGATCTGGCATTAAATAACCCACGAATGTTGATATTCCATTGGAATTGTTGTAAATCGACTATCAGTTTTATCAGAGAAATAATAGGAAGAATAAAAAAAGTATTAGGGGAAAAGGTTTACTTAGACAAGATACAAGATGAACAGTGTAATTAGCAACTGATAGGCTGAATTAACAATTTCCGTTTCTCGCTTCCGAGGTTACTTCAGACATAGAAAAAATAGACCATTCCATTCTCATAATTTAGGTACTCTATGAGAAAAACAAACAAACCAAACCAAAACATAGATAGGTAACTATTACTTTTTTAAATAGTACTTTACCAGAAAGTGAAAAAGTACCTACTATTTCTCTTGTAAGAATATTAAAGCATATTAGTCAATCTCGTGATTTGAATCCCATCGAATCTTTACTAATTCAATTGACTTTTCATGACATTTTAATAACACCGTAAATAAATAAAATTAAAAAAATATATTTAACTTTGAAACTTTCAGTGAAGGTGGATTTATTTTTTCAAATATTTTTGTGCTTTTTTTCATCATAAGTCAATACCTGATGCGTGCATAAACCTGTGCACTTATCCGGTTCAAAGGTCAGAAAAGGCAGAAATAATTAAAATGCCAGATGATAAGTTTTTTTTTTTTTTTTTTTTTTTTTTTTTGTTGTTGTTGTTGTTGTTCTTCTTCTTCTTCTTCTTCTTCAAGCAATATTTTTAAAACTTAGAACTGCTTGGTGTCTTCAAACCTTGTATATATACTTATATCTATCTATCTCTATATATATATATCGAAATGCCGACATGAAAATAAACACCTACTATCACACTTTGCTCCATATACATAAGCCACACACACCGCTACAATCCAATTATTCTATAAAAAATAGTAAAAAAAAAAAAATTAAATACTGCAATAGATCCGCCAAACTGTAAGTATCTTTCCCTCTACCTGTCTACATTGTACAATAATATCATACAAATAGAATTTTCACATTGCATCACCAACCTAACACAGTCATTATTATTAACAGTATAATAAAAATACATTACATTAATTGCACAAAACATACGTACCCAAGAATACCAAACACAAATACGCATATTCATACGCACACACACGCGTGGATACGATCATAATATCACAGCATTCACGCATTTTCGTGCGCACACGCACACGCACAAACAAAAATACGCACACGCACAAACAAAAAGCCCATTTGACATCACGTAAACACACAACACGAGAATACAGCATACATTTAACCATTTACACCATTTCTGTCATTTCAAAAAAACTATTTCGTTTACCTAATGAATGCCTTAGCAGGAAACCATTGGTCGTAATATTGTTCCCAAGTAAATGAATAAAAGCTAAACCTTTTAATTGTCTATTCATTCATATATCTATCAATCGATCAATCAATCAATCTATCTATCTATCTATCTATCTCTCTCTCTCTCTCTCTCTCTATATATAATATATATATATATATATATATATATATATATATATATATATATATGATGAATAATCGGTCGAGTTTCAAAACCGGCTGGAAGCAGCTTGCTAAGTCCAGCCCTGAGAAGTGTGGAATATTCGTTCATTGCCAATACTCTGATGTCCACTCTGTCATGGAGTGGTCATCTATGGATTAAATTGATTACGAATCAGTTAAATAATTTTAAAAATTGTTAAAGAATTTGAATACCCAATCAGAATGATTAAAACAAAAACGCCTTCGATATAAAATAATCCAAGTCGTGGAAATGCAACCAACCCATCAACCCACCAACCAACGAATCAACGAGGATGGCTGAAAAGATCATACAATGAGACATATCTGCGGATGATCACATTTCTGACCAATGGGATCCAAGTTCTGCAACACGAATCAAGGAAATAGGGTGATTATGTAGGAAAATAGATCTCATTTGATCACATTTCCTAAAAGTTGTAAAGTTTTTAAATACCATCTTTGGCCAGTTGAAAAGGGCTTAAAGTAAGTAAGTCCTGAGTTATGGAATCCTTTGGTAAGCGTATAAGTCCTATGCTGCGAATAAGTCCTATCCTGTGTATTGTTAAAGGTCCAGTGATTTAATCCTATGTCCGTCGTCCACGAAAGTCGAAGTAGTTATGGCCAGTACGGTCGGTTTAAGTATTGTATCAGCAGCAGAGTACTGCCAGCGATTGGCCAAGAGTTTGATCACATAGTTCTCACCGAGTCTATAAGTAGGAGTGGACTTTTGACACACACCTTATATAGAAAATATCTCAACAAAAGTATCTTGGTCAGCCTATGAACTTATCAGATAACGTTCGTATTACTACAAAATGGATTGAAATATGAATGAAACTTTCGAATTACTTGAAAAGAATAACTATTCTAAAAAAAATCTCTAATTTTAAATATCCATTACTTTGGTGGTGGTGGTGGAGGGGGGTTTGTTTAGTTATTCATATTAAGGTCATCAAGTTACATGTTAAGTCTGTGATAGTATTTTGGTCAGCCTATGAACTTTCCAGCCAAACCTCGTACAACTATTATGGAACTGAATTAGTTCTTCGTAGCAATATCATCAGATATATTTCTCACAAACATAATTGCAGGCTTAGTAAGTGAGAATAATAAAAAAAAATAATGAAAGATTCTGTTTTGAAATTCAAAATATTTTGCTCCTTTCGCAATAGCTGAAAAAAAAATCGAAATATTTTCCACGATTCTTCTATTTGGTAAATTGAATGCGAATTAACTCTACAAATTGTCTTCTCTATTTCTCTGTATTCCTCCAGCCGCCTTCGTCTCACTCTTTGTCGTTCAGTCTGTCTGCCTCTCTGTTTGTCTATTTCTATCATACACACAAACACTTAAAAAAAGATTCGCGCCAACGCATATGCGGGAGACACATAAACATACATCATCATCTGGACGTGGTAATTGCATTTCCCTTAGTGCTAATACCCTTGGGAAAGGTATGAATCCTACTCTCCCACCAGCTATGGGTAAATAGTAGGACAGTCTGGGCTCTTTAACCATGACTAGTTAACCAGTCAAGGAGAAGGAAAACTCTGAATTCAAACCTGTTAAACTGAAGAAATTGACCTTGTGTCGCACCCTGCTCGTGCGGAGGAGTTTGGTAAATATATATATATATATATATATATATATATATATATATATCATCATCAGGTCGTGCTAATAGCACGGATACCTATGACTCTCCCTCTCTAATCGGTCATTGCTCCTGGCAGGTCTTCAGCAGTGCATCCAGTATCCCCACAGAGGTGATTGATGTAAGTATTTGCTGGTCGGCCTACACTTGTATGTCCATGTGTAGCTATCCATATATATTTACCAACCCCTACGCACAAGCAGGATGTGACACATGGTCAATTTCTTAAGCGGAGTTCAACAAGATTGAATTCCGAGTTTTCCTTCTCCTGGACTGGTTGCCTAACCAAGGTTAAAGAGCCCTACTATTTACCCATGACTGGAGGGGGAGTAGGATTCATACCTTTCCCAAGGGTATTAGCGCTAAGCGAATTGCAATTACCACGTACAGGATTTGAACTCGGGGCGACAAGTCCATTTCCCATGACTTTTACCCATTACACTACGCGCTGTGTAGCTATCCATAGGAGAACGCCAGTTAGTCCTTGCTTACCCAGCAGAGTCCTGCATGTCTTTTTCCTCTTACTTGGAGAGTTTCTGTGATAGGAGGTAAGTGGTTCTACAGCTGCTTTTTGTGAGATACCGCTTCCATGATTTATTCAAGAGTCCGCAGCATTCTTGTGTAGCTCCCATCTCCCTTTTCTTCTATAAACGTATAGTCCAAGTGGTGTATCTATTCAGTAGTACTAACACAGCTACAGTTTTGAAGAATTCTCGTTTTATCTTGCTTACGGCCATGTCACTTTGAAAGCACCGTTTACCGCTAGATTACCGAATTTAAGCAGCGATAAGCCTGTTCACTACTTATAGGGGTGACCATTTAAGCCACAGTCGGTTGTGTAATCAACCTGATATCGATTTATATTGTATTATATATATACATATTTACCCAAACTCTCTGCTACGGTTGAAATGCAAAACAATATAAATTATATAAGCACACTAAAGGTGGCTTAAATGCACAGTTTTCTTTTCTGTTAGACTGGTTGGCATAACAAGGTTAAATAATCTAGTCGTCCCTACTATTTACCAATAAGAGTAAATCGGGATTGAATTCAGAGATTTTCTTTTCCTAGACTGGTTGCCATGAGGAGGCTGAATAATTCAGTCTGTCATATTATTTACCAATAGAATTAGCCCAAAGTGAAACGCAAACAGACTAGTCCAGAATTCGAACTCGAGTCACCATTCTACAACGACAACAATTAGGCTTAGAGCACCTGTAATATATGCATATTTTATGTATATAAGTGCGTGACTGTAATCTTTCTGTATATATAATTTATGTATGTCTCGTATAATAGTTTTTATAGTTTTCTTTTGGAATTAGCGCGAAGTGAGACGCAAGCAGCCGCGTCCAAAATTTGAACTCGAGTCGATGATTCCATTTCTAGGACTATAAGCGTTATGTAAGTACCTGTGTACTTTCTTATTGTTTTTGTATGTGAGTGGTGTTGGTTGGTTCGATTTTAAGGCATGTCAGTTCTTGTTGGGTTATTTTATGCCAAAGACTTTTTTTCATCCTTATTAGGTAATATAATTAAAAAAAAAAAATTTAAACACATTTCCAAACACATTTTTTAAACAAAACTCATTTTGAAATCTATTTAACCGATGGATAGGACCATAACTGGTACTAGTACTCCGGGTCAGAGTGGATCTGGGAGTAATGACAATGAAGGGGTACTCCACACTCCCAAGAGCGCCAGAACTGAAACCCAAACACTAGATGTTGTTTAACGTCATACCAAGGACACTAAGACCCTCAATGACTGTCTTCTAGCATACATATGATAAAAAAGGTTGGAGGATGCCATAAGAGCAATACGATTGGGACAAGCATATATGTACTAGGGCTTGACGTGACCGATTGCCGATTGATCAGAGGTAGCCTCTGTGACCGCCCGTTTAGCCCAAATAAGAACCAAAGTGGAGTGTTGCATTTCGTGGAGTGCACAGCCACCAGGAATCTGTCCTTAAGCATCACGGGTTGTCACTCAAGACCAACAAGTGACTTAGTAGGGGATCTTGCCCCTCTGCAGAGAGCGGTCACCGTATTCTACACCATTGCCGAGAGGGCTAGTATGTGAGTGTGTGACTGAGATCTTTCTGTATATATATTTTATATATGTGTCAGTATTATCTGCGTTATTCGGACTATTGTCTCTATCTTCATTGTTATTTGTACAACGTTTCGGCCGATATGCCCTCCGGCCCTCTTCAGGTATTTCTTGTCGGACTTGGGAACCTTATCGAACTCGGGAACCTTCTTTTCGAACTCGGGAACTTTCTTGTCGTAATCGGGAGACATCACGGAACTTTGAACCTAACCCTTTATTTAGTCCACAGGGGTATCCTGTTCTCATTCCGCTAACCATAGCTGGGGTAGGAGTTGTGTTAATTATTTTTTAAACTGAGGGCATATCGGCCGAAACGTTGTACAAATAATAATGAAGATGGGGACAATAATCCGAATAACGCAGATAATACTAATCTTCAAGCCTCATCTCAAACATTCAGAGAAATTATATATGTGTCGTATAATATTTTATAGTTTTCTATCAGCATTGGTGCGAAGTGAAACGCAAGCCGACTTGTCGAAGATTTGAACTCGCGTTGTCGATTCCATATCTACGACTATATCAATACGTTAGTATATGTGTACTTTCTTCTTATCTACATTTGAGTGTGTGACTGTGATCTTTCTGTATATATATAATTTATATATGTGATGTGTACTAGTTAAACGGACTTAACAGTTGACCTCCTCCACATACAGAAGCCCAGAAAAAGTTCTGACAAATTGAATTGCAAAATTGCTTAAATTTGAAATCACCAGGTGTGCTGGCATTAGCAATTAGTCTTAATCATTAATCTGGAAGTTTAACTAAAATAATGAGGAAATGAAAGATTTGTATGACCTAGTAATTTAATCTTCAATCACTGGCCAATTGGACTTGTGGCGAAATAACGAATCAAGAACCGCAACTTCCAAGTAGATATCAGAAAGAAGTGGTCTGCGTTATAGCCAGACCATTGTTGATTTGAAGATCTTAACTGGCCGGAAATTTTGGCTGCAGGCCACTCGCCTCTTTAGAGATGTGTGGTATCTTTAGAAATGAATAAATAGTAGGTCTTAGCCCATAATTAGTGGCATAACGTTTTCATGAGTTGAACACTCACAGCGTAAGTTTTCTTGTCATCTTCTTCCCTTCTTTTTTCTCCCCCATCATGCTTCTGACTTTCTACTTTTTAACCAATATGCATTTCTCTTTTAAAGCATGACTTGTGGCTAAGGTAGTTTCACATTCTTTTCTGGTGCTAGTGAATAGGAAAGATTTAACGCTGATTTTCAAAGCTAAACGATCCTTCTTTACGAAAGGATGGCGGGATACAATTATTGTAGAACAATCATACTAGTTCCAATTACCGTCGAATTGGTAAGACAAGGTAGCGAGCAGTCGTAACCCAAAAGGATTCTGATTTGCTGCAAAGACTACTGCAAAATGGCAGGATATTTATGAAGCCTCAGAACATCATACAAACCAAGCAGCCAATCAGAACTCAAGGAATGGAATCACCCAAATGCATGAGTGGACTATTCTGAATTCCCATAAGTACCAGTTGTTTTGAAACTGGTTCAGTGGTGTTTGGCCAGTTGCTGTTGTTCAAACCAATAATAGACTGACTGACTGACTGACTTCAATAATTATCATATGCTGCATTCCATCTCAGTTTTATCTCTTGTGCTCTGTCAGTGGGATTAAAATACGCTGGCTGTATTTCATGCAGGGATAAAACCCTGTGCCCCCACCCCAATAAAAAAACTCTTAGAAAACAACTACACAAAATTTTTCATGAGACTTCAATTCTGGAATTCAAATGAGTGTGGAGTGCTCCTTCTTTGCCATTATTCTCAGATACACTTTGACCCAGAGTGGCAATACATGTGAGAGGGACTTATTTTAAAACCATATAATTCACTAGGGCATTCATAGATACCCTAACACTAAACATTCTACAAGGAAGAATAGACAACTAATTTCCATTCCCCAGACTGTCAGAATTGGAACTTCACCATCAGATAGAGTTTAACGTCATACTCAGGACACTAACACCCCCATCCACAACATTTTAGCACGTATATGATAAAAAGTGTTAGCGTTTGACATGAGGGCAATATAGTTGAGACAATCATATAGGGGCTAGAGCTTAACGTGACAAGCCGATTGATCGGAGGGGGTCTCTATGACCGACCGCCTAGCTCAAGTAAGAGTCAAAATTGAGTGTTGCATGTCAGGGACGGCTCAGCCACTGGGAATCCGTCCTAAAGGATCACGGGTCACAACCCAAAGCCAACAGGTGGCCCCTGTGGTGGGTTGTTAATCGTCTGTAGATTTGCAGTCGGTGTATTCTACAGCCCCAACCGACAGGTCCGCCGTAACGAGGGAAGCCGAGCCTACATCCCAAGCAAAGAAAATCATGTTTGTCTCCCTATATGCTCATAATTCCGAAATTCCACGATTCCAACTTTATTTTTTTCATTCCTGCTTTTTTTCTAATTTTAGCATTTTCAAATGTTCGAAAAAAAAACTGTTTACGCCATACTCGTAACCGTAACCATTATCATCACCAACGATCATCATCATCGCAATCACTAAGATCATCTAACATTTTTCCGCATCATCTCGTCATCTCAGATTGGTGCTTTATCTGATTTAGCAAATCTCACAGTCGCTATAAGCACAATGTTCATTTCCAGGTCGTAAGTTTAGAACCTATCATCCTCTATTCTAATTTGCCGCTGGCTATGGATTATGAAAAAATAAATTGATTCAAAAATGGAAATTTAATTAAAGATTGATTATCTACTAATAATATTCTTTGGTAGACTCGACTGTTGTAATGGTTACCGAGCTAGACCAGCTTACGATTGTTAGTGAACTATATTCTACTAGTGAGCTCTAGTCTACTAATCATACCTAGGGCTTCCACTATAGTGCTAGTTTTAAGGTGCCACAGTCTTTTAAAATTTATATTTCCAAATCTTTACATTTACATATTTTGACCGCTATGTTATTATATATAGGCACTTATATATATCAGAGGGCATGATTTTCTTTTTAAATCTTTAAACACTATAATGGTATTATTATTTACTCCTTTTGAGTTTTCACATCAGTGTTAGCTGATGGTCTTTCACTGGAGTCTGAGTGACAGCAAGTCTCCTCAGGTTTCCAGGACTCTTCTGAGTATTCTGGCAGATTGCAGCAGTGCAGTGTTCTGAATGGTTCTGGTTTATGCATATACCATTTTGTTGTGTGGTCAAAATTTAATTTTTTGCATAATTCCCAGTGGATCACCTTCTCAACCCAGTCGTGTCTAGTTTTGTATTCTCGTTGTGCTATTATTATTTTAGGTAGTAGTAGTAGTAGTAGTAGTAGTAGAACCCTGTGATTTTTTTCACACCAGATTTGACAGTTGGCTTTTCATTAAATTTTGAGTGAAACGTTTCCATGACTCTTCTAAGTATTCTAAGTGATTTTGAAAGTGCTTTGGTCTGGATAGTCTCAATTCCTATCATAATTTATTATTATTATTATTATTATTATTATTATTATTATTAAATTTTTTTAGGTTTGTTGTTATTTAGTTTGATTAGTCTTTTAAATCGATATTTTTCAGTTGGCTTAGTAGAAAGTTGGTTTCATGTCTACATTTGGATATAGGTTCAGACCACTTATTTAAACGCTTGTATTATATATATACATATATATGAAAGTAAAATGGAAGTAAATCCAACAGTATGTATAGAACGTTTTAGAAAATAATAACATGTTTTTTCTAAAACTTTCTATAAATACATATATATCTATATATATATAAATAATAAACACACACACACCACACAGATATATATATATATATATATATATATATATATATATATATATATATATATATATATATATATATATATATATAAATATCAAAGCAGAACACAATGAACGAAGAGAATAATTTGAAACTAAGAGAAAAGTCAACGGTCAGAGCGGTTAAAATTATGCAAAAATATGGGGGAAAGTATTTGATATTCTTAAGGTTTGAAGTTTAAAAAAACCTGTCGTCTGTCGTCTCCTTTTTAAAAGATTTTGACACGTACTCATAATTGACATGTGCACTCCATAAATGATTTGTGATGCTCCGGAAAAGCAGCTGAGACAAGTTTAAAACCCCCGTAACGAAATTTAGAACGTCATTCTAATTAAGTCAACAGAAGCTGTTTTCATTTGATAAATAAATTACTTTTATTGTTTCTCTTCAGTCGATGTAAATCATATGTGTGTCATTTACATAACTGTTACAAAAAATTCTATCTTTTTCTAAAACGTTTATTTACCACAATAAGAAAAAGACTAGAACAATCATCTAGAATATTAAACATCACAGATTCTGTCGCATTGGTTGTTGTTAAGTTTTCGATTGCGTAAGAAAAATAAGACCACTTGGTTGTGAGACATTTTCCCAGAAGTTTGGACTCTACTAATTTAAACGCATGTAACGAATGATGACATTTTTAATAATTTTAAATTATGGTGAGATCTCCAAATGTGTCATAGGCAATTTCGGTTCTCATTACTTAGGTTGGTTTTGTTTCAACTTATTGCTCAGGAAATGTTGCCAAAATTTGGGACAAGATTTTCTGATGAAATAATTTAGAATCGACCGGAAAAATGGAACCACGTTTTTCCTTCTTTAAATTGGCTGTTTCTCTTAACCCAAAGTTTCTCGGTGGTCCATATATGTATTTAACCAACCGCAACACTCAAGCAGGATGTGACACAAGGTCAATTCTTAAACAGAGTTTGATAAGTTTGAATTCAGAGTTTTCCTTCTCCTAGACCGGTTGCCACACCAAGGTTTAAAAGCCCGGGCTATCCTGCTATTTACCCATAAATGGAAGGGAAATAGTTGGATTCGTATCTTTCTTAAAGTTATTAGCGCAAGATAAAATGAAGACCTACTCGTCTAGGATTTGAACTCGGGTTTACGTGTCTATTATCTACGACGATAACCATTACAGACGAGCTCCTCCAAACAAGGGGCACATATAGACACATGGAGACGAAGAAAACGTTAGAAGGGAGAATAAAAGCGGTTGAATTTACATTTTTGCTTTTATAAATTTCTTTCTAATGGGCAATCAAATCTCAGTGGATCATGTAAATTAGTTGTCAGAGTAGGGAGTAGCCTTTCATCAACAATTACTCCCAGGTTCACTCTAAACTGGAGTTTTAGTACCAGTTAGGGACTCATTTATGATTTAAATCTATTAATAATAGAGATTCGCTTCCGGTTTTTGTCTGTAACAAAAATTACGTCACTGCTTACGTCACATTACCCAAAATCGTCAATCAGCTGTGTAGATTCTTAAGTCCGTAGGGAATACCTACCAGGGGCGATGACCGATAAGAATCGGTGGCGAGTGAGAGAATCAAGGGAATCCGTGCTGTTGACTTGATGACTTGATGATGATGATGATAATGATAATGATGATGATGATCATAACAGGGCAAAATTTGTTGTGCCACACGGCCAACAAGTATCAAGCACCCAATAAGAATTGGCCTCACGTGTAGTGGTCTGCACATATGCTCTTTCTAGTACTTTAATAAATGATTGATTAATTTTTAACGTCATGCCAACCCGTCCAGGGTTATTCTAGACCAAGAGGTTAGAATGTCGCGTTCATTGTACGTTCATATTTACATTTCTGTATAGTTGTTTCTTAAAATATTTTTTATTATCCCATACTATTAATTTATAAACAATTATATTTTTCCTAATAAATGTCTCTATTTAATGATAAATATTTTTGCACACAGTTTTATAGTTCTAAGTAACAAATCTATTAATAATGGAGATTAGCTTCCGGTTTTTGTCTGTAACAAAAATTACGTCACTGCTTACGTCATATTACCCAAAATCGTCATAACAGAATAAACACACTCAAAATTTGAACATGCAACATTAGACAGTCCTCATGGTTTTTTAAAACAAGTTTTAATAAATACATGACTGGTATTATATATCTATATATAGTTTGTTTTATTTTAATACATATTTAAAGTTTACATTTCAAATTGTTTTATTTTTTAATCCTTTAATGAATTTGATGATTTTACTTACTTAGGGTACAGACTCGCTGACATTGAATTTTTTACTCCCACCACTCAGGCAATATGTTTCAAAAATCTATTTTTAGATCGCCCGGAGGGTGTTTTTTATTTTGTACTAGTAGATATAAAGACGAGTATTAAAATGTGTTATAAAAATTAGATTGAAAAAAAAATCAAATACCAACAAGAATAAATAAATAAAAATGTCATTTGCATAAAATAAACCAACAAGGGTTGTCATGCCTTAAAATCTAACCAACCAACCTTGTAATTTGTATTAAATAGTGGTAAATTATGTTTTATTCAATATTCCATTTAGAGGTTAATGGAAATCACATTTGGTTACAAAATAAAAAGGAATAAGCAGACAGTTTTAGAAGCCGTGTCTTAGACTGTGGAGACAGCTGTAGATCGTAAAGGGTGGATTCAATAACTACGCAAATCGTTTGCATTTGGCCACCCACTGTTTTGAAGAAATACATATACAAGAAAACCTTCAAGTCAATATTTATCCTTTGCTTAATGAGGGAGTTATCGTTGTAATATTCCTTTCAACTAGTGATTTGTATTTATCTTAAACACAGCTGCTTGTCGAAATTGACAAGATCAATACGAGCGGCGCTCTGAAAGTAAAGAGTCCTATTTACTTCCACGGAAAATACAACAGATGAAGGGGGTAAAATAACATTGGGGTCTAAGTATTTTCGCCACTGATTAACAAGAACCAGTGTACCACGCTTCATTGCCATTTCTCCCTGGCCCACCCTGACTGGGAGCGGTAGTTCTAGTTAGAGTCCTATCTATGGGTCAAATATGTTTAAACATTATTCCTATTCGATAGGACCGTGTTTAAAAAAAACTCTTAAAATAAAAACACAAAAATATGAATATGAACGTATTATGAAAGTTACCCTTACCTCTTGACAAAAGATAATCCTAAATGAGATAATAGGCTGTTAAAATCAATCAATCAATCAATCAAAATGGGTCACTCCGTAAGTAAGGACTCTTTGCTCAGCCGGTAGAGAATCCGCTCATGAACCATAAGGTTTTGGGTTCGATACCGGCTCTCTCCAACTCAGCGGATTTGTAGGACAGCTTTGATCTGTGCCGTAAAATGGGATCCTGAAGGTATGTGCGGCACTCCACCTCAGACACAAAAACAATTTCCCTGGTCTAGCGCTAGTGAAAAGGGGATAGATTTCCTCGCTGTCCTGTTGATACTAAGAATAAGCCACTTCTACGATTTAGCTTTATCTCACAATGATAAAGGTGGATATTCGAGGTATGACAGCAGACTTGAATTGAATCTTTCTGTAGATAACTCATTTTTTGCCTTGTATTAGATAGTATCTGAGCGGCAGTTCTACAAAGCTGCATCTGATATGAAAGCAACGGTTTATCATCGAATTCCTCCATGTAACAAAATATGCATCCATATATGTTCATCGACTTGCCGAAAGTTCACGAGAACCAAACCGTGACTTGAGCACAGATAGGCAGTGGGTAATCCATTTCTACAGTGATGCGGGGGCAAGCCACACTCAACACAGCTGTCAACAATCAACTCATCCGATGAAAGATGGTCACTACTCGAGGAATATTTTTTTGACAACCACGTCGCTATTGCTGTTGGGAATAACCTTTGATGATGTACATTTTTGAGAGCGCAACATGTCGGTCCCTGCCTATCGCTGTCAGACTTGCTCGAAAGATGGCAGGAGGCTATATGGAAAAATAATGTTTCGTAGCTTGAACATTTCTTGTATCCAGCTGTGTTATTGTCCCTATTGTATTTTCCGGGGGAAATGAATAGAGGGCTTTTATTGACGGAGGGTTACACGTGATTTCCTACATAGATTCGTTTTTTTTACAGGTTCTTTAAAAAATTGGAAACGAGTATCTCTCCATACAACTTAATGGCTATATATATATATATATATATATAATATAATATATATATATATATATATATATATAGTATGAACAAAAAGTAATAAGACAAACATGAATACTTTTTATATATATGTTATTTATTCTCAACTAGTTTCGACCTTAGGTCATCGTCAGGAGAGGGTTTGACATGCTATTAAAATCCGGGTAGAAGAGTGTGTCAGTAGTAGCAAGTCCATCTGTCCCGTAAAAAAAAAAAATAAATAAAAAATATATATATAATAAATAAATATATAAAGGTTTACATATCTATTTATTTGGTGACAAAGTAACAGTCACGACCATTTTGGTTTCATGCATCAGCAATCATCAGGTGAACTTGTTTCAAAATGCAGGAAAATCGAAAATTTATACATATATATATATATAATATATATATATACATATATATATATATACATATATATATATATATACATATATATATATACATATATATACATATATATACATATATATATATATAGACATATATATATAATACATATATATATATATATATATATACATATATATATATATACATATATATATATATATATATATATATATATATATATATACATATATATATACATATATATACATACATATATATGCATATATATATATACATATATATACATTATATATATATACATATATATATATATATATACATATTATATATATATATATATATATATATATATATACATATATATACATATATATATATATATATACATATATACATATATATACATATATACATATATACATATATATATATATACATATATATATATATATACATATATATATATATATATATATATATATATATATATATATGAGGGCAGCAAACTCGTATTCAAGTATTGCCATTGTTTGATATAGTAACGATTAAAAACAAGCTCAACATTTCAAACAATATAAGGGTGAGCTTCAAAAAAAGTTCAACAATGAGCTGCACGAAAGTGGCTCTTTAATCCTGCCAAAGTCTTGCACACCTTCCCACATTTACAGGTATTTTCCAGGGAGCACAGAGGGTATTTTATTAGTCCATCCCGCCGCTGCACAGAATTGGTGACTGATCAGGCCAGCCTTGCTCATACATAGCCTTCCACACTGGTCATATAGTAGACCGATTTGAAGCCATTGATTGTCTACTTTTTTTTTATTCTTGCGAATATCTCTTTTTAACTGCTCATGCTGTATACGGCCGGTCTCAAACCTTTCAGTGCCCTCCTGCACAGCTCTTCTCCACTGCCACGGTCAAAGACTTACTCTCCCAGGTCTTCACATCGATGTCACATTTTTCAAGGTCGACCTCAGGCAATCCTTGTATCTCATCTTGGGCCCTTGAGCCAAACGCTTGCCGTTTATAAGTTCCCCATAGAGCAGTTGTTTAGGAAGTCGCCCATCGTTCATCTTACCAAATGCCCACTCCATCTCAATCTATGTTTGATTATGAGAGATTCTATGCTTTGACATTTGGCTCGCTTCAGAACCTCGATGTCACTGACGTACATTTGCCAGCGCACCCCTAGTATTTGTTGCAGGCATTGCTGGTGAAAGCGCTCGAGACATTTAAGATGTTTCTTGTATGTGGTCCAGGTTTCGCAAGCATAAAGGAGAGTAGATAAAACACATGCAACATATACCTTGACTTTTGTTGCAACTGAAATAGCACGGCAAATCCACAACCTCCTGTTTAATTTTCCAAATGCATCACTTGCCTTGCTAATCCGAAAGCATATGCTGTCATCAAGGGTACCAGTCATGTTTAGCGTGCTACCCAGGTACACAAACCTATTTACAACTGCTAACTTCTGCCCATAGACATAGATAGCCGGTTCATAGTATGATTCACCTGGTGCCGGTTGATACATTAGGACAGTCTTTATCAAATTGATTGTATGTCCCAATGAACTGCAAGCAGCTTCAAAAGCATCCATGAGGCGTTGCATATCAGTCCGTGCATGAGTAACAAGATCACAATCATCTGTATAGAGCAAGTCACGAACAGTATTGGTAAATACCCTGGTGTGTGCACTAAGATGTCTGATGTTGAAAAGCTTCCCAGTAGTTCTATACCGAATATATACACCATCAGAATAATCTTTAAATGCCATTCTAAACACCATGGCAAAATACAAAGCAAAGAGTGTGGGTGCTGTAATATCTCCTTGTCTAACACCGTTCTTCACTGAAATAGGACCCGCCAGTTTCTCTCCAATGTTGACCACAGCTTCATATCATCATGAAAAAGCTTTAGAATAGATATAAACTTGTCAGGACAACCAAGTTTATATATATATATATACACCCCCACACACACCACACACACATATATATATGTATGTGTGTGTGTGTGAATTATATATATAATAATATATATTATATATATATATACTATATTATTTAATATTATGAGTGTTTGGGCGAAATTTTGATACCCGTTTTGTTATTTATTTGTATTGTAGAGAATTTATTACGTGAGGTCTATTCGGTATTCTTTCAAGTAGAATTGGTCCTCCCTATAAAGAAATCAATCTATTAAGATCTAATATACTAATATATAATTCACACACACAGACATAGACACACACACATACACACACACACATATATATATGTATTATATATATATAAATATATATTTCTATGTAAGTATATAATTTTGTTTTTGGTGACAGAGGTGTTGCCATTTTATTTTTGGCAATATTTAGAATGTTGTAGAGTTTAGTAATACTAATGGCCTAATGATATCCTTTTATTCTATTATGTTATGCTAGAAATAAAATCCTGATGAACGCTTGGTGTTACATATGTCTGGGCGTAATCATTCTCTTATTCTTTTAGTGTTATATATGATATATAATATATATATAGATATATATATATATATATATATATATATATATATTGATCTATCTGGTCCTATCTGTGTGTATATCTCCGTGCAACTACCTGCGTGGTATTTGTGTGTTGGGGTGGTGTTTCTCTCCAATAAATGTTTACGTAATTGATATTAAATTACCTAACAAAACAATGGGCAAATAATTCAGTAGGAAACATTAACAAAAATTTACGAGACAATTATTTTTCAATAAAATATTAATTACTGATAAATATCTTTTTCTAAAATTACTTTTTCCTTCGCCATAGATTCTTCACACATACGTTCCTTTGAGTAGTAAAGTATATATATATATAATATATATATATATATATATAATATATATATATGGAGAAGTAAATACACAAACGATGTGTTTTTGATATGGCTTTTTTTAGCCGACAATTTTTGGGAGAATATGGGCTTAATTGAAGTCCGTACCTAATTTTGAAAATGAATAAATTAATATTTAGTTAATTAGGCGGGCATACCTATGCAAATGTAAGGCTAAACAAATCGAGAAAAATCAATCTTCTGTATGTACATTTCGGGATATCTATTAGGCCTCATCGGCAGAGCTATAGATGCATATTCTCCCAAATATATAATATTATAATATATATATATATATTAATATATATATATATATAAATAAATATATATGTGTGTGTGTGTGTGTGTTCATGAGTATATATATATAGGTTTGTGTGCATCTATATACAAGGAACGATATCTATATTAGGAACAAAATAAAATCTTTTAGGCATAAAATAACCCAAAGATTGACAATGCCGTAAAATCCAACCAAGCAAACCAAGCTTAAATATATATATGGAGAGAGACGAGAGAGAGAGAAGAGGAGAGAGAGAGAGAGAGAGAGAGAGAGAAGAGAGAGCAAGAGAGAGCAGAGACAGAGACGAGATTAAATAATATAGCTGTGGTAAATTAAATATAACAACCCGCATTAAGTGGAAAAGTCTCGGCAATGATGTTGCTAGCAACTTCTCCAAGAAATAATGATTTACATCTGATTTGAAATCGTAAATAGAAGTAAATCAGTCAGCTGATTTCGAATAAGTCATATTCTTGCTAAGTTTGACCTTTGTGCTACCATTAAGCTAAAATTAATGGTAAACGATTATACAGACAAACCGGAGTAGACCAATACACTTCAACTGCATTCTTCTACACGGTGCTCCAATAGCTTTGTCCTTGTACCAATCACAATTAAATCTAAGCTTAGTAAAGTACACCCTGTCGGCGAGCTTAGAACGTATCGACTTTATCTCTAGCAAAACAGGTAAGTCCAGCACCGCAAAAATGGCGTCGAAGATATAACATTAAACAGCATCCGGTGGTGAGGATCCAGTTCTGGAGCTCTGGGAGTAGACTCTCATTGCTCACAGATTCACTCTGACCCGGAGTGGTACTATGTTTTATGTTCCGATCTTCGGAGCTGTTTGAAAATCATTTGCATTTAGAGGCCGGGTTAGCTCAGTCAGTAAAGTGTTCGACTAGAAACCACAAGGTACCTAGTTCGATACCGGTCCTTGCCAACTCAGCGTATGAGTAGCACAGGGATCTGTGCGGTAAAGTAAGGAGATGATGGTAGATGTGGCGCTCCACCTCAGATGCTAAAAAAAACAATCTCATTGGTCTAGCGCTATTGAAAAGGGGATAGACTCCCTCGCTGATTGGCTGATACCGACTTTAGGCCGCCCTGATGTACTTTACTTTACTTACATTATGGTATTAAGGATAGTTACTTGAACTATAATTATTTATTAAGGGGTTATTTATTATTTGTTACTTAGAACTATAAAACTGTGTGCAAAAATATTTAGGAAAAATATAATTGGGTATAGATTATTAGTATGGTATAATAAATTTTTTTTTTTAAGAAACAACTATACAAAAATGTAAATATGAACGTACAATGAACGCGACATTCTAACCTCTTGGAATAAAATAACCCTAGACGGGTTGACATGACGTTAAAAATCAATCAATCATTTAGTAAAGGACTAGAAAGAGCATATGTGCAGACCACTACACGCGAGGCCAATTCTTATTGGGTGCTTGATACTTGTTGGCCGTGTGGCACAACAAATCTTGCTCTGTCATCATCATCATGATCATCATTATCATCATCAAGTCACATCAACAGCACGGATTCCCATGACCCTCTCACTCGCCACCAGTTCTTATCGGTCGTCGCCCCTGGTAGGTATTCCCTACGGACTTAAGAATCTACACAGCTGATTGACGTCGGTTTTTGCTAAGTCGGCCTACACTGGTGTGTCCATGGAACTTTGTCTCCCAAATTTTCGTAACTCGACTCGTCGCCATTGAAGAAGATCTGAAGCGTACCCTTGGCCCGTAACCTGCAAAGTTTTTAAATGCCTTCCCTTTCGCCAGTTTAAAAAGATTGCTTAAAGAAAGTCCTGTGTTATGGAATCCTTTGGTAAGGGTAATAAGTCCTATCCTGCGTATTGGTAAAATGGCCCAGTGATTTACTCCTATGTCCTTCATCGAAGAATGTGGCACGTAGTTATGACAGGTAAGTGTCGGTTTTAAAGTATTGGTAAATCAACGCTCAGAGTATGCCCAGTGATGTGCCAAGAGTATAGGTCAACATTGATCTGGCTAATGTCTAATAAGTAGGAGGCGGCAATTACGGTTATATTGGAGTGTCGGC
>CM042137.1:15443517-15448517 GCA_023376005.1 Doryteuthis pealeii
CTATATTATTAAGTTATATAATGCTCTGTATAATCTAAACGTTTATTATACATTGAGCGTCTCTTTAGTGAATTTAAAGGATTCACTGTATTTATATACTGGATCCACAATAATAATACAGTGTATCTTAGAATATCACATATAGAATCATTCTTCACTACCAAGCTTTGGATACCTCTCCATCTCTCTCTCTCTTTATATATTATACTATATATATATATATATATATATATATATATATTATATATATATATATATATAATATATAATATATGAGAGAAAGAGAGATGTACCTAACATTTTGCATACACACACAAGCACCCTATTATTCTGATTTTTCTCTCCTCCTCTCTCTCTCTCTCTCTCCCTCTCATCATCATCATTCTCTCTCTCACACACTCACATTACTCACTGCACTGCACACCATACACACATCACCATCTTATCAACTCATCACTCCTGGCAGTCCTCAAGCACTGCATCCCAGTGTCAGCACAGATCTGATCAATGGAAGTGTTTGCTAGGTGACGCAACACTGGTTTGTCAATGTTAGGTGCGCCGACATTAGAACATTACTTAGGAGTTCACCTCTACTTTCATAGTTTTGTGATAAGGATGTAAGTCGTCAAACAAACAAAAAATAAACAATATTCTCTTCAGGAATGTATATTAATGTTATAATAGTTAAATGTATCCATGCTGTGGTATATCCACAGGAACCATGTAGTCTATATGAACCCACGAACGGGGAGTATGAATCCATCTTACCGCTCTCTTGCTCTGGCGTCTATCTGCCAGTTGTCTCCTGAAACTATTTGGACTTGAACCATCCGCAACTGCTCTAACTGGCGAATATATTTATAAACATTAAAAATTAATGTTTCCTTAAACTAATCACTCTACTCACATCGATGGCTTACACATCTCTTTGATCAATCTTGTATTCTATTTCAATTCCGATAAATCCTTCACTTCATAATTAAATTCAATTGAAAACATTTTTAAACCACGTGTTTGATTTCCAGGCGATTTTTCGGGAATGATTTTTTATTTAAACAAAAAAAAAAATCTAATGAATGTTTTTAAAACATTTCCTTTATGCACTTTCTTGGTTTTATGTATTTCTTATTCTTTTGTTTTTCTTTGTTTTTTCCTTCCTCCTTGTAATTATTTAATTTCTTCAAATATTACCATTATTGTTCATATTTATTATTTTTCATTAACGCACATGTCCAATCACTCTTTCTCTCTTTCTTCTCTCTCTTTTCTTTCTTTTTCGTCTTTCTTTTATCATTCTTTTTGTTATCTTGCTTTAACTCTTCCTTTCTTTATTTCTTCCTTCGCTTCAATTCTTGTCTGATTTAATTTATTTCCTTTCCTTCTTTCCGTCTTTCTTTCTTTCGTGTTTTCTCATTTGCCCTGCCCAAATTCCTTCATTGTCTTTTTTTTTCTTCCATAATTTTAAAACTACTATTTTAAGCTTTTTAAACTGCCGCAGTTTAGGCATCCCATTTATACAATCTAAGCACATACGTGGAAGAGTCAATATATCTTTAACTATGTCCACATTGTGTTTCTTGCTGGAATGCTTATAGTTAGCAAAGTTGTGGTCATGTTGATCGAAGTTTGAGCCTGATCGCGCCATTTTACTAGCTGTATTTACAGTCCAAACGTCCACTAGTAGTATGTACCAAGGAAGTGTCTCGATTCCTCTGGTTGTCACAATCTGAAATTTATTCGTCAACCTCCACTACTGATGAGAAGATTCAGCAAGCCCGAGAGTGTGTATGGCGCACCGCGGGGTTAACATCGATGGGGTAGCTTGTTCTCTGTAGATTTGATATAGTCTTACGTATCAAATTATCCACAATGATCTCTGCTTCCGTAAAAAAAGAGCGTGGATGATTTTTCCTCTCTTCCTCGTACTATGCACATACATTCATGTACATGAATTTATGTGAGATAAATGCTCAGGAATGTCATGATGAACTTCGGCAGCAAATAAAGATGGCGGGCTTGAACCCTTTCAGTCCTATATTTGCGTATTCTCAGGAAATGAATTAACATAACGCTATGTTGTTGACCTGCTGTGCAATGTAGACTAAGAGTTTGGTTAGTAAGTGGGTGATTACTTGTTTTTTTCTTTGACCTCAATACGCGTGGTCCTTCCTTTTTGTTGGTCGTCGCACTGAAATGGAATAAAGGAAGGGAAAAGAGACAAAAGGCAAGTGACACTTTCAAGGTTCAACTTTTATTTCGAGGTCCACAGTTATTTCTTGGAGAGGATTTTTCTTCCCGAGCCAGTAATAGTGTTTTCCCAGTTTTTGGCACTAGGAAGCACCTTTTACGAGCATGCCAATATGCTTCTTCTTGCCAGAGGCCTCCTGGGAGATTGTCATTTTTTATATTTATTTAGTTAGTTTTGTGTTTCTTTATTTTTTTTATTTGGCTTATTGATAATCCATATTTTTATTTTATTTTATTTGGTTTTATTTTATATTATCTAATTATTCAATCCTCACAAAAAAAGATTTCTGATTAAATTTTTATCTGTCGCGTTTATAAGATTTATATGTTAAACACGTTCGTCCTTGGAAAATTACATAGCTGTTATAGATCACAAGAAGGGGTACTCGAATGAGGCTAGCGCATGGAAAAATCAAACGATGTAATAGTTTATCATACAGTGGTATAAACACATGATATTCTAGTCTATATGAACCCGCGAAAGGAGAGTATGACCCTATATGTCCAGCTCCTTTACTCTGTGTCTATCTACCAATTGCCTCTGCCTGGACTTGAACGCCCCCTACTGTTATAATTGGCGAATACATAGTCTTCCAGCTTCCGTTCATCTCTCAACCTAGCCACTCAAACATCATAGAATTATCATACAATTCGTAAAAGTACACGGAGCCCATGTGCCTTCATAAATTCAGGAATGATAAATAAAAAGAATGTACTCTCTCTCTCTCTCTCTCTCTCTCTCCTCTCTCTCTCTCTCTCTCTCTCTTCTTTCTCTCTCTCATTTAGCAGTACTTTTTACGACAAATTGTCACAGCGATGATGTAGGTCTCCTGCGATGGAATTTAAAATTCACTTACTTGACAGCAGAAATAAAAATTACATATTTTGTGTCTGAAGCGCCATGTAATAAATTCATGGAATGAATACGTTATGAACAAAGACGTTTCACGTTTTAACTTTTCCATGCAAATCCGCTGAGCTTAAATGGCAAAGTAATTTGGTGCTAAAAATTTATGGCAAAACTCAGATTTTTCTTTTTATTTATTTCTTTTCTTAACATAGAAATATCCAAAGAAATGTTACTCATGTTTATTACAAAGCGACAGCATTATTCATAATAAAGTGGAGATAAAATTAAAATACCGATAAATTTCTAAACGGACAATCATTCAAATGTGTGATACTAGCTGAGGTATTCATCTAAGCAGGGTACTTACTTACTAATCTTTGATTAGTTGTGTCACAAGGCGTATTGAAATGTGTGATGTGGGTTGCTTGGTTAGCTCTGTATCTCTGGCCAACGCCGGGGTCCAGTGGCTTCGGCCCTGGATCTTTACAAGTTAATAGCGTCGTTCCCAGGTGGCTATCCCCCCAGGCAATACCTGCCCCCTCGATTTAAAGGGGCAGGGCTGGGTTTATTGCCCAGCGCCTGAGGCGCACCCCTTTAGGGGGAATGCCGACGGGATCGACGCAATATTTCACCTGCCACCTATGAGCTTCAGTTTGTGGGTGGTCCCACGTTAATAGGGCCTTGTGCCTAACCCGTACAAGTGGGGTACGAGGTAAATACAATGTGGGTTGATTGGTTAGTTCGTTTTTTTTTGGGGGGGGGCATATCAACCCTTTTTCTGATCATTTAATGCTAAATCAAGTAATTCATTATAAATTACTCAGATTGCTTACAGTACCTGTCTTTGCTTAAATTAATATTGTTTGTCTTTTCTTTATAATATTAATACAGTTTTTTCTATTGTGATTTTTATTATGATTTTTGTTACTTATAATTTTTTTAAGAAGTTAATATCTTTGTTATTATTAATAGTTTTATGATATTAATATTACTTTTCTAATTGTTAATATTCTTAAAAATTAACAGTATAGTCTTTTGCCATTGTTATTATACTTAATATCAATTTTGTTTTACTTATTATTAGTAAACTGTTAATAATATTTAATCTTATTAATATTGTTTGTTTTATATTTTAAATATTCTAATTAGGTAAATATTATGTTGTTATTGTCATTATTATTATGAAGTTAATCTTTTTTTATTATTGTTATCTGATGAATTTATTGTTGTTTTAGTATATTGTTAATATTCTTATAAAAACTATAGTTTCTGTTATTGTGATTATTCTTAAAAAGCTAATATTGTTTCTGTCTTATTGTTATTATTCATATAAAAATAATATTATTTTCCTTGTTGTCAATATTCTCATAAAGTTAATATTTGTATTGTTAATATTCATATACTTTTTTCTTTGTTTGTTGATTTTGCTGTTGTTATTAATTTTACTTTAGTATTATTTTTGTCATCATAATACATTTATAAATTCAGTATTGTTTTTGTTATTATCATCTAATGAGTTTAATATCATTTTGCTATTGATATTGTGCTCATAAAATTAATATTGTTTTTGATATTGTTGTTATTCTTATCCAGTTAATATTTTTGTTTGTGATTGTTATTATTTCTATCAAGTTAATACTCCTTTTGTTATTATTATCTTATGAATTTGATATTGTTTCTGTTATTGTTATAAAGTTAATATTGTTTTTGTTATTCTTATTATTCATATAAAGTTAATGTTATTCACAGAATTCTTAAAGAACATGTTTTTGTTTTGAGTGACGCCCAGTTTTTTTTCTTTTTTGTACGAATCCTTAGTCCTAACTAAGCAATAATATTATGTAATTATTTTAGGGCCGGGTTAGCTCAGTCGGTAGAGCGTTCGTCTAGAAACCACAAGGTT
>CM042137.1:15453517-15463517 GCA_023376005.1 Doryteuthis pealeii
AATATTGTCCGCGTATGCTGATGAGGAGGTAATCATTTTTTTTTATTATTTCTAAGATGAAAAGTTTATTTGATTCAAAATCATTCGCTATTATTTTTATACTTTTGTTGCTGCTTTTGTTGAGATTCTTTTTCCTTTTTAACTGAATCATAAAACTAAAAACAATAAACTTCATGTGAATAAAGAATTTAGCGAAACATTTATGGAAAAATGGTATTTTATTTTTTCAAATTCTTCTTGAATCAGTTTTAGTATTTGATATTTTTTATCGTAAATAAACAAATACTATTTACAACACGTGTAATTTTGAAATTATACAGAATTTTTTAAAAATCCGATTCCTATATAAAAGTTATCTTTCTTTGAATTCAGCTTGCTGATTTTTCGGGTAAATGACCTTTCATCACGCGATTATCTATATGTAACGATATGGAAGCGCGTGGTGTAATGGTTAAAGTCATGGGAAATGGACTCGTCGCCCCGAGTTCAAGTCCTGGATGTGGTAATTGCATTTCACTTAGCACTAATACCCTTGGGAAAGGTATGAATTCAACTCTCACTCCAGCTATGGATAAATAGTAGGGCAGACTGGGCTCTTTAACCTTAGTTAGGCAACCGGTCTAGGAGAAGGAAAACTCTGAATTCTAACCTGTTGAACTCCGCTTAAGAAATTGACCTTACATCACATCCTGCTCGTGCGGAGGGGTTGGTAGATATATATATGTAACGATGATCCTTGAAGTTTTCTGGCAAACGACATTCTGTATGAGGAACCAGGCGAATGCTATTATAGAGTCATACTTATAGACATTAGTTAAATGGTTCCCATTTTTTTAATGCGCCGCTCGCCAATAACATTTAATGTGTTCTTGTCCCTAGAAAATAATAATCTATATAAGAATACAGGTGAAGTCGACTGAAACAAATTTGTATAATCAATTTTTAATATATAAAAAAAAATTAAAGAAATGTACAAGAAGAAATATTACAACAAACTAAAAGCTGCACAGCCTTTCAAAAAATAAATTTTCATCTATACATTGAATAAAAAAAATTAAAATTATGAAGCATCCAGCGAGGATCCAACTCGCTTTTCAGGATTAAATAAAGGAAATGAATGTATACATGAAATAAATTTATTTAAAGAGATTAAGGAATTAATGTTCAAATGTTCATAAGCCAATAAATTTAATGACGTTTTTGTTCCTGTTTATTGCTTAAGTTTTCAAAAACGTGGCACTTTCTTTTCTGATGGTAACCCGAAATTCTGCCTATCCACCCGAGCGATTTCTCCCACTCCAAGAGGTGCAAACACCCTGGTTAGGAAACCCTGCGCTAGTTGCAAAAGTCAAACTATGGATATTACTATTATTCTGATCTAGTGATACAATTTCACCTCCCATGATCACCTATGATAATTCGGATTATCAAAGGCGTGTATTTAAAAGTACCTATTTGTACAAGGGCCGGGTTTAGCTCAGTCAGTAGAGCGTTCGGCTAGAAACCACAAGGTTCCTAGTTCGATACCGGCCCTCGCCAACTCAGCGTATGAGTAGCACAGGGATCTGTGCAGTAAAGTAAGGAGCTGATGGTAGGTGTGGCGCTCCATCTCAGACGCTAAAAATAATCTCCTTGGTCTAGCGCTAGTGAAAAGTGGATGGACTCCCTCGCTGATTGGCTGATACCGACTTTAGGCCGCCCTGACGACGACTTACTTTTATTTGTACAATTATAATTTGTAATACAAACAAACAACATGAACGAGCACTAACATCAAATGCTCCCTTGCGCTTTTGTATTGAGCATAATTATGACTCCCTGGAATGTTAGCATTCAATGTTATTAATATACCTGTATAGTGTTAGTCTATCAGTTGTTCAAAGGTTAACAACAACAAATCAGTGGATAAATGCAAGATTTAATTCTGAAGGTTTATTTATAACAAAATAAAGAATCAAAATTAAAATAATACAATCATCAAATGAACACGCGAGTAGAATGGACGAAGTAGAAATAAGTACTCATATATATAATATATATATATATAGAGAGAGGAGAGAGAGAGAGGAGAGAGAGAGACAGACAAACAGACAGACAGACAGAGAGGAAGAGAGAGAGAGAGAGAAGGGGGAGAGAGAGGAGTAGATGTTATCAAGTTTTCTAGTGAGTCACCCAAAATTGAGAACTCAAATGTACATATAAAGATTTAGCGCATATATATATATACTTTGATATAAGTAGAAAAAAACTTAACAATTGGTCATTTGTCTATTATAAATTATACAGAACGTACGAAATATAAACATTCCACTCACAACTCAGTTGGTATATTTGATATATTATTGCTTAAGATATTATAATATATATATATATATATATATATATATATATATATATATATATATATGGCATGTCTGTGAGTTGGCGTTTTTTAAGAAATAAACACTGAAAGTTTTGGGGGTTTTTAAACAAAATACTTGAGGATAGAAAATAATATTTCAACAGACCTTATATGTAATTATTCTCTATTATGAAATCAGACTTAAAGAGGTAAAGGTAGCCGAAATAAATTTATTTCTCATAAAATACGGTTTTCACACACACACACACACACACACATATATATATTATTAAAAAATGGATACAATAGAAACCTACTCGAGTTTCACCATAAGGATCTTCAGGGTTAAATCCACTGAATTAATCGAGGTACCGATCAACGTGTGTTCAATATATATATAAGAACACACGTGTGATCCAGCCGATCACACGTGTGTTCTTATATAATTCATTATTAATTCAGTGGATTTAACCCTGAACATCCTTATGGTGAAACTCGAGTAGGTTTCTATTGTATCCATTTTTTAATAAACTTGATCTACTTCGTATTGAGCATTTTGTATTTGTTATATCGCTGACTTAACCCCTGAATTTTGCACCTTCAACGATCGTGCCCATATTCACCGGTAAGCTACCTTTTATCTTTATATATATATATATATATATATATATATATATATATATATATATATATATATGGTTGTGTGTCTGTTTTTGTGTTTGTGAATTACGTCTTACAAAGCTTAGTTAATGAGTTTCATGCTCACTGGGTGGCCCAGTACTGTGAGGCTTCCCTCGACCAAAGTTCAACCAATATCAAACTACACAGATATCATGAAAGATACGTCTATCCATTATAAGTTTGTCTGTCTTTCTATATATCCACCAGAGAGAGCACAGAGTGAAAGAGAAAACTGCACGAGCGTAAATGTCGTAATGGTTTCAGTGGAGCTTATTATTCAAAACAAGACAATAGACAAAATACCGAAATTCAAAATCTGTCAGCGCAAAAGACATTCGCGAAATACATTAACGCATATTAATCGTAATATACCACCGTCTACTCGGCTGCAGTTATAAAATGTGGATCGAACATTTTCTTTTCTTTGAGGCTATAAAAATTACTCTCTCTATACGCAACGCAGTAAATTTAATGTTCATCTATATATCTCATCTATGAATCTCATCGGATGAGATTATTTTAGATATACTTAATATTCTTGACAATGGAGGAAAATTTGTTATAAATGAATTTTCATCGTATGTAATAATATCGTGCTAGAGTAATCAAGTTTATTAAAAATCTGTTATGTAATATAAAGTTGTTCCCAGTGTAATAAATAATATCTTAATGCATACACTTTATACATACTTCATATATATACACACACACACACATATATATATATATATATATATATATATATATATATATATATAGAGAGAGAGAGAGGAGAGAGAGAGAGAAAGGGGGGAGAGAGAGGAAATAAAATATCTATGAAAATATGTATCATGTTAATGATTGTTTTAAACATAAAGTTTTAATTCAAGAATAGCTCAGTTGTTAGAGCGTCTGACTAGGAAACACAGGGTTCCGTGTTCGATACCGGTCCACACAAACTCAGCGTATGAGTAGCACAGGGATCTGTGCGGTAAAGTGAGGAGCTGATGGTAGATGTGGTGCCCTACCTCAAACGCCAAAGCAATCTCCTTGGTCTAGCGCTAATGAAAAGTGGATAGACTCCCTCGCTGTCTGACTGATACCGACTTTAGGCTACCCCGACGATTTTACTTACTTACCTGCAAACACACACACACACACACACACACACACACACACACACAAGTGAGAATACTCATTTGGCTATTATAAATTTATTTTAGGTGATACCTTTATAAGCGACCAGTTTTATACTGGTGAAACCGGTTCGACCAAAATATTGGTCTCTATGAAATTAATTAATAATCATACATTGACCTCTTCTGGGGACTTGAAAGAATCCTCATACATATCGATGGGTAGGTGTGCCTCTCTGTGGTCATGCATTGTGGATATATGGAGGATAAATGTCCCAAGTAGAACCATTCCCAACTCTTCTAATATAGCCGCAAGTGTAAGGAACTTTGCAGACGAACATTCTGTCCGGTTTCGATCCCGGCTAGAGGTAGTTGTTAAAAGTCGAGCAGCACTGATGAGAAGTAAAC
The DNA here is from genome assembly GCA_023376005.1 of Doryteuthis pealeii. Lineage (NCBI taxonomy): Eukaryota > Metazoa > Mollusca > Cephalopoda > Myopsida > Loliginidae > Doryteuthis > Doryteuthis pealeii. Next base: position 15,458,063 of record CM042137.1, read on the forward strand.
TTCGAAACACGTGTCTGTGGATGACTGATATATATATATCTATATATTGTGTATTTTGGCAGCAAATTATTTTCTAGGCATGTATTATTGAATAACACGGAGTACTTCTACTTCATTATTTGAATTTGTGTTTTTTCCAGTGGTCTGGCGATTTTTCTGGTGTTTGGATCAAATCTAATTGGGATATTTCCCATACTGTTAGCCGAGCGCTTTCGATTGATTCCTCAGTCGTCATCATTGGGTATATGAGTTTGTTTTAGTTCGTGTTTTTTAGGTCTTTTATCTATGTTGTTGTTGGGGGGGGGTATTTCAAGAGTCTATTATTTTCTAGAACCAACTCATATACCCAATGATGACGAAAGAGCTCGGGCTAACAGTATGGGAAATATCCTATTTAGATTCGATCCAAACACCAGAAGGATCGCCAGACGATTGGAAAAAACAAAAATGCAAATGATGAAGAAGTACTCCGTGTTATTCAATATATATATATATATATATATATATATATATATATATATATATATATATTTATGTATCTGTATCCGTTTTTTGGAAGTACACAAATCAGGTTTGGGCATTAGTGTAAAGCATTAATGTGCTATATTATAATAACTAGCAAATATATGCACCCTCCGGGTGCAAGTATTCAAGTTTTAATGAAATAAAATATTGTATTAAATTAGAAAGGCTAATGAAACTAAATAAGAATACAGATAAAAAGATTTGAAACAGAGGGAGTATAGTAAAAGATTTGAAACAGAGGGAGTATAATAAAAAAAATAGAACAACTGAAACTTACTCTTCCATCACTCTCGTCTTTCATTGTTATTTTTTCTAATTTAAGTATTTAGTTAAAATAGGAAGTAAAGAATAAAATGACTGTTATCTTTTCTTGTTAATGGATTTCATTTAAGATTCATTAAAGAGATTTTTGCTTATATTCATTAAAATAAAACCAAACAGTTAGAAATCAATAATACTAAGCACATATTTATTAAATTCTATTTTTTAATATTAATATGCAAATTAGCCTTCTCATTCACACTGTAAACCGCTATTTTGTTGTGTATATAAATATGATTGCATGGTGTCAGTATGTAGACATAGTTAACAGTATTAATAATGTAAGACAATTTTATTAATTATTGAGGTTTAGATAAAAATAAAATCCTGTAGAATGTGACGTAAATGACTAAGAGAATTGTGACTTGAGTAGGAATATAGTTTCGGTTACAGACAGAAAAACACACAATCTCCATTATAATAAGATGTAGTTATCATAATATATTCATCTGTGAATAAACATCAGAAAACTCGGTTGTTTTTTTTTTTGTTTTTTTAGTTTCTTTTATTTAGGAGATGCCGGATGTTGATTGGTTAGTTGGTGATTAAAGAATGTGTACTGTGTGTGTGTGTGTGTGTGTGTGTGTGTGTGTGTGTCCATGATGATGTGGCTAATGCTCTGGACTGTGACATGCCAGTAAGCATATTCGAACTCTAGTCGCTGACTTTGTGTCTACATTATTTTAACTAACCAAAACAAACGCTTCTCTTTCCTCTTAGCTTCTGTTTAGTCTACTTTGACAAAAGTCACGGGTATTTTCCTAAAAATATCTTTTTTAAAAGATAACAGGTAAAAACGTGAGTGAAAACAAATAATTACACATTATTACTAATTTCACTTAAAAAAAAATATATATATTTAATAACTTTTATCATTTTTATCGGCTGTTGTAGTGTTATTATTGATTATGATATTCTCACGAACCGACAACGTAATAAGATAAATATAATCACGATCAAATTGAGCTATTTACTTCACAAATTCCAACCTCCAGCTTCACCTTCCATTTTTTTACATACGTGTTGGTATTTATTCGCTAATTTTTAGAATTTTAAAATAGAAATTAACAACAATTATCTGATTACAGTTTAAAATCATGCAATTTGTATTCCGAAGAATTTCCATAGTTAGTTATATCGATACGGGTGTGATCCGAAAAATTCATACGATGACTTCATATCTGTTGTTGATTTTTTACCAATGGGATCCAAACATTGTAACATCGATGAAAGAAGTGTGTAGACCACAAGGGAATTATGTTGAAAAATAAACCTCATTTGGTCACATTCCTTGAGAGTATATTGTTCTTATGAACTTTTCAACCGTTTATATACTAGCTGTATATTGGTCGGTTTGAGTGATATAATCGCAGCAAAAGACAATGCCATAAGAATAAATTATATAAAGACAAAAATTGAAAAGACGCTTCAGAATAACAAGTGCAGAATGTGAAGAGACAGAGACAAAACGGTTAATCATATTGTAAGCGAATGCAGCAAACTAGCACAAGTAGAGTACAAGACTAGGCACGACTAGGTGGGAAAGATGATCCACTGGGAATTGTGCAAGATATTAGATTCCACCATGTATCTAAATGGTATTTGCACAAGCTTGAATTTGTTCGGTAGAATGAGACGCATGAAACTCTCTTGGACTTTGAGATACAGACGAATCACCTTATCCTGACCAGGAGACCAGAACTTGTATTGATTAACAAGAGGAAGAGAACTCGTCATCACGTGGATTTTGCCGTCTCGGCTGCCCCCCCCCCCCAGCGAACGTTAAAGAAAGGGAAAAGATAGATAAATACTTGGACTTTGCCAGAGAACTACGAAAACTGTGGAACATGTAGGTGTAGGTCGTGCCAATTGTAATTAGTGTCCTTAGAATGGTCCCGAAGGGTCTGGAAAAGAATTTGGGCGAATTGGAAATCAGAGAAAGAATCGAGACCAGCCAAACTACAACATTGATAAGATTGGCTACAATACCCAGAAGAGTCCTGGACACCTGAGAAGACTTGCTTTCACTCAATCTCCAGTGCACAACCGGCTACGCCAGGTATGACAAACTCAATAATAATAATAATAATAATAATAATAATAATAATAATAAACCCTGCTGTGAAAAACGCACAAGGATTGAAAAAATAATATAAAAAAATAAAATAAAACTAAGATAAACAAATACTTTGATATAGTCGGAGAACTGAAATAACTGTTGAATAAAGGTCGTACCAATTTTGATAGGTGCCATTGGAACAGTCTCCAAATGTTTCGAAAAGACTCTAGATGAATTGAAAATGCGAGTAAGAATTAAGAACATCCAAACAACAGCATTGTTAAGATCGGCTAGAATACTCATATGAGTCCTGAAAACATAAGGATGATGTCATTCAGCCTCCTGTGAACCACCTGCAATGGCTGATATAAAAAAAAAACTCATGGAAATAATAATAATAATAATAATAATAATAATAATAATAATAATAATAAAAATAATAATAATAATAATAATAATAATTGCCAGAGAACCGATGAAACTGTGGAACATGAAGGTGAATATCGTATCAATTGTAATCGGGGCTCTGGGAACGGTACCCAAAGCTTTAGAAAAGAATTTGGGTGAATTGGAAATCAGGGGAAAATCGAGACCATCCAAACTACATACTGTTAAGATCAGCTAGAATATACAGAAGAGTCCTGGAGACCTGGGGAGACTTTGTGTCACTCAGCCTCCAGTAAACCACCGGCTACGGCAGGTGTGAGAACCTCATAATAATAATAATAATAATAATAATAATAATAATAATAATAATAATAATGTGTGGTTTGCATGCACACTCAGTCCGATCGATGTTATTCTAAATGGCGATAATTGTTACGTATGAGAATTTGCAGTCATGAAATGTCGAATATTTTCGTTGGAGAAGTTTCCATGTGATATTTATTTCTATTCTTATCTAACAAACTGTTCATTTTAGCAGAGGAAGGTCACTGGTACTTTCCTTTGCTTTATTCAATTCTATTTCTCAATGGAGAATAAATTGAGTATGAAAAATACCGGGGTGGATATAAGGGACCCAACTTTTATTCTTTTCTGTACATCCTTTAGATTATATCACTCCAACAGTTGAACCCCCTCTTTATGTTTATCTTATTTTCACCTTCCCACTATATTTCATTCTTCCCCACAAACACTTATTGAAACATGAACTTGGCACACTTGTTTACAAAGTTTGAGGACTCTAGTGAATTCATTTCCGCTTAGAAATGTATCAATTAACTATTCTCCTATATTTGACAGCTGCTTCTGGCCGCACGGGTAAGAGGCTTGGCGAACGAAAGTTCATTCCAGGGGTAGTTAATAAGGTATAATCACACTGGTGAGAAGTGAAACCTCGAAACACGTGTCTGTGGATTACTTATTTATTATATATACTCCCACTTTGGTTGAGTTCTCTAAATAGGGATTTAGTTGTAAAATTCACCGTTCTGGCATGTAGCTAACCCTCGCTTTGTTTACAAAGTTTGAGGACTCTAGTGAATTCATTTCCGCTTAGAAATGTATCAATTAAATATTCTCCTATATTTGACAGCTGCTTCTGGCCGCACGGGTAAGAGACTTGGCGAACGAAAGTTAAGGTATAACCACACTGATGAGAGGTGAAACCTCGAAACACATGTCTGTTGATTACTTATATATATATATATATATATATATATATATATTATACAAAACTTTATGCACCACCTGGACCCTAATGAAGCACCTTGAAAATAAGTTAGATGGGACCTGCACAAGAATGCTGCGTGCAGTCTTAAACAAGTTGTGGAAACAGCACCCCACAAGGAGGCAGCTGTATGGCCACTTGCCACCCATCTCCCAAACCATACGAGTAAGACGAGCTAGGCATGTGGGAAATTGCTGGAGAAGCAAGGACGAGCTCATAAGCGACATACTCCTGTGGAAGCCAAAACATGGGCGTGCTAGTATGGGCCGCCCAGCCAGGACCTATATTGACCAACAATGTGTGGATGCTGGATGCTGCGCAGAGGGGGTCCCGGGGGCAATGAATGATAGGGAAGGTTGGCGTGAGATTGTCATGGATGTCCGTGCTACCTGCGCGACATGATGATGATTTACGAAACCCTCTGCATGATTAGGATGTGACACAAGTTCAATTTTTCAGCGGAGTTCAACAGGTTTGAATTCAGAGTTTTCCTTTTACGAGACTGATTGTTTAACAACGGTTAACGAGCTCAGTGTTTCCTACAATTCATTCATAGCTGTAAGGAGAATAGTCTCATACAAAACATATATATACAAAAAGACAGGACTTGTCATCGACTGACCCACAAGTGACATTAGACAAAATAACCAACAAACCAAAGTGTTTCCTGGGGTAATTGAACACATTCTTTATATTCTATATGTTGTTTACAGTACCTTTCCCCGGTTTTCTTCATCTAAGTGAGATAAATTTAGTTTATATATACAGGGTGGACTAAAATGATGGGACACATTTTAAATGCTATTTTCTCAGATTACAAAAGGGACACAGAAAAGTAAGTATATTTATTAAATAACTCATACAAAGAAGTTTTACAT
>CM042137.1:15468517-15478495 GCA_023376005.1 Doryteuthis pealeii
ATTGTATAGAGCAGTAAGGGACTGAGTGAGGGAAAAAAGTATAGAGCAGTAAGAAAACAAGAGAAAGAGAGAGAGAGAGAAGAGAGAAAGAGAAAGATAGATAGAGAAAGAGAAGATTGTATAGAGCAGTAAGGGGCTGAGTGAGGAAAAAGAAAGATTTGTATAGAGCAATAAGAAAACAAGAGAGAGAGAGAGAGAGAGAGAGAGATAAGATAGTACAAAGCTGTAAAGAAAAGGATTGTATAGAGCAGTTAGGAAACGAGAGAGAGACAGACAGACAGACAGACAAAGAGAGAGAAGATTGTATACAGCTGTAAAGTATTGATAGAAAGAAAGAAAGATTACATAGGACACTAAGATAATAAAAAAATAGAGAGAGTGAGAGAGAAGATGGTATAGAGGATGGGGAGAGAGAAAAGAAAGACTGTATAGAGCAGTAAGGAAATGAGAGTGAGAGAGAGGAGGTGGAGAGAGAGATTGTAAAGGCTCAAATGAGTTTATTCCACAATCATTAAATCAATTCACTCGCAACTATCTTTTTCAACCAAGTATGAATCAACCCAACCTTCTGCCACGGACAGAATGCGACACGAGATCATTTTTTTTAGCGGAGTAGGGCCGGTTTACGTCTCCTGTCAACGAGATGATGTCTCTTTTCCCAGTAACGACGTAAATTTCAACAAAAGACAAGAGAAATTTTAAAAAACAAAAAAAACGTGTATTTACCCAAAATTAAAGATTATGTCCATGTCTAGGAATTGCATTCTTTACTTTACATCATTACCTCTCGTGTTTCACCTTCCCAGCCGTATAAATACAGGGACTCAAAAGTCAAAGATCTTCTTTTAACTTCTAGCCTCGACAAGGTAACACTCAAATTTGCATCTCCTGTCAACTTGACAGGGGAGCTTTTCGCCCCAGCAACCTCGTGTCATACAACACATGAGAACACATGCTCAATATGTAAGTTTTTAACTTCTTTAAAAAATATCCCCAAGAAATTTATTTACACAAAAGATCATCAACATATTAAGACAGTTCCCTTTTTATGACTATCTTTTGTTTATAATTTCTTCCATTAAGTTTGCTCAAGCAAATTGTTAGGTAACCTAACGATATGCTAAAGAGTTGCTCCCCTTTTCATCATTAAGGGACTGGGGTTTTAGACAGTACAGACGTGCGTCAGTACGCTTAAACTAGTAACCATGTGCGTCAGCACGGTTGGGCTAGTTCAGTCACTTTTGGGGTAGAACCATTTTCTACCCTGTGTTAAATAAGGACTCTCAGCAGAGAGCCAACAGACAGGCCACTGGCACCATGTGTGAACACACACATAACACAAAGGACGGCCCATGTGTGACCACACACGATAACCCAAGGGCCGGCCTGATACGTGAGCACATGTATCATACACCCAGCGCCCATGTGACGATCACGCACATGAAACACACACAGCTGAACTCTATCCAAAACCATCCGACTGTATTTCCTGTCAGTAAAAACGAATAAAATAGATATTGTTATTGTTAAACATATTTCACTGTTTTTAATTATCAGTTTGTATATCCTACATTTCGGGATATAACACAAATAAAAATTGATTTTTTAATTCATCGTGAATTGTTTTTCTATAAGGGGCAGGTTTACCTCAGTCGGTAGAGTATTCACCTAAGAATTTCAAATTTCTGGGTTTGATACCAGGCTCCACCAACTCAGCGCATGAGTAGCACCCCTACGATAACCTGATCTGTGCAGTAAAGCAGCATCTGGGAGCTGACGGTAGTTGTGGCGCTCCAACTCAGTAAAAACAATCCCGTTCGGTTGATACTGATAATAGGCCACTCCAATGATTTTCCTTTTTAAAGTTCCAGTTTTAAGTTTCCAGTGTGAAGTCAAAGTAACACATATGCATGTCCGGACATAAATATATGTGTATAGTAGTATGTAAACAATAGCTAAACAAATTAGTGAGGTAGACAGAGTTCAATAGATAAAAGAGAAAGTGTAGGATATCTAGCTGGGTTGTCTAAATATTTACCACGTATCCCACGTGTACGGGTCAGGCACAAGGCCTTATTAATGCGGGGCTACCCACGAACCGAAGCTCATGGGTGGCGGGTGCAAAATATGTGTTAATCCCGTCGGCATTATCCCTCAAGTGGGGCCTCAGGCACTGGGCAATAAACCCAACCCTGCCCCTTTATGTCAAGAGGGCAGGTGTTGCCTGGGAGGTGATGGCCTCCTGGGATCAACGATGTTAGCTTGTAAGGTCCAGCGGCCGAAGCCACCGGACACCCCGATCGAAACCGGATTTAGATATGTTGGACATATCTACATACTAAAAACTGGTTGTCTAAGCATATCTTAAGAAACCATTCTACGCTACTATTCATTCCTAATTGAAGGGAGAAGTGCAGGAGTCATGCCTTTGGACATTAGCGCAAAGTGATATGCAATCAGCCTTGTCTAGGATTTGAACTCGTATTGCCGATTCCATTTCGTACAATGATAGTCAATTCAACCAAGTATATAGAAGTAAGGATTTAAAATGTTTTTTTTATTTCTAATTGGAAAATTTCGCGTAATAATTCAAATCAAAAGTATTCGTTTACTCTATGAATAGTTTATTTCTTTTTTATGTTTTTGATTTACATTGATCAAAGATTGATATATTTTGTTCGAAGAATTATGAAAAGTATTCGTTTAGAATATCAGTTATTGAGTTATCGATAGACAGTGCTTTCATTTAATTTTTTTTTTTTTTTTTTGGATAGGTACAATAAAATGAAGCTAAGAAATAGATATGTTTCCTTACACTAAAAAACGCTAAGAATTTAAAATGTTAAATGTTTCATATGACAATTTCTTTTTATGGTTTACATCTAAAATATAGTTATTTACACAATATTTTGTTGCATGAATATTTTTTTACTTATTAATCAATTATTTGTGTTAAGGTTTGTAAATTCCTTTTTTCTTTTATAAGAAATATTTCTCTTTAATTTACTTCCTTGCAGTGATTTTTGAAAACAGTTTTTGTTCCTAATAAAATTTAAGATTCTATTAATTCGTAAAACCATATTTTTAATCTCTTGAAAATTAAAGAAACAACATTTCTCCCTGAAATATACTGGTTACATGGCACATCTTAATTTTTTTCTTTTGTTGCCTAACGTCAGTTTTTGACAACGACCCAAATTTTCGACAATAGTTCAACTTCCCATCTTGAAAATTTATACTTACAGTCCTATTCTTCAGGATCAGTTTTGATTTATTGGTTTTAATGGCATTTCAACCCGTCTAGGGTTATTTATACCTAAGTGTTAGAGCAGCGTTTCTCAATCGGGGTTACCGGAACCCCTAACGTTCCGGAAAATGTCCCTAAGCGCCCGCAAGAACAAGTGAGATAACTAATGTACTTGATTTTTATTTAATTACATATACGTAATATTACTAATACTATGCAGAATATTATCTGTTTTCGTCGGTTTATATTCATATTATAGGCTATATGATTTATTGCGTCTTTTTTTTATTTTTTAGTTTGAGTTTAGAAATTTTTATGTGTAAATGAAAACTCCCGATAAACCAAATAGTATGAATTTTATTTAGCACTACCGAAGAAATTTGACAAAATCTTAATTTTTCCTTAAACCAGTTATTCAAAAATATTACTATGATATTTACCACGAACTACGATGGAAATAAAATGAGAAAGATATGGTATATAATTTTGTTTTTTGCGCCAAGGTTCTTGAGGCATGTAATTTATTTTAAGTGTTATGCAAGGGTGAATATGGTTGGAAAACGCTGGGTAGAGACTATGTTCATATTACATTTTTGTGTAGCTGTTTCTTAAGATATTTTGTGCAAACGATCTAATTGAATACATATAATATTCAAACAGATCATTGTTCCATACATGTGACCTTAACATGTACTACCACTCAAAGTCAAATGGAACCTGAGAGTAAATGACAATGAAGGGCTACTCTACACTCCCCAGATCTCTCGAACTGGTGTACACAATTATTAGATTTCTAATACTTATGTACAGTAGTGTAGAAACCAAAATGGATGTTATAAGTTGCAGCCCACGGCCTTGAAAGGATTGAATGACAAGGCATGACCTCATCCTGATCCTTCTGTGGATACCGTGAGAATCGGTGGAAGAAGACCCTCTTGCCGTTTAGATTTAGAAATAGATTTTTAGTCAGATCGGCCAAAGCCACGACGGTGGTAAAGTCGTGTTATGCGACCACGGTGCCGACTCAATCTGCGCGCAGGTAGTCTGGTGGAGATTTCAGAAAAAATATGATCTAAGTATAAAATCGAAGTCTTATGTTATTATCTAAAAACTACCAAATGACACAGGGCTATCTGATAAAGGAAATTCCCAAATGGAACACCAGACACGAAGTCCCCAAGACGAAGTCCAGACGCTAGAAGAGACGCTCGAAAAGACGAACAGAAGAATAGAAAGTAAGAAAGGAAAGAGAGTATACAACACTGAACCTAACCATCAGATATAGTTTTCTGTTATACTCATGACACCTCATGAGGGGAGAGAGATTTTCTCTGCACGAGATACAGTGTGCGTATTATCAGCCATGAGTAGATTCTATTTTCAACAATTTAGTCTCAGTTAAATTTGATTGAAAAATATCCGATACTATTTAATCCTATATATAACTACAATATTACAAATAACTAAATGTTTTATATCGTAATTTCTCCTCAAATATTTGAAAAGAATCTCTGAGAAATAAATCATTAACCAATTCTCGAAGCCTTGCATTTACACATAAATTGATTCATTAATTTGATTATCGATTATAAAGATTCCGATGTGACCAATGAGATCAATATAATATAATTCGTTTTGCAATTCATTTTCAGTCAAAATGAGAATAAAACCTCCACAAGGAGGATTTATATATATATATATATATATAATACTATAATATATATATATATATATATTATGTGTTGTGTGTGTGTGTGTGTGTGTGTGTTGTGTGTGTGGTGTTTGGGAAGCATTCTTTCATTATATTTTTTTAATGTTTGGGTGGAATTATTGGACTTATCCACCAATTCCACCCAAACAATTAAAAGTCGGCCAGAAATTAGAAAGATGAAAAAAAATAAATTGTTAAACAGGAGAATGTTATTTGTTTTAATTTCTACATGTATAAATGAAAGAATGCTGCCCAAATACACACAACACACACAATATATATATATATATATATAATATATATATATATATTATATATATATATAATATATATATATTCCAAATTAAGCAATAACCTCAAATTTGACAGTCCCAAAGTCCCCTCCGGATAGAAAAGAAATTACCAAAAATCAGGAATAATCTTTTAATGAACTATTCAGCGTTGATGAACTAATTAATGACTATTACAATACACCAGACATTTTATTTTTAAATGATTTACACTTTTTCTGGTCAGTTAACTTTAATCCTCAACTATCGTTGATGCGAACATATATCTTTGATATTTAAAACTGACTTTAATTTTTGTATGAATAAAAAGAAGCCTGATGAAAATGAATGGGATGAAAAATAATTTTTTGATTAACCGGATTTGGAAAAAAAAAAAACTAAACATTGAAAATATTAAACTTTAAAAAATTAAACATCTTTTTTTCAGATTCTTTAATTACTCTTATGTACATGAAATATAAACTTCTTTTTTGATTATCAGAAAAAAATTCATATACAATCATTTTCAATGCTTAAAATTTTCACTTAAAATGCCCCCAAGACAGTTTAAAGTAAATTAAATAATATTGTTTTAAATAAGATTACAAATCTAAACATATTATTGAATAAATATTTTACTAATCTGAAATAAATCTAATGCTAGATAGATTGATTTTAATTTAATGTAATGTTATTCAATAATACATATAAAATGATGAAAAAATATAAACTATGAAATAACCTACACCCTAATATTTATTTCAAAAGAATTTTATTTTATCTTTTAAATGAAAACAACTGATAAATTATTCATCAATGATAAGTAATCCTGAAAGTTTATTTAAATTCCGGATAATTCATCTGATTTTTGATAACTTGTTTTTTATCAAGCAGTCCTGCCTTGTGAGTACTGTCACAAAAAATGTACACATTTGGGTGTTCTGTAGATTTTAAAATTATCTAGGAAAAATCATTTTTAATAACACAATTATCTTCAATCCACACTACCGTTGAGATTTTTTTTTCTGTTTATTATAATACAGATAGGGCATTACTTGGCCTATAGTATTATTAACACTCCAGTAATCTCTGGCATAGTGTATTTAACTGTTTTGTTATTCGATTTGCTAAGAAGAACTGTTACTAGTGTTTTAAAATCTTAATAACGTATTTTATAATTTCTACGTACGTAAATGTGCCACACAAATTAGCTGTTTTTCTTAAATCGTTGGCCGAATATGATATTAATTTGTAATTAAATTAATTATATGATGTAAATTAATTTGCTTTTTTTTTTACTGATGTTCATTATGTTATATTTTTTTTTCTACACCTTAAAAAATAAACTTAAATAATCGATTTAACTAATTTTAAATTCGTTTGCAAAACGTTCGTCTTTTTTGTGTTCCCTACACACACACACACACACTATATATATAATTATAATATATATATAATATATATATATATATATATATATATATGTTAGTGTGGAGATGGTCACTATTTCAGCTTTTGCTGGAATGGGTACAAAGGCCCAGTCATTAAATTGGTATGTGTGCTCATAAAATCAGAGCTGTTATTTAAATATAAAAGATAAATATAAAGGTTTAACAATATCTATTTATTGGGTGACAAGGAAATTCACTAACCATATTGGTTCAATGAGTGCATTCATCAGGTGGAAGATGTTTATATATATAATATATTATACTATATAATAATATATATATATATAAATAATATATATATAGAGAGAGAGAGAGAAGAGAGAGAGAGAGAAAGAGAGAACGATAGATAGATAGGTATGGTGTGAAGAACTGAGATATTGTGGGAGATAGATAATAATATATAGGATAGGTAGGTTATGGTGTGTAAGAACTGAGATAATGTGGGAGATAGATAGATAGATAGACTAGATAGTAGATTCTTAATTCCAGTACAGATTCACTTTGAAATTTGTATGCCAACAATTCTAACTTTATATCTAATCACTTACAAGTTATTAGATACAATTCCTCCCAGAACACACAAACGGACGGTTACAAATTATAATCTTTCCTGAGTAGAGTCGGTTGTTTACGGCTAAAAAAAGGTTTTTATGTAATTATCACATAAAAGCAGACTTTTCAGAAATCTTGGGCCCATTTGCCAGTATAGTCTTCGGTCATAGACTGAAGTCTGTCACCAGCCCTAAAGGTAAAACAGAATATTTTTTCCATACATTCTGAAATGTATTACTGAAGTAATGTTTACAATCATTCCTTCCTTAATGTTCTTTGCATGCAATTTCATTTAATTGTTGATACAATAAAAACCTTATTGATTATTTCAGCCTGCTTTATCTGTGTTACTGGATTCTCTTTCATTTATTAGAAAATCAAACCTCTAGCTAACATAAAGCGTACGTATTTATTTCCGGTATGTCGGAGATCGCAAGGCGAAATGATAAAGAAATTAGATTCTAATTTTCAAATAATTGCAAAACTCAGGAAATTGTCCGCTTTAAAATGAAATTTTTCAGCACTTCATTCATTATTGACTTATTCATAATACAGTGATTTTATTAATAATCCTGAAAATATGTTTTTATTAATTTAGATTTTTAGGAGGAGGTTTGGTTTAACTTTTAGTTTCTGTTGATAAAAAATCACAGTCCTAATTATTACGATTTCTAAAAGATCAGATTCTGATACTCATGAAATGAAAAATTCCACACAAATAAGAATGAGTTTATAGATAATAACAGGTCATTTTCTTAAAAACTCCAGATTATTTCTTATAAGCTTGTGTGTGTGTGTGTGTTTTGGTTTTTTTTGTGGGGGTAGTTTTTAATAACAATATTTTTCAAGTGAATTGCTGCAAAAAAGTACTCTCACTGATTAAAAATTCGTTAATTTTCATCACATTAGATATTTAGTAGTACATTTTAAAGTCTGGAAGGTGGACATGTTGCACGTCAATATTTTTTCATGAATCAAAGATTTATTTAATCAACTAAAAATTTAAGTTTTAAAAATCCGCAATTTGGGTATATATTTTCCAGAGATTTTTAAATTAAAAAAATTGATAAACAATTGTTTTTCGTTTGCGGATCACCCAACGTATGAAGAAAGTTCTGTTTCCTATGACTCGGACTAATAATACGCATATAATTTTTCCGTATGCTACCCTTGGATCTTTACTTATTTCACGCACAAATCTACTGAATTTGTACGGCATTATCTTCCTTTTTCCCCTATAATTAAACATAGCTAATAATTATACTGTCTCATTAATAAAGACTTTCTTCGCATGCTTTCTGGTTCCTTCCTAAAAAAAATTACCTCAGTGATAAATAAGTTAATTCTTTTGTAAGGAAAACTCAAATTGATTTTGGGGAAAGGTGAAGGTGTGACAGACGAGCTATGGATTCGACAAAGTGAAGGTTTCTTTAGTAAGCTAATCGTTTTTTGGAAATCCACAACTTACCGTTAACATTTTTAAGTTTAGGTGAAACTATAGAATTAACGGGGTATTATTCGGACTCACCCGAATTCTTTAATGCATTGGAAATGAAACCTAGACACTGAATATCTCGGTAGGGAATACAACAAAGTCAATTATCGGAGTATAAATTTAATTACATTACATAAAAGGATCAAACAGTTTCCAGTCACAAGGCAACAAAAAACGATACATGCCTGTTCGAGAAAATCCACAAAAGACGGGAGAGTAAAACGAAAAAAAGAGGCCCGGTACTTACTTGTTTTCTTAGCTTGGAGCTCGGTTGGACAAAGCGGCTTACACATGTGCTTATTCCCGCACACCGGAAACGATAGAGATCCATGTCTGTTTTCGTTCGAGTCGTGGTCCGGTAAAGTGAGTGTATTGTCTCATACGCCACTTGTATGGATTCGGGCACAGCCCTCGTCTTAATGTGGGCCCACCCATAAGCGAGAGCTCATGGGTGGCAAAGAACAAAAATTGCATTGATTCCTTCGGCATCCCGCCTCAAGGGGGCGCTCAGGCGCTGGGCAATAAACCCAGCCCTGCCGCTTTAAGTCAGGGGGCAGTATTGCCTGGGGATAGCTTCTGGGATCGACGCCTATTATTTGTACCTTACCGGTCCAGTGGCCGAAGCACACTGGACCCCGGCCCCGAAAGCCGGTGAAGGTCGGGTGGTGTCGGTAAGGGAGGAAGGGTAATGCTTTGATTGTCACGTGAACCAAATAGACACGTAAGGTGGAAGACCGTCCTACGAATCCACCCAGCAAGGGAGACAATTATACTTTGTCTACAGAACAAACCACGATACTTTGTAGCGTAAACCTATCTGTAGTTTGATATATTCTCATTTGATAGATAGTTTAAGAAATGTTTATTAAAATGAATTTTAATTACCTGAAAACTTAGAAGAATGAGTAAAAACGATGACATGATTAATATAAAGAGTTGCATGAAGAAAAATCCCTATAATTAAATAGTCTTGATTAAGCAGCAGTTGAAGTTGAAGTCCTTGACATAATACTAGCAGAAAGGAAAATGTTAAGACTTACCTGTGAGAAGGTTCTGTATGCTGTGCGACACGTGGTTGCTGGGGCGCAAGCTAATTTGCCTGTTCTATAGACAGGAGACCTTTTCGCTCCGCTACACAGCATACTGGCAGACACGGGAAATATTTACCACCCGTGTCACTCGCAGCGTAAAATGGGAGAACCGTGACCAAGTAAGGAATGCAATCTCTACAATGGAAATAAAATTTGGTTAAA
>CM042137.1:15478595-15513595 GCA_023376005.1 Doryteuthis pealeii
TGAATGGAATGACAAAGAAGTACTCGTAAAATAAATAAAAAGAAAAAGAAAAAAAAAAAAAAATAAGCAAAAAGAAAAGAAAAAAAGGAAAAAGAAGTATAGAAAAAAAAAAAAAGAGTAGATGATCCAGTGAAGACCATCAGCTAACGCTGATGTGAAAACTCACGAGGAGTGAAAAAAATATCTTAGAAATTCCAACGGATATTGTTTTCTTCAATAATATGAGATATGCATCTCGTTTTTTAAATTATCTGTTTTGTTTGTATACATGTTTTTTAATTTAAAAAAAATTATGAATTATATTTTTAGGAGGAATGATTTTAAAGAACCGCATTGTTTCCGAAGCGTGCAAAAACGGCTTCTGCTTCCCAACGTGTAATGGACATCCAAAATCAATTTCCTCAAATCTTTTCGTTCTCCAGGAAAACATAAACGTAACTGATGCGTGAAAGTGTTTATCATTACATAGTCTGTCCTTTGCTCTTTTTCCTTTGCAGATATTTGCAACAATGAAAGACTCGCATATCAGAACAAAGTCTAATTAAATCAACCCAGCAAAGAAGCTCAAGACTTCACAGCTGCAAGAATTTCGCTTGTTTTATAAAATGAAATAAATAATTTCTGCGTTTTTTATCTTTTTTTGAAGGATATGAGGTAGCTCATCGACAAACGATGTCTACTTATCAAGTCTTTGAATATCGGACGTTGGTAAATAATGTAATATATTGATTAATGATGCGCGTGGTGTAAAGTTTATCATGGTAGTAATGTACAGGGACACGAGTTCAATTCTGTTTGCATTTCAAATCGTGCTAATTCCTAGGGAAAGATATGATCCCTTCAGCTATAGCCAAATACTGGGACAGTCTGGGATATTTAACGTTGCTATGGCAACCGGTCTACGAGAAGGAAAACTCTGTATTCAAACTCTTTCGTTAGTGAAAACTACTTTGATACCTATTATCTCTCTTTCCTCCTAACCAAAACATGACTCTAATGCCAAGGACAAAAACAAAGGGAAAAGAAAATAATATAAACATAAGATATTAATCACTGGATGTGCGTTGTGTAAGTTTATCGCCGTCGGAAATGGAGACAGTGGCACAATTTCAAATCCTGACGAAACTGGTTACATTTCACATGGCGCTCATACTCTTGGGAAAGTATGAATCTAACTACTATCCCGGCAGCTATGGAATAATAGTTGGGCATATTGGTCTCTTTAACCTTGGTGTAGAAACAGCTCTAGGGGAAAACTTCTGAATTAAAACCTGTTAAACACCGCTTAAAATTGGCCTTGTGTTCAGATTAGATAAATATAATAAACGAATTTACTTACTACGAAACAAAAATAAATGGAATAAAATAGAAATTATAAGATTGTGAGGTCAGATTAAGAAAGCTTGTCATTCTAAAATTTAAGCATTGAATTCTTTTATTATCTTGGATCAAATACACTGATGCAAGGGGTAGAGGATAGGTGAAAAATAAACCTTGTTCTCTTAGTTTAGAGATGTAACCCCAGCTATGGTTACATAGTACAACTAGTGTTCTTATACAAGGATGGATCTGGCATTAAATAACCCACGAATGTTGATATTCCATTGGAATTGTTGTAAATCGACTATCAGTTTTAACAGAGAAATAATAGGAAGAAATAAAAAAGTAGTTAGGGGAAAAAGGTTTACTTAGACAAGATAAAAGATGAACGTGTAATTAGCAACTGATAGGCTGAATTAACAATTTCCGTTTCTCGCTTCCGAGGTACTTCAGACATAGAAAAAATAGACCATTCCATTCTCATAATTTAGGTACTCTATGAGAAAAACAAAACAAACCAAACCAAAACATAGATAGGTAACTATTACTTTTTTAAATAGTACTTTACCAGAAAGTGAAAAAGTACCTACTATTTCTTCTGTAAGAATATTAAAGCAAATTAGTCAATCACGTGATTTGAATCCCATCGAATCTTTACTAATTCAATTGACTTTTCATGACATTTTAATAACGCCGTAAATAAATAAAATTAAAAAAATATATTTAACTTTTAAACTTTCAGTGAAGGTGGATTTATTTTTTCAAATTTTTTTGTGCTTTTTTTCATCATAAGTCAATACCTGATGCGTGCATAAACCTGTGCACTGATCCGGTTCAAAGGTCAGAAAAGGCAGAAATAATTAAAATGCCAGATGATAAGTTTTTGTTGTTGTTGTTGTTGTTCTTCTTCTTATTCTTCTTCTTCTTCAAGCAATATTTTTAAAACTTAGAACTGCTTGGTGTCTTCAAACCTTGTATATATACTTATATCTATCTATCTCTCTATATATATATCGAAATGCCGACATGAAAATAAACACCTACTATCACACTTCGATCCATATACATAAGCCACACACACCTCTACTATCCAATTATTCTATTAAAAAATAGTAAAAAAAAATTAAATACTGCAATAGATCCGCCAAACCGTAAGTATCTTTCCCTCGACCTGTCTACATTGTACAATAATATCATACAAATAAAATGTTCACATTGAATCACCAACCTAACACAGTCATTATTATTAACAGTATAATAAAAATACATTACATTAATTGCACAAAACATACGTACCCAAGAATACCAAACACAAATACGCATATTCATACGCACACACACGCGTGGATACGATCATAATATCACAGCATTCACGCATTTTCGTGCGCACACGCACACGCACAAACAAAAATACGCACACGCACAAACAAAAAGCCCATTTGACATCACGTAAACACGCAACACGAGAATACAGCACACATTTAACCATTTACACCATTTCTGTCATTTCAAAAAAACTATTTCGTTTACCTAATGAATGCCTTAGCAGGAAACCATTGGTCGTAATATTGTTCCCAAGTAAATGAATAAAAGCTAAACCTTTTATTTGTCTATTCATTCATATATCTATCAATCGATCAATCAATCAATCTATCTATCTATCTATATCTCTCTCTCTATATATATATATATTGTCGTAGTTTTTTTTCTTTGTTAGCGTTGCACAAGGGTGGCGTGTTGGAGTTTGATCGGCTCCAACGGGGTCTGGCTGGCTGAGGGGGGTATTATGTTGAAAGACCCGAAACCCCCCTATGAAGCCAGCCAATAACATAACTGACGACGCCATCCTGCGCTAAGTCTAGCGTATTTCAAACATATATATATATATATATGATGAATAATCTGTCGAGTTTCAAAACCGGCTGGAAGTAGCTTGGTAAGTCCAGCCCTGAGAAGTGTGGAATATTCGTTCATTGCCAATAGTCTGATGTCCACTCTGTCATGGAGTGGTCATCTATGGATTAAATTGATTACGAATGAGTTAAATAATTTAAAAAATTGTTAAAGAATTTGAATACCCAATCAAAATGATTAAAACAAAAACGCCTTCGATATAAAATAATCCAAGTCGTGGAAATGCAACCAACCCACCAACCAGCGAATCAACGAGGATGGCTGAAAAGATCATACAATGAGACATATCTGCGGATGATCACATTTCTGACCAATGGGATCCAAGTTCTGCAACACGAATCAAGGAAATGGGCTGATTATGTAGGAAAATAGATCTCATTTGATCACATTTCCTAAAAGTTGTAAAGTTTTTAAATGCCATCCGTGGCCAGTTGAAAAGGGCTTAAAGTAATTAAGTCCTGAATTATGGAATCCTTTGGTAAGCGAATAAGTCCTATCCTGCGTATAAGTCCTGTCCTGCGTATTGTTAAAGGTCCAGTGATTTAATCCTATGTCCGTCGTCCACGAAAGTCGAAGTAGTTATGGCCAGTACGGTCGGTTTAAGTATTGTATCAGCAGCAGAGTACTGCCAGTGATTGGCCAAGAGTTTGATCACATGGTTCTCACCGAGTCTATAAGTAGGAGTGGACTTTTGACACACACCTTATATAGAAAATATCTCAACAAAAGTATCTTGGTCAGCCTATGAACTTATCAGATAACGTTCGTATTACTACAAAATGGATTGAAATATGAATGAAACTTTCGAATTACTTGAAAAGAATAACTATTCTAAAAAAAATCTCTAATTTTAAATATCCATTACTTTGGTGGTGGTGGTGGGGGGGTTGTTTAGTTATTCGTATTAATGTCATCAAGTTACATGTTAAGTCTGTGATAGTATTTTGGTCAGCCTATGAACTTTCCAGCCAAACCTCGTACAACTATTATGGAACTGAATTAGTTCTTCGTAGCAATATCATCAGATATATTTCTCACAAAATAATTGCAGGCTTAGTAAGTGAGAAATAATAAAAAAAATAATGAAAGATTCTGTTTGAAATTCAAAATATTTTGCTCCTTTCGCAATAGCTGAAAAAAAAAATCGAAATATTTCCACGATTCTTCTATTTGGTAAATTGAATGCGAATTAACTCTACAAATTGTCTTCTCTATTTCTCTGTATTCCTCCAGCCGCCTTCGTCTCACTCTTTGTCGTTCAGTCTTCTGCCTCTCTGTTTGTCTATTTCTATCATACACACAAACACTTAAAAAAAGATTCGCGCCAACGCACATGCGGAGACACATAAACATACATCATCATCTGGACGGGTAATTGCATTTCCCTTAGTGCTAATACCCTTGGGAAAGGTATGAATCCTACTCTCCCACCAGCTATGGGTAAATAGTAGGACAGTCTGGGCTCTTTAAACATGACTAGGTAACCAGTCAAGGAGAAGGAAAACTCTGAATTCAAACCTGTTAAACTGAAGAAATTGACCTTGTGTCGCATCCTGCTCGTGCGGAGGAGTTTGGTAAATATATATATATATATATATCATCATCAGGTCGTGCTGATAGCACGGATACCTATGACTCTCCCTCTCTAATCGGTCATTGCTCCTGGCAGGTCTTCAGCAGTGCATCCAGTATCCCCACAGAGGTGATTGATGTAAGTATTTGCTGGTCGGCCTACACTTGTATGTCCATGTGTAGCTATCCATATATATTTACCAACCCCTACGCACAAGCAGGATGTGACACATGGTCAATTTCTTAAGCGGAGTTCAACAAGATTGAATTCTGAGTTTTCCTTCTCCTGGACTGGTTGCCTAACCAAGGTTAAAGAGCCCTACTATTTATCCATGACTGGAGGGGGAGTAGGATTCATACCTTTCCCAAGGGTATTAGCGCTAAGCGAATTGCAATTACCACGTACAGGATTTGAACTGGGGGCGACAAGTCCATTTCCCATGACTTTTACCCATTACACTACGCGCTGTGTAGCTATCCATAGGAGAACGCCAGTTAGTTCTTGCTTACCCAGCAGAGTCCTGCATGTCTTTTTCGTCTTACTTGGATAGTTTCTGTGATAGGAGGTAAGTGGTTCTACAGCTGCTTTTTGTGAGATACCGCTTCCATGATTTATTCAAGAGCCCGCAGCATTCTTGTGTAGCTCCCATCTCCCTTTTCTACTATAAGCGTATCGTCCAAGTGGTGCATCCATTCAGTAGTACTAACACACCTACAGTTTGGAAGAATTCTCGCTTTATCTTGTTTACGGCCAAGTAACTTTGAAAGCACCGTTTCCCGCTAGATTACCGAATTTAAGCAGCGATAAGCCTGTTCACTACTTATATGGGTGATCATTTAAGCCACACTCGGTTGTGTAAGCAACCTGATATCGATTTATATTGTATTATATATGTACATATTTACCCAAACTCTCTGCTACGGTTGAAATGCAAAACAATATCAATTATATAAGCACACTAAAGGTGGCTTAAATGCACAGTTTTCTTTTCTGTTAGACTGGTTGGCATAACAAGGTTAAATAATCTAGTCGTCCCTACTATTTACCAATAAGAGTAAATCGGGATTGAATTCAGAGATTTTCTTTTCCTAGACTGGTTGCCACGAGGAGGCTGAATAATTCAGTCTGTCTTATTATTTACCAATAGAATAGAACCGATCAATTCATGTCTTTCCAATTGGCATTAGCCCAAAGTGAAACACAAACAGACTCGTCCAGAATTCGAACTCCAGTCACCATTCTACAACGACAACAATTACGCTTAGAGCACCTGTAATATATGCATATTTTATGTATATAAGTACGTGACTGTAATCTTTCTGTATACATAATTTATGTATGTCTCGTATAATAGTTTTTTTATAGTTTTCTTTTGGAATTAGCGCGAAGTGAGACGCAAGCAGCCGCGTCCAAAATTTGAACTCGAGTCGATGATTCCATTTCTAGGACTATAAGCGTTATGTAAGTACCTGTGTACTTTCTTATTGTTTTTGTATGTGAGTGGTGTTGGTTGGTTCGATTTTAAGGCATGTCAGTTCTTGTTGGGTTATTTTATGCCAAAGACTTTTTTTCATCCCTATTAGGTAATATAATTTAAAAAAATCATTTTTAAACACATTTCCAAACACATTTTTTAAACAAAACTCATTTTGAAATCTATTTAACCGATGGATAGGACCATAATTGGTACTAGTACTCCGGGTCAGAGTGGATCTGGGAGTAATGACAATGAAGGAGTACACCACACTCTCAAGAGCGCCAGAACTGAAACCTAAAAACTAGATGTTGTTTAACGTCATACCCAGAACACTAAGACCCTCAACGGCCGTCTTCTAGCATACATATGATAAAAAAGGTTGGGGGATGCCATAAGAGCAATACGATTGGGACAAGCATATATGTGCTAGGGCTTGACGTGACCGATTGCCGATTGATCAGTGGTAGCCTCTGTGACCGCCCGTTTAGCCCAAATAAGAACCAAAGTGGAGTGTTGCATTTCGTGGAGTGCACAGCCACCAGGAATCTGTCCTTAAGCATCATGGGTTGTCACCCAAGACCAACAAGTGACTTAGTGGGGGATCTTGCCCCTCTGCAGAGAGCGGTCATCGTATTCTACACCCTTGCCGAGAGGGCTAGTATGTGAGTGTGTGACTGAGATCTTTCTGTATATATATTTTATATATGTGTCAGTATTATCTGCGTTATTCGGACTATTGTCTCTATCTTCATTGTTATTTGTACAACGTTTCGGCCGATATGCCCTCCGGCCCTCTTCAGGTATTTCTTGTCGGACTTGGGAACCTTATCGAACCCGGGAACCTTCTTTTCGAACTCGGGAACCTTCTTGTCGTAATCGGGAGCCATCACGGAACTTTGAACCTAACCCTTTATTTAGTCCACAGGGGTATCCTGTTCTCATTCCGCTAACCATAGCTAGGGTAGGAGTTGTGTTAATTATTCTTTAAACTGAGGGCATATCGGCCGAAACGTTGTACAAATAACAATGAAGATGGGGACAATAATCCGAATAACGCAGATAATACTAATCTTCAAGCCTCATCTCAAACATTCAGAGAAATTATATATGTGTCGTATAATATTTTATAGTTTTCTATCAGCATTGGTGCGAAGTGAAACGCAAGCCGACTTGTCGAAGATTTGAACTCGCGTTGTCGATTCCATATCTACGACTATAACAATACGTTAGTATATGTGTACTTTCTTCTTATCTACATTTGAGTGTGTGACTATGATCTTTCTGTATATATATAATTTATATATGTGCTGTGTACTAGTTAAACGGACTTAACAGTTGACCTCCTCCACCTACAGAAGCCCAGAAAAAGTTCTGACAAATTGAATTGCAAAATTGCTTAAATTTGAAATCACCAGGTGTGCTGGCATTAGCAATTAGTCTTAATCATTAATCTGGAAGTTTAACTAAAATAATGAGGAAATGAAAGATTTGTATGACCTAGTAATTTAATCTTCAATCACTGGCCAATTGGACTTGTGGCGAAATAACGAATCAAGAACCGCAACTTCCAAGTAGATATCAGAAAGAAGTGGTCTGCGTTATAGCCAGACCATTGTTGATTTGAAGATCTTAACTGGCCGGAAATTTTGGCTGCAGGCCACTCGCCTCTTTAGAGATGTGTGGTATCTTTAGAAATGAATAAATAGTAGGTCTTAGCCCATAATTAGTGGCATAACGTTTTCATGAGTTGAACACTCACAGCGTAAGTTTTCTTGTCATCTTCTTCCCTTCTTTTTTCTCCCCCATCATGCTTCTGACTTTCTACTTTTTAAGCAATATGCATTTCTCTCTTTTAAAGCCTGACCCGTGGCTGAGGTAGTTTCATATTCTATTCGGGTGCTAGTGAATAGGAGAGATTTAACGCTGATTTTCAAAGCTAAATGATCCTTCTTTACGAAAGGATGGCGGGATTCAATTATTGTAGAATAATCATACTAGTTCCAATTACCGTCGAATTGGTAAGACAAGGCAGCAAGCAGTCGTAACCCAATACGAATCTGGTTTGCTGCAAAAATTTCTGCAAAATGGCAGGATATTTATGAAGCCTCAGAACATCATACAAACCAAGCGGCCAATCAGGATTCAAGGAATGGAATCACCCAAATGCATGAGTGGACTATTCTGAATTCCCATAAGTACCAGTTGTCTTGACACTGGTTCAGTTGTGTTTGGCCAGTTGCTGTTGTTCAAACCAATAGTAGACTGACTGACTGACTTCAATAATTATCATATGCTGCATTCCATCTCAGTTTTATCTCTTGTGCTCTGTCAGTGGGATTAAAATACGCTGGCTGTATTTCATGCAGGGATAAGATCCTGTGACCCCACCCCAATAAAAAAAACTGTTAGGAAACAACTACACAAAATTTTTAATGAGACTTCAATTCTGGCATTCAAGTGAGTGTGGTGTGCTCCTTCATTGCCATTATTCTCAGATCCACTTTGTCCCAGAGTGGCAATACATGTAAGTGAAACCAACACTAAGTCCTTATAATACATTAGGGCATTCATAGATACCCTCACACTAAACATTCTACAAGGAAAGATGGACAACTAATTTCCATTCCCCAGATTACCCGAATTGGAACTTCACCATCAGATAGAATTTAACATCATACTCAGGACACTAACACCCACAGACACAACCTTTTACCACGTATATGATTAAAAGTGTTAGCGCTTGCCATAAGGGCAATATAGTTAAGACAATCATATAGGGGCTATAGCTTGACGTGACAAGCCGATTGATCGGAGGGGGTCTCTATGACCGACTGCCTAGCTCAAGTAAGAGCCAAAGTTGAGTGTTACATGTCAGGGGCGGCTCAGCCACTGGGAATCCGTCCTATAGGATCACGGGTCACCACCCAAGGCCAACAGGTGGTCCCTGTGGTGGGTTGTTAATTGTCTGTAGATTTGCAGTCGGTGTATTCTACAGCCCCAACCGACAGGTCCGCCGTAACGAGGGAAGCCAAGCCTACAACCCAAGCAAAGAAAATCATGTTTGTCTCCCTATATGCTCATAATTCCGTAATTCCACGTTTCCAATTTTATCTTTTTCATTCCTGCTTTTTTCTAATTTTAGCATTTTCAAATGTTCGAAAAAAAAAACTGTTTACGCCATACTCGTAACCGTAACCATTATCATCACCAACGATCATCATCATCGCAATCACTAAGATCATCTAACATTTTTCCGCATCATCTCGTCATCTCAGATTGGTGCTTTATCTGATTTAGCAAATCTCACAGTCGCTATAAGCACAATGTTCATTTCCAGGTCGTAAGTTTAGAACCTATCATCCTCTATTCTAATTTGCCGCTGGCTTTGGATTATGAAAAAATAAATTGATTCAAAAATGGAAATTTAATTAAAGATTGATTATCTACTAATAATATTCTTTGGTAGACTCGACTGTTGTAATGGTTACCGAGCTAGACCAGCTTACGATTGTTAGTGAACTATATTCTACTAGTGAGCTCTAGTCTACTAATCATACCTAGGGCTTCCACTATAGTGCTAGTTTTAAGGTGCCACAGTCTTTTAAAATTTATATTTCCAAATCTTTACATTTGCATATTTTGACCGCTATGTTATTATATATAGGCACTTATATATATAAGAGGGCATGATTTTCTTTTTAAATCTTTAAACACTATAATGGTATTATTATTTACTCCTTTTGAGTTTTCACATCAGTGTTAGCTGATGGTCTTTCATTGGAGTCTGAGTGACAGCAAGTCTCCTCAGGTCTCCAGGACTCTTCTGAGTATTCTGGCAGATTGCAGCAGTGCAGTGTTCTGAATGGTTTCACTCCTTCCTCTGATATCCAAACTTTCAAAGCCCTTTTCTAATCCTTTTGGGACTGTTCCAAGTGCACCAACTACAATTGGTATCACTTTCACTTTCATATTCCATAACTTTTTCAGTTCTCTGGCAAGGTCCAGATATTTGTCTATTTTTTCATTTTCATTTAACTTCACTCTGTGATCTGCTGAAACTGCAAAATCCACCAGTTGACAAGTTCTTGCTTTTTTGTTTATCAACACTAGGTCTGGCCTTCTTGCTGGGATAAGGTGATCCGTTTTTATCTCAAAGTCCCAGAGAATTTTGTGCGTTTAGTTCTCAAGAACATATTCTGGTTTATGCATATACCATTTTGTTGTGTGGTCAAAATTTAATTTTTTGCATAATTCCCAGTGGATCACCTTCCCAACCCAGTCGTGTCTCGTTTTGTATTCTCGTTGTGCTATTATTATTTTAGGTAGTAGTAGTAGTAGTAGAACCCTGTGATTCTTTTCACACCAGATTTGACAGTTGGCTTTTCATTAAATTTTGAGTGAAACGTTTCCATGACTCTTCTAAGTATTCTAAGTGATTTTGAAAGTGCTGGATAGTCTAAATTCCTATAATAATTTATTATTATTATTATTATTATTATTATTATTATTATTATTATTATTATTATTAATTTTTTTAGGTTTGTTGTTATTTAGTTTGATTAGTCTTTTAAATCGTTATTTTTCAGTTGGCTTAGTAGAAAGTTGGTTTCATGTCTACATTTGGATATAGGTTCAGACGACTTATTTAAACGCTTGTATTATATATATACATATATATGAAAGTAAAATGGAAGTGAATCCGACAGTATATATAGAACGTTTTCGAAAATAATAACATGTTGTTTTTTCTAAAACTTTCTATAAATACATATATATCTATATATATATATAAATAAACACACACACACACACACACACACACACAAACACACACACATATATATATATTATATATATATATATATATATATATATATATATATATCAAAGTAGAACACAATGAACGAAGAGAATAATTTGAAACTAAGAGAAAAGTCAATGGTCAGAGCGGTTAAAATTATGCAAAAATTTGGGGAAAAGTATTTGATATTCTTAAGGTTTGAAGTTTAAAAAAACCTGTCGTCTGTCGTCTCCTTTTTGAGAGATTTTGTCACGTACTCATAATTGACATGTGCACTCCATAAATGATTTGTGATGCTCCAGAAAAGCAGCTGAGACAAGTTTAAAACCGCCGTAACGAAATTTAGAACGTCATTCTAATTAAGTCAACAGAAGCTGTTTTCATTTGATAAATAAATTACTTTTATTGTTTCTCTGCAGTCGATGTAAATCATATGTGTGTCATTTACATAACTGTTACAAAAAATTCTATCTTTTTGTAAAACGTTTATTTACCACAATAAGAAAAGGACTAGAACTATCATCTAGAATATTAAACATCATAGATTTTGTCGCATTAGTTGTTGTTAAGTTTTCGATTGCGTAAGAAAAATAAGGCCACTTGGTTGTGAGACATTTTCCCAGAAGTTTGGACTCTACTAATTTAAACGCATGTAACGAATGATGACATTTTTAATCATTTTAAATTATGGTGAGATCTCCAAATGTGTCACAGGCAATTTCGGTTCTCATTACTTAGGTTGGTTTTGTTTCAACTTATTGCTCAGGAAATGTTGCCAAAATTTGGGACAAGATTTTCTGATGAAATAATTTAGAATCGACCGGAAAAATGGAACCACGTTTTTCCTTCTTTAAATCGGCTGTTTCTCTTAAACCAAAGTTTCTCGGTGGTCCATATATGTATTTAACCAACCGCAACACTCAAGCAGGATGTGACACAAGGTCAATTCTTAAAGGGAGTTTGATAAGTTTGAATTCAGAGTTTTCCTTCTCCTAGACCGGTTGCCACACCAAGGTTTAAAAACCCGGACTATCCTGCTATTTACCCATAAATGGAAGGGAAATCGTTGGATTCATACCTTTCTTAAAGTTATTAGCGCAAGATAAAATGAAGACCTACTCGCGTTTGCGTGTCCATTATCTACGACGATAACCATTACAGACGAGCTCCTCAAAACAAAGGGCACATATAGATACATGGAGGCGAAGAAAACGTTAGAAGAGAGAATAAAACCGGTTGAATTTACTTTTTTTGCTTTTATAAACTCCTTTCTAATGGGCGATCAAATCTCGGTGGATTATGTAAATTAGTTGTCAGAGTGTGGAGTACTCTTTCATCACCATTACTCCCAGGTTCACTCTAACCTGGAGTTTTAGTACCAGTTAGGGACCCATATATGGGTTAAATCTATTAATAATGGAGATTCGCTTCCGGTTTTTGTCTGTAACAAAGATTACGTCACTGCTTACATCACATTACCCAAAATCGTCATAACATAGAATGAATACACTCGAAATTTAAACCTGCAACATTAGATAGTCCTCATTGTTTTTTAAAACAAGTTTTAATAAATACATGACTGGTATTATATATCTATATATTGTTTGTTTTATTCTAATACATATTTAAAGTCTACATTTCAAATTGATTTATTTTTTAATCCTTTAATGAATTTGATGATTTTACTTACTTAGGGTACACACTCGCTGACATTGAATTTTTTACTCCCACCACTCAGGCAATATGTTTCAAAAATCTATTTTTACATCGCCCTGAGGTCGTTTTTTTATTTTGTACTAGTAGATATAAAGACGAGTATTAAAATGTGTTATGAAAATTAGATTGAAAAAAAAAATCAAATACCCAACAAGAATAAATAAATGAAAATGTCTTTTACATAAAATAAACCAACAAGGGTTGTCATGCCTTAAAATCTAACCAACCAACCTTGTAATTTGTATTAAATAGTGGTAAATTATGTTTTATTCAATATTCCATTTAGAGGTTAATGGAAATCACATTTGGTTACAAAATAAAAAGGAATAAGCAGACAGTTTTAGAAGCCGTGTCTTAGACTGTGGAGACAGCTGTAGATCTTAAAGGGTGGATTCAATAACTACGCAAATCGTTTGCATTTGGCCACCCACTGTTTTGTAGAAATACATATACAAGAAAACCTTCAAGTCAATATTTATCCTTTGCTTAATGAGGGAGTTATCGTTGTAATATTCCTTTCAACTAGTGATTTGTATTTATCTTAAACACAGCTGCTTGTCGAAATTGACAAGATCAATACGAGCGGCGCTCTGAAAGTAAAGAGTCCTATTTACTTCCACGGAAAATACAACAGATGAAGGGGGTAAAATAACATTGGGGTCTAAGTATTTTCGCCACTGATTAACAAGAACCAGTGTACCACGCTTCATTGCCATTTCTCCCTGGCCCACCCTGACTGGGAGCGGTAGTTCTAGTCCTATCTATGGGTCAAATATGTTTAAACATTATTCCTATTCGATAGGACCGTGTTTAAAATAACTCTTAAAATAAAAACATAAAAATATGAATATGAACGTATTATGAAAGTTACACTTACTTCTTGACAAAAGATTATCCTAAATGAGATGATAGGCTGTTAAAATCAATCAATCAATCAATCAAAATGGGTCACTCTGTAAGTAAGGACTCTTTGCTCAGCCGGTAGAGAATCCGCTTACGAACCATAAGGTTTTGGGTTCGATACCGGCTCTCTCCAACTCAGCGGATTTGTAGGACAGCTTTAATCTGTGCCGTAAAGTGGGATCCTGAAGGTAGGTGCGGCACTCCACCTCAGACACAAAAACAATTTCCCTGGTCTAGCGCTAGTGAAAAGGGGATAGATTTCCTCGCTGTCCTGTTGATACTAAGAATAAGCCACTTCTACGATTTAGCTTTATCTCACAATGTTAAATGTGGATATTCGAGGTATGACAGCAGACTTGAATTGAATCTTTCTGTAGATAACTCATTTTTTGCCTTGTATTAGATAGTATCTGAGCGGCAGTTCTACAAAGCTGCGTCTGATATGAAAGCAATCGAATTCCTCCATGTAACAAAATATGCATCCATATATGTTCATCGACTTGCCGAAAGTTCACGGGAACCAAACCGTGACGTGAGCATAGATAGGCAGTGGGTAATCCATTTCTACAGTGATGTGAGGGACAAGCCACACTCAACACAGCTGTCAACAATCAACTCATCCGATGAAAGATGGTCACTACTCGAGGAATATTTTTTGACAACCACGTCGCTATTGCTGTTGTGAATAACCTTTGAGGATGTACATTTTTGAGAGCGCAACATGTCGGTCCCTGCCTATCGCTGTCAGACTTGCTCGAAAGATGGCAGGAGGCTATATGGAAAAATAATGTTTCGTAGCTTGAACATTTCTTGTATCCAGCTGTGTTATTGTCCCTATTGTATTTTCCGGGGGAAATGAATAGAGGGCTTTTATTGACAGAGGGTTACACGTGATTTCCTACATAGATTCGTTTTTTTTTACAGGTTCTTTAAAAAATTGGAAACGAGTATCTCTCCATACAACTTAATGGCTATATATATATATATATATATATATATATTATATTATATATATATATATAGTATGAACAAAAAGTAATAAGACAAACATGAATATTTTTTTTATATATGTTATTTATTCTCAACTAGTTTCGACCTTAGGTCATCGTCAGGAGAGGGTTTGACATGCTATTAAAATCCGGGTAGAAGAGTGTGTCAGTAGTAGCAAGTCCATCTGTCCCGTGAAAAAAAAAAAAAAAAAAAAATATATATATATATATATATATATATATAATAAAATAATATATAAAGGTTTACATATCCATTTATTTGGTGACAAAGTAACAGTCACGACCATTTTGGTTTCATGCATCAGCAATCATCAGGTGAACTTGTTTCAAATGCAAGGAAAATCGAAAATTTATACATATATATATATATACATATATATATATATATATATATATATATATATATACATATATATATACATATATATATATATATACATATATATATATATACATATATATATATACATATATATATATATACATACATATATATATATATATACATATATATATATATATATATATATATATATATATATATATACATATATATATATATATATATATACATATATATATATATATATATATACATATATATATATATATATATACATATATATACATATATATATATATATATACATATATATATATATATATATATATATATATATATATATACATATATATACATATATATATATACATATATATATATATATATATATATATACATATATATATATATATATATATATATACATATATATATATATATATATATATATATATATATATACATATATATATATATATATATATATATATATATATATATATATATATATATATATATATATATATGAGGGCAGCAAACTCGTATTCAAGTATTGCCATTGTTTGATATAGTAACGATTAAAAAACAAGCTCAACATTTCAAACAATATAAGGGTGAGCTTCAAAAAAAGTTCAACAATGAGCTGCACGAAAGTGGCTCTTTAATCCTGCCAAAGTCTTGCACACCTTCCCACATTTACAGGTATTTCCAGGGAGCACAGGGTATTTTATTAGTCCATCCCGCCGCTGCACAGATTGGAGACTGATCAGGCCAGCTTTGCTCATACATAGCCTTCCACACTGGTCACATAGTAGACCGATTTGAAGCCATTGATTGTCTACTTTTTTATTCTTGCGAATATCTCTTTTTAACTGCTCATGCTGTATACGGCCGGTCTCAAACCTTTCCGTGCCCTCCTGCACAGCTCTTCTCCACTGCCCACGGTCCAAAGACTTACTCTCCCAGGTCTTCACATCGATGTCACATTTTTTCAAGGTCGACCTCAGGCAATCCTTGTATCTCATCTTGGGCCCTTGAGCCAAACGCTTGCCGTTTATAAGTTCCCCATAGAGCAGTTGTTTAGGAAGTCGCCCATCGTTCATCCTTACCAAATGCCCACTCCATCTCAATCTATGTTTGATTATGAGAGATTCTATGCTTTGACATTTGGCTCGCTCCAGAACCTCGATGTCACTGACGTACATTTGCCAGCGCACCCCTAGTATTTGTCGCAGACATTACTGGTGAAAGTGCTCCTGACATTTAAGATGTTTCTTGTATGTGGTCCAGGTTTCGCAAGCATAAAGGATAGTAGATAAAACACATGCAACATATACCTTAACTTTTGTTGCAACTGAAATACCACGACAAATCCACAACCTCCTGTTTAATTTTCCAAATGCATCACTTGCCTTGCTAATTCGAAAGCATATCCCGTCATCAAGGGTACCAGTCATGTTTAGCGTGCTACCCAGGTACACAAACCTATTTACAACTGCTAACTTCTGCCCATAGACATAGATAACCGGTTCATAGTATGATTCACCTGGTGCCGGTTGATACATAAGAACAGTCTTCATCAAATTGATTGTATGTCCCAAGAACTGCAAGCAGCTTCAAAGGCATCCATGAGGCGTTGCATATCAGTCCGTGCATGAGTAACAAGATCACAATCATCTGCATAGAGCAAGTCACGAACAGTATTGGTAAATACCTTGGTGTGTGCACTAAGACGTCTGATGTTGAAAAGCTTCCCAGTAGTTCTATACCGAATATATACACCATCAGAATAATCTTTAAATGCCATTCTAAGCACCATGGCAAAATACAAAGCAAAGAGTGTGGGTGCTGTAATATCCCCTTGTTTAACACCGTTCTTCACTGAAATAGGATCCGCCAGTTTCCCTCCAATGTTGACCACAGCTTTCATATCATCATGAAAAAGCTTTAGAATAGATATAAACTTGTCAGGACAACCAAGTTTACATATATATACACCCCCACACACACCCACACACACATATATATATGTATGTGTGTGTGTGTGAATTATATAATATATATATATATATATATATATATATATATATATTAATATTATGAGTGTTTGGGCGAAATTTTGATATCCGTTTTGTATATTTATTTGTATTGTAGAGAATTTATTACGTGAGGTGTATTCGGTTATTTTTTCAAGTAGAATTGGTCTCCCTATAAGAAATCAATCTATTAAGATCTAATATATATATATATATATTCACACACAGACATAGACACACACACATACACACACACACACATATATATGTATATATATATATTATATATTCTATGTAAGTATATAATTTTGTTTTTAGTGACAGAGGTGTTGCATTTTATTTTTGGCAATATTTAGAATGTTGTAGAGTTTAGTAATACATAATGCCTAATAATATCCATTTTTATTCTAGTATGTTATGCTAGAAATAAAATCCTGATGACGCTTGGTGTACATATGTCTGGGCGATAATTTCACTATTCTTTTTGGTATATATATATATATATATATATATATATATATATATAATATCGATCTATCTGTCTATCTGTGTGTATATCCGTGCGACTGCGTGTATTTGTGTGTTAGGGTGTGTTTCTCTTCCAATGTTTTACGTAATTGATATTAAATTACCTAACAAAACAATGGGCAAATAATTCAGTAGAAACATTAACAAAATTTACGACAATTATTTTTCAAATAAAATATTAATTACTGATAAATATCTTTTTCTAAATTACTTTTTCCTTCGCCATAGATTCTTCACACATACGTTCCTTTGAAGTAGTAAATATAATATATATATATATATATATATATATATATATATATATATATATGTGTGTGTTGTGTGTGTGTGTGTGTGTGTGTCTATATACATATATTCATGAGTTATATATATAAGTTTGTGTGCTTATGTATACAAGGAACGATATCTATATTAGGAACAAAACAAAAACCTTCTAGGCATAAAATAACCCAAAGATTGACATGCCATAAAATCTAACCAAGCAAACCAAGCTTATATATATATGGAGAGAGAGAGAGAGAGAGAGAGAGAGAGAGAGAGAGAGAGAGAGAGAGAGAGAGAGAGAGAGAGAGAGAGAGATTAAATAATATGCTGTGTAATTAAATATAAAACCCGCATTAGTGGAAAGTCTCGGTATATGTTGCTAGGCAACTTCTCCAAGAAATATGATTTTACATCTGATTTTGAATCGTAAATAGAGTAAATCAGTCACTGATTTCGAATAAGTCATATTCTTGCTAGTTTGACCTTTGTGCTACCATTAAGCTAAAATTAATGGTAAACGATTATACAGACCATCGGAGTAGACCAATATACTTCAGCTACATTCTCACATGGTGCTCCATAGCTTTGTCCTTGTACCACAATTAATTTAAGCTTAGTAAAGTACACCCTGTCGACGGAGCTTAGAACGTATCGACTTTATCTCTGCAAACAGGTAAGTCCGCACCGCAAAAATGGGCGTCGAAGATATAACATTAAACAGCATCCGGTGGTGAGGATCCAGTTCTGGAGCTCTGGGAGTAGACTTTCATCGCTCACAGATTCACTCTGACCCGGAGCGGTACTATGTTTTATGTTCCGATCTTTGGGGCAAATAGAGCTGTTTGGAAATCATTTGCATTTAGAGGCCGGGTTAGCTCAGTCAGTAGAGGGTTCGACTAGAAACCACAAGGTACCTAGTTCGATACCGGTCCTTGCCAACTCAGCGTATGAGTAGCACAGGGATGATGGTAGATGTGGCGCTCCACCTCAGATGCTAAAAAAAAAACAATCTCATTGGTCTAGCGCTATTGAAAAGGGGATAGACTCCCTCGCTGACTGGCTGATACCGACTTTAGGCCGCCCTGATGTACTTTACTTTACTTACATTATAGGTATTAAGGATAGTTACTTGAAACTATAATTATTTATTAAGGATTATTATTATTATTTGTTACTTAGAACTATAAAACTGTGTGCAAAAATATTTATAATTAGATAGAGACAGTTATTAGGAAAAATATAATTGGGTATAGATTATTAGTATGGTATAATAATTTTTTTTTTAAGAAACAACTATACAAAAATGTAAATATGAACGTACAATGAACGCGACATTCTAACCTCTTGGAATAAAATAACACTAGACGGGTTGACATGACGTTAAAAATCAATCAATCATTTAGTAAAGGACTAGAAAGAGCATATGTGCAGACCACTACACGCGAGGCCAATTCTTATTGGGTGCTTGATACTTGTTGGCCGTGTGGCACAACAGATCTTGCTCTGTCATCATCATCATCATCATCATCATCAAGTCACATCAACAGCACGGATTCCCTTGACCCTCTCACTCGCCACCGATTCTTATCGGTCGTCGCCCCTGGTAGGTATTCCCTACGGACTTAAGAATCTACACAGCTGATTGACGTCGGTTTTTGCTAGTCGGCCTACACTGGTGTGTCCATGGAACTTTGTCTCCCAAATTTCGTAACTCGACTCGTCGCCATTGAAGAAGATCTGAGCGTACCTTGGCCCGTAACCTGCAAAGTTTTTAAATGCCTTCCTTCGCCAGTTAAAAAGTGCTTAAAGAAAGTCCTGTGTTATGGAATCCTTTGATAAGGGTATGTCCTATCCTGCGTATTGGTAAAGGCCCAGTGATTTAGTCCTATGTCCTTCATCGAAGAATGTTGCAGTAGTTATGACCAGTAAGGTCGGTTTAAGTATTGTATCAACCTCAGAGTACTGCCAGTGATTGGCCAAGAGATAGGTCACATGATTCTGGCCTAGTCTATAAGTAGGAGCGGGCATTTAGCACACACCTTATATGTCGAAATTCTCAACTGTAAGTGTCCATAGGTGAACGTCACTTATTAGCTCGTCCTTGCTTCTCCATCAGTGACCAGGATGTCTTGTTCGTCTTTGGATAGTTTGCGGAATAGAAGACAAGTAGTCATGCATCTGCTTTGAGATTGTGGTGCTTTCACAATTTGTTTCAAACAGAACGTAGCATCCTTGTATCGTTCCCATCAAGCCTTTTCTCCAAGTGTTTCATGAGACTTTATGTGGTGCAGCTATACAATAGTACTGACATGACTACCGTCTGAAAAACTTCTCGCTTTATGTTATCAAATTTCAATTTGTCATATTTCCATATGATCGATAATCTATTGATAGATATGCGAATGTTGACATCGTTTACTGTAGATGAGATATTACTACCTAGTTATATGAACTGGACTACTACAGGTGTGGAGATGTCTCCATCTTGTTTAAACCACATGAACTCTATTTTATCTCAGTTCACATAGAGGCCAATGTCGCTTGCTGCCTTCACTAAGCTATGTAGCGGTGATTCAACTTGTGCAGGTGTGTTTGCGAAAATCCCTTGGTTATTAGCGTTGTCTATATTGGATATAAATTATTAATATGTGATTAAGCAAACTCTTAAGAAACAACAACACAAAAATGTAAATATGAACGTACAATGAACGCGATTTCTTAACCCCAAGGCATAGAATAACCCTAGACGGGTTTACTTGACGTTAAAATCAATCAATCAATTAGAAAAGGACGAGACCGAGCATAAGGCAGACAAATTCACGTGATGTCCGTTCTTACTGTTGCGCCATACTTGTTGGCCGTGTGCCACAAATAGGCTAAGCTTAGCGGATAACTACGGAACATCCGAAGTTCAAAGGAAGCATATTTTGTTCAGTAAAAATGTAAAATTCGTACATTCTAAACAATTTGAGACGCGTAGTATAATGGTTATCTTCGAAGAAAATGGACTCAGCGATTCGATTTCAAATTCTAGAGAAGGATGTTTGCATTTCCTATAGATATAATACATTTGGAAAAGGTATGAATTCATCTACTGTTTAACAACATATATAGCATAAAGAATGTGTTGAATTGTCTGAGACAATTGGTTGGTTGGCTGGTTGGTTGGTCTTTTGTTTAATGGTAAAACAATCCTTGTGAGCCAGGCAATGCCAAATCCTTTCTTTTGCATATATGATTCAATTACGTCTCTCCGGCTATGGTTAAATTGTAGTCAGGCTGGACTGTTTAGGCTTGTTATGGCAACCAGTCTATGAGAAGGAAACCTCTGAAATCATATCTGTTAAACTCAGGTTTAGACATTCCCTTTGTGTCACATCCTGCTCTTGCGGATTGTTAACACACACACACACACAACACACACATTATATATATAATATATAAAGGTGCGGGGTTAGCTCAGTCGGTAGAGCGTTCGGCTAGAAACCACAAGGTTCCTAGTTCGATACCGGTCCTCGCCAACTCAGCGTATGAGTAGCACAGGGATATGTGCAGTAAAGTAAGGAGCTACTGGTAGGTGTGGTGCTCTACCTCAGATGCTAAAAAACAATCTCCTTGGTCTAGCCCTATTGAAAAGGGGATAGACTCTCTCGCTGACTGGCTGATATCGACTTTAGGCCACCCGTCGACTTTACTTACTTTATATACATACATATATATATATATTATATATATACATAATATATATTATAAATAAGTAACGACCCTAATTGCATAAGTTGTCATCTTACAGATTATAGACGCTTGCACAGAAAACATCCATATTGGTGTAGAGAGCTCTATACGTGCGCTCACACGGACTATAATATATTTTGTATATATATTGTGTGTGCGCCTCTTGCATCATTACTGCACCAGGAGAGACAACCGGAGTCCTCCGATGGAGACAAGCAGGAAAAATTTTGTCTGACAGCATTAATGATCAGTAACTGATCTGTTTCATCTGTTAGTTCAAGTCTGACTGTGTGCCAAAGGGCGCGCAAAGTTGAACCGTAGAACCACCGGTGCTTCGTCCGGATCAGATTTTTAGCTGATTTAATTAGGAACCGCTTGATAAGGTAATTGATTATGACGTACAGTAGAAGCGTCGTGCAATGTTATTAAAGTCTTGTTGCTGGCTGGCAGTTGAGGAGAACACAAGCAGCGACGGTAGATAGGAAAGAAATAAGAAGAAGTGGAAGAAGGAGGAGGAAGAGGGGGAAAAGAAGATATATTAAGAAGAGTAAAAGAAATATAAGAAAAGAACAAGGAGGAAATGATGAAAAATGATAAAAGGAGAAAGAGAGAGAAAAAAAAAGAAAAAGAAATGTGAGAGAGGAAAAACATTACAAAAATGAGCGTAGAAGAAATATCAAAGAGAAGAAAACATACATTGAAAGAAAGGAAGAAGGAAAGAAAGAAGACAAAAGCAACAGGGAGGATAATTATAGAAAAGAAACAGAAAGGAAAGAAGAAGGTTAGGAGAAAGAAATAGTGCGAACGAAAGGCAAGGTAACTGATCCATGAAAATAATAAAAGAGCGAACAGAGTAGCGGGCCCTAGAATAGGGATGAATAACGTAGGCAATAAGAAAATAAAGCAAGGAAAAAGAGCCTTGGAGAAGAAAGAAACCCGCGCCAGAAAGCCTACAAAAAGAAACAAATAAATAAAGGAGGACAAAATGGAGAGACAGAAGACTCCTGAACAATGAAATATGAGAAATTGGAAGAATCTCATGGAAAAAAAAAAAAAAGGAAAAAAATAAATAAATAAGCAAAATAAAGAAAAGGTATCAATTATTAAAAATGATTTTAATCTCTAAAAAAACGAAGAAAAAACGTCGTATCGAAACAAAGATAAAAGACAACAAAACCAAGAAAAAATACCCGATACCTTCCAAAACACTCAAGATAGACAATAGAAGAAAAAAAGGGCCAAAGAGAAAAAGCGTGAACGGCTAAGCAGCGTAAAAATAAAAGCGTTCAAGCGAGCAAATAATCAAAATGAATAAATAGTAAGATAAAGAGAGTAGAGACAAGTTCAAGAAGATTATTCGGTTGTATATAAACAAAGTGAAGCGTGGCATACGAAAATATAGAAAAGCATCAAGATGAAAACGAAAGAAAAGCCTGTAGTAGAGAGGGTCACTTAAAGAAATATAAGAGCACTGACCACGTTACTAAACAAAAAACTAACGACAGAAATAAACGACAAAGCTAAGGAATGAGTCACAAAGAATCATCTCCGAATATAAGAGAAACTAGAAGAGAGCAAAGACGGAAAATAAAGGACATTTAGAGAGAAAAAAGCAAAAGAAAAAAGAGAAAGAAAAGGCGACATTGAGTTTCCCTAATCATCTGAGTCTAAAAAAAGAGTAGGACGAACAGATAAAATAAGTTTCAATAATAGACAGAGAAAAATAAACACAGGAAAAATACAAAATAAAAGATTTTTTTCTAGTTTTCCCTAAACTAAAGAAAAAAATATGACACGAAAATATAGATAATCTAACAACAGACCTAAGAAAGAAAAGAATTAGAGAGACAAATATGAACATACAAAGAAGTGTACGAAGTAACACAAATAGATAAGTCATGATTTAACCGAAAATGAAATGCCAATAAGATGATCCTAACCATGTATTATAGGAGTGAGTTCAGTTACATAGCAACATAACTGCGATAGAATAATCAGTGTCCTATATGAACAAGTTCTGATCGCAGCACCTAACATACAACTGACTGATATCAACAAACTGTAGAAAGAGAAAAAAAAAAGGAGAGATTGAAAGAAGCAAGAGTAAGAAAAGAAATGAAGAAAAAAAAAATTAAGTCATGAGTAGCGATAAAAGACTAGAAGATATGAACAAGTGAGTAAGAAAATGATAAGTACAACACGAACAAGCGAAAAAGATCAACATGATAATCATTTATAGGAAACTTAGCGCAGAAAATTGAAAGCCGAAAAGAACCAGACATCTAAGAAGGAAGAATAAGAATAAGTCACAAGGAGAAACAGTTTATGGGAAAAAGAATAGAGTAGATATAAAAGAATCTGCAAAATTGTTTATTTCAGCTATAATTGTCTACAAGATTCTGTTCCTGGTGTTCCCAATATTTAAAAGAAATACAATCGCGCTCTTTGACAAAAATTCAGATGATATACATGCGTGAGAATCTTTTTATCAAGTCATATAAAAACATAGAGTCGAAGAAGAAGAGCTAAGTCAAACAAGTAAACAGAAGAAGCGTAAGAAGAAGAAAGAAGCCACAAGCGTGATTAACAATAATATTTTAAGTATGGAGTAGAAGCGATGCCTAAATATCCAAGCTTCAAATTGCCAGGTAAAGACCTAGATTGGAATCGTATCAGTTGTATTATGAGCATGAAAGTAATCAGTGGAACAATTTATCGCAGAACTTCACTCTTTAATATCAAGTATCTTGAAAACTAAATCGTACTGCTGTGAAAAAAAAAGCTGAAAGTAGATCGAAAAGAGCGGAGGGCAGAGTATTAGGACCAAAATGACTAGGTGGACAAGAAAAATTGAAGGTCTATGAACCCCCTCATGTATTCGGACAACAGGGTTGTTCAGAAACAGATCTGGAAAAGAGGAAAGGCACAAGAGCAATTACTCATGAAGAGAACACGGAAATCAGAGAACATCAGTAAATAAGAGTTATGTTATTTGTTATATGAAGAAGAAG
Organism: Doryteuthis pealeii; assembly: GCA_023376005.1. Lineage (NCBI taxonomy): Eukaryota > Metazoa > Mollusca > Cephalopoda > Myopsida > Loliginidae > Doryteuthis > Doryteuthis pealeii. Next base: position 15,503,227 of record CM042137.1, read on the forward strand.
ATACACAATAGGAATGTCAAACATAACTCAGTGCGACATTTAAGGGAAGATGTCATTTAAGTGTACCGATAATCAAGTTTGTGAGAAATAAGAAATGTCTTAATGAGGAGAATATGCAATTTTTTTATTGAATAACAACATATTGCCGTATATAAGAAAAATGCACACAAGTGAGCATAGGTGAGCACTGACCCAACAAAACCCAGAATGAGTGAAGGAAGGGAGAGAAAGAGGAATAAGAAAAAAGAATAGAAAGACGCGAAGATGAGAAGGAAAAAACATAGAAATCCCATTTATGGTATGCAGAAAGATCAAGATGATGGAAAGAAAATAAAAAAAACAGCCCCCACCCCCGAATATTTAAAAAAAAAAAACAAAAATTAATAGGAAAGAAAAAAGGAACAGTTCATGACTTGGCAATACTCCAGCTTGGCCCTAGCTTTAGGGTGAAAAAACAGATTAACACAAAGGTAATGGAGAAAAGAACAACGTGAGTTGATCCAAGCCGAAGGAGAACAGGCCACCTCCGAAATCACGGAATAACAGAGAACTAGGGTCAACACGTCAGAACATTTCATATATGTCCCCAGAGGCCTATAGTGATGTGACCGACACCGAAACCAGCGTGATTTTAAAACCCAATCTCCTGAAAATAGGTATAAACTGGCAAAAGCCAACCATAAGCGCGCGCGGCATATATACAAATATGAGAAAATGGAAACCAGTGGTGCATGCGAAATGAAATTGTAGGAAGCAATAGAAAAGAATCAAATGAAAATTGAGAAGAGTTGCCTGATGTCAGTAGAATGCAGGAGGGAGATATCTAAAACAATTAGTAACCCAATAGAGGGGAGAAAGCAAGGAAATGAAAAGAAAGCTTGAGAAAGGATAGGGGGAAGGATGGACAAGCAGTTCTAAAAGTTGACACCTCCCACTGAATCTTGGACGTAAGAAAGGACAGACGGAAAAGAAACCAATTACAACAAATAAGTGGAATAGAGAGTTTTTATCACAAAGAGTTTAGGAGGAAATAGAAATGAAACCAAAGGGAATTTGAAAAACAGAGAAAAACAAGGAAGGGTGAATAGTGGAGAGCCACGACCCTTCTAATTTCACCATTTGACCTCCATAGCCGAATCCAACTCCAGAGAGAACCCGGGATAAGGAAGGAACAAAAGTTGCACACCCTGTTTGTGACTGAAAAAAGGAAAAGAAAGGAAAGAAAGAAGAAAGGTTGAGTCCCATCTATGGCGGCTTTAATTAGAGAGACCATGTAAATAGCAAGGTGGAATATTATTATTTATCATTATATTAAAAAGAGAAAAAGCAATTAAAGAAAGAAAGAAAAGACCTGAAAGAAAGAAAATGTCGTTAAAAGAATAAAAAAAAGCAAAGAAAGACAGAAAGGTGGGAAATGCAATGATAATAGGATAATGAATAAAGAAAAAAAAGATGAAAAAAAGAAATCAATGTAAAGAAAAAGAAAAGAGAACCAAAGAAGAATGGAAGAAAGGAAATGAAAGAAAGAAGGAAGAAAATGAAAGAAAAAAGTTGAAAGATACATATGAGAAAAAAAGAAAGAAATGCAGAGAATGCAAGATGAAAATATTAAAGAGAGAATGATAAAAGGTATAAAGACAAAGAAAAGGGAAAGAAAGAAGAAGGAAAGAAAGAAAGGATGAGGAGAGCAGAATGAAAGGAAGAGATAGAGAGAAGAAAAAAGAAAAAGAGGCAAAGCACGCAAGAAAGATAATAAAGAGAAAAGGAATAAAGGGAACAAACAAAGATAGAAGAGGAAGGAAGGAAGGGAAAGAAAAGAAAGGAAAGAATGAAAGAAAGAAGGAAGAGAGATACATAGAAAGAAACAGACAAACGAAGAAATAGGGCGGTAGATAAAAGTTTAAAAGAATAAAGAGAGAAAGATATAAAGTAGAAAGAAATAAGACAGCAGAATAAAAGAAAAGAAAAGAAAGAAAAGATAGCCAGAAATAAATAAATAGAGACAGAAGAAAGAAAAAGAAAGAAAGATGGTAAATAAAGAAGGAAATAAAAAAAGAGAGAGAAAGATAAAAAAAGAGTACAAGGAATGAAAAAGAAAGGAAGTAAGAAAGAAAGAAAGAAAGAAAAAAAGATAGACAGAAATAAATAAATAGAGACAGAAGAAAGAAAAAGAAGAAAGGAGGAAATGCAAGATAGAAATAAAAAAAGAGAGAGAAAGATATAAAGGAGTACAAGGAATGAAAAAGAAAGGAAGTAAGAAAGAAAGAAAGAAAGAAAAAAAGAAAGATAGACAGAAATAAATAAATCGAGACAGAAGAAAGAAAAAGAAAGAAAGGTAGGAAATGCAAGATAGAAAATAAAAAAAAGAGAGAGAAAAGATATAAAGGAGTACACGGAATGAAAAAAGAAAGAAAAGAAAGAAAGAAAGAAAGAAAGAAAGAAAGTAGACAGAAATAAATAAATCGAGACAGAAGAAGAAAAAAGAAAGAAAGGTAGGAAATGCAAGATAGAAATAAAAAAAGAGAGAGAAGATATAAAGGAGTACACGGAATAAAAAAGAGAAAGAAAGAAAGAAAGAAAGAATGAAAAAAAGGAAGGCGATGAAAAGAAGGAAAACAAAAGAGGGAAAAGGCAGACTAAATTGCTTATCGATGAGTTTCGGCAGAAGGCAATAGCTTTGGCCGAGGAGAATAAAGACATAAATCTTGTTTGATTTAACTTTGAAGTGAGGCCAAAATGCGTTGGACTTTGGAATTATCTACAGACTTTCGCGCTGATTTTAAGCTAGCGTTGCGCTCCGACACTGAACCTCCCTATTAGGATAGGTGGCCGTCGATAGCTTTGCAAACCAAGCAAACAGAAAGTATCAAACACATATCAAAAGATGACCCATCATGAAATTGGGTGGGAGACGAAAAAGACCGCTTATACACTGATCTACACCGGAATCTATCAAAAGGCAAAAACATTAAAAGAAAAATAAATTGTTGAAATTAACCGGAAGATTCTTCAACTAGTTTCAACTGAACTCAGATCCGCAAATTTACGTATATTTCTTGGCTAGATGTTTTTGTTGTTTTGTTTTACGGCATGTCAACCCTTTATGGATCATTTGATATCGAGTATCTAATGACTAATTACCTAGAGTTACAGAAGTGGTCACCCTTTTAAGTCTTGAACAGGCTCATCGTTGCTTAACTTCAGTTGGTTTGTTAGATCATTGGTTGGATTTTATGTCAGATTAGTATTTTTCCTATTCAGCACTAACAACAGTGTAAAAGCTACACTTTAGGAAAACTTACGACTGACTTCTGATTTAGGTCGGAAAATTAAAACGGAAAGTTTTTTGCTGGTACCCAATGACAGTTTAACTACAGTGTATGAATTAACATTTTGCGAATTCGGTTACAGGTTTTAGGGGATTAAGGTTTTTTTTAAAATTACGTATTGCTTAAAAAAATAAACACTGTCCCAATAATAGATTCAATAATTAATTTCAATGGTTAATTAAATGTATAGTAATTTGGGTTTTTTGTTGTTTATTTTTTAAGCTATACATAATTAAAAACAACCTTAATCCCCTAAAACCGTAACCCAATTCGCAAAATGTTAATTCATACACTGTAGTTAAACTGTCATTGGGTACCACCAAAAAACTTTCCGTTTTAATTTTCCGACCTAAATCGGAAGTCAGCCAAACTTACTTAGATAGATTAAGTATAACAGAACTCCACTAAAATTAGGTTGATTGATTGGTTGGTAGATTGGTTAGGTTTTACGGCATTGGGTTATTTATTGAAAATGTTGTTTTATTCATTTTATTGGCTATTCAATTATAAAACAAACTCATTTTTAAACACATTTTTAAATACATTTTTATCTATTTAACCCATATATAGGACCCTAACAGGTACTACCATTCCGGTTCGGAGTTCACCAGTGAGTAATGGCGATGAAGGTGTACCCCGCATTCCATAGAGCTACAGAACTGGAATTTCACCACGAGATGCAATTTAATGTCATACCCAGAACACTAAGCACCCCACTTACCGCTTTCTAACACATATATAATAATAAGGCTTGTTTGTTTCCATAAAAGCATTACGGTCGGGGCACTCACATAACTATGAGGGCTTAACGATCAACCGATTGATGTGAGGGCAACCAAGGGCCAAAGTAGAGTGGTGAATGTCATTGACTGCTCAGCCATCAGTAATCCGCCCTTAAGCATCATGGGTCGAGACCAACGGCCAACAGGTCGCTCCATTGGTGAGTGTCTTACCCTTAAATCGAAATACAGTCGTCGTATTCTACAGCGCCAGCTGACAGGGCTGGCTTAACTTTGGTAATTTCATACGTGTTACATCCACATTCTTAATTTCTCTGCTCATTGGTTCTAATTCCATCTAATTTTTTTTTAATTTCTTTATTGTTTCTTTTTCACTGGGTGTCTGTTTTCTATCCGCATTCCATTTCTATTAGTTCTTGTTTAACACTAAGACATAATTGTGTGTACACATAGTTTTATTTAACATATACAGCGAAAGGTTTGGAGATTTGAACAGATGAGTCAGTATGTTGATCTTTCAAGTACACCATCATTTTCCGTGATTCACACGATATATTCTTCTTTTTTCCAAATCATTGCAACCTGCAAATAAAATAAATAAATTTCAATACTATTTGTTTTATTACATAATTAATAGGCAAAGTTTATCATTTTTGTAAGGTAGTGTAGATTATAAAATGACGAAAATACTGTGAAAAATCACCCTTAGATGTAGCACGTTTGATAGGCAGGTCTTGAATTCAGGCCTTTCATTGGCTTAAAGGATCAGGTGTTAGGGTGATTCTGGGAAAGTAGAATTAGAATCTGAGGATTTGGGTCAGACGTGTTTTGCATCTTTGCTGTTTCCCCGAGAGCGATTTGAATAATACTGTCGAGACAATTAAATAAACGCCAGGGCTTGACATAACCAAACGATTGATCGTAATTTGACACTCTGCCCACCTGTCTAACCCAAGTAAGGGCCGAGGTGGAGTGTTCCATGTCACGGGACCAGAGAGATAGTACCCAGGTCTCTGATCCCAACTATCATCATTCTGACCTAAAGGCATCAGGAGACGCTACTCACGACCAACAGGTGGCCACATTGAGTGGGGTTATTACCCCTCCGCAAAAGTGCAGTCGGCGTAATATACAGCCCCATCCAACAGGTCGTACATTATGTGGAGGCGCATGGTGCTATGATCATCATCATAGGAAATGGACTCGTCGAACCGAGTTCAAATCCTGAACGAGGCTGTTTCATTTTACATAGCATGAATACACTTGGGAAAGGTATGCATCCAATAGATCTTCCTCCAGTTATAAATAAATTGTGGGGCAGTCTGGGCACCTTAACCTCGGTAATCAGTCTAGAAGAAAAACTGAATGCAACCTGTTAAACTCCGTTTACAAATTGACATAGTGTCACATCCTGCGTGTGTGGAGGAGTTGATAAATATATATATATATCGTTTAGAGTAACGTGTACATTTTATAAGGTTAAATAATGTTCTTACTGTTAGAATTTGGTTCTTGGTAGATTTTAAAGTCTTATTGTTTCTCCAACAAGTAAATAAATTATTGTATTTGATGAGTTTACAGCAGTGATTATTTTTACAGTAACATGGTTATCGAAATTCCACCACATTTATCACATATTCTTTTGATAATTTTGTTGTTTAAGATTTCGTTACTTCCTATTATGTCTCTAAGATTTTAGTTGAACAATATGCAAGAATACGCAGTTGTAGAAATATTTCTCTTAATTCAGATTTTACTTTAATGATTTTCTGATGATTCTTAACAATTTGTGCAAATGATATTAAATATTTGTCTTGAAGTTTGCAAAACAAACAATATATTACATATAAAGCCGTGACCATTTCCTACACGCCTTCTGTCTGGGAAACGCATGTATACGACTCTACTCCCTTATGCTATGCGCTAAATATGGGGGAAGACTGCACTCTAATCTTAATAAAGCAACCAATTTAAGAGAAGGAAAGATTCTGAATTCAAAACCTGAGGAGAGTGGTATAATAATCTTATGTTATCAGCTAACCCCACAAAACAATAACTGGCTGTTTCGACACATGCCTTCACCACTTAAAAAATGTTACCAGTTTAGTTCACTTGATAAACTTTGGCATATATTATATTCGTTAGCAAGAAGCAGACGAAACGTTGACAGAAACTGTTACAGATGCAGACTCCATCGATGATCTATCGCTTCTCACAAATACACCTGCCCAACTCCAATAACTGCTGCATAGCCTGGAGAAGACAAGAGCATTGGCCTCTACATGAACTCAGATAAGATGGAGACATTGTCACACTGGATGGCAAGCTTTTCAATATCCTTAAGAAATGGATACGGCTTTGGGTTGACAACTTTTTTGTTGATATACAAAAGAAACAGCGTTTGGAAAAATCAAAATTAAAAGATCTATTTGTCACAGGATACCCTCGATGTCAGAATAAAGTATTCGCCTATGTGAAAGTATTCGCCTATGTGAAATATGCTGAAACTGATACGCTAACAGACAATATAGTTATAGGAGTTAGCAGCTCGAAAGCACATTGCTAAAACTACTTTCTGACCACATGTATAAAGGACGAAACCCGGAGTTACTTTTTTAAACTGAGAACAACACAGGAAGTGCTGACATACAACTATTTTGAATGTAGGCTGAAAAATGATAATTCTTGACCGGGTCACTTTAACGAGTGCGTGTAATGTTCAAAAGTCCCGAAATATTCAATCAACTAAAGAAAATTGCCTGAGAAAACTTAATAGAAGAGAATACAAAACATGACAAGAGACACACAGAAGATCTTAAACTTTGTTGCATATGAGAAATTTCCTAATTGGAAAATAGTCCGTTTGTAAATTAAAGTCTTGGGACTGCTGTTATAAAAGGAAGGTTTAAACACTCACACATTTAAGCATGTTCTCGTCTACTATTTGACCCGCAATGTTGGGGGTTTAGAGAAACCGGTGCACGTTCTTCTCTCATGCCTAGAAGCTAAAAGAGATCGTTGACTTTGGTGCTTCCATTTTTATACTAATTCTCTCTAGGCCACCTAGCACCTACCACACGTGTACCTTAACGTCAAATCGGTTTGGTTTGGTATGGTTTGTTTTACGGCATATCAACTGCAGTGGGTTATTTAATGCAAACAAAGTTGTGAAATAAATTCATTCTTAATGAATAATACAATTTTGTTTATAAACTCATGTCTTTCTATTTAACCCATAGATAGGACCCTAACAGGTACTACACCACTCCGGGTCAGAGTGGACCAGGGAGAAATGGTGATGAAAGGGTGCTCTACATTCCCCAAACCTCCAAAACTGGAATCTCACCATCAGATAGAGTTTAACGTCATTCCCAGGACATCTAGACCCTCAGTCACCGCCTTCTAGAACCCATATGATAAAAAGGGGTTGGGACTTGCCATAAGGGTAATATGATTTGGAAAATCATATAGGTGCTAGGGCTTGACGTGACCAGCCGATTGACCGCCTGTCTAGCCCAAGATAGGGCCATGGTGAAGTTTTGCAAGTCATGAACTGCTCATCCACCTGGGTTCTATCCTTAAGCATCACAGGTTGCCACCCACGGCCAACAGGTGGCCCCATTGGGGTGTTTTTACCCCTCTGCAGAGGTGCAGTCGGTGCATTCTAACGCCCCAGCCGACAGATTGGGGAAACTTAACAGGTAATAAATATTATCCCTACACATGCAAAATGTTTGATAGAATTTAAAGAAGAACTGAAAGCAAAAAATAAGATTAGCAAGAAAATAAGGGAGGAGGTGAGAAAACTTGCTGTCACTCGATCTCATGCAGAAAATAGATATATACCGTTATTCAGAAATATGAATGGGGAAAAAAGATATTTGCTAAGCCAGCAAGGTCGTTTGAGTTTATATCTTCAAAAGACTACATCATTTTTTTTCACGCGATTTTATTGTATTCGTCTTTGATAAAAATGATTTCTTATCAGTTTTGAACAAAGCTACACAAGGTAATAGCTATGCTTATCGACAATTACCTAACAAAACGTTATATAATCTATACGTCAATAGATAGATAGAAAAGGTAGAATGGGCATAGATGACAATCGGTATAGGCGGATTGATAATAAGAAAGAAAAAGAAAGTCCCAGATATAATGAAAAAGTAGTCTCTCTCCCTCCCCCCTCTCTCTCTCTCTGTATGCATATATATCCATGCACCGACACCTATATATGTATATATATACACACACATATACATACGTACATTTATATACGTACATTTATATATAAGCTCATACGTACATTTATATATATATATATATACAAGCCCACACACGCATGGTGTGTATGTATGTCTACACGTACATATATATACACATGCATATATTTACGTATATGAATGTATTCACACATGCGTGTATCTTCATCATCATGACGCGCAGTTTGCACGGATATCCACCAACCTTCCCTATCATTCATTGTCCCAGGGAACTCCTCCGCGCAGCAGCCAGCATCCTTATATGTTGGTCAATGTAGGTTCTGGTTGGGCGGCCCACATTAGCGTGCCCATATGCGGGCTTCCACAGTAGTATGTCGCGTACGAGCTCGTCCTTGCTTCTCCAGCAGTGTCCTGCTTGCCTAGCCCGTCTTACGCTTATGGTTTGTGAGATGGGGGGGCAGGTGGCCATACAGTTGCTTCTTTGTGAGGTGCTGCTTCCACGACTTATTCAGGATCGCTCGCAGCATTCTTGTGCAGCTACCATCTAGCTTATTCTCGAGGCGCTTCGATAGAGTCCAGGTGGTACAGCCATACAGCAATACTAACACAACTACAGCCTGGAAGAATTGCCTCTTTAGCTTGTCAGGGAGATCGGATTTCCATATGACAGATAATTTGTTGGTGGCCAACCATGCCTTTCCTATTCGAGTGTTAACATCGCAATGTTTGCGATGCGTGTATACATTCTTTTATTAAATATGTTTTTTCAGACTCATTGTTTCTATCTAACCCATAAATGGGACCCTGACCGTTACAAGTATTCCGGGTCAAATTGGACCTGGGAATAATGGCGATTAAATGGTACTCCACACACGACAGAGCTCTAGAATTGGAACTTCACCATTAGATGCAGTTCAACATCATACCCAGGACACTAAAACACTAAGACGCTGTATTCTAACGCATATATTATAAAAAGGGTTGCGGGTTTGTTATAAGGGCAATGTAGTTGGGACAATCATATAGTTGCTAGGGCTTGACATGACTAGCCGATTGATGGGAGGGCCCTCTGCGACCGCCTGTGTAGCCTAAGTAAGGCGCAAAGTAGAGATGCATGTAATTCCAAACTTAAGCATCGTTGGTCCTCGCCAAAGCGCATGAGTAGCACAGATTGGGTCATTTGATCAGTGTGGTATAGTGAGGAGATGACGGTTGGTGTGGCGACCCACATCAGGAAAGAATATCCTTGGTCTCGCGCTAGCAAAAAGGGGATAGACTACCTCGCTGTCAAGCTGATACCGATGATAGGCCACTCTTCAAACCACTTTATATATATATATATATATATATATATATATATATAGAGAGAGAGAGAGAGAGAGAGAGAGAAAGAGAGAGACAGACAGACAGAGAAAGACAGACAGACAGACAGACACACACACACAGACAGACAAGACAGAGAGTCGGAGAGACAGAGACAGAGAGAGAGAGAGAGAGACAGAGACAGAGAGAGGGAGAAAGGGAGAGAGATTGTAATAGACTGTTAGATATGAATAGACTAAAATAGATATGAATAGACCGAGATACATAGATATAAATAGACTGAGATAGATAGATTGATAGATAAATAGATGGAAAGAAAGAAAGAAAGAAAGAAAGAAGAAAGAAGAAAGAAGAAGAAGAAAGAACTTGCATCAATATCAATCAGATTGGCCAGATTAATAATTAGAAGGGATAAACAAAAGAAACATTGAAATAAAAGGAAATAGATTGATATATGGATAGCAGGATTAGAACGAGATAGATAGATAGATAGACTGATAAATGCAAGAAGCGGCCAAGATGAACGCATTAGTTCCATTGCCTTCGTATTCTCCCTCTAATGACTGTTGTCTCCGTACAAGATGTGAATGTGAATTAGGGCTGATCAATTTAAATAACGCTGCCATAAATTGCGACCTTTCAACATGCAAATCCTGTACTCTTTTGTCAGACACGTCTCGTTTGACGCAGTGGTCGACGGGATTAATTGACGTGGCAAGTATTTCTTCTGTCCGAGCGTTTACATCGCTGCCAAGTC
>CM042137.1:15521095-15541095 GCA_023376005.1 Doryteuthis pealeii
ATATGTTTTCTTCTTTCAAAAACTGTTACACTAAAGATATACAATTATGTCGTTGGCTGAGAAACGCGCAGCGGGTGTGCTAATGACGAAACGATCGCATGACTTGCACGCTTTTTGAAACATCAATGCTTTCGTTTTGAATTCAAATTATTTTCTGCTTCTCTCCCGATGAGTCCAGATTAAAAACAAGCTCTGATGGTGATTTTTATAAATCGAAATATTGTTCAATATTAGCTATGAATATGATATAGAATATTTTCATTTTAACAGCATTGTGTGTTTTCATATCCTTTTATCTATGGCTACCAGTCTAGGAGAAAGGACCTCTAGATTGAAGCTGATTAAACTCCATTTACAATTGACCTTGTCTCTGATCCTAGTCGTACGGAGACGTTGATAGACACCCACACACACACACAGACACACGCATATATATATATATATATTATATATATATATATATATATATATATTATAATTATTATGGCTGTAAATATGTATGTAACTGTATATTAACAAAAGCTACACATTATTTTTTATTTGATCAATCTGCTTAGAACGCTCTGAGACATTAAAGCAATTTTCCGTTCAATTCACAACTGAGTAATTATGTGAGGTCTATATTCGCGTTGAACCTTATCATCTAAATTTTGTCTCTCTATATTTCTACAATTACCATGTCTACGCCTATGTATGCAACTATAACCCAACGAAAAGACCACTTCAGTGCGATTATTGTAATAGAGCAATAATTTAAAATGCTCTAAGACAATAAAACACTTTCTCGATCATTTCGCAACTAAATAATTATATGAAGTCTACGTTCGCGGAGGCGCGCTTAGCGTAACTATTATCCTCTTACATAAGTGGAATCTGTGATCGGAGTTCTAATCCTAGACGAGGCTGTTCAGACTTCCCTTTGCGCTATGTTGCATACCTTTTTCATTACTTCTTACTTTCTTCTTTTCTTCTTCTGTCGTCTTTGACATCTTCTAGGTTCTTCTAGGTCTTTTCTAACATCTCTTCTAGCGTCTTGGTCTTGGTGGTCGGTCGTTCTTAACTCATTTCTTCTTCCAATCAGTCCTGTTACCAAGACAGCCATTAATCACAAGACCGTGTTATTTTTCTTAAGCTTTTATTTCCTTAACTATACATTTCATGTGACTAAATATCTGACTAACATAGCGTGCGTATGCAGTGTGAGTTCCAGTTAAGGCAGCACATGTTATCTGCCTAACGTCAAACTGAAAACTGAGGACCAAACCAGGTCCCACGTGACTTCACGTAATTTGGCGGGCTTTCTGTACTATTCCATAGAAAGTCCCGCCCGTGGTATGAAAGGGGCCATCCCTTTAGAAATACAGGGGATTGAGAATAATCTTATGCAATAGATTATGCAATAGATTATGTAACAGCTAAAACTCTTGGTAAAGGCATGAATCTGTGTCTTCTACATCCAGACAATTATGAGTAGACTGATGAGCGGCTTCTTCAGACTGCTTTATTAGCAATATTTTATTAGGACCGTTTGTAATATGAAAATATTGAAATGAGTATAATCCATGTTGAGAAAACAATGCATAATAATTCGGAAATTATATGCTGAACAATATATCTAATAGATATCAGTCATATTAATAGTTATAAATATATATCAACCGTTATCTCGAATCAGAGAGTATCCAAGCAAGACTTTTTAATATAGCAATATGAGAAGCCGTTACTCTTGGATACGATACCTTACTACCTTTCCTATTGTTTCGACGCATCAGTGCGACTAAACTTAGTAGGCTATATATATATATATATATATATATATATGTGTGTGTGTGTGTGTGTGTGTGTGTGTATGTGTGTATGTGTTAGCGTAGCGTGGAGTCAATAGCGCTTAGTATATATTATATATATATATATATATATATATATATATATATATATATATATATATTCTTTCTGGCTTTGTCACTCATCAAAAACACATGAATCAAAACGAGACCGTTGAGTCACCCATTGAGCTCTGGAGAGATAATTGTGATTAGGTAAAAGTGAGTTTGCAAAGCGTATTAAATCTAAAAATTTGAAAAAAAACGGCAGGAGAATCTAAAAAATAACACTAAAATCATTTTGTAAGATTTCTTAGAAAGGGAACGTTTGTCCTAATTTAAATTTATCAAAAGCCAAGATGTTGAGAAGCTACGGAATGGCTGCTTATGAAACGCAACATACAAATACATTTCACACTTTCCAATCTCTCTCTCTACGCTCACTGAGAAACTAACATATATATCGAGGAGGTAATCAATATATATATATATAGAGAGAGAGAAAGTTATAGGTAGAATGTGAGATAAGAGACGGGACAGTTTTGGGCATAATTGCAAATTACGACTAATTAGAACTAATTAAAATGGAATTATTTTCAAACATAAATCAATCCTAAAACTAAGGAATATTTTAGTATGATTTTTTGTTATTAAACTAAACAGTAAAAAGCCTTTAGGAAACAATCATTGATTTACCCAGCTTTAGTATAATAATAGATATCAGAGGATAATGCTATTTCCAGTCCAATTTATAACTGAATGATAAATTTGTAGTTTTGAACTTCATTTTTGTAATCAACCCACATTTTCAATATTACATATAACTATGAAACGAAAATTAGAATCCTTCAATACTTTCCGGATAGAAGTATCAGTGCCATCATCGACCTCTATTCAAATGCAGAGCTTCACAGGTAATGTAAAAAATATGTGTGCTGGGGTGTGTGGTTGAAATAATGGTCTAACTATCAGCAACCATTCTTTTATAGAGGAAATGTTTGGTATCCTCGAGCAAAAGCCATATTTACAAAACCAAGAATGAAGTGTAGGCACACATTCACAAAAACGGTTGGCAGTGAATAATTTTCTGGAGAAAAATGGCCTTATATGAAACTTAAGCAAAACGGAATAAGTATTAATAGATTTCTTTTCTTTCATCAATTTCTCCATCCTCGCACACGATCGAAATCTGAGTCGCCGTCAAAACATTTCTTACCACCATCATTGACTTCCAGCAGATAGAGTATTGATTATCAACACATTCATTATTATTATTATTATTATTATTATTATTATTATTATTATTGCGGTTCAATGAGGAAAACAGACTGAATATCATTCATAAACTTTGCGGAAAAAGACGCTTTGAGAGTCAAAATATTTGTTGTTGTTTTGTTTGAATTTTGTTGTTTTTTTAATCGATAGCAAAAGTTTTTCTCTTTCTATATTTATGCTCTGCGAGTTTAGAACGAAATTATAATATATAATCTTTGTCCTTTGTATATAAAACCTGCATATTTCATTATTCAATCAGAAAGTCGAATTTCTTTTGACGATTCTGATAATAACCTGAAGTATTATATATATATATATATATATATATATATATATATATATATATATATATATATTTATTTATTTTACAATGTTTTCATAGATCAATGTTCATTATCAGCGACCGCGGTTTCATGCTAAATAGCAATCATCAGGCTGAGGAGCAAGATCCTATGGTGTTTGTTGGAGTTCTTTACTCAATGTCACATTTAGGATTGTAAATAACGTCGGTTAGTTTTACGGACGCTGTTATTTTTTTTTATTTTTTTATTTTTTTAAAATTTGAATTTTTTTGAAGTAATGCCAACGAAGTTGCCTCCCTTTATTCATATATATATATATATATATATATACATATATACATATATATATATATATATATATATATACTTTGGTGCGGTACCAAGTTTCTTGGTACAAGGTGATTCTAGGTGGGTCCTAATTCTCTACCAGTAGTTTGTTGTAGAGTTCAGGTTCCGTATGAGAGCTCAATGTTTAATTATTGTAAACAGAGCAAAGTTTGGAAAAACATGCTTTAATAAATAATACACACTAGATACTCCAAGAAAGATAAAATGCTGGTAGCCATAATAAACTAAACTCAGATACCCCCACCCGCTGAGAAAAAAGACATACTTTCCCTGCTTCCCACTTGACCCAATTAGAGCGAAACGGCATCTAGACCATAAATCAAAATCCTGTTGGTCAGTCAAAATAAACTTAGGAATTTACCAAAGAGACTAGGCAGACACTTAAAAAAAACACCGCCAACCAGGCAAAGGATGAAGGAAAAAAAAAGAAAAAAGAAAAAAAGAAGAATTTCCACCAATAAAAAAGACACTTGAAAAGAAATAATGCAATATGACAACCCCTGAATGAGGGAGGTGAAATGTATGAATATAAAATGAGTTTGGCTATGTGCCTGTCTAAATAAAATATATCAGTGGTCTGAAGAAGCTCGTGAGCCTACTCGCGAGTGGAAATGGTCCATAACAACGATACCCATGGTATTTAAGGCCTTTTATTCCCAAATACACACACACACACCACACACACACACACACACACATATATATATATATATATATATATATATATATATATATATATATATATATATATATATATATATATATATATCCAGTAGTGAAAATAAGTATAATATTAAATTGTTGATAATTTTTTTATTATTGCACATATTCCTCTGAGAATTTGTGTGTGGCACCTAGATTCGATGGTATTAGTATACATATTCGATTTCATAACAACTTTCACACACTGACAAATACAATAGCCGCTTCTGACTTCAGATTCTCCAGAGAGAGAGAGAGAGAGAGAGAGAGAGAGAGAGAGAGAGAGAGAGAGAGAGGGAGAGGGAGAGGGAGAGAAAGAGATAAAACCCGGGCCAAGGTGATGTTCTTTGCGTGGCCTCTGATGGGAAGAAAATGCCACTAATCATCTGTGAGGAAGCTGAGAGATTGACAAGTTTTGAAAAGGACAAATACCTGGATTCACTCTGAATATCCTGAGACAAGAGCAGAATAGAACACCAGCTAGATCAGTAAAGAATTGAATTTTACCCTCAAGCAGGATGGAACTTAAGTCCGGTGGCTCAGAAATGTATCAGGAATGAATCTGTGAACACGTTTTGGGATTAGGACACTTGGACTTCTTTATCACCTAATTTGAACATTTCAGCATCTTGAATGAACTTGTGAGAAATCCCATAGTAACCTGCAAGCCCTCAACAACTCTATCAATAGGGCGTAGGAAAAGAACATTAATGGGGAATTCATTAAGAAAGCTTAAGCTTTACTTAAGGGTTGAGGATATCGTTGCCAACAGAAGAGCAACTCTTTATGCCTAACAGAGAGTATTTCTGTCAAGATTTCCCCTGGCACTTGGAAATAAATATTCAATCTTCCATTTGGACCTTATTTCAAAACATTATGATCTTCAAATAATAAACTATTAATGATTAAAATATTATTTACGTCCATGGTTAACTTTCTCACGTTTCTTAGGATGAGATTGCAGAATAATCTAACTCAAGGTAGAGTAGAATTAAGAAAATATAGAATATAAAATTTGTATAATTCTGCTGTTATAACCGATATATATATATAATATATATATATATATATATATATATAGCTTACAAATGTCTAGCCACATTGTAGAGACTTAATAAGTCGAAACACGTGTCTGTGGATGACTCTATATATGCTCTCCATCCCCCTAGGGTTGAGCACTCTGGTGGGGGGGGGGTCCGCTGACGGTCGCCAACTCAAGCGTAAATGCGACGCTCTCCTATATATAAGAGATGGAGCACTCTATGACGGCCTTTATATACAATACGATGTGTGTATTAAAACAGGTAAAATCCCGTTCGCATTCAGTAGGTGATGACAGCCTAATGGTTAAGGTGTTGGTCTGGCACCCAACCGATCGGATTTCAATTCCCGCTGTAAGTAGCTTACAAATGTCTAGCTGTTACATAATTATTAGATCCCTAATAATTATATAAGGTAGTATAGAAACATAATGGCGATTAGTGCAGTTGATGGCCTTGAGAGTGAGTGACGGCGCTTGACCTCACTCTCACCTTGCCTTCCGGGGATAAATCGTGAGAACCGGAAGGCATAGAAGACCCTGTAAGTAAGTAAGTCTCAGTTAGAAGTAGAAGCCGAGCTCGTAGGAGGTGAGTCTCACCTGCCCAGATGTCTGGGTTGGGAATTGAAAATAAAGTAACATCAAAGTAAATCGAAGTCTTGTGTTTATTACCTAAAAACTAACAATGACACAGGGCTTCTAATAACGAGAAATCCCTAACAGAAAACCAGACCCGAAGTCCCCAAGAAAGTCCAGACCTTAGAAGAGACCAGAGCAAGATAGACGATCAGAATAGCAAAGCCGGCCAGAAGAAAAGACGACTAGAAGTAAGAAGTAAGAACATAGCCATACTGAAGAGACTTGATAAGTTGAAACACGTGTCTGTGGATGACTCTCTCTCTCTCTCTCACTATTTATATAGTTACAATTGATGAAGTATCAATATCATCATGGGCCGCTGCTATGAGCGTCTAACGGGGTCATGAATAGTCTAATCATTTTCTGAATTTATTGTTTATATTTTTATTCTTACTTTTATATATTTTTTTAAAATTTCCTAAAATGGATTCTTGTTATCTTTAAAAAATACTGACGTTAATATAATAACCCTGACGCAAAAAATGGCGACACAAACCAACAAAAAATAGTGAACGTACTGGATTTTGACCAGACTAAAACTATCTTAACTTTTATTGCAATGATAAACAGTATGACTTTTGTTTGTTTCTCTTGTTTATCTTACGTCAACACTTGCTGGGATGAGAGTGAAGTATCTGCTCTCAGTCTCAGATTAGAGCGTTGCTCCCCGCTCAGGTAAATCTACTCGCAAATAGCTATCTCATCTATACAGGAGACGAAATGATTTGAGATATCATTTGCAATGATCATTAGGCAATTTTCGTTAGAATAACACAAAGGATAATTGAGTCTCGATTCGTGAGTCTCTAAATGCGTTTAAATGAGTAATTAGGCGTTATGTTCTCGTAAGTATTAACTGGTTTCAGGTCATTAGCGTATATTTAACTAGAAATATTATTTGGTATTGACTGGATTAAAATAGGTAATCACTAACCTTTGATGGCTAATCTGAGAATCATTCTTAATTTAGAAGAATATTTGAATGAATACAAGACGAATAGCGGGAATTTATGATAATATTGATGCTTCTATTTCGATAGAAATGACGAATTCTAATGAGCGTTGGATTCTTCTTCTTCTTCTTCTTCTTCTCTTCTTCTTCTTCTTCTTCTTCTTCTTCTTCTTATTATTATTATTATTATTATTATTATTATTATTATTATTATTATTATTATTATTTACTCCTTTTGAGTTTTCACATCAGCATTAGTTGATGGTCTTTCACTGGTGTCTGAGTGACAGCAAGTCTCCTCTTTTGAGTATTTAGCCAATCTACTGTTGTTTGAATAGTCTCGTTTCTTCCTCTGATTTCCAATTCAGCTAGACTGTTGTCCAAACCCTTGGGGACCGTTCCAAATGCACCAATTATAATTGTTACGATCATGTTCCGTTTCTAGTCAAATTATTATTATTATTATTATTATTATTATTATTATTATTATTATTATTTACTCCTTTTGGGTTTTCACATCAGCATTAGTTGATGGTTTTTCACTGGAGTCTGAGTGACAGCAAGTCTCCTCAGGTCGCCAGGACTCTTCTGGGTATTCTTGCAGATTGCAGAAGTGCAGTGTTCTGAATGGTATCAATCCTCCCCCTGATTTGCAGACTTTCCACACCCTTTTCCAATCCTTTTGGGACTGTTCCAAGTGCACCAACTACAATTGGTATCACTTTCACTTTCATATTCCATAACTTTTTTAGTTCTCTGGCAAGGTCCAGATATTTGTCCATTTTTTCATTTTCTTTTAGCTTTACCCTGTGATCTGCTGGAACTGCAAAATCCACCTGTTGACAAGTTCTTTCTTCTTTGTTAATCAACACTAGGTCTGGTCTTCTTGCTGGGATAAGGTGATCCGTTTTTATTTCAAAGTCCCAGTGAATTTTATGCGTTTCATTCTCAAGAACAGATTCATAAAAAAATGACATTCAGCACAAATTTAGAAACGCAAAATTGTCATTCAGTTACAAATTAGACTGGAATTTGCTTTATTTTTTAAGTTAGACCAATAAACTTAAAATCCTCTAATAAATATCTTGCTATAGTATTGAGTTATCGTGTTGTATTAAGTGTCAATTGAAGATCAAGTCACGAAAAGTCTATTCCTTACCTAGAATTCTTTACAGTGTTTCACAGAGGGGTTGGGCAAATATATACTTCTACTATTACACAAACTAATATTAGGCACCTTACGTGGTGTAAGGGTCAGACAGCTAGATTTATCAATTTGTTCTCACCGGCTGCCCCATTCTTCTGACCTTGTGCCACAACTAAGCTAACCTTAGCAAATAGCTACACAAACAACCATGATGACTACAGGACGCTTATTTATATAATCACATCAACAGCAACACACTTGTATTTCTTGAGATTATTTGTATTACTTAACTTTTTACACAAGCATTTTTTTTGTTTTTGGTAAAAATTCCCCATGAAGATCAAGTGACCAGAAGTCTCTTCCTCACCCAGAATTCTTAGCGGTGTTTTGCTGATACATTATTGTGGTTATTGTTATCGCATTTCTGCCCCAGCTTACCAAAATTAGACGCGTTATTATTTCCTATTTGTTTGCTCCAACGCTGAGAAAAATAACGTAAAACATTATTTAATTTCCATGCTATTGTCCTTGGAGGCCTTTTTCTTCTTCTTCTTCTATAGTGTGCAATTGTGTAGCAGTTTTCCTCTGTGCAAAAATCTATGCATAATTGCTTGGTATATCTTACTGCGCATTGTACACTTTTAATATAGCATGTAGCGGGAGATTTTCTATTTCTCTCGATCTGCGCAGATGGTTCCAGGCAACTGCATTCAACCAATATTCATTTCCTGTTTGCTCGTTTCTTCCTTCCTTTCTTACTTTTATCTTTCCCTTTTTTTTTTTTTTTTGCTATTCTATTTTTTTTTCATTAAGTAACTGTAAAATAAAATTCTCATTAAAGCAAATATTTAATACAAGCATGAAATCTATCTATCAAAATATTACTAAAATTCTCATCATCTTCGTATGTCAGTGTAACACAGCAATAAAAACGCATTCTAGGATAGTTTTCTTATAGCACTAGACATAAAAAAATTAAATTAAAGAAACAAGTAATTTCCAGTCCAATTTGTAAGGGAATACTAATTTTCAAAGTATTGCAATCACGCTAAACCTCATCTTTTAACCAATCCAAATTATATAACGTACACAACTATGAAATATATCACGGCTTTCACTTACCTGAAGAAAAAAGAACCTGTGTAATGATATCGAGTGAACTTTATTGACATCACGTCAAGTGGAACCAACATTTTGTTAATGAGCCTTTTGACGATCAGACAAGAAAAAGAGGATGAAACCCATATAGAAGCAACACACACTTTCATCCGGCAGACAGTAGGCGCACGCGTTTAGTCTTACCATTCACACTGATGAGACAATTATCCACCACTCTCTCTTTCACTCTCGACCCTGTATTAACTCGGAGCTGTTATTTAGAATACAACAATATTCCCGATAATTTATCATCCGAGATCTCTCCTTCGAAGTGTGTCATTTTGTCTGACTCTATGTCCAGCCACAGACGATGATCTAAGAAGCTTCAACTACAAGGTAATCAGATGATAGTCTAAATCACAAGACTTATAGAAAAAAAAACTTAACGAGTTGCCATCAAAGGATATCAAGACAGAAGCTTTATATTTTAATTTAAAAAATTAAATGAAGACGTCTTCATAGCTAATCAGCTTCTATAAGAAGGTGATGATGTCTAGACGAGACAGTGTCAATTGAGAAAATAAACAAAACAAATATGAAGCGAATTTCAATGCTTCTTGAACAACTGCTTAAGAAAGAAAAAAACAAAAATACCCCTACCCTACCCCCCAAAAAATGAAAAAACAAAAGGTAACAAAGAATAAAAAACAAACAAAAACAAACAAAAAACAAAAACGTTGAAAAAGTTTCAAGGGGCTAGGTCTGGTGAATATGGGGCATGCTGCACTTTCACGATCTTGTGTTGCACTGATAATAAAAAAAACACCAAGTATTGATACTCTCAAGTCTAGAAGAAGTCTAAACGTGTAGACTAGGGGTTCCCAAACTTTTTGACGTGCCTCAACTAATCACATCTAAAATCCTGATGTCCAGCCGTGTGGTAATGTATAATCCGTATAATTTAAAGATTTAACTCCATTTGAGTAAAAGAAGCTTAAAACGCCAATACATTAGTTTAAACAAACTTCAAAAGAACAAGCTGAAAAAAAAATGATATAAACAGAAGATAATAAAGAGAGAAAATTTCTATATAAATATTTCAATAAAATGACAAAAAATTTGAACCCAGACCTCATGAGTCTCAATTGCCCTCCCTTAACAATCAAACTGCCCCCCGCGTGAGTCGCACGCCCCAATTTGGGAATCCCTGTTCTAGAAATAATTCTAACCATTCTCCCCAACCCTTTAGAATATATGTATTTATCAACTCCTTCGCACAAGTAGGAGGCGACACATGGTCAATTACTTTTTAACACATCTGAATTCAGAGTTGTCTTTCTCCTTGACTGGTGGGCCGAAAATAGTTGAATTCATACCTTCCCCAAAGTTATTAGCGGAATGGGAAATCTAAAAAGCCTCGTTGAGGATTTGAACTTTGAATTCCTAGGTCGATAAACATTATTTCACCAGAGATTCCAAATCCTCTTTGAATTCAGAATGGTTACTTGAAGCTTTTATTGTTTATAAATGATGATTATTGTTAGTCTTTTAATACCATATAATTACTCACAAAAAGACCAACTTCGACATTAGATAACACAAGATTACCATGCCATAAAACCAACCAACCAATCAACCAACAACTGAACTTCTAATATTGAATATGAAATGCTAATAAAGAGGGTTAAAATCTTAAAATATAAATTTTAAATGCAATCCTTTAAAGTTAATCGAATGATGCTTTTTAAGATGTTTTGTCGAATATTCAATGATTGAATTAAAAATCTCATTTAAAAATAAATCGTTTAACGTGTTTCACTTGAATTCCGTATTTTTCACGGTGGAATTAGCGATAAATTTAAGGATAAAACAGATGAATGAAAAAAATCATGGAAAATTTGCATTTTTGATTTTAGAATAATTTTCGAGATTTTGACAAAATACAAATTTGC
Source organism: Doryteuthis pealeii (assembly GCA_023376005.1). Lineage (NCBI taxonomy): Eukaryota > Metazoa > Mollusca > Cephalopoda > Myopsida > Loliginidae > Doryteuthis > Doryteuthis pealeii. Next base: position 15,532,373 of record CM042137.1, read on the forward strand.
TCACAATTAAATTTCCTCCTTGGGAGCTTCCCTCCTTCATTTTCTGTGATGTATTAAAAGGATATTTGATGAGTGATACAGTCACTTAATGAATACTTCTTATACATGGTTGGTCCATTAAAGACGGACGCTAAAAATATCTTGAAGTTTGCGTTGCTGATTTTGCCCATATAAACTTTGCGTCTAATACCGAGAACTTTGTATGACTTTGTTCCATGTTTTGGGGGTCAGTTCTCTTATCTCTGCACGAATATCATTATTGACCTGTGGCAATTCAAATATATACACTCCTATAAATAACCCAACAAAAATAATTCAGAACGGAAAAGCAAGCGAATAGGGGTACCATTTGAATTTCTTGAAATTATTTTGCCACCAAACATATATTTCTCTTGAAATTATAAACCTCCCAGTTGAATAGTAAACTTCTATTATTTTATAATATATTAGTAATTTGAAGGCAAATACAATGCGTATAAAAAATAAAAAACAAAAGATGTTATTTTTGTCTTATCGATTTCGAAGCATGAACTTCATCATCAGAAATTCATATCAGAAATGGACGTGTTTCTTTGTGTGGTTATAATTTCTTTTCTTATTTCTTTTTCCTCTTCTTTTTTCTTCTTTCTTCTTCTCCTCCTTTCTTTTTTCCTCATGTTATGAATGAAATGGGCGAATAACTGTAATTTCTATTATTTTAATTTGTTCCTTCCCATTGTAACTTGAACATTTCTATTTGCTTAGCTAACATTATATTTAAAAAAGCGCGTAGTGTAATGGTTAAAGTCATGGCAAATGGACTCGTCGTCCCGAGTTCAAATCCTAGATGTGGTAATTGCATTTCACTTAGCGCTAATACCCTTGGGAAAGGTATGAATCCTACTCTCCCTCCAGCTATGGATAAATAGTAGGGCAGACTGGGCTCTTTAATCTTGGTTAGGCAACCGGTCTAGAAGGAGAACTCTGAATTCAAACCTGTTGAACTCCGCTTAAGAAATTGACCTTGTGCCACATCCTGCTCATGCGGAGGGGTTGGTAAATATATATATAATATCTGTAAGATAATATAAAAATTGAATTAAAAACAAGAAAGTTATGAATTTTTAAAATGAGTTAGTAATTTGTGAACAACCCTGTACAACATGATAACAATAATTACGATGCAGCTTTTATTAAATTCTGCACAACATTTTTTAAAGATTGATTGGTGGACTGATTGATTTTAACGGCATGTTAACTCCTCTAGGATTATTTCATGCGTAAAAGTCAGGAATCACGTTCATTGTACGTTTATATTCACATTTATTGTGTCATTGCTTCTTTTTATACAGTTATATGATATCAAGTATTCCTATCTAGTAAAATAATTTGCTCACAGTTGTATGGTTTCAAGTATTGCTACCTAATTCTAATAATCTATACACAATTATATGGTTTCAAGTACATATTATTTAATAATAATAATTTCTTTTCACAAATATATGGTTTAAAGTAACTATAATAATCCTTAGTAAACAATTATAGCTTTACGAAACTATTCTAAATACAAATAATTCACACACAGTTGTATAATTTCAAGCATTCCTATATAATGATATTTATAACAAATCCATGTAATCGATGTCAGACATACTATAACTTCGGGTGAGAGTATACCTGGGAGTAATGACAATGTCAGTATACTCCACACTCTCCAGATTTCCAAAACTGGTGTCTCACAATCAGTTGCAGTTTATTTTCCTAACCAGGACATGAAATGGGGTGGGGGGTACCTCTCTACAGGGAATACTGTCAGAGTACTCTTATTCCCGCCAGCACGGCACCAACCTTATTAAAATTTGCTTTATTCTCCAAGTGCATTTTAAGCGTATTGTTCTAATAATATTTCCCTTACAATGCGTCGTTTTTTTTTTCTAAATTACGATTTTAGCTCAGTCGGCGGAGCGTCCGACTAGGAACCATCAGGTTCCGAGTTCGATACCAGCCCTCGCCAACTCAGCGTATAAGTAGCACAGAGATCTGTGTGGTAAAGTGAGGAGTTGATGGTAGTTGTGGCGCTCCACCTCAGAGGCTAAAACAATCTCCTTGGTCTAGAGAACGCACACATTCGTACACACGAACAGTGAGTGAATGAGTGAGTAACACACATACATAGACACATATATATATATAATATATATATATAGAGAGATAGAGAGAGATATATATATATAATATATATAATATATATATATAATAGAAAATTAAAAGAGAAACGAGAAATACACACAACACAGAAATGAGTGTGAAACACACACAGAGAGAGAGAGAGAGAGAGAGAGAGAGAGAGAGAGAGAGAGGGGGGAGAGCTAGTGAAAAGGATATACACTCCCTTGTTGTCTGGCTGATACCATCGTTAGGCCACCCTGATAACTTTACTTTTACATATCTATTACATACATATAACATGAGAATTTTTGTAATATATATAGATGTCTTGTATAATTTACCAAATTAGTAATTTGAATATTTATATTTAGTAATCTGAACATTTAAGTGTGTACAAGATTGTGTGGGCAGAAAACTGAATGAGGATCAAATTCACCAGTAGACTAGATTGCTAATCACTAGTCTAGGTTGAATCACTTTACACTAAATGTTGAGGAATGCATGTGAGTAATTAATGTATTTTGTAAGCACTTTCGAAAGCCCCGTCTGTAGGCACTCAATGGAAAGTATTAGATTTGTGGTACTCAGACTGTGAGATCAAAACTTATATTCTTAATGGAAAATGTTGGACTGTGAAATCTACATCAAACTGTCAATAGATCGGACTTTATGCTTTATATGTACATACGTTTATATGTTTAGGTCAGTGTGTGTGTGTGTGTGTGTGTGTGTGTGTTGTGTGTGTGTGTGTGTGTGTGTGTGAGAGAGAGAGAGAGAGAGAGAGAGAGAGAAGAGAGAAGGGATATAGAAGAAAAAGATACGGTAAATTTACAAAGTAAAACGATGAGAGTAGAGAACACACACATTCGTACACACGAACAGTGAGGGAATGATTGAGTAACACAAAGAGAGAGAGAGAGAGAGAGAGAGAGAGAGAGAGAGAGAGAGAGAGAGAGAGTAGAGAGAGAGAGAGAGAAGAGAGAAGAAAAAAGATAGTAAACTTACAAAGTAAAAGAAAGAGAGTAGAGAACGCACATTATTCATACACACGAACAGTGAGATAAAGAGTGAGGTAACACACTCACACACACACACACAGAGGGAGAGAGAGAGAGAGAGAGAGAGAGAGAGAGAGAGAGAGAGAGAGAGAGAGAGAGAGAGTTAGAGATAGAGAGAGAGAGAGAGAGAGAGAGAGGATAGGTAAACTTACAAAGTAAAATAAAGAGAGTAGAGAACGCACATATTCATACACACGAACAGTGAGATAAAGAGTGAGTAACACACACACACACACAGAGAGAGAGAGAGAGAGAGAGAGAGAGAGAGAGAGAGAGAGAGAGAGAGAGAGAGAGAGAGAGAGAGAGAGAGAGATGGGGGTCTTTGTCCAGTATGACATAGGAATGAAAACCATATATTGCGGCAAATAATTTAATGTTTTCATAGTCCTGAGGCAATACTACATTCTGTAGAAACTCACCAGTGGGATTACAGCGTAGGACATCGAAAGCACGGAATGTAAACAAAAGTTAAATGAAATAGGATTACATAATAAAAGTATTCTCTGCGTACACTAGAACATTTAAACACTGTAATGACAAATATATATATATATATATATATATATATATATTATATAATATATACTGTAATGACAAATATAATATATTATATAATATATATATATATATATATATATATATATATTATAATATGCCTAGACTACATACTCAGAACATCATTAGATACCCTAAAAGAAAAGGGCTCACACACTAAGGAAAGCAAGAAGCAGGCGATACCCGCACAAACAGTCACAGATGTGGACTATGCTGATGACCTCGCGCTCCTTGCCGATACGCCGACACAGGCTGAGACAATACTACACAGCCTGGAGAAGGCAGCAAAGAACGTCGGCCTCTATGTGAACTCTGATAAAACTGAGTTCATGAGCTTCAAAAAGCAAGGGGACATCTCCACACTTGACGGCAAGCCTCTTAAGTCAGTAGAAAAATTCACATACATAGGGAGTAATATCTCATCCACAGAAAACGATGTTAACACTCGAATAGGAAAGGCATGGTTGGCCACCAACAAACTATCAGTCATATGAAAATCCGATCTCCCCAACAAGCTAAAGAGGCGATTCTTCCAGGCTGTGGTAGTGTCGGTACTTCTGTATGGCTGTACCACTTGGACCCTAACGAAGGGTCTTGAGAATAAGCTAGATGGGAGCTGTACGAGAATGCTACGGACGGTCCTGGATAGGTCGTGGAAGCAGCACCCCACAAAAGAGCAACTATATGGCCACCTGCCTCCCATCTCACAAACCATACGAGTGAGACGGACTAGACATGCAGGTCACTGCTGGAGAAACAAGGACGAGATCGTAAGCGACGTACTACTGTGGAAGCCAGCACATGGGCGCGCTAATGTGGGCCGCCCAGCCAGGACCTACATTGACCAACTATGTAGGGATACTGGCTGCAGCGCAGAGGAGCTGCCGGAGTCAATGAATGATAGGAAGGCTGGCGAGAGATCATCATGGATATCCGTGCAAACTGCACGACATGATGATGATGATGATATATATATATATATATATATATTATATAATATATATAAATGTGTGTGTTGTGTGTGTGTGGTGTGTGTAGATAATCCAAATGACTTGTTGTAAGGGATGATTCTATTTGAGATCTTTGAAATCTCACTGTATAACCATACTGTATGCTTTTGTAGGTGCAAACATATACTCATACAAGTATTTTCATGAATCCCTAAAGAAAGCTCAATGTATAGTAAATCAATAAATTAGATAATATACAAAGCCGTATATATATATATATATATATATATATATATATATATTATATATATATATGTGTGTGGTGGGGGTGGGGAAACCTTAATATATATGAAATGGATTTATTTCGGCTACCTTTGCTTTTTCAGATATTTAATATTTCTATAATGTTAATAATTCATACTTGAACAGGCAAAGGTAACCGAAATAAATGTATTTCGGATATATTAAGCTTTACACATATCTATCCATTTATTTATTTATAATATCGTGCGTTTATGTAAAAATATGCATAAACACTGATATTTATATGTACGTTTTAGTTCTCAAATTTATTTGAATATACACACACATACACACATAAACACACAGACACAGACACACACACACACACCATATATATATATATATATATATATATATATATATATATAATATATGAGAAAAAAGGATAAGAAATTGAAATATTTTATTTTGTATTATTTATATTTGATTGTTTTCAACTAGTTTCGACCTAAGGTCATCGTCAGAATAAACGTCTTTCTGTATAAGACAAATAGGAATATTCTTTTTTGTGCTATTTTTGTGTTGATTCTTCTCAACTAGTTTCGACCTTAGGCCATCGTCAGGAAAAAAAGTTTTTTCTGAATAATTTCATTTTGTGTTACTTATTTTTTGATTGTTCTCAACTAGTTTCGACCTTAGGTCATCTTCAGGAGAAAAGTTTTGTGAATATATATATATATATATATATATATATATATATATATATAGTTTTGTGATATATATATAGTTTTTGTGAATATATATATATATATATATATATATATATATATATATATATATATATATATATACGTGTGTCTGTGTGTGTCTGTGTTGTTGGTTATATTTAAGTTTAAAAGAAAAGAGAAAAGAGTACTCATAAAGATATTTTCTTAAAAAAAAAATAATAAAAAAGAATCATTTATTTTTTCTATCAATACTAATACATAATTTAAGATAATCTTTTATTTACTTATTTACTATAAAAAAATAATTTAAATTAGAGAACAAAGGGGATAAAGGAGAAAAAAAAAAAAAAAAAAAAGAAGAAAATAACACAAAAAAAGAAGAGAGGGAGAAAGAATAAGAAATGAAAGGTGAAAGCGAAACAAAAGCTAAGTATGTAAAAAAAAAATTTTCTTTTAACGGTTTTTATTTATTTGTTCATTTTGTTTTTGAAATTATGACATGCTCACACGTTGAAACACATTGCAACACATTGCAACATCTTACCGGATGTCAGCCTTGTTCTCAACAAACTTTTAAGAAAGAAAAAAAAAGAAAGAGAAAATAAGAAATTACAGTTATTCGCCCATTCATAAAGGAGGAGAAGAAGAAAGAGAGGAAAAAAGGAGAGGAAAAGGAAATAAGAAGAGAAATTATAACCACACAAATAAAAAAAAACATAAACACGTCATTTCTGAAATAAATCTCTGATGATAAAGCTTCGCTTTGAAATCGATTAGACATATAAACATCTTTTTGTCTTTATTTTTTACGCATTGTATTGCCTTCGAATTTTATTATTTTATAACATACTTAACAATGCTTCAAGCAAATTACCAATTACTTTTATATATATATATATATATATATATATATATATATATATATATATATAAGCTAGATGCGACACAAGGTCAATTTATTAAGCGGAGTTTAACAGGTTTGAATTCAGAGTTATCCCTCTCCTAGACTGGTTTCCTAGCCATGGTTAAAGAGCCTAGTCTGCCCTGCTATTTATCCATAGCTGGAGGGAGAGTTTGAATCATACCTTTCCGAATGTTATTAGCGTTATGTGAAATGCAAACAGCTTCGTCCAGGAATTGAACTCGGGTTGACGATTCCATTTTGACTCTATTACACCATGCGGTAGATATAGACCCTTCAAAATCGTGTTTTACGTTTTTGGCGGGCATTTTACTGCCCATAGAAACTAATGCAGTAAAATGAAATTTGCACTTGATTAAATTCTTTTAACTTGTGTAAACCATTAAAATATTATATTTAAAAATCAAATAATTCAACTACTTAACAAGTTTTTTCTATTTTTTTTTAGAAGTATATTTTTATCACTTACGAATCTTATTCGCCAACTTGTGATTCTTATTACTTTGAACATATCAGACTTCACATGTAACTTGATGCCCTTAACATGAATAATCAAACAATTCCCCTCAAAAAGTAGAGAATAATTCAAATAAGAGATGTAAAAAAATGATTATTCTTTTCTAGTAATTTTATTCATATTCTATTTAATTTTGTAGTCATACAAGCGTCGGCTGAAGAGTTCGTAGGCTGACTAAGATACTCTTTTAGAATGTGACCAAATGAGATTTTTTTCAATGTTGTCCCCAACCAGATGACACATTTCTTCCATCAATGTTGTAGTGCTTAGGTAACATTGGTAAAAAAGGCATCAACATCAGATATGACGTTATGAATTTTTCAGCCTAAGAATTTTTCTGCGCTCCCGCACATAATCTTATTCAGACATTTTTCACCTAATTTTCGTAATATTAAATGGATACATCCTAATAATACATTGAGATTAATCATCTAAAATTAAGATATTAAATTCACCGTAATATTGACGTGAATGGTTAAAACAATGTAGCCAATTGAATTATTTAATTGATTTTAACGGTATGTCAACCCGCACAGAGATTAGAGAATTACATCCATTGTACGTTTATATTTAGTTTTTTTTTTTTTTTTTTATGGCATATCAACCTCGGTGGGTTATTTAATGCCGACAAAGTTGTGAAATAAATTCATTCTTAATGCATAATACAATTTTGTTTATAAACTCGTGTTTTTCTATTTAACCCATAGATGGGACTATAGCAGGTACTACCGATCCGGGTCAGAGTGGACCAGGGAACAATGGTGATGAAGGGGTTCTCCACATTTCCCAAACCTCCAAAACTGGATCCTCACCATCAGATAGAGTTTAACGTCATCCCCAGGACATGTAGACCCTCAGTCACCGCCTTCTAGCACCCATATGATAAAAAGGGGTTGGGGCTTGTCATAAGGGCAATAGGGTTGGGAAAATGATATAGATGCTAGGGCTTAACGTAACCAGACGATTGATCGGAGGGGGCCTCTCTGACCGCCGGTCTAACCCAAGATAAGGCCAAAGTGGAGTATTGCATGTCATGAACTGCTCATCCACCTGGGTTCTATCCTTAAGCATCACGGGTCCCCACCCACGGCCAACAGGTGTCCCCAGGTGTAGTCGGTGCATTCTAACGCCCCAGCTGACAGGGCGGCGTTTATATTTACATTTTTGTGTGATTTCTTAAGCTTTTTGCACACGTTTATTTGATTTCAAGTATTTCTATCTAAAATACATGATTTGCTAACACTTATATTTGTCCCGTATATGGGAACCTAATAGTTATTACCACTCCGGGTCAGAGTTGACCTGTGAGTAATGCCAAAGAAGGAGTACTTCACACTCTGCAGATCTCTAGAATTTACACCATCAGATGCAATTTGATATTTTGAGGAGTCTTACCCATCGGCAGCGATACAGTCAGCGCATTTTAATCCCCACAGTCAGGGCTCTACCCGTTTTGATTTTATGTAGCAGTTTCACGAACTTAGATATAGAGATTAAGGTATTTTAGGTTTTTTGAGGGAAATGTTTGTTTTTGTTTTCTTGGTTTAAGAAATAGTACTGGGCCGGGTTAGCTCAGTCAGTAGAGCGTTCGGCTAGAAACCA
>CM042137.1:15546095-15573595 GCA_023376005.1 Doryteuthis pealeii
GGTATAATACCGAAATACTTAAGTATTGACACATAAAATTGTTTCCCCAGATCCTGTGTTTGTTATATTTTTAAAATATTTCTTCTCATATTGTCGGATTAATTTCTCACCATATATATATATATATATATATATATATATATATATATATATATATATATATATATGTATATATATTATATATATATATATATATATATATAGCATTCGACATCGCGTAGACATGCCAACATGCAACATGAGAATACAGTTAAAAAACGTACACATTTTACCATTTACACCATTTTTGTCATTTGTAAAAAAAACTATTTTGTTTACCTGATGAATGCTTTTAGCAGGAAACCATTGGTAGTAATATCGTTCCCAAATAAATGAGCTAAAACTTTTATTTATCACTTCATTATACTATATATATATATATATATATATATATATATATATATATATATATATATATATATAGGGTGCGATGTGTAAATTGTGGTCTAAATTACACAAATATTAAAAATAACACAGACATATTACTTTATTAGTTATATTTACCAAATTACATGAAAACATCTTGAAATACTATTGATTAAATTAAAAAAAAATTGTCATTAACTTTAAGCAGGTCCTCCTGACGACTTCGGAGTATCGTGCAATCATTTTCAACAATCTCCTTATTTTAATTTGTAAATAATGCTGTCATCCTTGTCTTCGGTTTCTCCTGGGTGTTTCTCGGAGTTTCGTTGGTTTTTCCCTCAACCCTGACCAACACATAACAAACAAGGAGACCAGATGTTAGGAATGATCTGGTCAGAAGTTTTCTCAAAGCCAATTTGTTATCGGCGCTTAGAATACACTGACTATATCCCTTACAGAGGGAGGTAAACCCTTCTGCCCGCACCCAAAAAAAGTGGTGTCCTGGGTATGCCAATAAACTGCATCTGGTGGTGAGGTTCCATTTCTGGAGATCTTGGGAGTGTAATGTACCCCTTCATTACCATTATTACTCCACTCCTAACTGATATTGGTAGTATATGATAGTGTCCCATTTATGGGTCAAATATATCTGTTTGAAACTGATTCATATTTGATAGGAATCCTTTATGCAATAGTACTGTAAATTATTTGTATCATGAATAGTTACATCGAATCTATAATTGTTTACTAAGGATTATTAATAGTTACTTGAAACCCTATAACTATCTGCGAAGAAATGACTATTGTTAAAGAACAACCTTCGAGATTGGTTGCGAGTAATTGCTACGTTAAAGGATTCGTATGAGTTGAGATAATTCCAGATCAACAATGAAGATGAGGAAGAAGATAGCGATGAATAATTTGTTTGTCGTTAGATTCAACATTGTATGTATGTGAATGTTACTGTGAAAAGAAGAACTCACTCAGGTGTGTCTGCATTGAGACAATAACCTTTACCATCAAAATGGGAAATAATCACTTGAAACATATAAACATTAATATTAGATAGGAATGCTTGAAGCCATACAACTTTGTGCAAATTATTTTTATAAGGAATACTTGATATCATATAACTGTGCAAAAAAACTCTTAAAAAACAACTGCTCATGTGATACGGTGCAAAGTCCTATTGCCAGATGTAGGGTCTTTCAGCGGCCACCCTTTTGATTCATGGTTGCAATAGCTCATCCAGACACTTGATATAGGTCTGACGCCATGTGAGAAGATGTATGGAGGTATAACGTCACCATTGCTAATAACCTCCCCCAAACCCATAGTGTTGACTGGGCATTGGTTTTTCATCACTATCGGTAGATCTTGTGGGTATAGAGCAAACTAACAGCTATTCTATGTTCAGCATCTGTTCCTGGCAGAATCTTTTCTCATCACAGAAAAAACAAAACAAACCATGTTTGATCGGAGGGGATGCTTGAGTGTGTTGAAAATCTTTGCAGCGTAGACCTGCAAGCAACGTCAATGAACGGGTACTCCACTCTCCTCAGATCTTCAGAATTGAAACCTCACCACCAGATGCAGTTTAGTGTCATACTTCGGACACTGAACTGGTATAAATTATTCTTATGTTAGATTTTTCATTAACTTAAAATAATTTTCATTAATTCATGTGAATTTTGTGGAAATAATTTTCAAAACTTCATGTGTACTAATAAATACTGGTAATCCTCAACCACTGCCTTCTAGCACCTATATGAAAAGAAAGGGTGGATATTGCCATAAGAGTGATTGAGGAATTCAGTCGGAACAATCATATAGTGGCTAGGGCTTGATATTACCAGACGATTGATCGGTTCAGGCCACTCCGAAAGCCCGTTTAGTGCAAGTAAGGGTCTCTGGGGACTACTGACTACCCAAGTCACAGATTACACAGCCACCATGAGGATATCCTCAGGCCACCCAAAGTCAATATTGGAGTGGGGATCTTACGCCTTTACAAATATGTAGTCAGCGTATTCTACAGCCCCAACCGACAGTACGATATTAATGTTTAGCTAAAATATTATCTGTTCCGGTTTTTAGATCGAATTTCCTTCCTTCTCGTTTATCGTAACAAATCAAAGAAGCATCCAAAAAAACAAGGTTCCTTTCTCTGTGATACAAAAGATTCTGGTTATTTGAATTCTTCCTGAGATTTCTGGACAGCATACTAGAATCTACAGATTATCCAAGAAATACAAACCAGGGAAGACGCTTCAAACATTTCCCTAACATTGTCCAAAAGATTGCACTGGGACCTTTTGCGTAAACCTTTACTGATATATATTATTGGGAATGCATATATCGTTACTTATTAACACTCACCTTAATTGAACAAAATCAAGCACATTAGTTGATCAAATATTGATTCGTTTTAAGTATCCTTTCATCTTAATTCTCTCTTTCTCCATCTATTCAAGATGAAAGCATATTTGTATAGATAATCGCACATACAACACTGAAACGCATCTGCAGTAATATCCTAACTAAGTCATGATGACCTTAAGGTCAGGCAAGGGTTGAAGGGTGGAATGTTATTGCGCTAATTCAATGAGCACCAGCTGTAGCCCCCAATATCAATAGAGTTTGTCGATTGACTTAAAATTCGTTACTAACGCAAGGTTGACCCTTCTTGTTTGGAATCCGAAAATGAACGTTATATATCTAACATAAATATTTTTTTATGTATATTAATGGATATGAAATGAACATCGGCCATTTTGAAGGGCGGGTGAACTCTCGTTCAGGTTCAGTGGTCATCTTGCATATACGTGCTGTGAAGCATTGGGAGATTATCGCTAGCAATGGAGTTTGGTTTGACCCAATCACTCGTCCTTTTCCAATTGTACTCGACCACTCCTTGTCACAGAAGGAGATGTCGAGAGGATGGGCCTGAATCTGTGCAATATCTTAATCGCCTAAATCCACTCGTGCACATGCTCTTCCTTCGGATAGAGCATCTTCATCATCCTCTAGGGTCGACATCGAAGAAAGAGGACATCAACATCGGGTTTGCTACACACAAACAGATAGACAAACACAACGACTCACCTAAATGTACAGGTACACGCTAAAAAAGACAGGTAGACAGACACACATACATACACACTGATACGTATACACACATGCATATACTCATGCACAAATAGATACAGAGATCACACATGTGCGCGTGTACGCAATATATTTGTTTTTCGAGTCGGCATGAAAACATGACTTCAAAAACTGTTTTTGTAAGCTCAATGTTCTTAATTTAACTTCTCTTCTTTATTTAGTTATTTACTAAGCATAGCTTACAGGCGACAAAAAGTCAGAAGTAAGGGTCACCCAGTGAGAATGAAACTCACTAACTGTTATATAGTAAGGTCACGAGAGTATTAGGAGGAGAGTCCGTCGTCTAAGTACTTCATGTGAGTTCTGCACAGAGTAATATGTGTGTTCTTAAATAGTGGCTAGAGCCATCGCCACTGTTAAGGTACAGGAGAGATGGGTCATTCCATTATATCACTAACAATGGTCTGATAATCTAGCTTGCTAACCATTACACCACATGTACGTCCTTTATATATTTGTAAATATCTCTGTAGGTATATTTTCGTACATACAAACACATGTATACATATCTACAAACACACACACACACATATATCTATATACATATATATATATTAGATAAATAAGGTACTTGTTTGCTGTCTTACAGTTATGAGGTAAAATTTGATATGGAATACTTACTTTATAATCTTAGATCTACGAATAATGAAGATGTATTGTACCGACTTGCATGGATATTATATTAGAAAAAAGCTATTTTCATAATTAGACTATAACATTATTGATGTAATAGTAAAGTAAAATCGTCAGATTGACAAATTGTCGGTATCAGCCGGACAGCGAGGGAAATGATCCAATTGTCCTTAGCGCTAGACCAGGGCGATTGCTTTTGTGTCTGGGTTAGATACGACATACCAACCATCAATTCTCTTTACAGTACAGATTCAAGCTGTGCTGCTCATGGTGAGTTGGCGAGGGTTGGTATCGAACGAGAAACCTTGTGGTTCCTAGGCGGATGTTCAACCAAATCAGCTTAGATGATGTACCTACGTCCCTGTTTTGAATCTTTTTATTTTGTCACGGGGTTGGGTTTTTGACTGCCTAATTTGTTTTGTTTTAACTTTCTATTTAAATTTTTCTAATGTTTGTCGATATTTGAGATGAATGTTGATAAAAGAAGAAAAAATAAAGAATTTGGTTGGAATTTTGTTTTCTTTTGAGTTCAAGCTGTGGCTGAAACTCTAATGCTCCGAGAAGCTTTGAAGGAAGAAACTTTTTTAAACACAAAACGTACAAATGCTATTCACTTTTTAGGAGTAACGGAATGTCACTTGAAGACCAGCTACGATCTGGCCGACCTTCAACAATGTAACACTATTGTGTTATGGGTTGATTGGCGAAATTAATTTAGATCATTCTCGGATTATTAATGAGATACCTGAAATGATTGGTCTGTCTTGGTGTTTAAGCCATCTTAATATAAAAAGATTGGTTTCCTTGTTTAATGGTATTGATATACATGTTTGTGGATTATTTAATACCAAAGTCATTCTTGTAGAAGAACAGGAGTGGAACTATTTAAACGATAGCTGGAAGAATGAATAGATTTGTGCCATTTCCAAGGTTAATAGTTCGTAAGTGAACGCAATAGCGCTATTGGATTTCGAACTCTCTTACTATGATGTCAAAGTACTTAGTGATAGCCACTACGCTATTGGGACTCCTCTTTATTAGGAATACAAAAATAAACCGTTTAAATATGTACCATAATTTTATGGAACAAGTAAGAGATGATTCATAGCCTATTTCCAAAGTTGAAACGGTGGAAAAGTTTTGAAGCTACGGTTTGATCCGGAAAAAAAACAAGGATCGTGTCGATGGAAAACACCCAGTCTTGGAGCTGTGCTTACGACCCGAAAACAAAACACGGATCAAGTGAATGACAGTTATTACCCGGAAACCAAACAAGGACGAATTCAATGATGTTTACGACCTAGAAACAAAAACGGATGAAGACAATGATGATTATGACCCGGAAATAATACAAGGATCAAATAGATAATGGTTATGATTCGGAAACACAACAAGGATCAAGACAATAGAAAACACTTAGACTTGGAGATACGGTTACCACCCGGAAACAATCCAATGATCAAGTCAATAATGGTTATGACCGGTAACAAAACAAGAATCAAGTCAATGGAAAATACTCAGTTCAAGTGATAACTTTACGACCAAGCAACAAAAATAAAGATAAAGTCAATGACGGTTAGGACCAAGCAACAAAACAAGAATCAAGGCAATGAAAGACACTAAAATTACCAAACTCAAATTTCGATGTGTGCGATCCAAATTCAAGAATATGTTAATCTTGGGCGACACAGGAGATTTCTTTGTCTTGAGCAGGAAAATCAGCAATTCTATTAGGAAATGTTAAAAAGACTGTGTGAGAATGTGTGGAGAAAACAAGTAAATATAAGGATAAGTGGTAACGGAATAAACAAAGCCCCGCCCACATTACTTTGAGTGTCCAATAGTTTTGGTATCAAAACAATATGGCGGTCCCCCCCTCCACACACACTCCAACCACACTATTCATCCGACCTCGCTATATGAAAAAAACATTTATTCACTCTTTTGAAATATGATCGGAAAAGAAAATGTTTTAGCGAAGTTGACGGTATGAAATTAAACATTCTGAAGGCCTTGGACAAAATCAACAATGAAGAGATTCTGGAGATTTTCCGTCACCCCACCCTCCAAAAAGTATTTGCTTCGATTGCATTGCGTAAAGAGGAAAATACTTTGAAGGTGGATAGAGTTTCAATTTGTAAAACCTAATGAAACATTAAAAAGGAATTCTGGTTATTTTAATACAATTTCATATATATATATATATATACGTTCCTCCAACTTAATAACAACAAGAGATTACGCCGGCGCCGCTTAAAAAATACGGATGCTTCTGCCTCTGATGATGAGAAATTTTCTCGAAAATATTTAGGTAAATAAACATCATTTAACACCTATTACATTGCATTGTAAATTGCCTTCAAATTTATATTATATATATATATATACACACACACAACACACACACACACACATATATATATATATATATATATATATATATATATATATATATATATATGGAAATACAATGAGGAAATTAATCCGACAATATGTGAAAAAAATATTTTCAAAAAATATAACAAACACAGGATGTTATGATCAGAGGAAAAATATTTATGTGTCTATACTTAAGTATTTCGGTATTAAACCATAATCAGGACACTGTTACAGAAATTTTTGTGAGCGATAAAATGAAAGATGTTAAGTGTATAGTGAATGTGTGATTATAATGTTATTAACCGTTAATTTTTATATGTGCGTTTGTTTAGGAAAGCATGCGTCATCCTATGATCTTCATTTTCCATTTTTTCACATGCAATGATCACGTCATCAGCTTTCCTAAACAAACGCACATATAAATTATGTGACTCGAAAGGGTTTGATATGCTATAAAACAAAACAACTATCCAATTATCCAACAGTTTAGATCAGGGGTCGGCGACCCAAGGCTCGCGGGCCAGATCCGACCCGAAATCCATAATCCTCTGGCTTGCAGTCCCTAAGATAAATATTATATTAATCCGACCCGCAAAGGAAAAAGACGGTGGCTTAGATTCTCATTTTTTAAATTCATAAACGTACACAGAAGTCCTAAACACCATCTCACGTACTATTCCTCGGTTAATCATTGTTATTCATCTCTTAGATCATATAATCTTGATTATTAAAATCTGGTAATAAGCAAAGCGAAATCTGGTAATAAGCCTACGAATACGGTGTATAAAACTTATACAATGATACAATCATGCTGCATGACCCCACCCACGCGATAAATCATTACTGTATACTACAAAGACTACGGTGATAGATGAGATCCCCCATTCTCTCACAGACATGACCCCTGACCCATATGTAGTACAAGGTTGTCGATCCTTGGTTTAGATGAAGTATTAAACAAACCAAACCTACACTATTCAGTGGCAACAAAGCTCGAAACCAAATCCCCAATTCTGAATATACTTGCTGTAAACAATTTGTTACAGCGGACAGGTTTATGTGACTTTTGTAAAAGCAGAACTTTACGAAGTGTTAATGTTTAAATAATGGAATCAAGAACATAACCAAAAACCGACAGAATGTTATAATAAACGACGAAATCTATAAATGACATTCTATGGATACATAATATTAGAATAAAATTCCAGTGTTGTCTGACACTTGATAATTGACAAGTAGCAATAACTGCAACACAATGAACAATAATTGGAATTTTCTTAAAATTTTCTTAAAAAGCTTTTGAAAATGTATATTAGATCGGAGCATAAAAGGTGAAGATTTATTTCATTTGTTTTTCTATATAAATAAAAGTGGTGGAGTAGTTTTCTGATTTGTCCTATTTTTGATTAGAACGGAAGATAATCTATATATGTATATATAGGGCAATTTGTGTGTATGTATGTCCGGAGGAAACTATGAAAATAAATCAATTAATGACATATATAAACATTCTATATCACCAGATGTTGCTTTTTGAGCAAAAGTAATAAAGATTTTATTTGTATTCGTAAAGATAATTAAAAAATAAAATTTAAATGATAACAACATGGAATTTTTGTTCATTTACAATTTTAATTGGGAGACGTTAATTTTTCTTTTCAGAGTGTCTGGATTAACGCAAGGTCTTTTTTACGGAGGGATTTTAATGGGGCATCCTGTGAGGATCCTACTATATATATATAATAATGGATCTGCGAGACTACTTTTTACCCCCGTTTACGCAGGCGAAGCTGGGTAGCCGTTTCTAGTAGGATACAAAACCTCACCAGGCTGTACATTAGAATTAGGTTTTGAAAATTAGAAAATCTGAGGTCGTTAGATTACGGTAACGTCACGCTGAAAGTACCGGTTCCTGCTAGATCACCAAAGTTTCGATGATCCTATCCAATACTTAATTGGTAGACCACTTAATCAACCGCTTATACTGTAAGAAACCTGAGTTCTTTGTACTAGCTAATATATGCACCCTTCGGGTGCAAGTATTTAAGTTTTAATATGATAAAATATCATGTTAAATTAGAAAGGCTAATGAAACTGAATAAGAATTCAGATAAAAATATTTGAAACAGAGGGGGTATGATTGAAAAATAGAACAACTTTGAAACTAACTCTTACATCATTTTCCCTTACTCCCGTCTTTCATTGGTAATTTTTCCTAATTTAACTATTTAGTTAAAATAGGAAGTAAAGAATAATATTACAGTTATTTCTTCTTGTTAACGGATATCTTTTGAGTTTTAATCCAGAAAATTTTGCTCATTTTTATTAAAATAAAACTAAACAATTAGAAATCAATAATACTAAGCATATATTTATTCAAATCAAATTTTTAAGATCAATATTCAAATTAGCCTTCCCATTCACACTGTAAACCGCTATTTTTTGTATATATAAATACAATTGCATGTTATTAGTATGTAGATATGGTCAACAGTCTTAATGACGTAAGACGATTTTGTTAATAATTGAGGTTTAAATAAAATCATGGAGAATGTGATGTAAATAACAAAGTGAAATTGTGACTTGTATAGTAATATAGTTTCGGTTACAGCCAGACAAACCTACAATCTCCATTATAATAAGATATGAAAATGACTTTATTCAGCATTAAATGACTTGAAATAGGATTGATATGCCTTAGAACAAAACAACCAAGCAACCAACCGAGATCGTTTGTTTTCGGGTAGAAAATTATTTTATCTGATTAAGTCGCTTATTTGCTTATGAAAAAAGCCAGGTTAAAAATGAATAATAAACTACAATTATTAGTCAAATTTCATGTTAAAATCGAATTATGAAAATTAGTTATTACCCCAATAAACAATGACTGTTCGGAGACGTAAACGTCAGTTATTTTAGAAACACAATTTTACTTGACACAATTTTACACACAAACTCTCAAACTCTCCTATAAAACCACCCCGTTGACTGCTAACCTGTGGTTGACACAGTAATTAGATTCGCGTGTTATTTCGCGGCCAAGTAATATATTTACATTAAAAATTTTTCTAGCCTATAAGAGGGGCTTAGAATACGTGGACTGTATCCCCTGCAGAAGGAAATACCCTCTACAAAGGGGGTGTCCACCACACTGAATGGTGAGACTCCAGTTCTGGAGATATGAGTGTGGAATATCTCTTAATTACCATTACTCTCAGGTCCACTCTGACTCGGAGTATTAGTACCTGGTGTAGGGTCCCATCTATAGGTAAAATAGGTTTATTTGAAAATTATTCGTATTTGATAGGACCATGTACAAACAAAAAACTCTTAAGAAAAACTTTTCAAAAATGTAAATATGAACGTACAATAACGTGATTCTCTCCCCCCCTCTCTCTCTCTCTCTCTATATATATATATATATATATATATAATATATATATATATATATAGCGAGAGAGAGAGAGAGAGAGAGAGAGAGAGAGAGAGAGAGAGAGAGAGAGAGAGAGAGAGACAAATAGACGGACAGACGGATGGATAGAGATAGAGACAGAGAGGGGAGATAGAGTGAATTGCGTTTATTGAAGTTGTTTCTTTTTGCGTGTGTAAACTGATTATATATATATATATATATAATATATATATATATATATATATATATATATATTATATATATATATATGTGTGTCTGTGTGTGTGTGTGTGTGTGTGTGTGAGGTTGATTATCCTTACTACTTTTAAAGATATAATATTTCAGCTAGCCGTGCAGATTTCTTTCTTCTTTCACTCCGTAAAAGGTAGGATAATGTAATCTGATCTTGAATCAAGTAAAAATTGTTTTTTTGTTCTTGTTTTTTACTGCATATCAACCTCAGTGGGTCATTTAATGCCGATAAAGTTTTGAAATAAAGTCATTCTTAATGGATAATACAATTTTTTTTATAAATACATTTTTCTATTTAACCCATAGATGAGACCCTAACAGGTACTACCGCTCCGATTTACAGTGGACCAGGGAGCAATGGTGATGAAGGGGTGCTCCACAGACCTCCAAAACTGGAACCTAACTATCATATAGAGTTTAACGTCATTCTCAGGACATGTAGATCCTCAGCCACCGCCTTCTAGCACCCATATGATAAAAAGGGTTGGGGCTTGCCATAAGGGCAATAGGGTTAGGGGCAATCATATATAAGTGCTAGGGCTTGACGTGACCAGCCGGTTGATCGGAGGGGGCCTCTCCGACCGCCTGTCTAGTCCAAGATAGGGCCAAAGTGGAGTTTTACAAGTCATGGACTGCTCATCCACTTGGGTTCTATCCTTAAGCATCACAGGTCGCCACCCAAGGCCAACAGATGGCCCCATTGGGAGAGTCTTAACCCTCTGCAGTTGGTGCATTCTAACGCCCCAGCCGACAGGGAGGTCAAGTAGAAAGACAAATACTTATCATCTCTATTCAGAGCAACACAGAGACGTACATAGGTATTGCATATTTTAAAAGCATACGAATCGTATAATTGTACTGCACACAATCAATGCAATTTGAAATTGTCCGGTCTAAAGTAACTATTTGACAAGGCGAAGAGTCTCTTCTTAAATTATATTAAAGGGAAATAATTTAATAATCGAGTTTTAAAAGCGAATTCACTTACTAAAGAGAATAAAAGGCTGGTGTTTTCTCTTTACTTCCGACTCTTTTATGATACGTAGATCTGAACGAAGATAAATTTGATACAATTTTGATATTGTATGATAAATAATTTCAAGCGGATTCCTTGGACTAGTCATTCAATTTGTTCAACAGACTGTGTATTTGGTTTTGTTTTGCTCCACTGCAAAGCTATATTTCATCATTCTCACGTCCCACGAAAGGAAACAGTTAACCAACCAAGCGATTAGATATTATTTAACTGTGCAACAAGTTTTACAGGCTTTTCACAAATAAATTATTTAATCATGATTCGCTCGTCTTTCTGTAATGTCGGTCTGGGTAAGGAGTAATTTGCCTCAGCAAATCAGGAATTTTGTTTTACAAATGATAAAGCAGTGTGACAGACCGACAAACCAATAGATAGATAGAGAGATAGATTAAGAAAGAAGCACGTGTAACGAGAGAGAAAATGAGAGAGAATGAAAGAAAGAAAGAGAGAGAGAGAGAGGGGTATGCATCTCTAACTTTAAAAGTAATAGATAGATAGAGAGACATAGGGAAGAACGAGAAAATTAGAGAGAGAGATAGATTAAGCGAGAAGCACGTGTAACAAGAGGGAAAATGAGAGAGAGAGAAAGAGAGAGAGAATGAAAGAAAGACAGAGAGAGAGATGGGTGTTATGCATCTCTAACTTTAAAACCAATAGATAGATAGAGAGACATAGGGAAGAGCGAGAAAATTGAGAGAGAGAGAGAGAGAGAGAGAGAGAGAGAGAGAGAGAGAGAGAGAGAGAGAGAGAGAGAGAGAGAGACGGGGGTAGATATTTCTAAATTTAAAACTGGCAACCTTGATCTGAATTAGAGATAGATAGATAGATAGACAGACAGATAGATAAACATTAGTATAGGAAACGATGGAAGAAAGTGATCTTGCAGAATAGTTGTGTGAAAAGTGATGGTAGCGTAGATATGAAATCAACGCTGCTTGGTAACGGACAGTGTCTCAGCCATGCAGTTTTATTTTTGCTTGTATTCTTATTTATATGCTGTTGTATGGTGCATTGTGGGAACGATTGACTCGTTTGATTCTGATTCAGTTTGTGGTGCATTCTGGGAATATTGGTTTTCTTTGTATTTGATTTAAGGAGGGGGCTTCTAATCTGGTGTGTTAATTTCACAATTCAGAATTTCACTTAGTTGTGTTTGATTTGCTGCTTTATTTTCCCTAGGGTTAATTTTTTATGGTGTCATATATATATATATATATATATATATATATATATATATATATAGTAATTAGGAATTTGCTTGAAGCATTGTTAAGTATGTTATAATATATTAGTGATTTGAAGGCAATTACAATGCGTATAAAAAATAAAAACAAAAAGTTGTTATTTTTGTCTTATCGATTTAAAGGGAGAAACTTCATCTTCAGAGGTGAATATCAGAAATTCACTGATATTCACCTCTACTTTGAAATCGATAAGACAAAAATAACATCTTTTTGTTTTTATTTTTTATACGCATTGTAATTGCCTTCAAATCATTAATATATATATATATATTATTTTCTACCTATCAATTGATTAGTTTATTTCTATATGTAATTTTAAAAGTTAAAATAAATAAAGTTTTTAGGAATTTATATATATATATATATATATATATATATATATATATATATATATATATATTATATAGGGAGGGAGAGAGACAGACAGACAGATAGAGAGGGGGGAGAGAAGACAGATAAATTCATGCATAATAAATTGGGGAGGGAAAAGAGCTAGTAGAATAGTCATCTGACAATCTTATTGGAGAAAAGTATTTGGTCTCGTTCTGAATTAGACACAGACACACTCGCACGCACACACACACACGTATATATATATATATATATTATATATATATATATATATATTATATATATAATATAGAGAGAGAGAGAGAGAGAGGGGGGAGGGAGAGAGAGAGTGGGAGGGAACGTGCGTGTGTCTGTGTGTGTGTATGTGAGAGAGAGAGAGAGTGAGAGAGAGAGAGAAAGAAAGAAAGAAAGAAAGAAAGAATGAAGGAATAGAGGAGGAAACGTAAGCTAGAAAGATAGTTGTCTGGCAATCTTCTTAAAACCTACATTCTTATTCTCAATTAGATAGATAGATAGATAGACCAAAATAGAATGAACAAAACAGAAAATATAAATTATAGTCATTAAGCAATTTTCTTTGATGAAAACAGAGCCTTGTTCAGCAGCAAAGAAGATATTGTTTAGTTGTTTTGCTTGAACCTTGCCTATTAGCGTTTTGGAAACTCTACCTTAAATGTTATGATGACATACTCTTTAATGAAAGTTTTCATTTTTCTTTTTTTACTTAATTATTAGCTGTTAATTGTAAGAAAACTCGGCAAGGAGTATTTGGCTGGCGTTTTCTTGTTTTCTTCTCTTAAGAAAAATCGCTATTTTTTTGCGATTTCTTCTTTTTTCTTTTGCTATTTATGTTCTCTACGGCTTCAGGCGCAACTCAACTGTAACCAAGAAGGACGTTTAGGTTTCGGTTACATAGCAACCTTCGTGGATTATTTAATGCCTATTATATCCTTTTTAGAACACATTTGTGACTATTCAACCCATAGTTGGAAAGACTAGGGTGTTCCTACCTTTGCCAAGGTTGTTAGTACGAAGGTGAACATTATAGCACGACTGAAATGCTCGTGATTGACCTTTTGCTGTTAGTCTCACAGCCGGGAACCAAGTTCAATTGTTGTGAGAGGCAGATACTTCATTAAATATTTCTTTACAACTAACATCGCTTTTGAAGTTTTGTACTTTGAGTAGCATTTGGTTTGGTTGTAGATGCAGCTTCTTAGATCATCGCTTTCGGCTGGACACAGAATCCGATGAAATGGCCGAAATTGTCTAGAAAACACTCGTCGGTCGCGGATGACAAATTATAACAAACAGTTCTATTTTTAACAACTGCGGTGCTCTGAGTTAACACACACACAGAGAGAGAGAGAGAGAGAGAGAGAGAGAGAGAGAGAGAGAGAGAGAGAGAGAGAGAGAGAGAGAGAGAGAGAGAGAGATGAAATTGTAAGGGCCCTGGCTAGTCTGTATGCCTTGGCTGTCTGTTCAACTCTCTCCGGTCGAAGATGCCGTCTCTTCCATGTAGATAGTTTTCCTTGGCCTAACAGAATCGCCAGAACTAATCAATCATAAGTAGATTCTTCTTGACCGGCATTGCTTGACCAGGGTCAGTCAGTTCACTCAACTTCGAGGCTGACGCCTCTCGTATTGTTACACTTTTTTTTCAATCTAATTTTCTTCTATTTTGTTATCTAAAAATATTTTATAGCCTCTTAATAGTAATTAAGCTTAACTTACTACGACCCAAGTGTGAGTAAATGGGTAAGAAAATTGGGCTGTCTTTCGATTTAGGTCGGAAAATTAAAACGGAAAGTTTTTTGGTGGTACCCAATGACAGTTTAACTACAGTCTATGAATTAACATTTTGCGAATTGGGTTACGGTTTTAGGGGATTAAGTTTGTTTTTAATTACGTATTGCTTAAAAAAATAAACAAGAAAAAAAAACAAATTACTATACATTTAATGTTGAAAATATTTTTAAAACTAAGTTTAATTGAAAGTATACATTGCAATACTAACACAAACAACTGTCTCAATAATAGATTCAATAATTAATTTCAATGGTTAATTAAATGAATAGTAATTTGTTTTTTTAAGCAATACGTAATTAAAAACAACCGTAATCCCCTAAAACCGTAACCCAATTCGCAAAATGTTAATTCATAGACTGTAGTTAAACTGTCATTGGGTACCACCAAAAAACTTTCCGTTTTAATTTTCCTACCTAAATCAGTAGTTCGGTTCTCACTAGCTGACCAAACTTCATGATTGTGCCACAACTAAACTTTAGTAAATAACTACTAATTTCTTTTCTTCTACCGTCTTGCTGTAATGGTTAGCGACATCGTCTTTCAAACCATTGCTAGTGAATCTGATTTTTACTGGGTGCTCCGTACTTCCATCTTTGTTCAGAATACAAGTAAAGGCCAGTAAATGGCTACTGTCTCAGCATCCTGCTTCTCCTCATCTCTTTTCTGTTTTATTTTACTTCACCAACTGCCCACCCATTCCCATACGCACCTCCTCTTACTCCTCAAGCCAGTATCAAATCTTCCCCTGCCTGTTTACTGCTCTCTTGATATGGCCGCCACTAATTCTAGCCACCCTGCATCACGTTTCCTAACAAACTCTCGAGGCGAACCCCAGACGCTCTATACTTTGATCTTTTCCAATACAATTTCACGCTTTCACATCTTAAGGAATATAAGTCACTTCTTATCTAAGTTAAGGCCTTTCTCACTTGCACATCGTCAAATGTACGCACACACTCACGGAAATCAAGACACAGCTTAGGCTCTCTGCTTGTGTGGTCCGCTTTTAAAGTCATTTTCAGAATTCCTGTGTCTTAATCTTTGCCCTATCATAATACAACAGTGTTGTAATGAAAACCATAAATCGTGCCTAGAAAAATCTTGATTTGTTACTGAAAAATCTAAAGCCAGCTGCTCCCAATAAACAAAAGGAATATAAAAGGTGATTATAGAAGTCGGTGATTGTTTTAAATGTCGAGATGTTTGTGATTTTATTTCCTGGTGATAGGCATATTTATTTGAGATGAGCAAGACTTTTGTTTTGTGTATTTTTGTATGTATTTTGTACTGAGAATGTAAGTGTTGATAAGATATAATGTCGAGGATTTGTTGACAGTAATCTCATGATAACTTTATCGTTTTTTCGTCTTTTCAAGAGAAAGAGTAAAAACGTCTATATCCAGTGGTTCCCTCAAGTAAACGTGGACGTTTAAGGTTAGGTTCAGTTTCTTTTTTTTACGCGTGTATCAACCTTCCTAGGTTATTTAATGCCAAAGCCATCCTCCATTTTTCTGATTTTTTAATTACTCTGATATACATGAAATATAATCTTTTTGAATATCTGAAAAATATTTTTATCTATTATCGTTTCTGCTTAATTAAGGGGGCGGGCTTCTGTTTAAACTGAGATTTAAATTAATGTTCTTTTATAGCTGATAAATCTAAACATGTTATTAGATAATTTTTTTCTACTAATCCGAAAATATAATGCCACACACACACACACACACACACACACACACACACACATATATATATATATATATATATATATATATATATATATATATATATATAAAGTAAGTAGAAGAAATGTTAACATGTAATTAATTTTTATTCAACAACTGGATAGGCTACGTCACCGGTACATATTTATCTCATCTCTCATAGCTAGGTAAATACCTGATTATAATTTTAAATAAATCTTATTTATTTATTTGATATAAAAATGCTCAACTAAAACAATTATGGAAGTAACTAACATCAGTAATACTGGTAATATTTATTTTAATATATTTTAAAAAGCTTTGTCCTGGATTTTTAACTCTAGTCGTAGTTCCTTTTGCAGCCACGATAACCGTTACGCGGATGGCGCCTAAAACGACAAGGATGTCGCTAATTTCACTGTCTGGGGATTTTTGTCTGTCTTAATACAGAACCTGCTCAATATAATGGGACTAATGTTTGAATGAAAAATATGTAAAAAAAAAAGTAATCGATTTTTGTGTTAAAATACAGTCTGTAAAATTCCCCTGCAGGGTAGAAAATATAGACAGCACAGGGAACGTCGTGTAAAATTCGACTATAGTCGCACATGGCACGGCAATAGTAATTCGACTATAGACGCTCATGGGACAGCGCTATTCGACTACAATTGACAAATATGTGTCTTTAGGAATTTGATTTTATGTATTCCATAGAGTACCCAAACTGATTATGTATATATATATATATATATATATATATATATATATATATATATATATATATATAGATGTGAGGTATCCAAAACTTGATAGTAAGGGATGATTCTATATGTGATTTCTAAGACACACTGTATTATTATTGTATGATCCAGTATGTATAAATAGTGAATCTTTAAATCACTACAGAGAGCTCAATGTATAATAATAAACTTTTTATATTATATACAGAGCAATATTTTATATATATATATCTTTATATGTATATATTTTTTTATATTTTATATTTTTTGTTTTATCCTTGCCTCATACTTTTTCAGACTTATTTATTTTTCATAGTTGTTAATTTACTATATCCCTTGAAAA
Source organism: Doryteuthis pealeii (assembly GCA_023376005.1). NCBI lineage: Eukaryota > Metazoa > Mollusca > Cephalopoda > Myopsida > Loliginidae > Doryteuthis > Doryteuthis pealeii. Next base: position 15,563,574 of record CM042137.1, read on the forward strand.
AACTTGGCCCTGAAAAGTATTCTTTTTTCTCATTTGACTTATATGTATAAATTTTTCTGTTATGCAATTCAAATTATTTTGATTCCCAATCTGATGAGACCTGATTTTGGGGAGCTTTATTAAATCAACTTAGATTTATAAAGGCCCCAATTTTGGTCGAAATAAATTTATTATGGTATAACGGTGTTGAGTTTTTCCTTCCTTTCAAAGATATATATATATATATATATATATATATACAAATAATATATATATATATATATACATATACATACATATATATATATATATATATATATATATATATATATATATATATATATATATATATATATATACTAAATATTATGTATTATTACTTTTGCCAGTTCAACCGTTAAATTTCTGTCTTCTTGTGCAAGTAATTCCGATTTTTTTTTAATTTACATTCCACGACACCATTGAAGCATATTATGCGATTTAATCAGTGAGTATTTACTGCAAGTCTAAACCCATTATATCGTTGAAGAGTGCTCGGTTGCATCTTTCTTTTGTTCATAAATATATATTTTTCTTTGCTTCCACTCATCTCAGCTATATTTATCTCCCTATAATATTGTGTTTTAAAACCGGTCTCAATGCTGTCGTGGACTGTGAATTCAAATGACATTTTCCTAGTTCAAAATGGATAACTTGTGAAAAAAGGAGATTGTGTTACATCAATTTTCCAAATTTTTGAAATCTGCATACATTTAAAATTAGATTTTTTCTGTAACAATGGCCTTTGACACCAATTAAAGGACTTAATGATTTCAGGCATAATTATATATATATATATATATATATATATATATAATATATATATATATATATATTATATATATATATGCATGCATAGATATATAAATACACCAGCAAAATATGGAAAAAGACATCTGACTGAAATTATCTAAATCATATTGCATAAACATAATTAAAAAAATAATTAAACATGTAAAATGAATGTTGTCTTTTGAGTGTTTCCGAGCAAAGAAAGATTGATTACTGCATCCAACAACAGCAATATCAACATAATCAAATTAAGGACAAACAGGAAAACAACAAAAAAAATAAAAAATGAACAAACCAAAAAACAAAAACGAGACTCACCATCTGCAGAAAAGGAAACTGTATAGATACTTCAATCGACAAAGCGCATTGCAACTGAGAAGACCTGGGCAGGGCTAAGAAAAGGAACCTGAAAAAAGAAACTTGATGTATTTTAATACCAGTAAAAAATAATTCCATAAGATCTACTTATTTAAAAAAAAAAATAAAACACAGAAAAATGGCAAGTGTGGTTTACGTGTTGACAGAGATGAAACTGTTAATCCCATGAGAAGCAAATCCAGAAATCTGGCACATAAGGAATCTAAAAGTATGCATGACTGGGTATGAAGGGTGATCCACCGGGAATTGTGCACAAGATTTAAATTTGACCATGATGACAAATGGTTTATGTATAAACCAGTATATGATACGAGAAAATAATACGCGTGATATTATCGGAATTTGAGATAAAAACGGATCACCCAATCCCGACCAGAAAACCAGTTAATTAAAAAGAAAGTAACTTGTCATCTAAAGGATTCTAAAATGTGAATTGAAAAAAAACGAAAAAATAGAGAAATATCTGGATTCAACCAGAGAAGCTAAAAAAGATGTGGAACATGAAAATGACGGTGATACCAATTGTAGTTGGTACCACCCATAGGTCTAGAATAGGTCTAGAAAAGATACTGGAGAAACGGAGACCAGAGTAGAATCAAGACCATTAAAACCACACCTCGGCTAGAATAGTTAGAAGAGTGCTGGAGACCTCAGTGAAAAACGACCATTTAAAAGTAGTGTGAAAACTCGCATCGTGAAAAAATAAATAAAAGTAAAAAAGAATTAGAAAAAACTAAACAAAATAAATAAATAAAACTAATAAATAAATGTGTTAGCCAGACATGCGAGTCTGTACCAGACTAAATCGAGTACACTGATTTCGAATCTGGACTCAGAATTCCCCAAGCCCGTCAGGTTTTTGACATATGTGCTTAATTACATAATAATATTCTAGTACGAGGCACGCCTATTTATTTACAGTCAGACTGCAACGTATACAGGGAGTGCAATAACACTATTAATCGAGAGAGTTTTCAACTCCTAAACTGTTTTCTACATAGTCACCATTCATGGATTTCTACCTAAGATGAAAAAGATTCTGAATGCCATGCTCGTAAGCGGTATCTCTGAAAATAATGGCTCTTATTTAATCAAGTCCAAACTTCGTCTCGACGGGCCTTCCCCGATCAATCAGCTGGTTATGTCAAGACCTAGCACTTATATAACTGTACCAACCCTTTTGCCTTTATGGCAAAGCCCCCAAAAACAGTGACTGAAGCTCTTAGTGTCCCGGGTATGACGTTAAACGGCATGTAATAGTAAAGTTTCAATTTTGGAGCTCTGGAGATTGTGGAGTGTCATTATCATTACTCCCAGGTCCACTTTCACCCGTATGGTAGTACCTATTAGGGTCCCCTATAAGGCTTAAATAGAAAAATGAGTTTAAGAATGTGTTCTAAAAGATTAAGTTTAGAATAAAAATTGAATACCCATCAAGAATGAATAAAACAAAACATCTTTGACATTAAATAATTCAACAAGGGTTGACATGCAGTAAAATCTAACCAACCAACCAACTAACCATCATCCCATGTAGATTTTTCAAGCATGCTATATAGGCACTTGTTCTTCAATGATAAAAAGGCAGAGGTAATGTAATCCCTCTATAGCCTTTTCTCCAAGCGTTTTATTTAAGGCCAAGTGATGCAGCTATACAGTAGCACTTACATGAATACAGTATGGAAGCATGAATCTTAATAAATTAGAAATATGACTTGTAACGTGGTGTATGCTTTTTTTCTTTGTTTAATAGCATATCAACTTTCGTGGCTTATTCATTTCCAAAGCCATCTTTATAAACAAATAATAGTGATAATGGATTCATAATTTTCCAAAGATGACCACCGGAGTTCGAACTCTATTACTACGATGTCACACTCCAGCACTATACTTCGAGGCACTCCAACGCTACGAGGAATGATCATACTTAGTAATATTATGGAGAAGGTCTCATAGATATGCATAATCGCTGACGTCATGATTGCATATGTAAAACATTGATTTAATCATTAATCCTTCTATTTCTTTAGCTCTATTTATGTCAATATTTAATCATACATCAATTTCTATTAGTTTTATTTAGTTATTTCGTTTGTTTAATAATTGTCCTTTGTCTTCAAACATGAGTATCTGCATCTTTTATTAAAGGCATAAATTACATTTAGAATCATTACAAGAATAAGCGTTATAACTGCCTGACAATTGAATATTTGATTTGTGGAGATCAACTTTCGGATATTTAATAGACTAATAATATTTAGATATGGAAGTAAAGTTTTCGCACTTTCTATTTGGAAAACTCATCTTGTGCGTATTTATTTATCCAACCCATTCGCCACGAATAGAATGTTGATACAAGATTGCAAGTCCGCCCTGTCGGCTGAGGCGTTAGAATGCACCGACTGCACCTTTGTAGAGGAGTAAGACTCCCCCAATGGGGCCACCTATCGGCCTTGGTGGCGACCGTGATGCTTAAGGATAAACCCAGGTGGATGAGCATGACTTACAATACTCCACTTTGGCCTATCTTGGGTTAGACGGGCGGTCGGAGAGGCCCCTCCGATCAATCGACTGGCCACGTCAAGCCCTAGCACCTATATGATTTTCCCAACCCTATTGCCCTTATGGCAAGCCTCAACCCTTTTCATCATATGGGTGCTAGAAGGCGGTGGATGCGGGTCTACATGTCCTGGAATGGTATTAAACCTTATCTGATAGTGAGGTTCCAGTTTTGGAGGTTTGGGGAATACGGAGCACCCATTCATCACCATTGCTCCCTGGTCCACTATGACCCGGAGTGGTAGTACCTGTTAGGGTCCAATCTATGGGTTAAATAGAAAACATGAGTTTAAAAACAAAATTGTATTATCCATTAAAAATGGAATGATTTCAAAACTTTGTGGACATTAAACATTTTTGAATACCAAATTACCAATAGAAGTATTCGGCATAGAATAACCCATGGGGTTGACATGCCGTAAAACCCAATCAACCAAACCAAACAAACCAAGATTGCAAGTATGAGGCATGCGGCGACGATCGACCTCGCTATTCAGTAATAATGGATTTGCGAGAGTAGCTTGCTGACTATTACTCATTTTGTAAAAATACTATCTTTGAGATATCCCAGCCAGGAGACCAGAGGTAGTGTTGATTAACAAAAAAAGAAGGGAACGTGCCAACTGGTGGACTTTGCAGTTCCAGTAGATCACAGGGTGAGGTTGAAGGAAAATACCTGGACCTTGTCAGAAATTTGAAAAAGCTGTGGAATATGAGAGTGAAAATGATATCAATTGTAGTTGGTGCACTTGGAACGGTCCCAAGTTTATTCTTGGAAAAAAGAATGGAGAATCTGCAAATCAGAGTAGGAATTGAGACCATCCAGACAGCTGCACTGCTGCAATCGGCTAGAATATTCAGAAGAGTCCTGGAGATCCGAGTAGAACTCAAATAAACTTTTTCTTTTTTATCGATGTTGATTGAGACTTGTAAACCACGTTATCAGCAAAGTAGAACCCATTTAAGGGTCATGTCTTGCTGATACGCCAATTACAGCCAGTTTACTAGAATTATCCACATTTTATATTTTTGAATTATGCGAAGTAGTAATTAATCTGTACACATTATCGTACATGATTGTCTGACCTTCTCGGTTTAAGAAATTCCTCATCGGATTAAGATTGTGGAACTGTTTATATACCAATTTAATTAAAAGAGCAGATTTTATTAGATTTTACATTTTTGGTATAGGATGGGTTAAATCAAATGATATGTCTATTTCTATTAGTTTTCTTTTCTTTCTTTTTTTCTTTTTTGAATAAATGATAGTTTTAAAAAAAGGAATTCCTAACAGCATCTTCATAATCGGCTTGGCATTATTAAATATTGTTTCATTATTGGATATAGTAGAGAGTTCTACAACAAATAGACATTAATGTATTAGAACAATTAATGAATAGTTAGAATCATCATCATCATCATCATCATCATCATCATCATCATATCATCAAAGTCGAGCTGACAGCACGGGTTTCCATGACTCTCTCTCTCTCTCTCGTCGCCCGTCCCTATCAATTATCCCTCCTGCAAAGTCCTTGGCAAAATATTTAGTGTCCGTAATTAACAGATGAATGTAAGTGTTTGTTGGTCGGCCAACACTGATGTGTCCATGTGTAGGTATCCACAGGAGAACGTCACTTATGTGTTCATCGTTATCTTGAAGATAATTCTGAGAGAATTATCCAGAAGATTGTTTAGCTGAAATCTGGGTAGTTAATTTCTGTCGCTGATTTCAGTTGCCTACACTGGCTTTTACCACATATTTATTATCTCGACTCATTCGGTTTCCTTTTGTTTTTCCAACAGTGTGCCTCGTTCGGTTTTTCTTTTTTTTATTCTATTGATTTCGTCTCTAAAATTATTATATATATATATATATATAATATATATATATATATATAAACAATTTTTTTGTGATGAAACAAAGAAAATACAGTGCTCAATCACAAATTGTGAGAGCTAATATCTATTTATTTAATTTGTTGAGTTTTTAAAGATCAATGTTTATTATAAACAGCTACCCAGGTTTCTTGATGGCATTAAGAAAAGATCTTCAATAAAAACCATGGGATCTAATTTAACAACCTGATGATTGCGCCCTAGCAAGAAACCTGGGTAGCTGTTTATAATAAACATTGATCTTTAAAAACTCAACAAATTAAATATATATATATATGTGTGTGTGGGTGGGTGTGCGCGCGTGTGAGTGGTATATGTGTGTTGTTGTTGGCACCTCTCCGTCAACTAAGAACGATGGCGTTGTGTCCAAAAAAAACAAAAACTTATATATATATATATATATATATATATATATATGTGTGTGTGTGTGTGTGTGTGTGTGTGTGTGTAGAAAAAGTTTTTCTCTCTACCATGGTTTCGGTGTTCTAGACACACCTTCTGCAAGAGAGCACCGTGGAGGTGAGAAAAACTTTTTCTACAACTAATACTGCTCTATATTATATGAAATATCTAGAACACCTTTTCGATTAACTATTAATGCTACTACAGTGAAAACACTGGATTAGCAGTTGAATAATATATATATATATATATATATATATATATATATATATATATGTATATATATATATATATTCCCCTGTAGTTAGGATCTTTTCATGTGTTGTTTAACCAAGCTGATGAAAGTAAAGAGCTCAATGTGCCTAGTGCCAGTGAGTGGACGGACAGTGCACGATATTCAATAAATAAGAAAAAAACATTAAATTTGCTTCATTACAATAACTTATTTCAACCGTATTACTGCAGCATCTTCAGGTAATTGCAAAAACATGACTCTTACTGAGAATTTCCCAAAGTAATATCCATGAGCGATGTTACTTTGGAAAATCCTCAGTAAGAGTCTTGTTTTTGCAATTACCTGAAGATGCTGCAGTAATGCGGTTGTGCGGTTTGAAATAGATTATCGTAATGAAGCAAAACTAAAGTTTTTCCCTTCATTTATTGTATATATATATATATATATATAATATATATATATATTATATATATATATCTAACTTCTCCGCTACTGGCAGGATGTGACACTAGTTCAAATTTTAAGTGGAGTAAAACTTAGTTGAATTAAGAGTTTATTTAACTCCTAGATTGTTTTCCAAACCAAACTTAGAGAATCCAATATGTTTTAGTATTTACCCATAGCTGAAGGAAGACAGATGGATTCATCCCTTTCCCAAGAGCAATAGTGCGAAGTGAAGCGCAATCAGTATCGTCTAAAATTTTTACTCGGGTCACCGATTCCATTTCCTCCCTCCGATAACCGTTGGGATAAGCGCACCTCGAGTAGAATGTGTTGTAGATTTCTACAGAATCTTGACATGTTAGGATAATTCTGAATCCGGTTCTGGAATCTGTATATTCGATTTAGTTTAAAATACACGAGATTATCCCCAGTTGCAAACTCTTTGTTGTCAAGTTTGATCACCAGCGTTGCTGATAATGACAAAACTGGCGACTTTAGAATAATGATTCTATTAATTACGCTGTCGACTGTATGGATAAAGTTATACTCCCTGTCTAAGTCCTAACAATGATGATGGCAATAATTTTGGAAGCAGAAAGGAAAGGTTTGTAGGTTTAAAAAAAAAAGTTTTTAGCTAATAAATAAACTTATAAATACGAATCGTCTGTTCCGAAGTGGGTATAAAGGGAAATCTGCCCCCCTCCACTTGCCTAAAATAAATAATATATACAAAGGGATTTATTACATATGGAAGAGATTCAGTGTTCTGTAGATGCTGTAGTTTGCCAACGCTCTTGGGATTCACACCTCTTTTCGTGAAGAGGCCCGTATCTAGGGCAGCACTCCCAACCCTCAGATCCATAACTGGGCTGTGTTAAATGGCCTAGAACGACACTGAGGGTATGAAAATATCGCTGGGCAATTAATTTCCTGTTTTTATGGTCGGTGTTTATGTTCTTGTAGACTTTCAGATTGGAGTTTAAAAAATCGTTTCCAGCTTTGAACGAATATGTTTAGATTTGAGGGGGAAAATTTTAAGTATAGCTTTTTTTATATAAAAAAGTATAGTTTCCCTTTCTTTCAGCTTTTTTTTAATTCTTTAAATCAGACCAATTCAGTATGTACGCATATAGGCCCCCTTCCATACACTTGGTTATTTGTTAAGTTTTAGTCAGTATGGTACAAGGTGCTCGTATTAGTGCTACTGTACAGCTGCACCACTTGGACTCTAATGAAAGCGCTTCGAGAAAAAGTTCAATATGAGCTACACGGTGATGCTGCGTTCTGGCTTGAAAAAAATCTTTGAAGCAGCACACCACAAGAAAACAGCTGTACGGCCACTTCCCCCTATCACACAAACCATCAGAGTAAGATATGCTGGACACTGCTCGAGAAACAAGGACGAAAACATAGGTGAGTGGACACATGACTACACGAGTGGGGGCCAACCAGCAAAAACTGATCAATCAGCTCAATACGGATTCTGGAACTGCGCGAGGACTCTCAGAGGCAAGGAAATACGGATGGTTGGGAGCGAGACAGAGTGAGAGAGAAGAAGAGAGAGAGAGAGAGAGAGAGAGAGAGAGAGAGAGAGAGAGAGAGAGAGAGAGAGAGAGAGTCATGATATCCGTGTATCCAGCACGACCTGATGATAATGATCAAGGATCGAACTTTTGAACGGGTCCGGTAAAAACTACTTGCGGCCTTGTCACATCCTACCTGTGACGGATTTTAGATAAATATCTACTTACATGAATACATATACATTTATGTACACGATATAGTAATTTCCACGCCTCTGAAATTAGCACACTTGTTCATATACCTCGGTAGCAATATCTCGTCTACCGAAAGCGATGTCAACACATACATATGTAAGGCATGAGCAGCTGATCTCTCTGATAAAATAAACGGTAATTCTCCCAATGTGTAGCCGTGTCAGTACTACTGTAGGATGGCACTACATGGATTTTAACGAAGCTTTTGGAGAAAAAGTTAGATGGGAAATACACAAGGATGCTGCGTGCTATATTGAATAAATCATGGAAGCAGCTGTGTATGGCCACTTACCTCCTATCTCCCTGGCCATCAAGTAAGACTTACTGTGTGTATTTTGACAAACGAAACTAATAGGAAAATGTTTTTGGTGACATTTTTTTCTTATTGCCTATATTTTGTGAAAGACAATTGATGGCAATATGTTACTTATGGCGTAGGCCTTAGAATATGCTGACTACACCCTATTCAGAAGTGTAAGACCCTCACCAATAAAACGGAGTCCTGGATATGACACTAAACTGCAGCTGGTATTGAGGCTCCAGTTCTCGAGCTCTGGTAAGTGAGGAGTACCACTTAATTGCCATTACCTGCAGGTACGTTCTGACCGGACTGGTAGTACCTGTGAGGGTCCTATGTATAGGTCAAATAGGTTTGTTTGAAAAATTTTTTTTTGATAGGAAGTCCTAGAATCAACTCAACCGTGCGTATGATAATAGGATATTTGAATGCAAGCCGCCTTTTGTGGTCCGTCCCGTTTAACGGCCAAGCCAAAAACTAAAATCTAAACTCTATCTCCCACGCTCGCACCAGCAAACAGGAAGAGAAGGTCAACACGGGATCACATTTCTGTCAATCAAAACCCCTGTATCTTTTCATGACTTTTGTTTGAATTTGATGTAGCGAAATTGAAGGGCAGAACTGTGGACAAGAGGATTCCCAGCCCCCACAAACAAAGCGCGTCCGGATATGTTTGACCTGTGCGAGGGGAAGGAGTGTGGCGAGTGGCCACGGATATTTGAACTTGCTACCTCCTCGTCGCTGAAATGTTGTTGGCAGAGACCCGGATGAGACGAGTTGGAATTTGCATAAAGCGTAGCCGAGCGATGATAAAAACGGACAGTGTCTGATACTGTGAGACAGCAAAAAAACAAAAAACAAAGCAAGTGTCTGGACCAGAAATGAAATTCGACGACTACTGTGTTTGGGGTGTCAGGAAGTAAGAGCAATATGCTCAGTTGGTAGAGACTGTGCTGACGGCGAAAGGAATTACTGTGTTCAATTGGACTTTATCAGTTGGGAGAATATATACGTCGGACTCGACTGTGCCCCCCACGAGTTTACTTTCATCATTACATTTCGTTTGTTAGATTTGAATAAATACACTACACTAGCAGTGCATAATTAATAGGATACCCATCAATTACAGTTGATATGCCATTAAACAAAGAAACCAAACCAAACGAACTAATATTACCATATTTTATTTTTTTAGTACGGCTCTTTTGCTTTTAGCTTG
>CM042137.1:15578595-15581095 GCA_023376005.1 Doryteuthis pealeii
GTACACGGTAGTAACCTACTCGAGTTTCACCATAAGGATCTTCAGGGTTAAATTCACTGGATTAATAAAAATATTGATTAAATGCAATCGATTTCACGTGTGTGTTTTTTTTCGCGATGTTTATCTATGTGGATTTCACCCTGAAGATCCTTATGGTGAAACTCGAGTAGGTTAATAACGTGTACTTTTATGTTAATAGATTTGCTCTACTAAGGTATTGAGCACTTTATATTTGTTATATCGCTGCCTTATCACTGTGAAACTTAAATCAACTAACCACTGTGACCATTTTCACCGGTAAGTCACTTTTTTCCACAAATACCATATATATATATTTATATATATATATATATATATATATATACATATATATATATATATAATGTCCTTATCAATCACTTATTCATAATAATTTTACCTTACTCACTTATTCATAATATATAATTTTACTTACTCAATAGGTTATATTATATATATATATATACATTATATGTTATTCTAACCGGACAATGTTTAAATATACACTAGAACAACCTTTATATCAATCTATCTATCCATAAATATACACACACACACACACACACACACACACACACACACACACACACACACATATATATATATATATATATATTATATATATATATATATATTTTTTAACACAAGCTGTCTTCCATAAATATACATTTATGTTGCACTTATCGATCTATATAGGTACTTATTCATATATATGAATTCATCTCTCTCATACATAGATATATGAATATATATATGCACATTTGGACATTATATGTACTTTAACTGGACAAATGTTTGAATATAAACAAGACGACATTACTTATCTATATTTATTATTCAATCTTTCATACTATATATTATATATATATATATATATATATATATTCAGTGACATATACGAAAAGTATATGCACATATATGATTTTTGCTATGAATAATTGATACACGTGTACTTACGAAAACAATATTTATACTTAGTATATTTATTTCCGTGTTTTATGGAAGTTTTTCTTTCTTAAACGGAGAGAAAATATCTTGGGAGAATTTCGCGCAAATTTACGCAGAACGTGGAGATGCTCCTATAAATGTTTCTATTTACCTCACACATACATTTTTGATGTTTTGTGAACAGGTAAAAGTAATGTGAACTGGAAAACAGAGACACTTTCTCCCCAGTGCATATTACTCGCATTGTGTAATGGTTATCGTCATAAGATTTGAATGCGATGACACGAGTTAAAATCCTGGACCAGGCATTTCACATATCGCTAATACCCTCGGGAAAACTATGCATCCCACTATTCTCCTTCTAACTATAGGTAAATAGTAGGACAGACTGGGCTATTTAACCTTCTTTAGGACACCTATCTAGGAGAAGGAAAACTCAGAATTCAAACTTGATAAATTATGTTTAAAAATTGACTATGTGTCACATACCACTCGTGCGCAGGGGTTGGTAAATATAATACTACCAAAGTTTTTTTTGCAAAAGCCACGTCTTTCTGTTCATTCAGGTTTAGTAAAATCTTCATCCAAAAAAGTATCTTTCTTTCTCGTTTAAAAGTTATGAATAACCCTTATAAAGACGAGTCGAGTTAGCTCAGTCGATAGAGCGTTCGGCTAGAAACCACAAGGTTCCTAGTTCGATACCTGTCCTCGCCAACTCAGCGTATGAGTAGCACAGGGATCTGTGCGGTAAAGTAAGAAGCTGATGGTAGGCGTGGCGCTCCACCTCAGACTCCAAAACAATCTCCTTGGTCTAGCGCTAGTGAAAAGGGGATAGACTCCCTGGCTGACTGACTGATACCGACTTTAAGTCGCCTCTACGACTTTACTTTTTTACTTATAAAACTATTATTTCATTTTTTCTATACTGATCACATAACCTGGTTTACTCGTGTGGGTACTATTATTTTTTTTATTTTGCGTATCATCATCATCATCATCATCACGTGCTCGTGATGACAGAACGGATTTTCATGACTCTCACGAATCACTCGTTCCTATCATTCATAACTCCTGGCAGGTCCTCCTCACGGCATTTAGTATCCATGCTGAGCTGATCAATGTAGTTTTTTGTTGATCGGCCCACTTTGATTTATCCATGTGTAGGTGACCGTAAGAGATTTTCACTTATGAGGTCGTTCTTACTTCTCCATGAGTATCCAGAATCTTTTCTTCATCTTAAACCGAGTAAGAAGTAGCGTTTAGTGGACAGGAATAATCTAGCGGGGTCCATCAATCTCCAAATCTACAATTGGTTTGAATTCAGTGTTATTCTTCACCTAGAGTGGTTTCCATATCAAGGTTAAATAGCCCAATGTTGTATAGAATTTAACCATAGCTAAATAAAGGTACCTTTTTACTTATGTGTGCCCCAACTTAACTTGAGTTACGAGCTGTCACACGGTCAATTTGTTGCCTTGTGTTGAGTTAAAATTTGAGGTACGAGCGAGCTTCAAATACTTATGTTAATAAGCTC
>CM042137.1:15586095-15608826 GCA_023376005.1 Doryteuthis pealeii
CATATATGTATATATATATATATATATATATAATATGTGTATGTATATATATATATATATATATATATATATATATATATATATATATATATATATATATATATGCTCATAAACATTAGAATTATGCGCGCACAGAAACACACACACACACACACACACACACACACACACACACACAATATATACATATATATATATATATATATATATATATATATATATATATATATATAATAGATAATAGCTCCGTTTCACAGCACCTAAAATTACATTCACGCCCCCACTCTAATTACCGAAATATTCTAACGGAAAATACACACATTCTGCACACAAAAAAAAAACTCCAAATACTAGAAGCTTTATACATAAAACAATATAAACCATCCTTAACAAAATGAATTTCCAATGCAGTACTCACATTCTAAAATGCTTATAACACTTTTACTATCAGTTATCTCCCTTCCAGCCTCCACATCCATTAATATAATTTGAATAACTGGAAAACGTCACCCCTGATGATGGCGTTTCGAAGTGCCGAAAGTACTCGGGGCATGAACTTTGGTGGACTAATCCACGAATTCCAACCAAATATTAAAAAGTTGGCCAGAAAACTTGAAAAAATCGCAAATAAAATTGTTAAACAGGAGATATGTCTGTTGTTTAATTCAACATGCATAAATGAAAAAATGCTGCCCCCCCCATATATATATATATATATATATATATATATATATTTGAAAACGCCACCCAGCTCTACAATGAAATACTCCAGAAAGCTTTGTAAATGCGTTTTCGCCTGAATTTCTATTGACATTATGCAATAAAAATCTCATTAAAAATTGGATAGTCCCTTCCCAAGGAGCCAAGTACCCTCAGGCTACCAAATATCTTGTTACGCTCCAATATTGGACCCAGGCTAAAGTTTTCGTAGAAATGTTTTCTTCTTCAAAGGCAAACAAGGTCTCTTTTCAGAAATAATTCTCCGATAAAAATAAATAAATAAATAAAGGGAAATAAACAGGAAGCCATTTTGTCACAAGGCGTAACTAATCGCAAATAATTTAAATTTCCAAGTTCAAAAGAAAAAAATAAGTCAGGAATTATCTTTATCGCTAGAATAATTATTCGCAATTAATTAAAAATTATTAATTAAGTTTATAGGTACTTCTTTTAGCTGGAGTTAAATAATTACACATCGGACCGTTTTTCGTCATTTTGATGAGATTTCTACAAGGAATCGCAAGGTTTTGGTTTCGATACAAGTCCGCGTCACTTATCACAGGAATAGCACAGCTTGGGTAATCTGACTTGTGCAGTAACATGAGGTGCTGAAGGTAGGTGTGGCGCACCACATTAAACGCAATAACAATCTCTGATCTAGCGAAAAGGGGATACAATATCTCACTGTCCTGATGATATCGACAATAAGTCGCTACACCGATTTTACTTTTTTTACTCCTTGTTAAGACTAACAATCCAGTTAAAAAATAAAAATGTTTAAAGCCATTAATCCCTTAAGTATCAGAATATATTTCACTACAAAATTCTCTGAAATGTTATCATCATGATCATCATGATCATGATCATCATCATCCGATCGTTCTGACAGCAAGGATACGCTTCCACCCATCCATATCAGTCATCGCTCCTGGCAAAGTTTTCCCATGGCATCCGGTATCCATACAGAGTTGATTGAATTAAGTTTTTGCTGGTCGGCCTACACTGATGCTTTGTTATATAATCGCCGCACCTATATTTGTGGCCTTGTGCCAGACTTGGAAAAGAACCTTAGAAAAATGTACTACCGATTATCTTAGATTACTGGGTGGTCTTTGTGGAATCACCGAAAAAGTAGATAGGATAGATAACATCTCTTTAACGAGAGAAAGCAGACGATAAGTCTAGGATTAAGGAAAAACCAGTCCTCTGGACTCCAAGAAGCCTTTGATGTTTAGGTTAGTGAACTTTGGTTGACCAGTGAGATTGGAACGAATGGATTGAATCGAAAGGTCTCGAACGTTCTAGGGTGGAACCTTCTGGAGGATTGTTTGGAAATACTATTTAAGACCCGCGGATAGGATCACAGGAGGGCAGTTACAGTTGGATTTGGAGGGAGTTGGAGTTAGAGTCCGCGAGCAGAGCGGTTAGTTGGGGTCTGCGATCCGAGAAGGAGGGTCAGGCAGAAATCGTACGGAGTTAAGCTGTTGTCGCTAAGGACGATAAGGAAAGGCTAAGAAAAGCTTGTTCACCGAGAAGTTTACTAAGGACTAAAAACTCGCAGTTGAATCCAGTTAAAATACACCTCTTGCTAAGACAGATTATTCGGGGCTCTCTCTCTCTCAAAAGTTAGAAGAAGTTTGAAACATAATAAAACTTTGAGAAGTAAAAACCTGGTGTTGTTGTCTGCTCTATTTACAACGAAAGAAATCATTTTATGAATGGACTCACGATACAAACAATATAGTAAAAAGTCACTATCGTGGATAAAGTCAATTGGCCGTAACAAAGGAGCACGCGGCTGTGAAACGTGATACCTTTCCCTTGACCAAAAGAAGTGGGAGAAGATTTTGGGGCTAGCTAAGACTGACTGCTAGACCTAGATCGGTGTATGTAAACAAACGAAACTCCGTACGTACGAATATACGAGTAGTAGTGCCGAAGAAGGAGAGGCACTAAGGTTATACACGAACTGGTACCCCAACGTAATAGATCCCTAACTGATCCCACTACGTTACGTATCGCTAATAGAAAGACAATACGTTACAGCTTCAATGTATAGGTGTCGATTCGAAAACGTCACTTATGAGTTCGTCCTTGCTTCTGTAGTAGTGTCCACACTACTAGAGAAACAGTCTGGATTGTTTGGATGGAATATATATATATATATATATATATATATATATATATATATATAATATATACCAACCTCTCCGCACGAGCAGGATACGACACAAGGTCAATTTCTTAAGCGGAGTTTAACAGGTCTGAATTCAGAGTTTTCCTTCTCCTAGACTGGTTACCTGGCCGTGGTTAAAAGTCCAGTCTACCTTGCTATTTTCCCATAGCTGGAGGGAGAATTGGATTCATACCTTTCCCACTGGCATTAACGCCATGTGAAATGCCAACAGCATCGTCCAGGAATTGAACTCGCGTTGTCGAATCCATTTCTTACGAATCTAACCATTAGACCACGCGCCTCCATACTTGGATGAAATATGTTAATATTTTTCTTATATATATTTATAGCAGGATCGCTAACTATTTTTTATATGAACGCGACTAATAAATAGTCATTTTTTCGTGACTAATTTCATGAAATTTGGTAATTTTCCCTCCTCGGTACTGACCTTAGAGAGTCATAGAATATACTTTAATATTTCAGTCGCTTTCACTTCACAATCAAAAGCTGAAAAGTAGAGACAACCCAATTTTCTGTACATCTTTAATAAGAACGTTATTGAAATCCACATCGGTTTTTTTTTTCAAATAATCTTTAATGGCCAAGGAGTGAATGAGATTAAAGAAAATCAACTCACACATTAGAACATGAGATCTTTTTTCGTTTTGTTTCATAAAGTGTGAATGAGAAGATTTGTCAACTCAAATCAATTTGGAGGGGGGAATTGAAATGACAAATTTGCGACCTTGTGTCACATCCGACCGGTTGCGAACGGGTTCGGTAAATATTTACTGGAAATTACAGAAAACTTACACGTACAACAGAACATGATTTTTTTTTGTTTCATAACGTA
This sequence comes from Doryteuthis pealeii, assembly GCA_023376005.1. NCBI lineage: Eukaryota > Metazoa > Mollusca > Cephalopoda > Myopsida > Loliginidae > Doryteuthis > Doryteuthis pealeii. The sequence continues at coordinate 15,589,848 of CM042137.1, forward strand.
ATCAGAAATAGATTTGCCAACTCATATTGGTATAGGAAAAGTATCCTTGAGATGACAGACAATACACACAAACAAAAAATCATAGCAAATATTTGAGAACGGATCGTTAAATAAACAGAAATTATATCGGCTATTTCTTTAAATGTGATAAAACTTTGAATTTTGCATTTGTTTTTCCAGTTTGAATGCAATTTATCCAGGAAATACAATATAATGGTGCAGAAGAACGATAAATAGTAGCGATAAGGAGTAGCAGTCCTTCCTTAGCTACTGAAACTGTGTTATCACTCCTAGTTGGCAGCTGATGAGGGCAGGGTATCGCACGTGCTATCACACGTTATATGACGAAAATTTGAATGCTAAGACTCTCTGGAAAGCAAGATGACCCATTGGAAAGACAATGTGACTCTCAAGAAAGTTGGAGTGGCATCCTGGAAAGATAGGAGTCTTTTTAAAAATAGGAACAGCTATACAAATGGAAAATGCCCTCTGGGTGTCTGTAGCGAGTAGGGAGGATATATCACCGGTCATACTTGCACAAACGAAAATTAATTGGACCTGTACCCGGCTACAACGTGTGATTGCGGCAGAGAATATAACAGCTTGCGAGGGTTACGAATCCACAAGGCACGCTGGTGCGAACGACGGAATTTTCCTGTAGAATGAAAATCGAATGATGGGCTTATGAACTAGGAACACTCCCACAGTGTCCAGGGACCCATTGCTCAGCGGCAGCAACCTGGAGACATTCTAGCAAACCAATAATTCAGTGGACGAATGATACGCGCGCGGAATCATCATTCCCGTGTTGTTACGTAATATCTGCAATCACGTAATCAAGTCAACGGCCGAAAACAAACGCATTTTTAAATACCAAACTGCACTGATAACAAAACTTCTCGGATGAACGTATCTTACAATTTCTTCTCTGCACTATTTCATCTTATTTTTTTAATACCCTGTCCGGTGGCGAAAGCTGCTTGGTAGCGCAAGGAAGTGACTGTGTTATCACTCCTAGTTGGCAGCTGATGAGTGCAAGGTGTCGCACGTGCTATCACGCATTGTATAACGAAAAAAAATTGTTTCCTCGTACGGAATAAATGTGAGAACAATTCACGATGAAATCAACACAAGGATATCTTATTGCCTGAACAAATTTGATCAAAGAGAATACAAATATTATATGAGATACAATTAAGAGTTTATACAGAGTTATATTAGTGAAATATCCCAATAGGAAAAGTAGTCTTTTAGAAGAGAAAGTCTTGCGTGCTTGATATAGAGTTGACAGAAAAGGAAAGTGTAAAGACTTATATATTAAGCCTGTGCTCATGTGTCATGCGATAGCAGGTTGCTGGGGGCACGAAGCCCCCTGTTCGTTGACAGGAAATGCAACTGTTGTGTGAGAAGAGAAGTAATTCTCTCAAGGTTAGAAGATCAAAGAAGGATTTTCACTTTATCGATTTTTCTTTTATAATGCTGCTCGCTACGCCACCTTGCGCCTACTGGCAGAACGGTTTCATTATGTTCTTTTGTGTTTCCTAGCGTCAAATAGGAGACTACTGGAATTGATGGAAAAGTGGTATTCACCAAAAGTAAAAACGGAATTAAGGAAAATTTGATAGCGGAAATATGCCTCCTTATATTTTGTTGGATGATTGGTTCGGTTTTACGGCATGTCAACCCTTGTTGGGTTATTTTATGCTGTTACATTTTATTTTTCATTCTTAATGAATAATTAATTCATATTTTAAACTCATTTTTCTATTTAACACATAGACGGGACTCTAAAAGGAAATACCACACCGGTTCAAAGTGGACTTGAGAGCAATGCCGATGAAGGGGTACTCCACACTCCCCACAGTGGAACTTCACTATTAAATGCAATTTAATGTCATACCCTAAGACCCTCAGTCACCGCCTTCTATCACATACATGATAAAGTTTTGGGTTTGCCATAAGGGCAATAGGGTTGGGACAATCATACAGCTGCTATGGCTTGACGTGACGTGACGAGCCGACTGATCAGAGGCAATCTTTGCGACCGACCGTCTAGCCTAAGTAAGGGTAAAAAATGACTGTTGTCTTTCATGGACTGCTCAGCCACCAGGATTGCGTCCTTCTTAACAGTTCGACACCCACGGGCAAAAGTGGTTTCATTGGGGGATGATATCCCTCTGTAGAGGTGCAGTCGGAGTATTCTACAACCCCAACCGACAGGGCGACTTATATTTTGTACTAATTCACATTGACAATCATATGCTCATTCATTTTGGTGAAGAAAAAGAAAGCATCCTCCCAGATGTATTTTAGATTAGCAAGTGGAAATCTGCGCATCCCATCATTTCAGTTTTGGCCCATGGTGCGACCCCCCCCACCCCGTCAGGATGTAATGGCCCTTTCGAGCCCTTGTCTTTGAAGTCAGTTTTCCAGCAACAATTTCCGTTAATAAACATTTGGAGTAATGTGTTCATTGACAATGAATATCATATAACTAGCGAGACCTGTGGGTATGCCACAGTATGATAATTTGATTATTACAAAGATTGATACGTTTACAGAAGAGCTATTGCTAAATAGTTCAATATGTAAAAAGTATAATAATTGATTTAACTCTCTCACTCTTTCTTTCTTTCTTTTCATTATGTTCGATTGAAACAGATTGGCGTTATTGCTTCTGCACACTTACCCCTCTGTCTATCTTTACCTGCTCTCCTTTCTTTCTTATTATATTATTCTATGTAAAAGTAAGTAAACTAAAGTCGACGGAGTGGCATAATATCGGTATCAGCCAGACAGCGAGGGAGTCTATTCCCTTTCCACTAGTGCTAGACCAAGTAAATTGTTTTTTGCGTCTGAGGTGGACCGCTACACCTACCATCAATTCCTCACCTTACCGCACAGATCCCTGTGCTACGCATAAGCTGAGTTGGCGAGGATCCATATCAAACAAGGAACCTTGTGATTCCTAAAGTGCTCTATCGATTAGCTAAACAATCCCTTTAACGGAATAATGAAGAAAATTTAGATGAAAGCATAATAGACTATTTCAGGAGACATAGAAAAAGTTACTCCTCAGGAATCCATCATGAGATGCAAAATGTGGAATATTCTATTATTCTTACAGGAACAGATTTGCTTCAGGGTCAGGTGTTTTTTTTTTTGTTTTTTAACTCTGTCAAGGTCAGATGCACTCTCCAACCCCCAGGGTAAACTAACAGTCAGTCATAAATTAAATTTTTAGTCAGCTGTCCTGATGATGAAGTCCTGCGGGGTAACTGTTCCTTTAAGTCTCCTAAAATTATCTATTATACTTTCAATCTAAATCTTTGTTATTTTTTCCTAATATAATTTTGCTCTGTGACCCTAACTATAAGGGAACACATTGAGGTCTATGAATTACAACTACCGTAAACTACAGCATCGTAAGGGTGATTTCTTCGCTCAATCTTTGGATTCATACGCTGAGTTGGCGAGGGCCCGTATCGAACAAGGAACGTTCCTAGGCAAGTGCTCTACCGAATAGCTAAACTATCCCTTTAAGGGAATGGTCCATTATTTAGCTGAAGTAACGAAACTGATATGGATGGTCTCATTTTTAACCAGAGGGTGTTGCAACATGATAACGGTCGTATTTTATAGGAACACCAGTATCATTATATAGATTGTTTATGAAAAGTAGATTTTCTGTTTGTCTCAGTGTCTGCGAATCAAATCTTGTTCTTTTATCCGATATAGGTGGGTACTTCAACTAGTTACTCTGTTGTATTTCCTCGCGAGTGAATGTTCAAAATCAGTATGTACATAAATAATTTAGTAAGCATGCAGTATGTGTATATGAATAACTGCTTATACAATATAACGGGATGGAATCTATATTGGAATAATGTAAATAATGTTCATATTTGTAAAAGGAGTGCGGTCTAATCTATCTATCTATCTATCTCCTAACATACTTACAGTTATGCATACATGTATATGTATGAGTGTTAATGCGCCGGCATTGCTTCTTTTATTTCGACAAATGGCGTCATTATCCTTTTATCGGTCACGATGTTTTACTTACATTCGAGACGTAACTGAACTACCACAAAACCAGAATTCCCACCAGGGACATATTTTGCCGTCATATCTTCCCCAGTGTCACTTTCCTCTCGTTGCATTCAAGCCTCTCTACCTTTCTCTATTTACCCTTTCTTCTTCCTCGCCTTTCTCTTCTACCACACCTTTTTTCTAGGTCCAACTACGTACCCTGGCAATGGAACTGTTTTTGAACTCCATAATTGATTTGCTGTTTACTTGTCAGGCCAGAATCAATAACAGTTTGACTAACATTTAAGCCTAGTTTATGCCACGGGCAGACCACTCATAAAAAAAAACTTAGGTTGTTTGGCTGAAATTGCGGACATTTTGTTTGTGGTGTTTCAAGTTACCTAATTCGCTAACATGTATGTATTTCAATTCTGTTTTCGGGAACGTTTTTATGGTCAGTATTGTTGGAGGTGACTGTTGAACTAGGTTCTGTGCTACGAGAATATCATACATTTTACTGTTACATTTTACCTATTGAAGTCAGTCAGTCAGTCACTCAGTTTACTGTTGGTTTGTACAACAACAGCTGGCTAAGCACCACTGAACTAATGCCCAAGACAGCTGGTACTTATGGGACTCAAGAATAGTCCATTCATGTATTTGGGTGATTCCATTCCTTGAGTCCTGATTGGTAGCTTGGTTTTTATGATGTTATGTGGCCACATAAATGCTCTGGCTTTCTGTATTAGGATTGCAACAAGGTTTGATCTGGATTAAGTTAGAGCTACTTGTTGCCTTGTCTAACCAATTCAATGGTAATTAGAACTTAGAATATGATTATTCTTTGTGGACTTTGGTTAACTCAGTCTCTAGAGCGTTCGGCTAGAAACCACAAGGTTCCTAGTTCGATACCGGTCCTCGCCAACTCAGCGTATGAGTAACACAGGGTTCTGTGCAATAAAGTAAGGATCTGATGGTAGGTGTTGCGCTCCATCTCAGATGCTAAAACAATCTCCTTGGTCTAGCGCTAGTGAAAAGGGGATAGACTCCCTCGCTGACTGGCTGATACCGATTTTAGACCGCCCCGTCGACTTTACGTGATTATTCTACATTACCGTTACATTAATAGAACAGACCGCAGTCAACTCTTATGATGAAATAATCTCTGGATATTACAGATTTTTTAATAGTTTGGTTAGTTTTCTGTGGCAACTACCATTCCTGCTCTTATACTTAAATTGCCTTGATTTCACATTGTTGGCTGTTTGTTAGATAATTACACGTGATTGTTAGCTCAGTGGGTAGAGCGTTCGGCTAGAAACCACACGTTTCCTAGTTCGATACCCGCCCTCGCCGACTCAGACTATGAGAAGCACAAGGGATCTGTGCGGTAAAGTAAGGAGTTGATGGTAGGTGTGGCCCTCCACCTCAGACGCTAAAAATAATCTCCTTGGTCTAGCGCTAGTGAAAAGGGGATAGACTCCCTCGCTGCATGGCTGATACCGACATCAGGCCGCCCCGACGACTTTACTTACTTAGTGCTTAGTTAGGACTGTCAATTACGACAAAAAATAAAAATATTTAAAACCATTGATCCCTTAAGTATCTCAATCATCATAATCCTCATAGTCATCAGGTCATGCTGACAGCACGGATTTCCATGACTCTTTACCGCCACCCATCCCTCTGTTGTTGCTCCTGGCAGTTCTTCCGCACGGCATTCAGTATCCACACAGAGCAGATTGATGTAGGTTTTTGCTGGTCGGCATACACTGGTGAGTCCATGTATATGTTTCAACTGGAGAATGTTCCTTATGAGTTCGTTCTTGCTCCTCCAGCACTTTCAGCATGTCTTGTTCGTCTTACTTGGATGAAATATAATTTGATATTTTTCTGACGTGTACATTTATCTTTTATAACAGGGTGTGGGAGTTATATACCTTTTCTATGACACTTGGTTGGCTGGTTGGTTAGTTGGATTTTACGGCATGTCAACCCCTATAGGGTTATTTTATGCCGAAGATGTTTTTGTTTTTTCATTCTTGATGGATATTCATTTTTTAAAAACTCATTTTTTTAATACATTTCTTATCTATTTAGTTCATAGATGGGGCCCTAACATACCCGAGTCATGGTGAACCTGGGTATAATGGCAATGAAAGGGTACATCATACTCCCCAAAGATCACTGATTGGAACCTTACGACCAAATGTAGTTTAAACTCATACCCAGGACACTAAGTCTGTCAGCCACCACCTGGTTTAGCTTTTTATTTGTTTTTAAATCTCTGTCAGTTATTTTCAACATAATATGCCTATAATACACATTATGTATATCCTAACCTTTCGACACGAGGGGTGCGACACAAGGTCACTTTTTAAACAGTGTACAACTGGTTTAAATTCAAAGTTTTTTATTCTCCTCGATCGCATTGCCGTACCAAGGATCATAGTCTTCCCTACTATTTACCCATAGCTGGCGGGTGGCGGCTGTATTCATACATATCTCAAGGGTAATGCAAACTACCTCGCGCAAGATTTCTTACGATAATAACCATTAAGCACGAGCGCTTCGTTCTGGAAAAATCCAGAAAGCAGCACCCCACAAAAGAGCAGTTGTATGGCCACTTACCCCTATCACACAAACCATCCAAGTTGGAAAAACAAGACACACCGGAACACTGCTGGAGAATTAAAGACGATCTCACAAGTGATGTTCTCCTGTGGACACCTACACATGGATACACCAGTGTGGGCCAACCAGCTAATCAATAGAAAGTACATTGATCAGCTCTGTGCGGATACTGGATGTGCTGAGAAGGACTTGAATGGAGCGATAACCGATGAGAACAGGTGGGGAGAGCAAGTCATGTGAATCGGTGCTGTTAGCATTTCATGATTATGATGATGATGATGATGTATATATTATGAGAATTTTAATAAAATATAGATTACACTGATTTACAAAAAATATTTTTTGTCTGAGGCAAGAATGTGAATACGTATTTTTTTACTAATTTGGCTGTGCTGAATTCAAATTTATAAACAGTTTTGCTCTCTCACCTCTAGTTTTCTGTCTTTTAAATAGTCTCATTTTAGTATATACAGAGTATATACGTGCTTATTTCAACAGTTGCCGCAGCTTATTACAGATAAAACAGGACAGATAAAGAACATTGACGGAATAAATATACTTGGATGACACAATGTACACAATTCATAGTACCACAGTCAGAAGTAAAAAAGAAAACATAAGTCACACAATATTAGAAATTAACCCTGAATGCATATACGCTTTATGTACAGTATGTGTACAAAATGTACAGTATGCATATCTAAAAAACTAGAGGTGATGAGTAAAAACGGATTTCAAATCTGAATTAGCACCCCCAAATTAGGTAAAACAGCTATTTTTCGTGCTTGCCTCGATTTCTTTGTAAACCACTGTTATTGGATATGTAAATAGGAAATGAACTTATAAATATATGAGCTTTGGGAGAGTACACGAATATTGCAAGCACACTATAGAAAACCCATTATTAGAGCCGTGATTAGTAAGTTATCATCGTGGAAAAACAGACAGTTTGTCTTTTGAAGGTGTTTATTTTCTTTAGAAAAAAGTCTATACATATGTCACGAACGTGACAATTGCGAGAAACCCTTTGACTCCACGTCTATTTTCGACACAGTAAAAAAAAACTCAGAACAGGTTTTCTTCTCGTCTCAGCTTGGTGAAACATTTCTATTTGTTTAAAGGTAACTGCAAATTGCCGACATGTTTTCCGTTTAAGAAGCGAAGCTGTGGCTTGAACCTTAACTCTTTCCGTCCAGGTTGACCGGTTAGAGTTCTGTGCAGGTGAAGATAAAATGGTAGAACGGTATTCTTGACGGATTTTGTTTCCTGTTCATAGCTTTTTTTTCCTTCTCCTTTTGATCACATTTCATTTTCACGTCACGCGCGTACAGATGTTTCGATTTCACGGCTAGTATAGGTCAATAAAAACACGCCAACGAGATTTTACGAGAAAGCTTTCGAGAGTGGAGATTATTCGATTAAACTGCTATTTTTGGGGAGGTGAACAAACGTTTTAAGATGAAACTGGAATTTACACGGGCTGAGAAAATGTTTTTGCAAGAAGAAGGGCGTTTACTGTAGCGTCATGTTTGGCAAACTGGTCTCAGGTATTAGGGATTTGACCCTCACTGGCTGCCCCGCACTTGTGTACTAGTGGCAAATCAAAGCTAGGTTTAGATTGGCGCATGACATTATGTTGAAGAATATATTTTATGCAAAATGAATGCTTTTTTTTAATAAGGTTGCTGACTTACAATATTAGGGCCGGGTTAGCTCAGTCGGTAGAGCGTCCGGCCAGGAATCCCAAGGTTCCTGGTTCGATGCTGCCCCTCGCCAACTCAGCTTATGAGTAGCCCAGGGATTTGTGCGGTAAAATGAGGAGCTGATGTTAGGTGTGGCGCTCCAGCTCAGCTGCTAAAATAATCTGCTTGGTCTAGCGCATGTGAAAAGGGGATAGACTCCCTCACTGATTGGCTAATACCGACATTCGGCCGCCTCCCTTTTACACACACATACACTCGTCATTCGTCACCACTTTACTTACACGCACCACACACACACACACACACAACACACACACACACACATATTATATATATATATATATATATATATATAATATATTAGTATTAATCCTAGCGAGACAGAACTACCAACTAATAGTTTCGCATACTAGCTCATCAGGGCGAGAATATGACCTGATGTTCAAGTGAGTGAATCTATCAGTTAGTAGTTCTGACTCATTAGGATTAATATTACTATTTTCTCAACTTAGGTATTGAGCACTCTTAACATTTTAGCTTTAGACAAACCTAGCGTCATAGATATTTTTTCCTTTGGCCAAATGATATAAAGTTAATCGATTACTTTCAGTTGATGCGACTCTCTTTATCTTTTCTTTCATTCATTTTTTCCCAGGCAATTTTTTGTAGTATATTTTACTAACAAAACATTTGCCTGATTTTTTTCTTACCGTAACGTTTTACTAATAGGATTAATATATATATATATATAATAAATATATAAAGGTTTTACATATCTATTTATTTGATGACAAAGGAACAGTCACAACCATTTGGTTTCATGCATTCGTAAGCGCAAACAATTTTGGATTGTTTGCGCTTACGCATGTATGAAACCAAATGGTTGTGACTGTTCCTCTGTCATCAAATAAATAGATATGTAAAACCTTTATATATTTATTTTATTATATTATATAATAGCTCTATTTTACATATTGAGCACTCTACCATTAATACTACATTTTTGGACACCGTTCCAGTAAAAGCTGAAACAGTGACAATAGTATATATATTATATATATATATATATATAATATATATATGGGAGTAAGATGGGGAGAATGTAGAACAAACAGGAAATGTTATAATAGATGGAAATTAATCACATTTTCCAAACTCAACGCATTCAAAAGATCCATAATCTTTTATCTTCATAAATCCTTTTTCTCCTTGAATGATTTAATTGTCCGAGGAAGGTTTCTTTGTAAACCAAATGTTTGAATATCGACTAATAAATTTCCCCTCCATTATAACATTCCGTGTTTGTTCTCCATTTTCTCCATATATATATATATATATATATATATATATATATATATATATATATAAAGAAAAAAAGACTTTTAACTAGAAATGCCATAACAAGACAACAACGACTTCAGTTCCAGTGTTCTTCTGAAAAAGAGGTTTTATCTCGAAATATCAAGAATAAATTATAGGTTATCAAACAACACCATTGTTATCTTATTATATTTTTTTTTACACCTGCATTGTGATAGCCTTCAAAATCAACCTACAAACCAATATATGCACAATGCTTCAATATATATATGAGGAAAAATGAGTAAAGAAAAGAAAAGTAAATGGATAAAATGAATTTAATCGATCACTTACACATGTGTTTCGGTCAGTTTCTGTGTGTGAAAATATTTCGCACACATACAAGAATCGACCTACATCAGAGTGAATATTTATTTTTATGAAAAAATTCGTTTTTTCCCAACGAATCTTTTCATAAAAATAAATATTCACTCTGATGAAGGTCGATTCTTGTATGTGTGCAAATATTTTCACACACGAAACTGACCGAAACACATGGTAAGTGATCGATTAAATTCATTTTATCCATTTACTTTCTTTTCTTTACTCATTTTCTTCATATTGTCGGATTCAATTCCTTTTCCATTTTTACACACACACACACACACACATAATATATATATAATATATATTAGATATATATAATAGCGTAGTGGTAGTAGCCGTTAGTGTCCCATCTATAGACCACATAGATCTGTTTGAGATATGTTTAAAGGGATTTAGAGCTACATTTAGAGCTCTTAAAACATTGATATTGCAGCTAAGTATTGATTTTTCCCCGTTTAAAGGGATTTTAATGAAGGCACATTTTTGTACCGGCGACCTTAATTATTGAACTGGGTCCCACATAAAATAACATGGTTGGCATGCAATAGAACCAATCAAGCAGAGAAAAAGAAATATGTAAGTAAAAAGGACATGAAGAAAAGTAAAAGAAAGAGAAATTCATAAAGAAATGAAACAAAAAAGAACACAAACAAATAATAAAACAACATTGGAGAAAAAGGACACAGAACATTAAAATATAACTGAGATAATGACAATAGAATAAATGAATTAAAGGTCGGTGAGAACGAAAACGTTAAATGTATATGTAATGGAAAGGATGAAATATAAAAAATACAAGATTGAAAAAAAAAAAGGTGAAGGGAAAAGACGAATGTAAAGAAAAAAAGAAAATCAAACGCATAACAAAAATTGACGTACATAACAGATAAAGAAAAAGAAAAAGAAATAAAAGAAAAAAGAAAGAGAAAAAAAAAAGAAAAAAAAAGAGAAGAACAGGAAAAAGAAAAAAGAAATGATAGGTAGATAGATAGATAGATAGATAGATGCTGTTTGTAAAGAGATATAAATAGAATAAAGGTAGATAGATAGATAGATATATATAGATAGATAGATATATAGATAGATAGAATGCTGTTAGTAAAGATATAAATAGAATAGAGGTAGATAGATAGATAGATAGATAGATATGTGCTGTAGTAAAGAGATATAAATAGAATAAGGTAGATAGATAGATAGATAGATAATAGATAGATAGATAGATAGATAGGTGCTGTTAGTAAAGAGATATAAATAGAATAAAAGTAGATAATAGATAGAAGAGATAGGTAAAGATAGATAGATAGATAGATAGATGATAGTAGCAGTTCAGAAAAAGTCAAAAGAAGAAAAGACAGGAAAAAGAAAAAAGAAATGATAGGTAGATAGATAGATAGATAGATAGATATATGCTGTTGTAAAGAGATATAAATAGAATAAAGGTAGATAGATAGATAGATAGATAGATGCTGTTAGTAAAGAGATATAAATAGAATAAAGGTAGATAGATAGATAGATAGATAGATGCTGTTAGTAAAGAGATATAATAGAATAAAGGTAGATAGATAGATAGATAAAGATAGATGCTGTTAGTAAAGAGATATAAATAGAATAAAGGTAGATAGATAGATAGATAGATAGATAGATATATGCTGTTAGTAAAGAGATATAAATAGAATAAAGGTAGATAGATAGATAGATAGATAGATAGATAGATAGGTGCTGTTAGTAAAGAGATATAAATAGAATAAAGGTAGATAGATAGATAGGTGCTGTTTGTAAAAGAGATATAAATAGAATAGGTAGATAGATAGATAAATATATATATAGATAGATAGATAGATATATGCTGTTAGTAAAGAGATATAATAGAATAAAGGTAGATAGATAGATAAGATAGATAGATAGATAAGGTGCTGTTAGTAAAGAGATATAAAATAAGATAGAAGGTAGATAGATAGATAGGTGCTGTTTGTAAAGAGATTAAATAAATATAAGTAGATAGATAGATAGATAGATAGATAGATAAGATAGGTGTTGTTAGTAAAGAGATATAAATAAACTATAGATAGATAGATAGATAGATAGATAGATAGATAGGTGTTGTTAGTAAAGAGATATAAATAGAATAAAGGTAGATAGATAGATAGATAGATAGATAGATAGATGATGCTGTTAGTAAGAGATATCAAATAGAATAAAGGTTAGAAATAGATAGATAGATAGATAGATAGATAGATATAGCTGTTTGTAAAGAGATATAAAAAAATATAGTAGATAGATAGATAGATAGATAGATAGATGCTGTTAGTAAAGAGATATAATAAAATATAGGTAGATAGATAGATAATAGATAGGTGTTGTTATAAAGAGATATAAATAGAAAATAAAGATGGATAGATAGATAGATAGATAGATAGATAGATAGATAGGTGCTGTGTAGAGATATAAATAGAATAAAGATAGATAGATAGATAGATAGATAGATAGATAGATAGGTGCTGTTAGTAAAGAGATATAAATAGAATAAAGTAGTAGATAGATAGATAGATAGGTGCTGTTAGTAAAGAGATATAAATATCAAAGGTAGATAGATAGATAGATAGATAGGTGCTGTTAGTAAAGAGATATAAATAGAATAAGGTAGATAGATAGATAGAAGATCTGTTAGTAAAGAGATATAAATAAGATAGGTAGATAGAATAGATAGATAGGTGTTGTTAGTAAGAGATTATAATTAAAAGATAGATAGGTTAGGTAGATGATAGATAGATAGATAGATGGATGCCTTGGTTAGTAAAGAGATATAAAGAGAATAAAGGTAGATAATAGATAGATAGATAGATAGATAGGTTGCTGTTTAGTAAAGAGCTATAAATAATATAAGGTAGATAGATAGATAGATAGATAGATAGGTGTTGTTAGTAAAGAGTGAAAATAGGATATAGATAGATAGATAGATAGATAGATAGATATTGCTTTTCGTAAAGAGATAAATAGAAGATGATAGATTAGATAGATAGATGAAAGATAAGATTTTAGATAGATAGACAGATGCTTCATTAAAGATATATAAATTAGAAGATAGATAGATGGATAGTAGATGATGAAGTAAGAGTATAAATAAAAGGATAGATGGTAGATAGATGTTTAGAAAGATATCTAAATAGAAGATAGATAGATAGATAGATAGATTGCTGTTGGTAAAAAAGATATAAATAGAAGATAGATAGGTAGGTAGATAGATAGATAGATAGATAGATAGATAGATGGATGCTGTTAGTAGAGAGATATAAATAGAATATAGGTAGATAGATAGATAGATATATGCTTTTCGTAAAGAGATATAAATAGAAGATATATATATATATACTATATATATATATATATATATAAATATATATTATAGATGCTGTTAGTAAAGAGATATAAATAGAAGATAATAGGTAAAGGAATAGATGCTTTTAAGAAAAGACGAATAATAAATATATATAAGTTAACTGAAGTAGTAAATGTAGATATATATATATATATATTATAGAGAAGAGAGAGAGAGAGAGAGAGAGAGAGATAGATAGATAGATGTGTTAGTAAAGGAAATAAATACTATATATATGTAGGTAGGTAGATAGATAAGTAGATAAATAGATATATGCTGTAGTAAATAACATATAAATAAAGATGGGTAGATAGATAGATAAGATAGATAGATAGATAGATAGGCAGGCTGCTTTGCTTGTTTTGTTTTACGGCAATAAACCCTTTTGATTTAATACCAAATCAAGTCATTTTGATAAAAAGGGTCAGGTGCTTACAGTACCTGCTGTTACTTATGTGGTCGCTAATAAAAGCATTGAACAGGATTATCACTGCTTAACTTCAGTGATCTAACGGGAACTGAAGAGAGAGAGAGAGAGAGAGAGAGAGAGAGAGAGAGAAGGAGAGAGAGAGAAGAAGAGAAGAAGAAGAAGAAGAAGAAGAAGAAGAAAAGAAGAAGAAGAAAAGAAGTACAGAGCAGACAGAATCGATAGAAAAAGAAAATTAATAATGAATTACCGAATGATAAAGAACGAAAACTATTGTAGCAGGCAAAAAAGAAACAATGAAAATATTATAACATAATGAGTTAGACGATTATTATTGAAAATTAAGAGAAATAATTTTAAAACGCTTCTGAAATAAAAAGATGATTTTCAAAGATGGATAGAAAGAAAGAAAAGGAAAACATAAAAGAAAGAAAGGAAGAAAGAAAGGAAAAGAAGAAAGAAAAAAGAAAGAGAAGTAGAAAGAAAAAAGAGAAAAAAGCAACCTGCGCAGTAAATAGAAACACTGAAAAAAAAAGAATCTAAAAAGCATAAACATTTATCAGATATGGAAAGAAAAAAGGAAGAAGGAAAGAAAGGGAACGAAAAAAAGTAAGAAAGAAAAAAAGAAAGGGAACGAAAATAGAAAGAAATAAAGAAAAGAAAGAATAGAAGTAAGATGAAAGAAAGAAGAAAATGTAGAGTAGAAGAGAGAATTGAAAGTGCAAGCAAATAAAAAAATTTGAAGAAGAAAATAAACCACAGGCACATAGAATGAAGAGTAGATTAACAAGAAGACGAAAGAAGATGTAGAAAAGAAAAGAAAAGTAAAAAGTAAATAAAAAGAAAAGAAAGAAAAGTAAGTGAGAAGAAAAGAATGAATAGTTGCTCATAAATAAAGAGAATTTGAAAAAAAATTTCAAACATAGAACGCAGAATGAAGAGTAGATTAACAAAGAAAGACAGAAAAAGAAAGAAAAAGAAGAAAAAGAAAGAAGAAACAAGAAAAAGAAGAAAAAGAAAGAAAGAAAGAAAGAAAGAAAGAAAAAGAAATTAAAAGAAAGAAATAAAAAAATAAAAAGAGAAAGCAAAAAACGAAAGAAAGAAGTAAGAAAAAGAAAGAAAGAAAGAAAGAATGAAAGTGCACAGCAAATAAGGAGGATGAGAAAAAAAGAATTAAAAACATAGGCACAGAGTGAAGAGTAGATTAACAAAGAAATACAGAAAGAAAGAAAGAAAAAAGAATGAAAAAGAAAGAAGTAAGAAAAAGAAAGAAGTAAGAAAGGATGAAAGAAAGTAAGAAAGAAAGAAAGAATGAAAGTGAACAGCAAAATAGGAGGTACGTGAAATAAAAAAAAGAATTTAAAACATAAGGCAACAGAACTGAAGAGTAGATTAAACAAAGAAAGAGCAGAAGGAAAAAAGAAAATAAGAAAGAAGCAAGTAAGAAAAAAGAAAGAAGAAGAAAGAAGAAGAAAGTAAGTAAAGAAAGAAGGAAAGTGCACAGCAATAGGATTTGAAAAAAAAAAGAATTCAATTACAGACACAGATGAAGAGTATATTAAACAGGAAAAAGACAGAAAGAATAAGAAAAAAGAAAGAAAGAAGCAAGAAAAGAAAGAAAGTAAAGGATGAAGAAAGAAAGAAAGAAAGAAAGAAGAAAAAGAAAGAAGAAAGAAAAAGAAGAAGAAAGAAAGTAAGAAAGAAAAGAAGAGAGTAAGAAAGAAAAGAAAGAAAGAAAGAAAGAAAGTAAGTAAGAAAGAAAGAAAGAAGATGAAAGGGCCACGCAAATAAAGGAGGACGTGAAAAAAATTAAAAACATAGGCTAAGAATGAAGGGTAGATTAACAAAGAAAGAAAGAAAGGAAGAAAGAAGAAGAAAGAAAGAAAAGAAAGAAAAAGAAAGAAAGAAAGAAAACAAAGAAGTAAAGGAAGAAAGAAAGAAAATAAAGAAAGAAGATTAGATAGTAAAAAAAAGAAAGTAAAAAGAATTGTAAACAGCGTACAGAAATAATTAATGAAATAGAAGGCGGCGAACGCTACATTTATAAGGCCGTGTGAAATGTGGAAATTACAGGTAAGGATAATGGTGATGGGCCAACACACTCTAATTTTGTTCAGTTGGTCTACGTAATTACAACACGTCTTTTCCAATAAGCACAACACGGATCTAATCCACTTGATCTACAAAGGACATACTGAATAGGGAACCGGTTTTGTTATGTGCGAGATAAGAAGTGGGACATTTATACTTACCTTTCGTGTTGTCCTGAATAACTGGGGTTATTAGGATTGTTTTTTGTTTCTTTTATTGTCGGGAATGGGTCAGCTTATTTTTGTCGTCTGGTTTTCGATGTTCTATTCCAGAAATATGTACACATTATTGGATGTAAGATTTGGGCTAATTGATAACAAACAATCAGAAACAGTGAGAGGAAGAAGAGAATACTAATGAAGGGAAGAATAAGGAGATGATGAAAAGAGAGAAATATAAGATTAAAAGGTGAAGTAAAAGGAAGTAAGTGATTTAAAAAATAAAGAGAAAAAAAAAGAGATGTTGGAATGATAGAACGATGTAAATTCAAAGTCAGTGGGATTAATTAAAGTAAAAGAAAAATATAGATAAATAAATAAAAACGCTTTCTATAAAAAGCATCAGCAACAAGAAAAACAAAATATTCCAACAAAACAAAACAAAAAAAAAATGGAGAGAAAAGACTCGAAGAAAAGGAACAGAAAAAATTAAGGAAGAAAGAGATTAAGAAGGAAGGAAGAAATGACGACTGGAAGAAGGAAATAAAGAAAGAAAGAAAAAAGTATGAAAGAATGAAAGAAAGGGGAAAGAAAAAGAGACAGCAAGACTTGAAGAAAAGAGAAGAAAATAATTTAAGGAAAATGAAATCGAGAAAGAAAGAAAATTTGAAAGAATAAATTGAAGGAAGAAAGAAAAAGCAAAATACAAAAACAGATGGTTAGTTCATTATAATTGAGCAGAAGGACTCAGATTACAATAATGATAGAATTTTATTTGAGCTGAATGAGTTCTGAGGTGAATAGATAGGGAACTTAAAAATAATCCTATCATACAGGTAAAAATGTCAAGAAAATGTTGTACAACCGTGAGGGATTGGATGGCAAAAGTTAAATAGAAATGGAAAATAGAAAATGTGACTAAAAAAAGGACAGAAGATATGAAACAGCATTTAGATTTAAAAGAAGGAAAAAGAAAAGAACAAATGAAAAATAAAATAAAAACAGTAAGAAAATTTTTTTTTAAATAAAAGAAAGCAAAATAGGGAGGAATCAGAGAGAGAGAGAGAGAGAGAGAGAGAGAGAGAGAGAGAGAGAGAGAGAGAGAGAGAGAGAGAGAGAAGGAGGAAGGAATTAAATATGATGAATAAACGAGTAAACCAGATGGAATAAAAGTCGAGTAAAAGGCGGAAAAATAAACATTAAAAGGAAATTATGAGAATAAGTAGAGATCTACATCGGATGCTACGAAGGTTTCTGAGTTTGATACCGCCTCACCACTCAGCGCGCATAGAAGTTAGCTCAGTTGGATCTTTTCAGTAAATGGGGAGTCTGACGGTAGGTGTGATGCACCACGTCAGAATGAAAATAAAAAAAAACCTGAATCAAGCGCTCGTGAAGAAAGGATTCGACACCCTCGTGTCGGTATCTGTTACCGAGAATAGGCCACTCTACCAACTTTTTACTATCAAATAAAAAAAAGTTGTGCTAACACTAAGGAATGAAGAAAAAAGAAAAAAGAGAGAAAAAGACTTTAGAAAAGGGAATAATTTAAGGAAGAAAGAAATAAGAAGGAAAGGACGAAATGAAACTGGAAGCAAGGAAATAAAGAATAAAAATTAAGTCATGATAAATGAAGAAAGGCAGAATAGAAAGAAAGGGAGACAGAAAGACTGAAGAAAAAGAGAGAAAGAAATTGAAGAAAGAAAGAAGAAAGAAGATTTGAAAGAGGAATTGAAGGAGAAGAAAAAAAGTACTGAGAAGAAGGAAAGGAAATAGATTATAAGAAAGAAAGAAAGAAAAATGAATTAAATCGAAAAGAAAGATACGAAGAAGAACGAATGAGAGAGAGAGAGAGAGAAGAGAGAGAGAGAGAGTAAGAGAGACCAATTAAATGAGAAGAAAGAAGAAGGGGAAGAAGATACTGAAAAAGAAGAATAGAAAGAATAAAAGAATAGAAAAAGGGAGAAAGTGCTGACAGAAAAAGCTAGAAAAATAAAGAAGACAGAAAGATTAGAAGGAAAAGAGAATAAAACAAAGAAAGAAAGAACAAGAAAGAAAGAAAGAAGGAAAGAATGAAGACCAAAAAAAAGATATAGTAAAGAAGGAAATAAAAAAAAGAAATGTATGAATGAAGGAATGAATTGGACCAAAGGAAGAAGAGCAAAAATAAAACTTGAAGGAATGAGAAATAATTAATTGAGAAGAGCAGAAAGAAGTAAGTGAAGGGTATAGATAAAGGAAGCCTGAAAGAAAGAAGAAAGAAAAGAAAAGAATTAAGAATAAGAATAAAGAATAAGAATAAGAAGAATAGAAGAAGATAAGAGAAAGAAGAAGAAGAATGGAAGAAAAAGGGAAAAACTACAGACGAGACTTCAAAACGTAAATAATAATAAAGAAACAACAGAAGAAGAAAGACATTAAGAGAGAAGGAAAGCAAAACAAATAGAAGAAAATGCTGGAATAAATTAAAAAGAATAAATAAACAGGAGAAGAAAGAGAAAAAGTCACAAGAGAGAGGAAAGAAGAAAGAAGGAAAAGAAAGAATCATTAAGAAAGAAAAAAAAGAAAGAAAGAAGAACTCACCAAGAAAGAAAATTACGTGACAGAAAGACTAAAAAAGAAAAAGAAATATTGAAATTGGAGGATCTCTCTCTCATTTCTAAATAAGAGTGAAGAAAGCAAAACAATGGAAAATATGATAAATAAATAAAGAACTGAATTAAATGGGAAGAAAAAAAGAAAATCACAAAGAAAGAGAGAAACAAATAGAGAAAAGGAAAGAATAAATCACGAAAAAAGGAAGGACAGACAGGAAGACTAAAACTTACGATAATAAATTAAAAATAAAGAAAGAAAAGGAAAGAAGGAGAAA
>CM042137.1:15608926-15613926 GCA_023376005.1 Doryteuthis pealeii
GTAAGTAGAGAGAGAAGTAGAGGAGAGAGCAGAGAGGGAGGAAGAGACGATGCCAAAGAGTTATGACGAAGAGATGATTGAGGAAGTCGAAGGTTAAAATATGATGAATAAACGAGTAAACCAGATGGAATAAAAGTGAGTAAAAAAAAAAGGGAAAATAAAACATTAAAAGGAAATTATGAGAATAAGTAGAGCATCTACATCGGATCTACAAGGTTCTGAGTTTGATACCGGCCCTCACCAACTCAGCGCGCATGAGTAGCTCAGTTTGGATCTTTTCGGTAAAATGGGGAGCTTACGGTAGGTGTGATGCATCACCTCAGATGCAGAATAAAAAAAACCTGATCCAGCGCTCGTGAAAAGAGGATCGACCCCCTCGCTGTCCGGCTGTTACCGAGAATAGGCCACTCTACCAACTTTTTACTATCAAAATAAAAAAAAGTTGTCTAACTAAGGAATGGAAGAAAAAAGAAAAAAAGAGAGAAAAAAGACTTTAAAAGGGAAATAAAAATTTAAGGAAGAAAAAAATTAAGAAGGAAGGACGAAATGAAACTGGAAAGAAGGAAATAAAGGAATAAAAATTAAGTATGAATAAATGAAAGAATGGAAGATATGGGAAAGAAGGAGAGACAGAAAGACTTGAAGAAAAGAGAAGAAAAGAAATTAAGGAAGAAAGAAACAAAGAAAGAATATTTGAAAGAAGGAATTGAGGGTAAGAAAAAAAAAAAAGTACTGACGAAGAAAGGGAAAGGATATAGATTAACGGAAAAATGAATTAAATCGAAAGAGAGATAAGAAAGAGAGACGAATGAGAGAGAGAGAGAGAGAGAGAGAGAGAGAGAGAGAGGGTGGGTAGAGAGAGATAATTAAATAAGAAAGAAAGAAGAAAAGGGGAAGAAATACTGGAAAAATGAAAAATAGAAAAATAAAGAATAGAAAAAGGGAGAAAGTGCTGACAGAAAAGCTAGAAAAATAAAGAAAGACAAAAAGATTTGAAGGTGAGAGATTAAAAAAGAAAGAAAGTAATAGAAGGAAAGAATGAAGACCAAAAAGAATATAGTAAAGAAGGAAATAAAAAAAAAGACTGTATGAATGAAGGAATGAATGGACAAAAAAGGAAAGAAAGAGCAAAAATAAAACTTGAAGGAATGAAATAAATTAATTGAGAAAGCAAGAAAGAAGTAATGAAGCGTAGAATGAAGGAAGCCTGGAAAGAAAGAAAGAAAGAAAAAAAAGAAAGAATATAATAATAATAATAATAATAATAATAATAATAATAATAATAATAATAAGAAGAAGAAGAAGAAGAAGAAGAAGAAGAAGAATGGAAGAAAAAGGAAAAAACTACAGACAGAAAGACTTCAAAACGTAAAAAATAATAATAAAGAAACAAAGAAAGAAAGAAAGAAAACATTAAGAGAGAAGGAAAGCAAAACCAATAGAAGAAAATGGAATAATTTAAGAATAAATAACAGAGAAGAAAGAAAGAAAAAGGCACAAAGAAAGAAAGGAAGAAAGAAGGAGAAAGAAAGATCAATTAAGAAAGAAAGAAAAAAGAAAGAAAGAAGAACTCACCAAGAAAGAAAAATTACTGACAGAAAGACTAGAAAAAGAAAAAGAAATATTTGAAATTGAGAGATCTCTCTCTCAATTTCTAATAAAGAGTGAAAGAAAGCAAAAACAATGGAAAATATGTAAATAAATAAAGAACGAATTAAATGGAAAAAAAAAAGAAAAACTCAAAAAGAAAAGAGAGAAAGAAATAGAGAAAGAAAAGAAAAACTCACGAAAAAAGGAAGACAGAGAGAGAGAGAGAGAGAGAGAGAGAGAGAGAGAGAGAGAGAGAGAGAAGAGAGAGAGAGAGCGAAGAAAATAAAGAAAGAATAACCCACGAAGAAAAACTAATGCAGTAATAAATAAATAAATAAATAATTAAATAAAAACACAGGCAGAAAGAAAGAAAATTCACGAAGAAAGACAGAGAGAAAGAAAGAAAGAAAGAAAGAAAGAAAGAATGAATGAATGAAAAACTCACGAAGACAGAAAAAGAGAAAAACTCACAAAGAAAGAGAGAAAAATTCACAAAGAAAAAGAGAAAAACTCACAAAGAAAGAGAGAAAGAAAGAAAAACTCGCGAAGACAGAAAGAGAGAAAAACTCACAAAGAAAGAGAGAAAGAAAGAAAGAAAAACTCACGTAGACACAAAGAGAGAAAAAACTCACAAGAAAGAGAGAAGAAAGAAAGAAAAACTCACGAAGAAAGAGAGAAGGAAAGAAAGAAAAACTCACAAAGAAAGAGAGAAGGAGAGAAAGAAAAAAAATCACAAAGAAAGTGTGTAGGAAGAAAGAAATAAAACAAATTGAAAAAAAGAAGCTAGAAAGTATCTGACTAAAAATAGACTTCAGTTTGTGTTCTATTCTAAATGCCTTTGCTCTTAATGATGTAAGGATGTTTTTTTTTTTATTCGCTTGACTCCTGGTAGGTGATATGTTTCGTGCCAAGAAATAGTTTGCATAAAAAACAAAAGGATTTTTAAAATACTTTCTACATTCTAGTTAAATTCTGAACTAATTTCACACGACACAAAGAAATCAGGTGGAAATAAAATCCTTCGTTGGGAATATCAGCATTATCAACCCAATAGATTGCACAAACAGAAAATAATAAACCTTTGATGACATTTCATTGTATATATATATAAGGAAGCTACTTAATGATACGCACGAATGCGCGCTCAAGAGTGCACATACGTACACGTATATCCCTCGACCTCCCTCTCTCACTATATACATAGGGGCCGGGTTAGCTCAGTCGGTAGGGCGTTCGGCTAGAAACCACAAGGTTCCTATTTCGATACCGGTCCTCGCCAACTCAGCGTATGAGTAGCACAGGGATCTGTGCGGTAAAGTAAGGAGCTGATGGTAGATGTGTCGCTCCACCTCAGATGCCTAAACAATCTCCTTGGTCTAGCGCTATTGAAAAGGGGTTAGACTCCCTCGCTGACTGGCTGATACCGACTTTAGGCCGCCCCGACGACTGATATATACATATATTGGTGTATTTTACAGCGTATATGTATTATAGAAAGGAAATGAATCCGACGGTATGAGTATAGATAAAAGTATAGGAAAACAACACAATATGCTGTTAAAGTGAAAATATTTTATATCATATTCATAGCTGATATTTAACAATATTTCGATTTATGAAAATCATCTTCAGAGCTTGTTTTACTCCGGCCTTAACAAGAGCGGAGACGAAAATAAAATAAAATTATCATATTCGGACAATTTATCAGACAGGCAAGTCACTGTGGCTTACTGGCTAACGTGCAGAACTATGACATCGTAGTAAGCGAATTCGGGCACCAGTTGCGCTATTACAATCAGTTTCATCCCCAAGTTATTGTTTAGATAGGAGGGCGAGAGATATACGTGCACTTATGTGCACTTATGTACATGTAAATCACTCGCCCTCCCTCTCTCTCACTATATATATAAGTAAGTAAAGTCGTCGGGGCGGCCTAATGTCGGTAGCCAATCAGCGAGGGAGTCTATCCCCTTTTCAATAGCGCTAGACCAAGGAGATTATTTTAGCGTTTGTAGTGGGGCGCCACACCTACCATCAGCTCCTCACTTTACCGCACAGAACCCTGTGCTACTCATACGCTGAGTTGGCGAGGGCCAGCATTGAACCAGAAACCTTGGGATTCCTAGCCGAACGCTCTACCGACTGAGCTAAACCGGCCCTGAATAAACCTCGCATAAAACACGAAAAAACAAACAAACAACAAATAATCCCCATGAAGACAATCATGGACATGGCTGAAAGCGCTTGTGAAAATATGGGGTACTTTCTCTAATACTTGAACCCCGATATAAGAAAAGCATCACACGAAGGCTTGAGCGTATGCAATTGAAAATCATTGAGAAGAAATATTGTGTGCTATTCAACCAAATCTGTTTAAATAATATATATGTGAGGGTGTAGGCTATTTGTGGAAGGTTCAACCTATGCTAATATATCACCACCATCCGCCTCTGACGTCTAAGTTCAACATAATAAAATTAGGGCCTTTCGTTACAAAAATACATGGTAACTATGTTGAGAACTAGAATTTTCTAGCCGAAAACTCGCCCTATCCAGCGATATTATTTAGATTCCTGTACCTGTTGTAATTTTCATGGAATTAAATAACAAGGCATTACATTCAATGCTGCGTTCGTAAATAGGACAAAGTTTCTTTTTTCTCTTCATTACTATCAACATATATATATATATATATATATATATATATATATATATATATATATTTATGGAAAAGGTGACTTACCGGTGAATATGGTCACAATGGTTAGTTAATGCAAAATTCAGAAAGGTAAGACAAAGATATAACAAATAAAAAGTGCTCAATTCGTTAGTAGAGCAAATTTATTGTAATATAGGTACAAGTGATAACCTACTTGGATTTCACCATGAGGATCTTCAGGGTTAAATCCACTGGATTCATCAAGATATTGATTAATTGCAGTCGATTACACGCGTGTGTCTTTCGCGTAACGAACCGTTTATCGCGAAAAACACACGTGTAATCGACTGCAATTAATCAATATCTTGATTAATCCAGTGGATTTAACCCTGAAGATACTCATGGTGAAACTCGAGTAGATTATCACTTGTACCTATATATATATATATATATAAACACATTTTGGTACTGCTGAATTTATATAGGATCTAAAAAAATAATGACATACTTTTATTGATCAGCAAATTTTCAGATGTCTTTGTCTACACAGATGGAGAGGCCCCAACCGATCAATCAGTTGGTCATACCAAGCCTTGGGTCCTACATTCTTCAAATAGCTATGATAGCCATTTTATTTAATAGGTTCTAGAAGGCGGTGTCGGAGGGTCAAAACCCAGTTTATTAATACGTATGAAGTTGTTGTTGAGAATTTTGTACATATAAGGTATGTGCTAGATCCCCACTCATACTT
>CM042137.1:15618926-15621426 GCA_023376005.1 Doryteuthis pealeii
GAAGGTGATAAGAAATTATTTATCACAGAATAACGAGAAAAGCGAGTGGTAGTTATTGTTATTCAGTCCGTTTAGAAATTTTTTATATATACCAACAGATGCCCTGAAGATGATCTAATTAATAGATCAAAACACTGCAGCGTCGGCCAATAAACTCACCACCTAACCCATTCAAACCTGTATTTTTTCATTTTTCCTAATATACTACATATATATATTATATATATATATATATATATATATATATATATATATATATATATTATGCTTAATAATCACATCAATTTTTATGTACATTTTCTCGCAGTTTAAATATATGTATTGTCTATGTGACCCCCGCTTAGTCTATAAATTTAAGTGGTCGATTGCAGCATGGCTTATATACCAAAAATAATCCAACATATTCTACACTTGTCACATTTTTGTACTACTTCTATTCCAGTGATGCTGATAGCTTTTTGATTTAGTGCGTCCTGGGATGCACATATTTCCTTTGAATGAGTCCTCGGGAAATTTAATGTGTCCTAAGTTTCTCAATAGATATCTACTTTCTCTCTATCATCTGCAATCCATCCATCTATCTATCTATTTGGTTTGGTTTGTTTTGTTTTACGGCATATCAACTTCAGTGGGTCATTTAATGCCCATAAAGTTTTGAAATAAATCAATTCTTAATGGATAATACAATTTTTTTTTTATGAACACATTTTTCTATTTAACCCATAGATGGGACCCTAACAGGTACTAACACTCCGGGTCTGAGTGGACCAGGGAGCAATGGTGATGAAGGGGTGCTCTATATTTCCCAAACCTCCAAAACTGGAACCTCACCATCAGATAGAGTTTAACGTCATTCCCAGGACATGTAGACCCGCAACCACCGCCTTCTAGCACCCATATGATAAAAAGTGGTTGGGGCTTGCCATAAGGGCAATAGGGTTGGTGCAATCATATAGGTGCTAGGGCTTGACATGACCAGCCGATTGATCGGAGGGGGCCTCTCAGACCGCCCGTCTAGCTCAAGATAGGGCCAAAGTGGAGTATTGCAAGTCATGAACTGCTCATCCACCTGGGTTCTATCCTTAAGCATCACGGGTCGCCACCCACGGCCAACAAGTGGCCCCACTGGGGGAGTCTTACCCCTCTGCAGAGGTGCAGTCGGTGCATTATAACGCCCCAGCCGACAGGGCGGTCTATCTATCTATCTATCTATCTCAGTCTATGCATATCTATTTTCTCATCCTATTCTTATCTATCTATCTATCTATCTATCTATCTCTTTTAACATCTATCTATCTATCCATCTTTGTTTATTCATACCTAACTATATATATATCTATCTACGCTTAATAATCACATCAATGTTTATGTACATTTGCTCGCAGTTTAAATATATGTATTGTCTATAAATTTATGTGCATAATTGTGTAATCAAAAAAATGATTTATGATTTTACATATAAAAATTCCTTTCTGTACGCATAAATAAACGTTGAAATACAAATATACATTTTCTTTATATATATAGGTAAGTGTGTCTGTGTGTCCCCGACTGTTCGAGAGCGTGTGCGTGTCCGAGTGTATGCATGTGTGTGTATTTGCCTAATCTTTTTATCTACGCAAATATATTGTAAGTTTAGTATAGTCTGGTGCACGCTCACAAAGCTGGATAATATATATATATCTTATTATAATGGAGATTGTGTGTTTTTCTGTCTGTAACCGAAACTATATTACTACTCAAGTCACAATTCCCTTAGTCATTTATATCCCATTCTCAATGATTTTATTTTTATTTAAACCTCAATTATTAATAAAATTTATTTTACATTATTAATACTGTTAACCATATCTACATACTAATAGCATGCAATTATATTTATATATACAACAAAATAGCGCTTTACAGTGTGAATGGGAAGGCTAATTTGCATATTGATATTAAAAATGTGATTTTAATAAATATCTGCTTAGTATTATTGATTTCTAATTGTTTGGTTTTTTTAATGAATATGAGCAAACATTTCTTAAATGAATCTTAAATGAAATCCGTTAACAAGAAAAAATAACTGTCATTTTATTCTTCACTTCCTCTTTTAACTAAATACTTAAATTAGAAAAAATAACAATGAAAGACGAGAGTGATGGAAGAGTAAGTTTCAGTTGTTCTATTTTTCGATTATACCCCCCTGTTTCAAATCTTTTTATCTGCATTCTTATTTAGTTTCATTAGCCTTTCTAATTTCATACGATATTTTATTAGATTAAAACTTAAATACTTGCACCTGGAGGGTGCATATATTTGCTAGTATAGATAAGTTTACTTCTCAACACAATTTTACAAAGGTAAGACATTATTTTGTCCTCTCCAATATTTTATATAATAATTAATTCAATGCTTCGATAAAGAGTCCGATAGAATGTGAAAGGTGTCTTTTCTATTAATGGCCTCTCTCAAAATTTTTTTTTTTAATTTGTGAGAGATCCATTCCATTCCATTC
>CM042137.1:15623926-15633926 GCA_023376005.1 Doryteuthis pealeii
ATACATAGCGCAACGGATATAGGGGTTAAGTTAATACAGTTCTAAGTGAAAATCAACTGTAGGCTGCAAGTTCAATCCTGGTCAAGCGCACTAATAACATAGAATACTTAACATAGCTTAATACGTGTACCCCATCCTGGTTAATGAAATGAGAACAGTCTATCCCAGTGGATTGAATAAAGGACTCGGTTCGATTTTCCGTGAAGGCAACCCCGATTACTTCATGAAGGTTCCTGAGTTCAAGAACGTTTCCGGAATTCGATAAGAAACACCTGAAGAAGGCCGAATGTTACATCGGCCGAAACGTTGTGTATATAACAATAAAGATGAAGAAAATATAAATACAAAACAAAGAGTGTAGTCTGAACAATAGCTACATAAATAAGAGAAACCTCCCCTTGTTTATTTCACTTTGAGGAAGTCATATGTTTTGGTCGGCCATTATCATTTCACTGTAAATCTACACTGAAAATACGAATTTGTTCGAATCAATACAACTACATGTTTTAACACGAAAATATCATAAGTTATGTTCTTAATTGTGCTTGCGCATTATTTGAAATGATCTTAATTGTTATTAAGAACACATTTTATGATACTTTTATGTTAAAACATGCAGGTGTATTAATTATGTTGAAATGAAAATGGTTGACCAAAACATATGGCTTCCTCAGAGTGAAATAAACAAAGGGAGGTTACTCTCATTTATGTAGCTAATGTTCAGATTACCATAAAGAGAATCAAACCATCTTTCTTTCTGCCTGTCTTTTTAAATTACCTTTTATCTTTCTTTTTTCTTCATGTCTGTTTGTCTTTCCTTCTTTCGTACAATATCTCATTACTTCTTTCATTCTATCTTTCAATCTCTTTTATCCTTTCCTTCTTTCCTTCACCCTTTTTATTCATCTTTCATTCTTCTTTTGCCATATTTTTCCTTCCTCCAATCTTTCATTACTTCTTTTGTGTTTATTTCCATTCTTTTTTCATTATTTCCTTTTTCCTACCATTCATTTATATTGTCTTTGCAAATTGCATTTCCTCTTTTATCCTTTCATTATCTTTTTATTTCTTCCGTTCGTTTCACCTTTCAATTTTTCTTTCATTCTTTCCTTCATATTTCTTTATTTCTTTCTCACTTCCTGACCCGTTGCAAAGATGCTCCATGGATGTCTATGACGCCGCCTCACCAAAATCTCACGAAACTACACAGTATCCTTGTACAACTGTCATCTAGTTTTTTTCTTCTCCAAACGGTTCATTGGAGTCCATGCGGTGCAGTCATAAAATAGCACTGAGATGGCCAAAGATTGGAAAAATGTTCGCTTTATCTTATTAGAGATCAGATTTCCATATGATCGATAATCTGTATATAGCGGTCCATGTCTTTCTCATGCCTATATTGACATCAGGTTCCGTAGATGAGAAATTACTACGTAGTCAACTGGTCAACTAATTTACTAAATAACTATTTGGAGTACCTTCTGTAGATTGGCGGTTTACAAGATAGTTTCGATAATAATAATAAAAATAATAATAATAGTAATAATAATAGGATAAATTAATTAAATAATAATAATAATATTAAAAATATTATTATTAATAATAATAATAATAAATGAGATAAGGTAAATAATAATAATAATAATATCAAAAATAAGAAAAAGTAAATAATGATAATAATAATATTAAGGTAAAGTAAATAATAACAGTAATAATAATGAAAATAATAAGATAGGGTAAAAAATAATAAATTATAATAATAATACAAAAATAAATAAATTGAAAATAATAATAATAATAATAATAATAATAATAATAATAATATAATAATAATAATAATAATAATAATAATAATAATAAGGTAAATTAAAAATAAAAATCATAATAATAATAAAAATAAAAATAGAAATAGAATAATTTGAAATAAATTAATAATAATAGAATGAGATAAATTAAAGATAATAATAATAATAATAAAAATAATAATATAAAATAAAAAAAATATATATGATAGTAATAATAAAATAAAATAAATTAAAGATAATAAAATAATAATCATGATAATTAGATGAATTAAATTACCGATAATAATAATACTAATAACAATAATAATACTGATTAAACACAGTAACAGGTTACAAATACTACAATTTGAACAAGAAACCATTCCTCAGAACACCCCAACTTTAATCACTAACTTCCAGTCCTATAGGATTATACTAATTCAAATTTGTTTTTATTTCTACATTTAAAAATTTGTTTTTATGTCTACATTTAAAAATTCTATTTCTATTTTTATTTTTATTATATATATATATATATATATATATATATATATATATTATATATATATATATATATAAAATCTTACTGAGTATATCTTAACAAACAAATTCGTAGAACTATATTTATCACAAGGAGATCATGAACGCAATTAATTGTAGTAGATATTAATAGACTACCGCAGGTTTTCGGTTCGTTTTACAACCCGTGGAGTAGGCAATATTGTATTTTTTCTTTTTTTTTCTCACCTATACAGCAAATGACTTCTTTTTTTGTGAGGGTGGGTGGCTCATCATATACTATCCATAATCTTTTTGTCGTTTTTCTTTCATCGAGCTTTCGGCCCTACTCGATTTTATTTAGTAGTACCAGCCAATTTGTTCCGTTTCGCTGCATTTCTAGTCGTAGGTGTCCCTTGACCGGAGCCTGTGCGGCGGTGACCCTTACACGCTAAGTGTAGACCCCAGAATTTAATAAGTGGGATAAATGAAGATGTAAAATAATAACCATTCACCGAGTCGTCTCCAAACGAAAATGCATTCCACTTAAACAACATTTTTTTTCTATTTACACTGAAACGACTGAATTCCAAAAAGCGTCCTGTAGCCATTAATTTCCGGTTTATACAATTCTTGCGTGTTTCCCAGTATATATATATATATATACATATTTTTTTTTTTTTTTGTGTGTGTGTGTTGTGTGTGAGAGAGAGAGAGAAGAGAGAGAGAGAGAGAGAAGAGAGAGAGAGAGAGAGAGAGAGAAGAGAGAGTGTGTGTGTGTGTGTTGTGTGTTGTTATATAACCACAGACCTTATTCTATCTATCTCAATCTGCTGAAATCAATCTATCAACCCATCTGAACCCATCTCAATCTATTCATATTCATCTCAGTCAATTAATATCAATCTATTAATATCTATCTATCTATCTATCTATCTATCTATCTATCTATCTATCTATAAACATCATTTCATTAATATCCATCTCAATGTATTCATCTATCTGTCTGTCTCTCACCTTTAACTTGTCCTCGGCACTTTGAAAAGGAGAAGGCTGTACCCCAATCATCTTATTTTCATTTCCACCCACTGGGTTCACCCCCGCCCTCCCTCCCTACCCTCTCTCTCTCTCTCTCTCTCTCTCTCTCTCTATATATATATATATATATATATATATATATATATATATATATATATATATATATGTTTTCTGGTTCCAACGGGAGAAAATTCAATATTTTATAAAAAAAGGAAGGTCCGCAAAATGTATTTTGTTCTCAGAAAATTTTTTAAAATTCTTTTTGTTTTACATATGCAACACGTGTTTCAGATCTTCTGGTATCAATCAAAGCCTGAAGATATATATATATATACGCGCACACATAAACACAAACGCACATATACATATAAAATGGACTCTCCCGTCGATTTTCGACGTATGAGGGTTCATACACACAATGAACTCCCATGAAGGGATTTGTTTATAGTGGTGAAGGCTTGTGTTGGACCATCCACACTTTTTGGCACAGTCGATAGGAAAGAATTGGTGCATCAAGGGTTGCCACAAACCCAATCAACGACCGACCTCAGGAATTTTGAATTCAGAGTTATCCCTCTCCTAGACTGGTTACCTACCCAAAGCTGAAGAGCCCAGTCTGCCCTACTATTTAACCCATAGCTGGAGGAAGAATATATGGATTCATACCTTTCCCAAGGGTATTAGCGCTATGTGAAATGACAACAGCTTCGTCTAGGAATTGAACTCGAATCGACTAGTCCATTTTCCACGACTCTAACCACTAGCCCACGCGCCTCCATACATATACATATATAGATTTATAATTTATAATTTAAATAGCCTTTGTTAAAAACACGGGATATTTCCTTTTGATGCTTTTATGTTGAAACGTTTTGTCCTTTTTCGTATATCGGGGTCCAGATCGTCGAGAAGGTGTCCCATATTTTGGTTCCCAAGTGCTATCAACAAATAATCCCACTGAAGACCACTATAAACATGGTCGAAAACACTTGGGATCAAGGTATGGGGACCTTTTTTTCTCCTATCTGTTCCACTATATAAGAAAATTGATGAGAAGTGTTGAACGTAAGCAATTGAACATCAAGTTGAAATATTCTGGTTTTTTTAACAAAGACTCTTTAGATAATATATATATATATATATATATAATATATATATATATATATATATATATATATATTATATATATATATATATGTGTGTATGTGTATGTGTGTAAATGCATACTTGAACATAAACATTATATATATATACACACGCATGTAGACATTATTACACATATATCTATGTATATATACACCTATATATGTACACACAGGGTCTGGTGGTGGGGTTATAATATTGTAAGGGGCGGTAGATCTGTAAAGATTACGCTATTGCTTAATATATATATATATATATATATATATATATATATATATATATCGCAGTTACCATTAAATTCCCCAAGCATATAAATATACAATCTTATTTACTTAGGGATTTTTTTCATTAAACCGATTAAAAAGTGCTTAATATAAAGAGCTAAATAGACGATTAAAATTAATATATATATATATATATATATATATATATATATATATATATATATATATGAGCATTTGTATATTCTTGAATTTAACGAATGAATTTATTGGCATGTACAAGTTGTACCCAGGGAAATTTCTCTGAATACGTGCATTATAATTGCACGAATTTAAACTATTGATACATCTCTGTCGATACTTATTTCTATTTGAAACAGTTTATGAATTAATAGCATTACATACACCTAACAACTTAGATTGAATTGTGAAATCAAAATAATAAAGGAAAAGCGCATGAATGGAAAAATTGAAGTTTAAGTTTTGTTAACATTTTGCAGCTAAGTACATGATATTTATCATATCATTTTTTTTTTCAGAAATATTTAGTTTCATTTTTGGTAGATAATTCTGTTTATTTGAAATGTTGATATTGATAGCAATAACATCGCCGACGAAGATGATTTTAAAATCTATGAATAAAACAATCACTTATTACAAAGAAAAAAGTTGAAACTGAATGTTATGTATTTTCCTTCTTATTTTTTTCTAATTTTTCTATGCTTTTTAATAAATAATTTTAAATTCAAAATATGCAAATTAGAAAGCCGCATTATTAATAAATTATAGCTTTCATCTAGTTATATAGTAGAGACTAGATTGAAGCGGGAAATAGCAGTTGTTTTGGCAACAGAAATCTATGTAGACTGGGACCAAGAAACACGCAACCACAAACACAAACAGAGATATAATATATATATATATATATATATATGTGTGTGTGTTTGTATTTGTGTGTATCATAGAAGACTAGAAGACATATGTAAATCTTATTATAATGGAGATTGTGTGTTTTTCTGTCTGTAACCGAAACTATATTACTACTCAAGTCACAATTCCCTTAATTATTTACGTCAAATTCTCCATGATTTCATTCTTTTAAACCTTCAGTTATTAATAAAAATTGTTTTACATTATTAATACTGTTGACCATATCTACGTACTAATAACATGCAATTGTATTTATATATACAACAAAATAGCGGTTTACAGTTTGAACGAGAAGGCTAATTTGCATATTGATATTTAACATTTTATTTTAATAAATATGTGCTTGGTATTGTTGATTTCTAATTGTTTGGTTTTATCTTAAGAAATATAAACAAAAATCTCGTGGATAAATCTTAAAAGAAATTTATTTACAAGAAGAAATAACTGTAATATTATCCTTTACTTCCTATTTTAACTAAATAGTTAAATTAGGAAAATTTACCAATGAAAGAGGGGAGTAATGGAAAATGATGGAATAGTTAGTTTCAAAGTTGTTCTATCTTTCAATCATACCCCCTCTGTTACTAATCTTTTTATCTGCATTCTTTTGAGTTTTGTTAGCCTTTCTAATTTAATATGATATTTTATTATATCAAAACTTAAATACTTGCACCCGGAGGGTGCATATATTTGCTAGTATTAGTAATGAGACAAAAGAAGGTGGAATAGGGTTTCTCATTTTCAGGACAACGCCTCCATGAATGATCTTAACAAGACCGTTTTCCAAAGAATAATTACGCTGCTTTTAAACCAATGTTAACCATCGCCTTTTAGTTGAATAATACACTATAAAAATAAATATAGCTTGTACACATGTAATCAAGCACTTTCTTTTCATTTCTTCAATATATATTATATATATATATATAATATATAATAATATATATATATATATTGGAGAAATGAAAAGAAAGTGCTCGATTACATGTGTACAAGCTATATTTATTTTTATAGTGTATTATTCAACTAAAAGGCGATGGTTAACATTGGTTTAAAAGCAGCGTAATATATATTATATTATATAATATATATATATATATATATATATATATATATATATATATATAAGTGTATTTTGGATGCATTTTTTCTTTTAAACATGTTTCGTTAAACTGTACTGACGATTCTTGTCGGACGAGTTTTTGTGGTAGTAAGAATTGGTAGTGGGAGGTAGTAGGAATTGGTAGTAGGTTCAAACAATGATAGCAGTAGAGATTCTTGTAGCAGGGGGTCACAAGTTTGTGAGAATGAAAGGGAATAATGGAAGAGAATAGGCGATAAATTATAGGCATTTGAGAACATGTTGCCTTGTTTCGAAGTTTATTTTGTTTAAGGTAGTTTATATATATATATATATATATATATATACTCTCTCTCTCTCTCTCTCTCACACACACACACACACACACACACACACACACACACATATATATATATATATATATATATATATATATATATATATAACGCTAGGTTATCGTGGACATGAATTCGGAGAAGAAAGCAGATACCCAGCCGATACGAGTAAGAGAAGCAGTAACCATTTGACAAAGACGTTAGATGACTTAAAAATCAGTATATAGTTAGCAACTGTATCTGACAATGGCACCAAACTTTGTTGTTTTCCTCTAGTGAGAATTCCAGATCCGGATGCAGCCGCCCTTTGATGAATAAATAGAAACAAATACTTACACACAGATTTGCGTATTTATATATGAATAACATAAAACTGCATTTCCTTTTATTTGTTTGGAGTTTTTCCAAGTTTTCACATTTTTTGCCTGTAAGATTGTTTTAATTACTCAAACTTTATGTATCAGTTTTTAAATTGATTTCTCCGCATGGGAATTTTGGTGTAAACATTAAAAATATTTACCTATTGGAGACGAAGGTTTGGCTGGTCAAACAATTAACGTCACTGAGATTGGAATCAGCGAACCGAGATAAAAGTCGGTCTTTAACTGTTTGTTTTCAGTTAACAATCAAAATAATAATAAAAACTAGCAGGGCCTGTGGATGTACCACAGTGTGATATTTTAATTATTACAACGTTTGATATGTTTACTTTGGAGTTATTGCAAAAATAGTTCAATATGTAAAAAGTATAATAATCTTTATTTAACTCTCTCTCACTTTTTTCTTTCTTTCTTTTCATCTTTTTTTTCCATCAATTTCTATTGAAACAGATTAGCGTTATTACTTCCACGCGCTCACCCCCTCTCTCTCTCTCTCTCTCTCTCTTTTCCCTACTCCCTATCTTTCTTTCTCATTATATTTTTCCATGTAGTATGCCTTATTTCTTCCCTTTCTTTGCGTATAATAAATGCGGAATAATCCATTATTTTAGTGGTGTCATTAGAAGTAAAAATTTGGAGATTAAGCGACAGCAGATAACCAGGATTTACCGGGATTTAATTAGAGCCTTTAGAACATTTCTCGAGTGTTTGGAAAAGAGTCTGGATGAATTGGAAATCAGACTATCCAAACTACAAGATTGGCTAGAATAATGAGAAGAGTCCTGGAGACATGAGGAGACTTACTGTCACTCAGCCTCTAGTAAACGACCAGCTAAAGTGGGCGTGAAAACATGAGTCAAATAAAATAAAAAATGAAAGAAAACTTAAAACCCTTGTACAAACGAAAAAATATACAGCCAGGTTATAAGATTTACTATTAAAATTGTGTCATGTTCGTGATGAAAAAGAGGAAAATAGAAACAATGGATGGAATAAAACTACTAAATCTGGAAAATATAAAAAGGAGAAGATATAAGTAGAAGAAAAAGAGAATATTGGAAGCGGACACCATCAAACAAAGTAAGAAGAGAATCACTGAAGAACAAGAAAACTTCTAGAAACTAAGCTTTGCAGCAGAAATATCGTCAAAGGGATCAATACCGAGGCTGTCCATTTCATAAGAAAATCTGGACCCTTTTTAAAGTGGACGAGAGAGGAACACTGAAAGATGGATCAAAAGACAGGGAAATGTATAACAATAAACAAGATATTACTGCCAATAGATTATATAGATACTATATTTGTCAGGAAAAGAAGGGGGATGTCTTGCCATCATTGAGGATTGCGTAAGTACGACAATTTGAGGACTTGAAGAATACACAAAAGGTGCAAAGGAAGACTAATTACTGGAGCTAGTAACAGTAATTCCAACACATGAACGTAGAAAAATAACAAAAACTAGAAAACAGAAATGTAAAGAAAACAACTATATGGATATTTCAAGCAATAAACTGGAGAGATTGCACCTGAGGTGGCATGGACATATATAAGAAAGGAAAACCTAAAGAGAGAAACTAAATCTCTAATGATAGCAGCACAGAACAATACCATAAGGACCAATTATATCAAAGCGAAAACAGATAAGACGCAACTTAATATCAAGTCTAGGGATGTGTGGAAATAAAGACGAAAATGTCCAGGGGGGATTGTTTCTGTGTCTAAGGTGGAGCGCCGCACTTACCATCAGCTCGTCATATTATCACACAGATCCAAGCCGTGCTACTCATACACTGAGTTGGCGAGGACCGTTATTGAACCAAGAACCTTGTGATTCTGGGCCGGATGCTCTATCGACTGAGCTAAACCGGACCCCGTCCTCAATTATTCCAATTCAGGTGACAAAAGGAGCTGCCAAACACGTATTTATATTTTGTTTATCACGTTTACCTCTTTCATCAGACCGACCTTTTATGTGAGTTTCCAACTGTCAGTCCATACATTTAAAGAGGTGAACACTTTTTATATATTCTTCATTTTTGTTTGATTGACGCTACTCTATATCTTCTTTTGTCGGAGTTTATTCAGTTGGAGGTGTGTGGTGTAATGATTAGAATTGTAGAAAATGGACTCGTCGACCCGAGTTCAAATTCTGGACGAAGCAGTTTGCATTTCACATAGCGCTAATACCTTTGGGAAAGGTATGAATTCAACTACTCCCCCTCCAGCTATGGGCAAAAAGTAGGACAGATTGGGCTCTTTAACTATGGCTAGGTAACCAGTCTAGGAGAAGGAAAACTCTGAATTCAAACCTGTTAAACTCCACTATAGAATTTGACTATGTGTCACATCCTGCTCGTGTGGAAAAGGTTGGTATATATATATATATATATATATATATATATATATATATATATATATATATAACTCCTAAAAATCCTACCTCACATATATATAAGAACATTCTAAAAGAATTCAACTCAAATGAATTTTTCTCACGGAACAGATACTTCTCTGCCCGGATTATAGTGGCCTGACAAACCCTCAAAAAATCTTTTAATTTTAATAACTCTTTTTAATAATGATCTCTTAA
>CM042137.1:15638926-15648926 GCA_023376005.1 Doryteuthis pealeii
TGTGGATAATCCGTTGATAGTTCCAGTTTATTCAAAAACAGTAAATAGAAAAAGATCCTTTTGTATTTTACCGCTGTGTCGACAGGGGGCGTAGAATACACCAACTGCACCTCTGCAGAGCAGTTGCACCCCTTAACGAGTGTTTCAGAATATTTCTTAAAAGCAAATACTTACCATTCGGCTGTGGCTGTAGAATACGGCGACTGCACCTCTGCAGAGCGGTTGCACTCCCTTAACGAGTGGTTCAGAATATTTCTTAAAAGCAAATGCTTACCATTCGGCTGTGGCTGTAGAATACGCCGACTGCACCTCTGCAGAGCGGTTGCACTCCCTTAACGAGTGTTTCAGAATATTTCTTAAAAGCAAATGCTTACCATTCGGCTGTGGCTGTAGAATACGCCGACTGCACCTCTGCAGAGCGGTTGCACTCCCTTAACGAGTGTTTCAGAATATTTCTCAAAAGCAAATGCTTACCATTCGGCTGTGGCTGTAGAATATACCGACTGCACCTCTGCAGAGCGGTTGCACTCCCTTAACGAGTGTTTCAGAATATTTCTCAAAAGCAAATGCTTACCATTCGGCTGTGGCTGTAGAATACACCGACTGCACCTCTGCAGAGGAGTAAAAAACCCACCAATTAGAATATTTTTTAAAAACAATCTGCGCCCTATCGACTGGCGGATGGAATACGCAGACTACACCTCTGTAGACCACCTGCGCTGTTGGTGGCGACCCGTGATGTTTAAGGATGGAATCCTGGTGGCTGAGCAGTCCATTAAATGCAACTCCACTTTAGTAATTCCTTGGGTTAGACGCGCGGTCGAAGAGGCTCCCTCCAAACAATCGGCTCTTCACAAACCCTAGCAGTCATGTGATTGTTCCAACCGAATTGTTCTTATGTTAAGCCCCCAATCCATTTTATCATATATATATATATATATATATATATATATATATATATATATATCTTATTATAATGGAGATTGTGTGTTTTCTGTCTGTAACCGAAACTATATTATTATACAAGACACAATTCTCTTTGTTGTTTACATCACATTTTCCATGATTTTATTTTTATTTAAACCTCAATTATTAATAAAATTGTCTTACCTCATTAAGACTGTTGATCATATCTACATACTAAAAACATGCAATTACATTTATATATACAACAAAATAGTGGATTACCGTGTGAATGGGAAGGCTGATTTGCATATTGATATTAAAAATTTGATTTTAATAAATATATGCTTAGTATTATTAGTTTCTAATTGTTTGGTTTTATCTTATTGAATATGAGCAAACATCTCGGTGATAAATCTTAAAATAAAACCATTAACAAGAAGAAATAACTGTAATTTTATTCTTTACTTCCTATTTTAACTAAATAGTTAAATTAGGAAAATTTACCAATGAAAGACGGGAGTAATGGAAAATGATGGAAGAGTTAGTTTCAAAGTTGTTCTATTTTTCAATCATACCCCCTCTGTTCAAAATCTTTTTATCTGCATTCTTTATTCAGTTTCATTAGCCTTTCTAATTTAACATGATATTTATTATATTAAAACTTAAATACTTGCACCCGGAGGGTGCATATATTTGCTAGTATATATATATATAAACCTAATGAGTTAGATAAACCTACTAAAATTTCGCCAAATGCTCTTCAGGGCTAAGATCCGACTAAAGAGATTTGGAGCAAACTCACATTTATACAAACCTACCACCTAGGCACAAATGAATTAGCATAGACTAAACTAACCAATAAAAGAAAAAGACAAAAGTTGGGACACCGTATAAAACTATTATTTCATTTATTTATTTTTTATTATTTTTTAAAAAGAATTAAATTTGAATTAAATTAGTATTTGAACTGGGGTCACCGAGTTCATTTCATGCGACGATACCTCTAACAACGCGCACCCCACGAACTCAATGTTGGTATTGTTTTGAACACACCTTGTAGCTACTAGAAAAATAAACCTCTATTCTGAGATAAATAGGAAAGATACATCTGAGCGCCAACTAAACTAATATGTTTTGTTTACGTCAATATTTATTAATACTAATAGTAATGCGAGTCAACTTTTTTGAAGTTTGCTGTAATGCGAGAAAGGGGAAACTAAATTTGCAACTTATGGCGAGTGAATTTCTTCATGGGTGTTCTATGAACTGAGCCGCCCAAGTTGGCAAGAGGCAACGTTGCCAGACAAATAACAAACACAGCATTTTTAGTATGTTCATTCTGTGAACGACGATCGGAATATACGAGCGGTGTTAAGAAATTCTCAGTTCGAAAGAAGGTGGAGATGACCTAAGGCCATAAAAACGGATTTGCTATTCCACGTGTTCGTTCTTCAGTTCAACATACTTTGTAACTCATTTCTTTAAAAAACTTTTATTTGACCATAAAAAGAACCGATAAAATTAAACATAGAAAAATAAAATGATTATTGCGTTCTTTTTTAGATTTAGAAATTTTCATTCTCCACTTACTTCTCAGTCTGCATCTCTGTCTCTCTGATTGTATCTATGTGCTTGTCTGTCTGTCTGTCTTTTCGTCTCTCTGTCTCTCTGTCTCTCTCTTTCTGTTGCATACCCTTTCTTACTTCTTGTCGTATTTTCTATTCTGGCCGGCTGCTATTCTGATAGTCTTTGGTATTTTTTCTATCATCTTGACTTGGTCTGGAATCTTCTAAGGTCTGGTCTTTCTTTTGCTATGTTCTTGCTGGCTAGTCGTCCTGGATTCATTTCTTAGTCTTGTTACCAAGACATTCATCAACCACAAGAACATTTTAATTATACAAACCTTCATTTCCTTAACTATACATTTCAGGTAATTAAATATCTGACTAACATAGCGCGCGTGAGCTCCAGTTTTAGGCAGGACCTAAACTGCCGACTTCTCTGCCTGACGTCTAACTGAAAACTGGGGACCAAACAGGTCCTACGTGACTTCACGTATTTTGGCAGGCTTCTGTAATTTTCCATTGAAGGACTCGGCCATGGTATGAAAAGGGTCATCCCCTCAGAATTACAGGGGATTGACAATAATCTTATGCAACCGCATAGATTATGTAACATTTCTTTTTGTGTCTCTCACTGTCTCTCTGTGTTTTATATAGAAGGTGGTGGCCGAGGGTCAACCACCAGTATTTATTAATACACACCAAGTTAAACAAATCATATATATATATATATATATATATATATATATATATATATATATATATAAAAGGAAGTTTGGTATGTACGTGTCGATGTATAACTCTGGAAAGGGAGGTCACTCAGATTCGAAATCTTGCATACACCTTTAAACCCTCTAACTAAGACACATGCCAAATTTGGTTATTGATTTTTTTTACAAATTAAGAAATATAATTAATTAATTAAACCAAAATCAACCGATTTGCGCTGCCTGCGTTCTATTATAGCTATACCAGCAGTTTCGTTTAATTTTAGTGAACAAAATCGCAGTCTAAGCCGTTCAGCTCGGATCTCTTCGCTAATCTTTATATATAGTCCGGTCATGGATTGGGTACTATTGTTAATATATAATATATATATATATATATATATATATATATATATATATATAATATATATCAGTGTGACTAGACAAGGCAGACTGAAGCAGCCTGGGATCGAAACTGTTTCGCTGTCTGTCTGTTTCTCTTCTCTTCTCTCTCTCTCTCTCTCTCTTTGCCTGTCTCTCAATATCCCTGTCAGTCTTTCCATCTGTTTCTCAGCATGTCTTTGGTTCATTCTCTCTTTCTCTCCCCCACCCCTCTCTCTCTTTCTCTGTCTGTCTCTCTGCCTATTTATCTCTGCCTCTCTCTCTATCTCTTTCTCTCTCTCTCTGTCCCTCTGTCTCTCTTCCTGTCTCTCTATATTCAGAGTATTGATATGGAAGCGCGTTGTGTAATGGTTAAAGTCATGGGAAATGGACTCGTCGCCACGAGTTCAAATCCTGGATGTGGTAATTGCATTTCGCTTAGCGCTAATACCCTTGGGAAAGGTATTAATCTTACTCTCCCTCCAGCTATGGATAAATAGTAGGGCAGACTGGGCTCTTTATCCTTGGTTAGGCAACCGGTCTAGGAGAAGGAAAACTCTGAATTCAAGCCTGTTGAACTCCACTTAAGAAATTGACCTTGTGCACGTGCAGAAGGGTTGGTAAATATATATATTCAGAGTATTGACCATAAATATGTAAACCTTACTAATCTTTTTATGAATTCGTCGGGGTGGCCTAGAGTTAGTATCAGCCAATCAGCGAGGGACTCTATCCCCTTTTCCCTAGCGCTAGACCAAGGAGATTGTTTTAGCCTCTGAGATGGAGCGCCACACCTACCATCAGCTTCTTACTTTACCGCACATATCCCTGTGCTACTCATACGTTGAGTTGGCAAGGGCCGGTATCGAATTAAGAGCCTTGTAGTTTCTAGCTGTACGCTCTACCGATTGAACTAACCCGGCCCTTTTTATGCAAAGCCAATTTTCTCCTAAGTCAAAGACACCGGGTATTAATTATTTCAAGTGGAACATTATACAATCAAAACGGAGAGTATTAGGTATTATTAATGACCAATTTCCACA
This sequence comes from Doryteuthis pealeii, assembly GCA_023376005.1. Taxonomy (NCBI): domain Eukaryota; kingdom Metazoa; phylum Mollusca; class Cephalopoda; order Myopsida; family Loliginidae; genus Doryteuthis; species Doryteuthis pealeii. The sequence goes on from CM042137.1 coordinate 15,643,526, forward strand.
GCATTGATAATCTGTAACCAGAAATAAAATTGGAACATCTCTGTATGTATTTACTTTACCCTTCGCCACAGACAATAAAGTTTATTTTAAAGAAGAGCACAACTGCTTTGAATTCAGAGTTTTCCTTCTCCTGGACTGGTTGTCTAACACAATCTGCCCTACTATTTATTCACAGATTGAGGGAGAACAGAAGGATGTATACCTTCACCAAGGGTATTAGTTCAAAGTGAAGCGCAAACAGTCCCGTCCAGGATTTGATCACGGGTCATCAATTCCATTTCTAGTGACGATAACCGTTATGTAGGCACGCAACCTTTGCAAAACTTTTAACAAAAAGTATAAATGGGCTAGATAATATTATTCTCGGTCGCAGATGTTCAAAGCTCTAGAGTCTGGTAATAAATAATACCTAATAATACTAGTTTTGATCAATGCTTATATATATATATATATATATATATATATATATATATATATAAGGCGTCTGAAAAGTTAATTGGCTGACCAAGATTATCCCATGGAGTGTGAACAAATGAGGTTTATTTTTCAACACAGACCACCTTGTCGTCCACACACTTCTTCCATCAATGTTACTTTTAATTTGCTGTGACTTGTATAGTCAGTCTACTTTGCAATAAAAAAAATAGGACACTAACTTGTGGTTTTCTCACCCGAGAAGATTTGAACCGGGTTCCCGGCAATGCCGTGTCTGTACCAATACTCATGGTGTAATCAGAAAATACAGTATCTTCATGTGCCGAAGATGTTTTAGTTAGAGACTACTCAAATGACATCGGATTCAAGAAGTTGGATTAAAATGTTGGATTCCTTGAAGATTCCAGAGATGCTGAAACATCTTTCATCTCATTTATTCCACTTCATAATGGAAATTCAATAAATAAATGTATCAATGTTGCAGTGGTTAAAGTAATGGTTAACAAGCTAAAAGTGTGTATAAGTGTTGGCAAGCTTGTTTTACACACTATAGTGAGTTCAATACCTGCTTTAGTTCCCCACGCATTTGAAATTGTACTTGAGTTAAAAAGGCCAAGTTTTACGTTTGAAATTAAACAAGACATTCATAACTATAATTTGATGCTCTTTAAGATTTATCACAGGAAGGGTGATATTTGCCGCTCATCCCACTTATGAGGGCTTGACACAAGGACATTTTTACGTGGGCCCACCCATAATGTAGGTGGAAAAAATTGCGTCGATCCCGTCGGCCTTTCCCCTCGAGAGGGGGCGCCTCAGGCGCTGGGCAATAAACCCAGCATTGCCCCTTTAAGTCAAGGGGGCAGGTATTGCCTGGGGGGATAGCCCCCTGGGATTGACGCTGTTAATTTAACACACAGGTCCAGTGGCCGAAGCACACCGGACCCCCGCCCCAAATGACGGGTTGTTAATTTATCACAGGAAGGGTACCACTACTTTTCTTCTTTAAGGATGGCTTTGGCATTAGATATCCAATGAAGGTTGATATGCCATTAAACAAAGAAATCAAACCAAACCAGATTTATCACAAAATTCCCGGTTATTTTTTTACTGGTTATTAGTGAGTATGTATTTTCCCAACCCCTCCGCAACGGGTAGAATCAGATAAATAAATTTAATTTTTTCATAAGCGATACCGGTTGCCCTACCAAGACCAGTCTGTCCTCCTATTTACCCATTACCATAGTGGGAGAACAGAGGGATTCATGCCTTTCCTAAAGGCATTAACATGTAGTGAAACAGTCCCGTCCGTGATTCGACCTCGGTTCATCCATTCCATTGCGCTCGCGCGCGACTCCCTGTAAATAAATTGATCATGTGTGCCTTTCATCTGCGGTCTTCTCTTCACACAAAGCCTTATCAATTATTAACGTATCATAAACCTCACTGAACTTTTCACTACTGTGCTCTCATATCAGACGAAGCTAAGGTGATAGTTATATTAGAAACAGGACGAGGAAAAGTGATAAGAAGCGAGTCAATCCATTACAACTAAAGTGAGTTTGATCCTCACAGTTTGATCCATATTATCTATATTCCAAAACTTCACTTATGACTTATAAAGTAAAGTAAAGAAAACGATAACGCAATATTACCCGGCTTCGCTAAATGGTTGATTATTAGAGGCAGTGCACGCATGCGCAGGAAGATTTTTATGAACAGCTTGGCGCCATTTTCTGTCAAAATCGTTAGATATTTTGCGTAGCTTCGTTGTCTGTTTCCCTTTAGCTCTGTGGATCGTTGAAATTAATAACTTTGTCTTTCCCAAACCAATTCTTATTCAATGCCTGTTGTTCGTCTTATGCTCAATACGCAAAACTTATGGCTTCGATTGTGCGCAGCAACAGATTTCGAAATCCCCTGGTGCAAAGTTCAAGACCCGGCAGTGCATTGCGGTGTCAGCACTGTTTATAGCCACACACTTCAATACAAAATCTGTCGACCAATTTCTCCGAATTCTGAACACACACACGCACACACACGCACGCACACACACACACACATGCACACACACATATACAGTCCAGTCAGTATAGCAAGGTTCTGGTTTCGATTCTGACTCTCGCTAACTCAGTACATGAAGAACACAGCTTGGATCTGTATAGTGAAGTGAAGAGCTGATCAGATGTGTGGCACTTCATCACTTCATCACGGTAGTGAAAAGGAGATAGACTCCCTAGATGTCCGGCGGATACCGACAATTGGCTACTCCGCCGACTTTAATATATATAAAGTAAAGTAAAGTAAAGTCGTTGGGCGGCCTAATGTCGGTGTCAGCCATGCAGCGAGGGAGTCTATCCCCTTTTTACTAGCGCTAGACCAAGTAGATTATTTTAGCGTCTGAGTTGGAGCGCCAAACCTACCATCAGCTCCTTTACCGCACAGATCCCTGTGCTACTCATGCGCTGAGTTGGCGAAAAGATGATACAATGGCAGTGATTTTTCATCAATTAGCAAAATCGAGTTTACTTGAGATCGGTAGGTATGAGGTTAAATATTCCTTATGTAAACATTGGTAAACGGGTAGTTTTATAGAGCACTAAATGAAAATCAAAACAATAAGCATTGACTCAACTGTAAATAACTCTCACACACGGTCCTGCAGAATCAACTCGATTTAAAATTGCCACCACACAGGCACTTGTAATAATGAGTTGGTGAGTATGTTTTTTGAATATCAGCTGCTATGTCATTTCAGTTGATATCATGGCGTGGAATGGTGACCATCGTCCGTTTATGATTGTTTTCTATTTAAAGATGGGGGCTCTAATATTGTAACGCAACGGTTATTTCGTAAACATTAGCTCACCAAATCTATCTCTTTGTGATTACTTCTTCTGGGGTTACCTGAAGGCTCAAGTCTGTAAACGTAGCCTGGAGAGAACTGACGAAAGGAAAAATGTTTTTCGTCATGAAATCACACTTATCCCAGTGGCGAGTGCTGCAGGGAGGTTTCACGAGTGTATAGATCGTGAGGATTAATTGAATAATTGATTTCAACAGCATGTCAACTTTTCTAGGTTTATTTTATTCCAAGAGGTAGGGAATCGCGTTCAGTGTACGTTTATATTTACATTTTGTGTAGTTTCTGAACTTTTTTCCATCTACCTTCTCATACTGTCGGACTTTACTCCAACCCTCCTATCTTCATATATATATATATATATATATATATATATATATATATATTATATATATCAATTAAGGAAGGAAGAACTCAATACAGTAATCCCATAATAAATTTATTTCGACGAAAATTGGGGCCCATATAAATCTAAGTTGATTTAAACCGGCTCCCCAAATTTTCGTCTCATAAGATAGGTCTCAATTCACTTATGGACAAGCATATCACAAAAAACCCAAAGGGTTTTTTTTTGTGATAAGATAGGTCTCAATTCACTTATGGACAAGCATATCACAAAAAACCCAAAGGGTTTTTTTTTGTGATATGCTTGTCCATAAGTGAATTGAGACCTATCTTATGAGACGAAAATTTGGGGAGCCGGTTTAAATCAACTTAGATTTATATGGGCCCCAATTTTCGTCGAAATAAATTTATTATGGGATTACTGTATTGAGTTCTTCCTTCCTTTATTGATAAATATTGCTCTGTATATAATCTAAAAGGTTATTTTACATTGCGCTCTCTTCAGTGATTTAAAGATTCGCTGTATTTATACATACTGGATCATCAATATTAGTACAGTGGATCTTAGAAATCACATATAGAATCATCCCTTACTACCAAGTTTGGATAAATCTCTTATATATTATATATATATATATATATATATATATATATGTGTGTGTGTGTGTGTGTGTGTGTGTGTGTGCGAGGGTCTCCTATTACAGATGGATCTCTCTCTGGCGGCCTTTAAAATATCACGGAACTTTGAACCTAACCCTTTATTCTGTCCACGGGGGTATCCTGTTCTTAATTAACACAGCTTAACGCCTCTACCCCAGCTATGGTTAGCGGAATGAGAACATGCCCTATTTCTTCCCTTTCTTTCTTTAAATTAAAAACGGAATAGTCCATTATTTTTTCATGAAAAATAAGAATTCGACGATTAAGCTACACCAGATAGCTACACCAGATTTTACATTTTAAAATTTCATCTCGGATGGTTTGGACGGTCTCATATTTATATTATGTTTTTAACATACAGATAAATTATATGGAGGATAGAATTATAATGAGGGACCAGATTGGTTATAAAATTAACAAGGGATTTATCAAAACACAGATCGAATACGCGTAAAACAGGTCCATTTGATCCATAGTTCGTACCCTAAAAGGTAGTACCTTTGTTGTATACCCCTTTCCATATCGGGTATATAATTAAGAGAGAGTAGAGAGATGAGAGGATGAAATGAGTTCTTATTCTTCTCACTTGTTCTGGCTTGTTCTTTTCTCTGTTGGGCTGATTTTTCTTTGGTTGGACTGGTCGTCCGTGCTAATTTCTTATTTGTAATAAATAAGCAAGACTTTCTTGTTTTTTCTTTAAATTCTTTATTAAGAACCCACAGCCCTAAAATGTTTCCAACCGCGGTGCGAAGCCGTTATCTTGGGAGCGAAGATCCTAACGTCTGCTCGCGTTGACTAAGTGCCGGAATCTGCTAACTCTGATATCCTTTCACACACCTTTCCTTCAACCAAATTAGAAGTTGGCGTACAGGTCAGCGAAATGTTAACTGTTGTCAATAACTATAACGGCTTATAGAAACTTTCCATTAAAACCCCTCCGATTTTGAATCTTCAACAAACTTCAATTCAAAATCTAGCTACACTTACATCCATAATTCGTAGACTACCCACGATATTATGTAACACTTGTCAAAGTAGACCAAAGATTAATGTAGGGATATTCCACACTCAACAGATCTCCAGAGCCTCTACATCAGA
>CM042137.1:15653926-15671426 GCA_023376005.1 Doryteuthis pealeii
GTTCAGCTTCAAGCTGGTTGATTAAAGACGCATATAAACAAGTGGTGAGCCGGGTGGTTAAATAGTTATCAGCGAAGGAAGTGGATTCGTCGAAAGTAGTTCAAATTCCGGACGAGGCTGTTTGTGTTAGCCCTTGGCAAATGCATAAATACTTATTTGAAAAAAAAAAAAAAAAAAAAACTCACATAAATACAATCTACACTTTATCTTAGGTCCTGTGTAATATAGCAGTAAAGAATTGCACTAAAGAAAATACAAAATATAATAACCACAACAAATAACAGCAACCTTGAGCACCTTTTTGATCTCCATCTTTCCAACTCACGTGGGCATGCCTACAAAGTCAGAAAACAGCATTGCTCACGTGACTTTCGGAAACATTTTTTCACGCTCAGAATTGCGGAGACATGGAATAACTTCCCGCGTCTGTTGTAGGCTGCCGAAGCACTGAATCTTTCAAAGCCTCCATGCTTCCTGTAGTCCGCCGACACTATACCTGATGCCACTCTCCATATACATATGCACACACGCGCACACATACATGCATATTACTACTGTAAACTGTTCATGTTCCTGACACTACATTATTCTGTGTACTTGACATGAGACTTTGATGAGTTGTGGTGCACCTAAGCACTGTACACAATAAATTTCATTATCATTATAATGAACAAAACAAACCGTCTTCGAAATTGGTGAGTTTTTTGGTATATAAGGTGTGTGCTAGACACTCGCCTATACTTATAGACTAGTTCGGAATCATGTGATCTAACTCTTGGCCAATCACTGGCAATACTCTGAGATTGATACAATACTTAACACCGACCCTACTGGTCATAATTACGCCGACGTTCATAGACGACAGACATAGGATTAAATCACGGGACCTTTACCAATACGCAGGATAGGACTTATACGCTTACCAGATTCCATAACACAGGACTTTTTAAAGCCCTTTTCAACTGGCCAAGTATGGCATTTAAAGACTTTACATAAATAAAATAAACCAAGGACTGACTTGCCATAAAATCTGACCAACCTACCAATGAGAATACAGGATGATTGAAAAACATGTTTATGGGCAAAAATGTTTACCATTATTGGCACTTTAAAAATTTTCCGACCATAGAAGTGTTCAGTAAATTCTAATACCATAAAATAATAAGACCATTAAGCGATAGATTGGTTTTTGAAAATGCTTTATTAAGAATGAATTATATCATTAAGAATTAATAGGAAGCGCGTGGTGTAATGGATAAAGTCATGGGAAATGGACTCGTCGACCCGAGTTCAAATCCTGGACGTGGTAACTGCATTTCACTTAGCGCTAATACCCTTGGGAAAGGTATGAATTCTACTCTCCTCCCAGCCATGGGTCAATAGTAGAGTAGACTGGGCTCTTTAACCTTGGTTAGGCAACCGGTCTAGGAGAAGGAAAACTCTGAATTCAAGCCTGTTAAACTCCGCTTAAGAAATTGACCTTGTGTCACATCCTACTCGTGTGGAGGGGTTGGTAAATGTATATATCATTAGGAGTTTGATTGAAAGTGTTACTTTCTATGTTCTCTCGCTACAAGAATTGATAAACATCTGAATCTAGCATATCTGCTTGAATGAATCAAGCCCAACCCTTACACTAACCAAGTGGACTGTAGAGTGTTCTGAATATTTCCAACTTACGTTGACAAAATTAAAAGAAAAATTCTTAATGATATATTTGCCTCACTATAAAGTTCAAACTTATTAATCACTTAATGGTCTTATTTTTTAGGGTATAAGAATTTACTGAACACCGCTCCTACGATCGAGAAAGTTCAAGAGTGCCTAATTATTTTGAATAGTCTCCACCTTTTCGGTATCCCTATCCCCACATTTTTGGAATCTTTTCCAGCTTCGCAGTGATATCAATTCTGTTTTTATAATAAAGGTAATCCCATGGAAGTGTTATCATTTTTAATCAACTGTGGAAGTTCCTAGAATCTGTGGACACGGATAATGAACTGTTGGAGACTGTTTGAAATTATTATATCATAACGGGTTTCCCATAAAAGTGTTAACATTTTAAATCCTACTCTATTTATTAAAAGGTCTAGGTTTGGTTTGGTTTGTTTTGTTTTACGGCATATCAACCTCAGTGGGTCATTTAATGCCGATAAAGTTTTGAAATAAATCAATTCTTAATGGATAATACAATTTTTTTATAATTACATTTTTCTATTTAACCCAAAGATGGGACCCTAACAGGTACTACCACTCCGGGTCAGAGTGGACCAGGGAGCAATGGTGATGAAGGGGTGCTCCACATTCCCCAAACCTCCAGAACTGGAACCTCACCATCAGATAGAGTTTAACGTCATTCCCAGGACATGTAAACCCGCAGCCACCGCCTTCTAGCACCCATATGATAAAAAGGGGTTGGGGCTTGCCATAAGGGCAATAGGGTTGGGGAAATCATATAGGTGCTAGGGCTTGACGTGACCAGCCGATTGGTCGGAGAGGGCCTCTCCGACCGCCCGTCTAGCCCAAGATAGGGCCAAAGTGGAGTATTGCATGTCATGAACTGCTCATCCACCTGGGCTCTATCCTTAAGCATCATGGGTCGCCACCCACGGCGAATAGGTGGCCCCATTGGGGGAGTCTTACCCCTCTTCAGAGGTGCAGTCGGTGCATTCTAACTCCCCAGCCGACAGGGCGGGATGACAATGTTTAACAAAAACAGAAATATTGGCATATTAGCAATCCCCGGGTTTTAATTTCTATTATTGTTTTTGTTTTTATGTGATTTTTCTACAAAGTATTTGTTCGATAACAATTTATATAACAGTGAAATAAATTTGGGAATAACAAGCTAAATTGCCGCTCGATATGGCGGCTTTGAAGCTAATTTAAAAAGAAATGTTTCCACTTAAAAACACTTAAGAACTGGTTAGAATATGTTTCTATTTTGTGTAGGCCTCAACACTTTAATGGAGGTTACAGTACAACTAAGCGGTTTAATTTCAGTCAGATATTTTCACAATTCTGGCGTAAACTGATAACATAGACAACAGTTGTTAATTGTTTTGAAATGGAATAATCTGTAGAGCTTCGAATGAATTAATAACTTCATGACAATAGACAATAACAAATAAAAACAAATTGTATATAAATTATTGAAATAGAAAAATATTCTGCTTTGTAAATCTATTTTCTTTCTTTAAAACTAATTAGCATTTCTTTTTATAATAAACGAAAGAAGAACATTTTGCTGTCTTTTCTTTCGATATCTCGATATTTTCTCTCGTTCTGCGAGTAGCTGTTTAAGAAAGGATTTAGAATTCAGGCAAATATAAATGAAGTCGCTTCTTTATTCGTTTACAAACCGGGATAAATGATATAAAAATGAGTAGACGTCACTCAGTCCGACGCCTACTAATCTAATAACTCGCGAATTTGAAGTTACAAGATAAGCTTGATTGATAATCTATCTTCCGCGCTAAGTAATACAATAAACACTCTGTGAGAGTGCTTCCTGTTTATTAGCACAGAACAAAATAATAGAAACAGGTAGATTGTTTAGTTCGAGGGATTTTACACACCGAAACTCTTGGGTTATTATATGCCAAATACAATTTTGTTTTATTCATTCCTGTTATGTATTCAATTTTTTAAAACTTAATTTTGTTAAACATTTTTTAAAATCTCACTTTTAAATCTATTTGTTACATAATTATTAGATTCCTAATATTTATGTACAGTAGTGTAGAAACCAAAATGGCTGTTATAAGTTGCAGCCGGTGGCCTTGGAGGATGAGTGACAAGGCTTGACCTCAGTCCTGATCCTCCTTCTGGTGGATACCGTGAGAATCGGTGGAGAAGACACTCTTCCGGTTTAGATTAGAAAAAGATTTGTTAGTCAGATCGGCCAAAAATCACGACGGTTGTAAGTCGTGTTATACACGGTGCCGACTCAATCTGCGCAGGTCATCTGGTGGGGATTTCAGAATAAAATATGATCTAAGTTAAATCGAAGTCTTGTGTTATTATCTAAAAACTACCAATGACACAGGGCTTCTGATAAAGAGAAATCCCCAATGGAAGACCAGACACGAAGTCCCCAAGACGAAGTCCAGACGCTAGAAGAGACGCTGGAAGAAGAATTATAGAAGTAAGAAAGTAAGGAAAGAGAGTATACAACATATTTAACCCATACATAGGACCCTATCAGGTACTACCATTCCGGATGAGAATAGACCTTAGAGTAACGACAATAAAGGGGTATTCCACACTTTCCAAAGCTCTTTTTTCTGAACCTTACCACTAGATATGTCATACACAGGAAACTAAAACCTTCAATTACCAGTATATATGATCTATCGGAGACCCCTTCCGGTCAATCGGCTGGTCACTTCACGCCATAGCACCTATATGATTATCCGTATTGCTCTTATGGAAAAAAAGCCCAACTATTTTTATCATATGTGCTACAAGGCGGTGGTTGATGCTTCTTAGTGTCCTGTTTGCTTGCTCGACATCTGTCAATAGTTGCTTAAATTCAGCTTAATATATGACCTTTCGTTTGAAGTACATTAAGAATAATTGTTATGTGTTTTGAATGTTTGTTTGCTTTATGACCGTGGTTATGTCTCCTCTTAAAATAATTTTTATACTTAACACACACGCCTATAGAAAACCAACAAGGATGTGACACATGGCACATTTCTTAAGAGGTGTTTAACACGTTTGGATTCAGAGTTTTTCTTTTTCCAGACTGGTTTGTGTGTGCAGATTTTTTGCTCACATCAGAAAACATTATTTTAAAGCAAACAATATGAAGGACCTATTTGAAAATGTTAACATAGAGGATATTTTCTCCTTTTTGAGGGAAATAAAATTATACCATAGAATATAGACATGAAACAAATCAATGTCATAGAGTATGATTCCCAATAATGCTAACACATTGTTAAAACCAATTACTAAATGTATATATATGAATACACAATATGTATAACAACCCAACCGCTAGGCATGATATAACCCTGGACGGGTTGATATGCCGTTAAAATTAATAAACCAAACCAAACCAAACCCAAGTGTGCTGGCGCTATGTGAAATGCAAACAACCTCGTCTGGGATTTGAACTCAGGTCACCGAGTCCATTTTTCTTCGATGATAATCATTACACCACGCAATATGAATTTTATATATTAAATGATAAGTGAATATAAAGAACCTTTTCTTGACAGTTTTTCATGTCGAACTACTTGACTTTACCTTTGACCTCCTAGTCCAGGGGTATGATTTCCTGTTTAAGGGTCACACCGGTATTTACTTTCTACTGATAAGATCACACTTAACATATTTTTTAGCACGTTCACAACAAAATCTAAATTTGACAGTTTTAGTTAGACCATATTTGATTAATACGTAACCAGTGGATCCGGTGGTTAAACCACAATATGATAATTCAACTATTCCAACGTTTGATATGTACACTTAAGAGCTATTGCAAATAGTTCCATATGTAAAAAATATAATAATATTGATTTAAATATCATCCTCTCTCACCATTTCTTTCTTTTTTTCCTGCTTTCCATTTTTTCATTCCAATCCACTGAAACAGGTTAGCGTTATCGCTTCCACGCTCTCGCTCCTCAATCTCTCTATCTTTCTCCCACTCTCTTTCTTTCTTTCTTTTTTTGTTCTGGTGTGTTGCATGTTTTTCTTCTTTCCTTTCTTTCTTTACAATAAAAACGGAATGGTTCATTATTTAGCTGAGGTGACGACAACCTCATTCACTCAACCTATCACTTCCTATCTACGAAGCTTCTCCAGATGGGGGGTGTTAAGGTGAGACGCACATAGGTAGGTACTAGTGTTGATATACCAGTAATAACCTACGTGTGTCACACTTTATATATATATGGATACTTATAAGAAATGAAAAAATACTTCAGTATCTTTTTGATGATATTTTTTTGAAGGTTTTGAAGATCGCATGTGGCGTTAAGAATACATTTTAGTTGGTATTTTGTTACATTATCATGTTATTTCAGACTATCTAAACATGAATGAAGAATCTACTTCGGAATAACGGTTATTTGGGTTGTCTCGTTAGTTATGAATTCAAAGAAAATATTTTCTTTCAACGATATGTAAACAACTTGTGTATGTGTCGAGTTTAGAAATTGTTTTAAGAGAAGAGATAAACACAGACGAAACGCACACACACACATTCAAAACTCATGACATTATTATTAGTAGTAAATGTAAAACGAAAAGGTAATTTATTAAGCTGGATTTAAAAAACTATCAGCAGATGTCGAGTAAGAATTGTGTTGTCTGTTTTATTTGAGAAAAAGCTATTAAAAAAATAATAAATTATTTAAAAAATTATGAATGATCCCTAAAAAAGGATTTGCTTTTAAAAAAATTCATAATAAAATCATTTAGATGTGATGGAGTATAGAGTTACATAAAGTGTGATGTATCCTTTTATTGGTCTACTCTGTCCCGGAGTGGCAGTACCTGTTAGGGTCTCATGTATAGGTTAGATAGATCAGTTTAGAATTAGTTTTGGTTTGGTTTGTTTTGTTTAACGGCATATCAACCTCAGTGGGTCATTTAATGCCGATAAAGTTTTGAAATAAATCAATTCTTAATGAATAATACAAGTTTTTTATTAATACATTTTTCTATTTAACCCATAGATGGGAGCAATGGTGATGAAGGGGTGCTCCACATTCCCCAAACCTCCAAAACTGGAACCTCACCATCAGATAGAGTTTAACGTCATTCCCAGGACATGTAGACCCGCAGCCACCGCCTTCTAGCACGCATATGATAAAAAGGGGTTGGGGCTTGCCATAAGAGCAATAGGGTTGGGGAAATCATATAGGTACTAGTGCTTGACGTGACCAGCCGATTGATCGGAGGGGGCCTCTCCGACCGCCCGTCTAGCCCAAGATAGGGCCAAAGTAGAGTATTGCATGTTATGAACTGCTCATCCACCTGGGCTCTATCCTTAAGCATAACGGGTCGCCACCAACGGTCAACAAGTGGCCCCATTGGGGGAGTCTTACCCCTCTGCAGAGGTTCAGTCGATGCATTCTAACGCCTCAGCCGACAGGGCGGAGTTTAGAATTAAACAGGACCTGTGCGAAAAAAAAAATGCTTAAGAAACGACACAAAAAAAATAAAACGTGAACGTACCATGAACGTTGTTCCCTAACTTCATTGCATAAAATAGCCCCACCCAATTTTGTATGTGCCGAGTATAGTAAATGTGTATGTATTACACAAGTGATATGCTATCTATCAATTGTGTACGGTAGTGTACTTAAATAAAAAAATTTGGGGAAAAATACAGGAATTTAATTGACAAGATTTAAGCCTGTATTTGCCCTCTTCTCTGATTCGCGGACGTGAGAAAACTAGTTTAGTGAAATAAGATTTGGACTGAGTGGCTGGATGAGTCAGTCGTACAATAGTGTCTCTCGTCCAAAATGCCATTTCTCACTCGCGTTTGATATCATCTGTTTTTTATAATATAAAAATAATAATATAATGTACGACCTCAAAGTAAAACAACAAAGTCTTGTGCAAAGGATAGAAGACAAGAAATCCCTGGTCAGAATGAAAAACCCAAATAAATCAACTAAAAGCCCAAGCCAATTACCAAGACCAGAAGAACAGCCTCCCAGTAATAGACAGATCCAGCTACACAGATGACATAACAGCTACCGCGATCCATAGAATATAAGTATACAAGAAGACTATACGTCTACTCTACAAAATACTTTAACATACGACTAGATAAGTCTAACATAAAATGACTATGCAGCATATGTATATATTATATATGTATATTATATATGTATGTATATATTATATATGTATATATATTACATATGTATATATTATATATGTATATAAATATTACATATATATATGTTATATATGTATATTATATATATGTATATATTATATATGTATATTATATATGTATGCATATATGATATATGTATATATATTACATATGTATATATTATATATGTACATAGATATTACATATGTATATGTTATAAATGTATATTATATATATGTATATATGTATATATTTACCCAATCCTCCACACGGACAGGATGTGACACAGGGTTAATTTGTTAAGCAGAGATTAACAGGTTTAAATTCAGAGTTTCCCTTCTCATTGCCTGTTTGCCGAAGCAAGATTAAAGAGCTTGGTCTGCCCTACTATTTACCCATAGTTGGAGGAAGAGTATGTGGATGCATTCCTTTCCCAAGGGTACAAGCGCTATGTGAAATTCAAACAGCCTCGTCCATGATTTGAACTCGTGTCGACGAGTCCATTTAATATGACTCTTACCATTACACCACGCACCTCTACAATGCATATGTATGTATGCATGTATGTGAAATATATATATAAAATTCAAGATGGGGTAAACATTTTCTATAAGCGTATACATATCAGAAATAGAAATTGTTTTAAGATAGGACATAACCACAGACCAAACGCAAACAAATACATTAAAAACTCATGACATTATCATTCTTAGTGAACTTAAAACGTAAAGGTCATTTATTACGCTGGTTTTAAGCAACCATTAGCAGATGACGAGTAAGAAGCATTGTGTTGTTTCATTTACGCAAAAAGGATGATAATAAAAATTGTGATTTATCCAAAAGAGGATTTGCTTTTAAAAGATTTTCTAATAAGATCATTTAGATATGATGGAATATAAGGTAACATAGATTATATATTTCGGTTAATTGTATCAGTAAAACCGAGATATCTGTTTATTTGAGCGAAGAAAAAGATTTGGCCTTTAACGAAACGTCTGGATGAAAAAGCTACATGAAAATTAGACAAAGATACTACGTGTTATTTTAAACAAATCATGGAAGCTGCTCCTCACCAAACCGCAGTTATAGGGCCATTTACCTCTCATCTCACAAGGCACCGAAGTAAGACGAGCAAGATAGACTGAGAACTGTTGGAGAAGTACGTATGAACTCATAAGCTATGTTCTATGGATTTCTACATATGGTCACGCCATTATTGGCCGGCTTACATTCATAAGCTTTGTGTGGACACCAGATCTCGTCTGAAAGACTTATCAAAAGTGATGGTCGATAGGGATGGATGGCGAGAGAAAGTAAAGGCTGTCCGTGCTGTAAGCACACATTGATGATAATAATGATGATATGGGTCATTGAGTCGTTTAACTGAGCCTGATTTGAACACGTGTTACATAATTTGTGGGTTTCCTACGACTGTAAGTGAATATTTGTCTCATACCCACTTGCATGGACTGGGCACAAGGCCTCGTTTTAATGTGGCCCACCCACAAGCCGAAGCTCATGGGTGGGAAAGAACAAAAATTGCGTTGATACCCTCGGCATTCCCCGTCAAGAGGGGCGCCTCAGCCGCTGGGCAATAAACCCAGCCCCGCCCCCAAGGGGGGCAGGTATTGTATAATAATTATTGTATAATAAGTGTATAGTGGTTGTGTGAATATGTATTTATATATTGTTTTAATGTTCTTATTTTTCTAACATTAATATTCCATATGATATACGACATATCTTTATTAACTTTTCGTTCTCCACTTATTTACGTTAAAGCATGCGCCATTATATGTTCTTCGCCTTCCACTTTTGCACATGCATTGATCACGTCATTTGCTTTTCGTTAACAAACGCGCATATGAAAATTAACGGTTAACAGCATCAGATTCACACAACCACTATACACTTAACATCTTTCATTTTGTTCCTCACCTAACAGTGTCCTGAAGATGGTATAAGATACCGAAATACTTAAGTATTGACACTAAAAATTGTTTCCTGATCGTAACATCCCGTGTTTGTTATATTTTTAAAATATTTTTTTTTCATATATATATATATATATATATATATATATATATATATATATATATATATATATATATATAAATAGATAGAAAGATAGTTATGAATAGACTTAAATTCTTAATTCAAAATTCAACTCTTAAGTATGTATATATATGTACACATATACACACCGAGTACAACCATATACATACGCACGCACACACACACACACACACACACACACACACACACACACACACAAAGTAAACATAGACACATATACGTAGGCACACACATACACACACCCAAAAAGTATAAATTTAAGTAGAAAAACATAGAATGTCTTCGGAACAAAAAACAAATTACAAACACACACACACCTGATATATCAAATGAACATCTGATGAACTTTATCAAGACAACCCAAATAGTAAAGTTATAAAAAAAAGCTATAAAAATTCAGCTAATGACTTTATTGGTAAACCACCCAAAAACAAAAACACCTGTTTAAAAGACTAATGTTAAAAATGAAATTCCATCCCACTCCCATAAAAAGAGAAAGAGAGGGTGAAATACTCATGTGTACGTATATATATACACATGCATGTAAGAATTCATTTTCATATTATCAATCAAAGCCTGAAGAAGATACCAGAAGATCTGAAATACGTGTTGCACATGTAAAACAAAAAGAATAAAAAAATTTTTCTGAGAACAAAATACATTTTGCGGACCTTCCTTTTTTATAATATATATATATATATATATATATATATATATATATATATATATAGAGAGAGAGAGAGAGAGAGAGGGGGGGGAGAGAGACAGAGGGAGAGAGACAGAAAGAGAGACAGAGATTTGAGTCTTACTTGTTCTTTATTTCTTGTTGCTACATCAAGTCGCCATGTTGTCTTTTCTACTTCTATAGCTTTCATACTGTCGTCTAGCTGCTTTCTTACTAAGGGCTTCCTTTTAAGAGCTAACTTTTAGTCATTCAATTAATTAACTCAAAAAATTTTTTTCCTTGGTCAAGATTAATTTAACCCATTCTTATTCGCCGAACGGGAGAATCAACCTCACATTGGTACGTCTACTCTGCGTCGATCTCAGGTTGAAACTGAATCTAAACTTGTTACGTTTTTCGCGCCTCTCTAGGGGTCAGTTAGGATCATCCAACGGAAATCTACCCGCCCACGCTTCTAACTCCAACGAACCTATTTCAAACTAACTACAGGGTCATGTCAACAACCCATGACACCACATCTTATTATAATGGAGATTGTGTGTTTTTCTGTCTGTAACCGAAACTATATCACTACTCAAGTCATAATTCCCTTAGTTATTGACATCACATTCTCAATGATTTTATTTTTTATTTAAACCTCAATTATTAATAAAATTGTTTTATATTATTAATACTGTTAACCATATTAACATACTAAAAACACACAATTATATGTATATATACAACAAAATAGCGGTTTACAGTGTGAACGGGAAGGTTAATTTGCATATTGATATTAAAAATGTGATTTTAATAAATATGTGCTTAGTATTATTGATTTCTAATTGTTTGGTTTTATTTTAATGAATATAAGCAAAAATCTCTTCAATAGATCTTAAATGAAATCCATTAACAAGAAAAGATAACTGTCATTTTATTCTTTACTTCCTCTTTTAACTAAATACTTAAATTAGAAAAAATAACAATGAAAGACGAGAGTGATGGAAGAGTAAGTTTCAGTTGTTCTATTTTTCAATCATACCCCCTCTGTTTCAAATCTTTTTATCTGCATTCGTATTTAGCTTTATTAGCCTTTCTTATTTAATAGAATATTTATTACATTAAAACTTAAATACTTGCACCCGGAGGGTGCATATTTTTGCTAGTAATATGTAACAAAAATACATATCTAGATTGTTTGTAGTTTTCATACCATCAGTGAAATAATCGTCTAAGTTTGCCTAATTACTTTATTCTTGTTAGTTCTCTATTGATCGGAATCAGTTTCGTTTTAATTTATATATATTATCATATCTATTATTACAATGGTATACACAGGAATAACCTACTCGAGTTTCACCAGGGTTAAATCCACTGAATTAATCGTCAGGGTTAAATCCACTGAATTAATCAAGATATTGATTAATTACAGTCGATTACACGCGTGTATCATATATCAATAAACGCTGAAGATGTTTCACTCAACGTGAGACGAAATATTACAATAAATATACATATATTAGATTGAGATGTGTGGTGTAATTGTTACCAGTTCAAGAAAATAGACAATGCCAGACGAGATCAAATCCTGGACGAGACTGTTTGCATTTCACATAGTGCTAACATCCTTGGTTAAATAATGAATCCCATTCTTTTCCCTCCAGCTAAGAGCAAATAGTAGGACAGGTTGAGCTTTCTAACCTTGTTTAGACAAGCAACCAAGGAGAAGGAAAACTCTGAATCCAAACCTGTTAAGCCCTGCCTAAGAAATTAACCTTGTGTCACATCCTATTCGTGCGGAGGGGTTGGTAAATGTGTACATTAGGTTGTAATCTATTGTCTTCCTGTTATGTCATACGTCTAACTACTCTCAATACATAGAATTCTGTTAACCAGTCAAAAGTAAAATAATTAAATGAAATAAAAATAAAGCAAATTATATTATCTTCATCATCAGTATCATTACGACCATATTGTGTTTCTTCTTTTTTTTTAACGATTAAATCAGTTAACAGTTGTCTGCTTCACGGTTAATTATGGCAGCCGAGTAAAAACAAATAAAATTTTATTCAACATTTTAAAGTCAGAATGGCTGATATGAATCTGCATATTGCTCGACAAAAGTAAAAACAAAATGATATTGTAAATTAATTTTGTGAAAGTTAATTATCAGAAGTTCAGTCCAATGATTAAGCCATCTTATTGCAGTTTAGTTGCCAACATTTTTCGATCAGCATTCGTGTAATATAGATTTATTGCCAAACAGCTGCTCCTGATACCCAGCAATTTATCCAGAGACGCTTTAGAAATACAAGCGTCAATAAAGATGAAATGTATTGATATATTCCATTGAGCGTTGTCACCATACAAATTCGAAATTTCTGTTATACAGATTTATGTAATTATTGCTGATTCTAATCCTTTCATAGATAAAAAAAAAAAAAAGAAAAGAAAAACACGCGTATATATTAAGATGTATCAAAAGGTATATTTATTTTGTATTGTTTACGTTTTTCGGACTGTTGTCCTCCCACCCTAACGGCTGGGGCTGTGGAATATGCTGACTCCACCTCTGCAGAGAGTTAAAATCCCATCCCCTTAATAGAACCACCTATTGGCTGTGAGTGGCGACCCGTGATACTTAAGGACGGAACAGTCCATGAACAGTCCATGACATGAAACACTCTGTTTTGGCCCTTTCTTATGCTAAATGATCGGTGACGAAGCGAAGGGACAGAATTAGAAACTCGCCATTAACTGCAGTTTAACGTCATACCCAAGACACGAAAACCCTCAACAATCACCTTCTAGCACACATATGATAAAAAGGTCGGGGTTTCCATAAGGGCAATGGAGTTGGGACAATAATATACGTGCTAGGGCTTGATATGACCCACCGATTGATCGGAAGAGGGTTCCACGACTGCCCGTCTTGCTTAGGTAAATGTCAAAGGGGAGTGTTGCATGTCAAGGTATACTCAGGATTCCGTCCTTAAGCATCACTCTTCGCAATGCCGGTCTGTCCAAACAGCGTTAAGCGATTGTAAATTGGTGATGAGTTCATCGAAATAAAATCCATAATCGTCAGTTGTCGGTTTTAATGCGTTAAAATGTAGTGTAAGAGAGTACTCTATATCTAAGCCCTCGAAAACCTTCAGAAGAACTAACAACATCGGAATATACATTATGTAGAGCATTACACACACTTATGAAATCATTCAAGTTTACTGAAAAACAAGAGAAATTTTGATACACTCTGTTACATTGATGCAACGTTAGTACAAACCCACAAACTTGAGCTGACAATGATTAACACACGCGCACACACACACACATACACATACACACACAGGCACACAAACTCAGGCACACAAACACACACACACACAACACACACAGAGAGAGAGAGAGAGAGAGAGAGAGAGAGAGAGAGAGAGAGAGAGAGAGAGAGAGAGAGAATCGGTGACCTGAGTTCGAATCCAGGACTAGGTTGTTTATGTTATCACTTCGCACTAATTCCCTTGGAAATGCATGAATCAGTCTGCTCTACCTTCCAGTTATGGATAAATAGTAGGACAGACAGTTCCTGTCTCACTGTCTCTGTCTGTCTGCTTATCTATCTGTCTCTTTCTCTCTACGTAAACTTTGCTGCATTATGAACACAAAGGATTTTAAAAATTACATGTAAATATTATTCTTTTTAGCGTCTTTAAAATGGGAGAATTTTATAAATTCAAAACTGTATCCGTCAACTGTATCCTCACTTGTTTGAAATTTTTCCTTAAGAACTGAGCCTAAATTTACATATAAAAGAAATTTCTGAGAATTTCATAATTATAACAATGAAATTAATTCTGTTAAAATTAACAGATCTTCAAGGGAGGAAATGCATAAAAATGCGCCGCGCAGTTTTATGCCTTTTCTCCCTTGAAGATCTGTTAATTTTAACAGAATTGATTTCATAGTTATAATTAGGAAATTCTTAGAAATTTCTTTTATATGTAAATATAGGCTCAGTTCTTAAGGGAAAATTTAAAACAAGTGACAATGTACAATTTTAATGTGTTTTGAATAAAAGTTTAATGAAAAGAGTAGATGTTGTTGTACCGAATCATTGGCCAAACCTATATATTTTGGAATTAAATGATAGCATGGAACCTAAAAGCGAATAGAAAATCATAAAAAGTGCTCGCGTCTCTTTCAGGTTTTGAACTCGGGTAGACAACTGCACTTCATACGACCAGCGCTTCCAAGACGTAGATACGCGTCGGAAACGTCTTTGCCACTCATCTAAGATGTCTAAGCAATACAGCACAATATCAACAGGTTTCGTTGGTTTCCCATCAGAGAATGGGAATGCTAAATTTCTACACATGCAGCGTCTGTGAGATCCCTAATACATTTCTTAATATGTTTCCTCTTTTCTCCGGATGGCAAATCCGAGTTCAGTCAAGTATTTTGAGGTCAAGTTGGCGATAAAACCTCGACATCCGACAACACAAGGAAATATGTTGCTCGTCCACACATGTCGTACACTTTGCTTTTACTGTTTTTAGTACTTTTCCATATAACGATAATGGGCCCACTCGACAGTTCCCTTAAAAAATCGTTAATAGACTGATTACATATATATATATATATATATATATATATATATATATATATATATTAACTATATACATATATATATATATGTATATACATTCATATATATATATATATATATATATATATATATATATATATATACATATATATATATATATATATATATATATATATATATATATATATATATATATATATATATATATATATATATATACATTCATATATATATATATATATATATATATATATATATATATATATATATATATATATATATATATATATATATATATCTATATATATATATATATTATATATATATATATATATATACACACATTCATATATATATATATATATATATTCATATATATATATATATATATATATTATATATATATATATATATACATTCATATATATATATATATATATATATATATATATATATATATATATATATATATGAATGTATATATACGTAATGTAATTTATTTAGTAAATTGCTCACATTGCCTCAAACAATATATTGCAGAGTCAGAATGGCCATTTTTTAGTTTAGATTAAAAACAACACAGAATCAAATCTATAGATTATAATAAACTATTCTCCAGAGAACAACAATTCCAATCAAAATTCTATGACATCAACAGAAATGTAAAATTAGCCATGATCGAAAGGATTGAAAAATACATTGGACAATATCAGGACGATGATAAAAACACGAAGATAAATGGATAAAACATCTCCAAACAATGCTATCAACATTAAACTAAACCATTTTCAGAACACTGAATTGAAATAGAATGGTTGGTTGGTTGGTTGGTTGGTTGTTTTTTACGGCATGTCATCCCTTGGGTCCTTTTATGCCGAAGACATTTTTGTCTTATTATTGGGTATTCAATTATTTGAAGACATTTTGGTCTTATTATTGGGTATTTAATTATTTGAAGACATTTTTGTATTTTATGACACTTTTTTATATTCATTTTTGATCTAACCCTAACCCATCGATGGAATCCTAACCGTTACTACCTTTGCGGGTCAGATTGGACCTGAGAGTATTTGCAATGAGCCCATCTAACCAGATGCATTCGGCTTATGCTACAGATCCAGCTGAGAGCGCAGAAAATAGAATAGACAGCAGTTATTCATTTATTGATAAACGGCAGATCATCTCGTCTAGGGTTATTTTATACCAACTGTTTAAGCAATCACTTTCATTGTACAATTATATTTAATTTAAAAGGAAAGGGCTGGGTTTATTGCCCAGCATCTGAGGTGCCACTCACCGAGGGCAATGCCGACGGGTTCAACACATTTTTTGTGCGTACCACCCATGAGCTTCGGCCCACATAAAAATGTCATTGTGTCACGCCCTCATAAGTGGGATGAGAGACTTCAAGGATTACTGAACCATTACGCAAACCGTCTACCTCGAGTTTTTAGCACTCTGTTGCGAGTTACTATATGGGTGGCGCACATGTAATTTCAATGTACTTGTATACTGAATACTGTAGGATCCAGTATACACACCAACCAACAAGAATCAGTAAATTCTCCTCATCTTTTTATCGTGCCCTTTCAGCTGTTCATTTGACCATCAACGATAAATCGTTGTGGTTGGGAATAGAAACGATAGATATTTATTTATTTATTAAATTCAGTTTATAAATATCGAAGTGATGGCTTTACATTGCTATAATGATGTCATGTACGAGGCAACACGTTTGGCGATGTTTTTCTCGAAACAGAATTTATCAATCAGTTGTTAGCCTCATTATATATCGCTTGACTAAAGGTTGTTTATATTGACGATAGGGGATTCAACAACTGGAAGACTTTTCGCACCTAACATGATATAATATACCTGAAATATCTCCACTGATTCTGCGAACCCCTGCTGGATTTTCTCTACTGAAAACAGAACAATAATTGGATTAATGAACCCTCTGTTGCCTATCTATCTTACCTGCACAGAGAATGTTGGCAAAATGATCACATGCATATGCATGTTTGTATGTAGGAATTGATGTAACGTATCATACTTACATCCACCCTGTCGGCTGAGGCGTTAGAATGCACATACTGCACCTCTGCAGAGGGGTAAGATTCCCCCCAATGAGGCCACCTGTTGGCCGTGGGTGGCGACCCGTGATGCTTAAGGCTAGAACCCAGGTGGATGAGCAGTTCATGACTTTCAATACTCCACTTTGGCCCTATCTTGGGCTAGACGGGCGGTCGGAGAGGCCCCCTCCGATCAATCGGCTGGTCACGTCAAGCCCTAGCACCTATATGAT
>CM042137.1:15676426-15723926 GCA_023376005.1 Doryteuthis pealeii
AAATTGATTTATTTGTTGGATGCTTCATTAAATTTATACGTGAGTGATCTGTCATACATATATATATATATACCTATTGATAAATTGATAAATATAGTGATGAATATATAGGCATATATTTCTACACGAACAAACACACACACACACACACACACACACACACACACACATATATATATATATATATATATATATATATATGTTCATGAAATAAATTTTACAAGACATCAAACAACATGTATATTTAAATAGCCACTGTAAAGTAGACTAATGATCAAAATCACCCTTTAAAAAACATTGAAAAACGTTTACAATCATACGGTCGTTACCAGTCCATTTGATTATGACATTCGGTTATTACACCGTGAAACTGACAGTTATGTTAAAAAGAAATTGTAACAACCATTGATTTGAAAAATTAAAAAAAAGATTTTACTCATCGGTTTTCATGTAAAGAAACTAAATCATCACATATATAGGTCACTGTGTGAACACGTATTCCCATGACTCTACCTCGCCAAACGTCCCTGTCGGCCATTGCTCCTGGCTGGCCCTACGCGCGGCACTCAAAATCCGCACCGAGCTTTTTTTGCTAGTTAATCTACACCGATGTATCCACTGTAGAACGTCACTTATGAGTTCGTCCTTGCTCATCAAGCAGTGTCCGGTATGTTTTGTTCGCCTCACTCGGGTGGTTTGTTTGATAACGTCAGGTGATCATACAGATGTTTTTTTTGTGGGGTGCTGTATCCAGGGTTTGTTTAAAGCAGCACTCAGCATCCTCCCATGTAATTTTGAAATAAATTCATTCTTAATGAATAATCAAATTTTGTTTATAAACTCATATTTTTCTATTTAACCCATTGATGGGACCCTAATAGGTACTACCACTCCGGGTCAGAGTGGACCATGGAGAAATGGTGATGGAGGGGTGCTCCACATTCCCCAAACCTTCAAAACTGGAACCTCACCATCAGATAGAGTAACGTCATTCCCAGGATATGTAGACCCTCACCACGCCTTCTAGCACCCCTATGATAAAAAGGGTTGGGGCTTACCATGAGGGCAATAGGTTGTCAAAATCATATAAGTGCTAGGGCTTGACGTGACCAGCCGATTGATCGGAGGGGCCTCTCCGACCGCCCGTCTAGTAAGTAAATGTCTAAGTGGAGTGTTTCAGGTCATGGACTGCTCATCCACCAAGACTCCGCCCTTAAGCATCACGGCTCCCCACCTAGGGCCAACATGTGTCCTCATTTGCGGGAGTCTTACTCCTGCAGATGTGCAGTCAGAGCATTCTAACGCCCCAGCCAACAGGTGGCGCCTTCTGTGGATGAGATATTATTACCTAGGTACGTGAATTGGTCTACCGATTTTAGAAGCTTACCTTCGAGTGTGGAGATAACCCTTGTTTGAAACACATGTACTCAATTTCATCTACTTTCTCATAGAGCCCCAATGCCTCTTAACGCCTTCTCTAGGCTATGCAGAAGCGATTCTGATTTTTCTGGTGTATCTACCGGTAGCGTCAGATCATCTGCGTAGTCTGCATATGTAATAGCCTAGGCGGGGTATCGTTGTATTTTCGCTTTCTTTAGGATGAGGCATTTTTATTTTATGTTATCTAGTGATTTTCTGAGTACGTAGTCTAAGCAGATTATTGTGCTAGTGTATCTCCTTGTAGGACTCCAGCCCTGTCAAAGAAATCTGTCAACGTCAAGTGAAAGGAGCATTGCTTTTGTGTCTTTGTAGAGCATCATAATGGCGGTAACAGTTTCTTTAGGGAGACGTCAGTCGGCAGAGCATCCGGCAAACCACGAGGTTCCGGGTCAATACCGACCCTCACCAATTCTGCGCATGAGTGGCGCGGCATGGACCTGTGCGGTAAACTGGAGAGCTGACGGTAGGTGTGACACTCCACCTCAGAGGCAAAAACAATCCCCCATGATCTAGCGCTATCGAAAAGGGACTAGACTCCTTGCAGTCCGGCTGATACCAACAATAGGTCACCATGTCTACTTCTACTTTATCGAGTCAAATGACTTGGAGTAATCTACAAACAGTAGAGTTGCTACGGGATTTTTCGCTCGAACACCATCTACGATTCGACGGATAGTCAGGAACGGTATATATATATATATATATATGTGTGTGTGTGTGTGTGTGTATATGAATTTAACATCTTTGAAAAAACAAATGATGTTTATAATTGCTGACAGAAATCTGTTTCGACCGCTTTAATAGATCGGTCATCATCAAGAGCAACATATGAGAGAAAGACGGAATGAAACAACCGTTAGAAGAAAGGGTACAAACAAAATGCTATTAATCAATGCTGGCATTTTAAAAAATACGTGTTTGTTAAAAATAAAATAAATTTTATTTTAAAAGTCAGAAGCATTATAGTTCATAATAAAACTCAAAAGAGTTTGATGTAAAATTATATAAAAGTGTATAATGAGTATCAAAATTGTTCATGATATAATCCAGCTATTAAAAAAGTAATTTACAAGTCCACAGCATAATTGAAGAAAGATGTAAAGTTTCAAATCACTTGTGGTGTTGATAAATCTGTAGTGCTGTAGATGAAAGCCTTCAGAGGTGTAAAAATCCAGATATTTTGTTTTTTCATTAGACAAATATGAAAAATAGAAAAACCGTGCAAGTCATGCGATCGTTTCGTCATGACTTGCACGGTTTTTGGAACATCAATGCTTTCGTTTTGAATTTAAATTGTTTTCTGCTTCTCTCTCGATGAGTCCGGATTAAAAACAAGCTCTGATGATGATTTTCATAAATCGAAATATTGTTCTATATTTGCTATGAATATGATATAAAATATTTTCACACTAACAGCATTGTGTGTTTTCATATCCTTTTATACATATATATATGCAATGTCTGATACAAAATGATCTTTAGGCAGTTGGCTTCAGAGTGCTACTTAGTTTAACCCTCATTGAGTCTCCACATAGATATCGCAATTGTCATAAGTAAAAAAATTAAAGTCGTCGGGGTGGCCGAAAGTCGGTATCAGCCAATCAGCGAGAGAGTCTATCCTTCTTTTCACTAGCGCTAGACCAAGGAGATTGTTTTTGCGTCTGAGGTGGAGCGCACACCTACCATCAGCTCCTTTCTTTACCGCACATATCCTTGTGCTACTCATACGGTGAGTTGGCGAGGGCCGGTATCCAACTAGGAACTTGTGGTTTCTAGCCGAACGCTCTACCGACTGAGCTAACCCG
Organism: Doryteuthis pealeii; assembly: GCA_023376005.1. Lineage (NCBI taxonomy): Eukaryota > Metazoa > Mollusca > Cephalopoda > Myopsida > Loliginidae > Doryteuthis > Doryteuthis pealeii. Next base: position 15,679,672 of record CM042137.1, read on the forward strand.
GCCAATTGTTGTAGTAAACTAATTTGAGTGTTTACTGACTTTCATGAATACAAACGTTCATGTATAAGAATCGAGCGATATAGCCATGAATGTACTACCCAACCCCTTCCCTCACCGGCAGGATGCGACAAAAGGTCATTTTCAATCGGAATGCAGCTCGTTCAAATTCAAAGTTTTCCTTCTCCAGGGCTAAAGAGCTCAGCCTGGTCCATTCATATAGGCATTACTGAGCAGTGAAGTGGATAATATTTGGATACACGTCTTACCTGAAGACATTAGCATGAAAGTGAAACACGAACATCTTCGTCTAGTATTTGAACTTGGGACACCGTATCCATTTCCTAAGACGATAATAGTTAAGCCACCGCTCCCAGCCTTAGTCATAGCCAAGTATCCATAACTGTCAACACAGACACAAACACACACACAGCAATACATATCATATCTTATATATTAATTTATGTATATATATATATATATATGTAAAGGAAAGACTTACCGGTTAAAATATTGGGTTGGTCTCAATATTTGGTTGGTATACGTGTTACTCGGATAAGTCAGCGTTATAACAAATATAAAGTGCTCAATACGTAAGTAGAGCGGATTTATTATTAAAGTGTGTGCAGAAATAACCTACTCGAGTTTCACCATAAGGATCTTCAGGGTTAAATTCACTGAATTAATCAAGATATTGATTAATTAAAACTAACTGCGGATGTTTATGTTGCAATTATCATCTTATTATAATTACAACATGAACTCCCGCAGTTAGCTGTAATTAATAAATATCTTGATTAATTCATTGGATTTAGCCCTGAAGGCCCTAATGGTGAAACTCGAGTAGGTCATTTCTGTACACACTATAATATATATATATATGTGTGTGTGTGTGTGTGTGTGTGTGTGTGTTTGTGTGTGAAGTATATATATATATATATATATATATATATATATATATATATATATATATAAGTATTCGCATGGTTTATCATGTCAGTATATATGAACATATATGCGAGTCTCTGTATTTGTCCGTCATTGCTTATTCCAATCCATCTATACATCTTTCGCTATTTTTCGGCCTCGTCTTATATAATGTTAACATATAAATTAAATTAAATAAATAAAATAAATAAATAAAATAAAATTAAATTAAATTAAATTTAACATATATGCGAGTCTATGTATTTGTCCGTCAATGCTTATTCCAATCCATCTATACATCTTTCGCTATTTTTCGTCCTCGTCTAGGATTTGAACTTGGGTCACCGTGTCCATTTCCTAAGACGATAAGAGTTAAGACACGCGCCAAGTATCCGTATCTATTAATACGCAACAACAGACTGAATATAGAGGCAATTGAATAGGAAATAATAGATTCACAGAATGATAAACAAAATTCCGAAATTAGCATACTGACCTGTGTGTGCATCGCTCTTACATACATTCAAAGCCAGCTATGAGATAGAGATTGATGAAAGAGGCGAATAGAGTTGAAAAGACGTAAGTATTGTATATAAGATCACGCCTAGTGTGAGTGTGAGTGTGTGTGTGTTTTTTTTTCTGCGTCTAGGGAGCGGGTTAAAATACAGCAGAGAAAAGACTAAAAATATAGTCTTGATTGACAGGTAGTCGGAAGCCAAGATGTCCGCACAATAAAGTGAACGTAAGGAGCTCTTCTGAGTGGGTTCGGCAAAAAGATCCATTCGCTAGATTTAACAGCATGGTGTGCGGAAGTGATGTCTTCGGTAGTTGATATAAACAAATAATGATAAGAATATCTCCCCCTTTTTACGTCTTTGTTCAAGCGAACAACAATGGCCAACCTCTTCAGTTTAACGTCGTAAACACTTCATCTAAAATTTACTAAACCTCCTTTTTTTGTCCGGGCGTGTGTGTGTGTGTGTGTGTGTGTTGTGTGTGTGTGTGTTTGTCTCTCTCTCTCTGTGTCTGTGTGCGTGTGTGTGTTCACACGTGTGTGTGAAGGGTTCGTTTGAATTGTTGTTGGCGTGTGTCTATCCAGCATCAATCAATCGAATACCAAAGTCTCAGTGATAAAAAAAAAATTTTCTTAGGATAATAACCTGTCTTTTGGGATATTTGTGCTTTATCAGTGGGGCTTAGAATATGCTGCAAAGGGGTAAAATACCCCCAAACGGGTGCCTTGGGTATGACACCAAACTGCTTTTTACGGTGAGGCTCCAGGGCCGGAGAACTGAAATGTGTGGAGTACCTCTTCATTGTTATTACTCCCTGGTCCATTCAGACCCGTAGAGGTTGTACTTGTTTGGGTCCCATCTATGGGTCAAATAGATCTGATTAAGAATTATTCGAATACAATAGGACAGTATGCAAAACATAACTCTTAAGAAACTATTACACAATAAATATAAATATAATCGTACTAAGAACGAAATTCTCTAAACTCTAGGCATGAAATAACCCCAGACGTGTTGATATGCCATTAAAATAAATAAATAAATCTGTGATATTTTTACCTTGCCATAGTAAATAAAGATGAATAGTTTCGGGTTAGGTGAATGTGACTGCGTTGCAGAGTCTTGGAGAAAGTTGTCGGAGACAAAGATTCGATGAAGAGATGACGACCATTTCATAGGAAAGGAACAAGTCAGACTCGGAGTCACAGAAAAATTCCACTCATTTTATTACAGTGCTTCAGCCTCTTTCTAGACTGTTCTAGTTGTTCTTCATCCTCTCCCGGTTAATAACTGATGGACTCTTCAAGTTTCCCAAACTCTCTCGTGTGACCATTTCTCGCACCAACCGTGTGAATTTTCACAGTTTATCCTTTGTGTGTCGGTCACATAGCCTGTCCCCAGGTTGACTGATGGTGAGAGGCTTCCATCTATACATATATAAAGGACAGTTGTGTGTATCTGTATGTCCGGAGGAAACTTCAAAAATAAAACAATTAACGATAAAGTAAATATATAAAGACATTAAATATCACCAGGGCATGGTTTTTGAGGAATAATAATGAAGATTTGAGTTATATTTTTGGAAGATATTTAAAAATTCAAATTTGAAAAGTAACAGAAGGGAAAGTCATTTGCATGTTATTTTGTTTATCTTTTATTTGTTTTTTTTTTGTTCGCTTTGAAATAAATATTGATTGATTGAATTAATTGCATCATTTATATCTTTTTTTTTTAATTGTAAATCATTGAATGGAAATTTCTTACTATATTGTTATATATTTCCGTGGGGATTTTTATGGGGCAACCAGCGAGGATCTCACTCGCGATAAGTAATAATGGATCTGCGAGACTAACTTTTTAACCCCCCCTACCCAGGCGACGCCGGGTAGCCACTTCTAGTTTCCTTATAAATGAATATCTGTGGAATACTGCCCCGGTAACTTTCAGACAACGTTCAGTCATATTTTTTTCCATTTATTTGTATCATCTGCAATTTTTTTCTGATCTCTCCTTCACTCATTGGTCCTTTTGATTTTTTAAGTCATAATGACTTGAGTAGAAATAACCTAGTGAAAACCATCATTCTCCTAGACTGGTTGCCATACCAAGGTTAAAGAGCCTAGTCTGTCCTATCATTTACATATAGCTGGCAGAATATCTGGGGCTTTAGAATACATCGACTGCAGCTTTGCAGAGGGGTAAGGCACCCCTGCCCGATAGAGCTACCTGTTGATTGTGGGTGGTGACACTTGATGCTTAGGACGGAATCCTGGTATATGACCAGTACATGACATGCAACACTACTTTGGCCTTTACTTAAGCTAGACGGTCGGTCGGGAGGCGCCCTCCGATCAATTGGCTGGTCATGTCAAGCCCTAGCTCCTATATTATTGTCCCAACCCTCTTGCTCTTATGGCAAGCCCGAGCCCTTTTTAACATATATATGCTAAAAGGCTCTGTCTGGGGTCTTCATGTCTATGAATGACGTTAAACTATCTGATGGTTAGTTTCCAGTACTGGGGGTCTGGGGAATGGGGAACCCTCCTTCATCACTATTGCTCCCAGTTCCACTCTGATCCGTAGTGGTAGAACCTGTTAGGATCCTATCTATGTGTTGAATAGAAAATTTGATCATAAAAAATCAGTTTAAAAAATTTTCCTCTAAACTATCGCTACGAATTTTTCAAAACTTTGTCGGCATTAAATGACCCACAGAGGTTGATATGCCGTAAAACAAAACCAACAAACAACAATCAAACATATCTTTTTAAAATATATTAGTGCTGTTGTGGAGGCGCGTAGTATAATTGTTATCGTCGTTGGATATGGATATGGGTGAATAGTAGGTTAGGCGGGGCTCTTTAACCTTGGCGAGGCAACTAGTCTAGAAGAAGGAAAACTCTGAATTCATACCAGGTAAACTTCGCTTAAGAAATTGGCTGTTTCACATTCTAATCGTACGGAAGAGTTTGTAAATATGTACCAGCACTTATGTGAAATACAAAAACAGCTTTCTTCAGGATTTGAACTCAGGTAACCGAGTCCACCTGTACGACCATAACCATTACACATACGAGCATTCAATAATATCTAAATACAATCCCTGATGTTTAGATGAGGCCTATTGTCAGTTGTATATTTGTACAAATACGTATTTATTTTAGTGACGAATACGATAAGAAAATTCCGAGTTCGAAAAGAAGTTTCCAATCCTACGTTGTAAAATAACAATTAAACCAAAAATCTATTTTTACATTTAACGTATCTATTTACCTTGACCAATTCCGTTTTTTCTCTCTGAAAAAATCCTTTATCAAAGAGGCAATATTTACACTGCTCCTAGGGAGGCCATGTTGGGCTGGGGCCAGTGAATTTTGTTAAGGCATTTGTAACTTCGACTTTGACGATTCAAACGGCTGATTTAACTTGGGTGTTTGGCGAAATCACCGAGAGAGATTATCAAGACGAGTTGCCGTCAGAAGAAAGATAATCCATGTCCATTGAGAAAGAGATAATCTACATCCACCGAGAAAGAGCCGTTAGCTTCTTCTGTGGTGGCGTGTTTGTCGGTGAAGAATCAAAGAGAACGAGAAACGCAATGCCTCGAATCTCTTAACAAGTTCGAAAAGTTTTTATTACTTGTTTTCACTTCTGAGACTTTGTGGATATTAACGCGATTTTCATAGGAGTCCTTCTGTCTCCCTTCCAACTCCCTTGGTAAGGCTTCGGTTCTGGATCTTGGGAAGGTGTTAAGCAGTCCTTCATTACCATTACTGCCAGGTCCACTCCGATGTTGAGTGATAGCACCTGTTAGGTCCCATCTATAGGTAAAAGAGATCGGTTTAAAAAATGATTAGTACAGTGGTATCTTCACTTATGAGTGCCCTAACTTACGAGTTTTCCAAGTTACGAGCTCTCATCTGGTCGATTATTTGTTTTGTGTTGCAAACTAAAATTTGAGGTATGAGTGAACATCAGATACAATTATGTTAATAAGTTTACTAAAACATTTATGTTTCCAAATTTATTACTTTGAAGAAAAATACTATTTATGAAAAATAAACATTAAAACATATTATAGCACATAATTCATCACATTTTATCTTATGATTTTATACAATAAAATCATATTTTTCCTAATTAAAAATACATGATAAAAAGTGGGGTGTTTTTTTTTTCATGGGGGCAGATTAATGGAATTTCAATTTATTTCAACGGGGAAAATTGATTTAATATACGAGGAAAGTGAGTTACAAGTGGAATAAATTAATATCGCAAATCAAGGTAGCACCGTATTCTTAATACTTGATACCATATAATTGTGCAAATCATTTGTATTAAGAATAGTTATATAAAGTTATAACTGATTATTAAATATTATTATTAGTTACTTGAAAACTTCTATGAGGCACTGTGTCAAATGGCTTTTTATGGTTAAGGTTCCTTCTTCATAGATTATAGAACTCTAGACTTCCATAATCTTATGTAGTTTGACTTTTACTAAGCTTAACATTGTTTAGAACAAAGCCAGAATTAAGAGACACCCAGTGATAATCCAATTCACTAACAATGGTCAGTACATCTGAACGCCCAGTGGCTGGGCATAAAAAACATAAAAGGCGGAAGATTTTTTAGGAATTGAAAAAAAAAACTTTCTTTGCAGAATATCTACCCCTACTCATACGATGATATTTAAAAATATTGATTTTTTTATCGATTTTAGAATAGGGTCCTGTTTACAATGTAATTGCAATATGTAAACGATTTGTAACTCACAAACACGCGTGCATAACAGTTACCAGTTGGAGAAACGTATCAGTAAAATATTAGGACCTAAGTTTTACGCTTTCAGTGTTAATTCTCATAAATAGAGCCGAAGGGAAGCTTAGTAACAATCGTTTTCGATTACATGTGCACTAGAACCATAAACGCTAACCTATCAATGATGTGTATTGACTTAGAAGTCACCATAGAAACATAGTGTTGGGTTAATAACTTAAAATTCTGCCCATCATGCGAGATTCTAGATAGTTATTATAATTCAAGATGTGGAGTGGGATCGCGGTATTTTCCGTGTTTGAATTCAAGTAATGATGTCTCTCCCTTGTCTTGTGGTAGCATTCACCCAGGGTGGGTTGTGTCGGCTCCATCCATTGAATTCACTGAGTCACAGAAAGTCAAAGATGGAGTATCATGGGAATGGAAAGTGCGTAAGTGCTCCCCAAAATCCCACATGCAAACATTTATTTGCCTCAGATTATCCAGCAGACGCAGGGACGAGATGACCAAAACTAAACCGTCAGTTTCTGGTGCATATACCTTTTGGAATCTTCACCAGAGGGTAGTGGCCCTAATTCCACTGGGTGTCAGACATGTCCGCTTTGTGTGACCCTACCAGGAACTTAAGTTCCCGACTGCTAAACTCTAACGCTACCACGTTTACACCGCCCTGTCGTGATGAGGGGGGGTTGGACTTTAGGGTGGAGTAAAGATGTCTTCAGATGTGAATAGTTTAGTGATAATGATCATTTTTATTTGTCCTGTTCCCCTGAATTGCTAGACAACGGAGTTAAAACAAAAACAGCAGAACTAATTTTGGAGACTAATAAAAATAAATGTCTACTGAAATGAAAAATTCATCGATCTCCTTAATCGATAATATGATTAATATAATCGAACTTTCTATCGAGTTAACTGGTCAAATATATGCACTAAAAGATTATACACTTTTCAGTCGTCTGTCTTGTGGCGAAAAATATTACGTATTTCTATTTGCTGTGAGACATCGGTGTTCAAATGCAAGTAAAGATCTGGATTGCGAATTCTGATTTTCGCAATATGCAGGCTTTCCACACGAAGATATTTTTGTTGCCGGATAAACATATGGATTAGACCCATAGATTTGGCCCTAACAGGTACTATGATTCACACTCAGAGTGAACCTGGGAGTAATGTCACTTAATGTGACACCATACTACAAGTTCTCTTGAACTGTAGCCTAACCGCCAAGTGAGGTTTAGTGTGATACCCACTTAGGTGGACGGTCTATTACCTCAGCAGCGGACGCACCAGCATACAAGTCTTGTACCGGAAGGCTCGTGCATACATCGTCGTAGAAACTGGACAAGGCGACCAGACTTTGGAGTATATCTAAGAGAAATGCCAATGAAGAGGTACTCTACGCTCGCAAGAGCTCCAAAGTTGAGGCCTTACCATCAGATGCAGTTTAATTTCATATTCAGGGCACCCCATTTTGGGTAGTGGGGCTTACCCCTCTACAACGGATACATTGTATTCTAAACCCCTTCAACAGAACTTTTATACAAATGAGTATTATGAAGAATAATAAATGAGACTGAAAAATAGGAAATGTAAGGAAGATTTACCGATATTTGAAAATATTTGTCGACACTTAGTGTTTCGATTGATAATGTACAGTATCAAACATGTACTCAAAATAAATAAGTATCAGGTATGCATCTCCAATTTACTTCAGGACAAAATAAATATCGACTGTTGATGATATTTTCTTTAAATAAGTGATACAAGAAGGAATATACATACGCAAGAAATTACGCCATAACATTTTTTGAATTAAAAAAAAAAAACTCCAACAAACTAGCGTTTCAGTTTTAAAAGACGTGACATGCAATGTTTAAATGTGTTGTATGCAATTTGAAATTAGAAATAATCTTTTGAGAGAAATGTATGTGACTGCGAAATTATGTCATAAAATATTTTTAAAAAGAATATTAGCGTTTCGGTTAGAAAGAACGTGATTATTTAATATTTAAAGTGATTTGAAATTTAAAGAAATCTTACAATGAAGATATATGGGAATGAAGAATTATATTCAGCAAATATTGAATATTTACTTATATTACGAGAGAAATGACTGTAACTTAATTAGTATAGTAAATTTAATTGCGTGTAATAAATTTAGATATGTCAAAATAGAATTTGTGTAAGAGATGTACTTAAATTTATGAATGAAAATGTGTGAAAATAAGAAAATTTGAATATATTTGCGTTTTATTATGTGTTATTTACAAATCAAACTGACAGCACAGTGAAAGGCTATCATGCATACACATGTTCAATGTACGACATGGGTAAAAATCATCATTAGATGTTTGTAAAAATCTTCACAATACATACATGAACGAATTCAACATGGGATGTATGTATGAATGTTTGTAATAAACATAAGGGGGTTTCTATGTATACGATGTTAAATTTTTTTAAATTTCCATTTTTCTCTCCTACAAATAAGCATTAGTTCATTGTATTTTGATTTTTTCTAAGCTTAGTACAGAATAAGATCAAATAGAGAGAAGATATTAATACAACTCGTTCGCTACGAATAGGATATGACACAATATCGCAAGTATGGGGAATCCAGCGAGAATTAAACTCACTATTCAGTAGAAATGGATCTGCGAGACTAGCTTACAATCCATTAAAGCATAATGGGCGCTCTCTTACTCGACCCGTTTGCCACGGGTAGGATTTAATACAAGGTCGCAACTATGGGGCATACAGCGAGGATCGAACACGCAATTGGTAACGGATCTGTGAGATGTTGAATAACTCTAAAGATACTCTACTTAAAAAGATATTCTTTCATAATGTCCGCGTTATCTGCAGTGACTTAAACAGAATGGTCAATAGTTTAAACAACTGCGATTCTGTCTGTTCACGTTATCAGTATATCAGCCTGGATCAGAACGATCAAACACCTGTGATACCTTAGAATATTCTATATTTGTCTTCTTTACCTTGATTATAAAATCTAAATACATTAAAAATTGTATTTATGATAAATCAAAGTGTGTATACATTTTAGAGAAATCGTTATACCACGACGCGACTTCATAAGTCAAATGAAGAGTATTACGTGTTATGTTCTGTTAATATTTAACTAACAATGGATTGCTTTGAGAATCGGCATTTTAGAATTTTCAGTGAGGTTTCAATTGCCAAGTTCGGAAATCGGTAGAAACTGTATGTATCTACCTAATCCTTCACAAACAGGATGCGACGCAACGTCAATTTTTAAGCGGAGTTTAGTAAAACATAAGGTCAGCGTAGTGGCCTATTGTCAGTATCAGCCGGACAGCGAAGGAGTGTACCCTCTTTCAACTAGCGCTAGACCAGGAAGATTCGTTTTATGCCTGAGGTGAAGAGCCACTCCTGCCACCAGCTTCCCACTTTACCACAGATCAAAACCATGCTACTTAGGCGCTGAGTTGACGAGAGCCGGTATCGAACCCGGAATCTTGTGATTCCTAGATGGATGATCTACCGACTGGTCAGGTTTGAATACGGAGTTTTTCTCATATACCGGTTGCCATACCGGTTAAAGAGGCTAATCTGCTCTAATGTTTTACCCATACTGGAGTAATGATAAATGGATTCATACCTTTCCCAATGGTATTTGTGCTTTGTCAAAATGCAAACAGCCTCGACTAGGATTTGAACGTTGTTCCCCGTATCCATTTCCTAGGATAATGATCGTTACACCACAGAATGATTTTGGTAGAATTTTACGACTATTTTTGCCACCAGTCAGTTCTACCCAAATCCTGATTCTTCTACATGCTAAATATTTCCTTTCTTTTTCGTTGCTGCGGATTGAAAATAAAGTCGCTCAATGTATTAATAGTGCGTTAAAATGCAAAAGTTAATCATGAAAAATAGCGAGGCTGATAAAAGATTTGCTGTTCGTGATAATCTAATGCCATGTCACAAAAAAAATAAAAATCCAGATGACTGATATATCGACCCTGTCACTTGCTCGGATTTATTGATCCTACAAAAAAAAAAAGTTTCCAAGATAGTCTGAACAGACTTAGAACCCGGCACCTGATAACGTACAATCAGACAACCCACAAATCACTGCTTCTTGGCTTTTAGTTTTCTCTACCTCTTTTACTTGCTCCTATAGAGCAACACATGTAAAGACAGAAAAAAAGAGAAGAACAAATAGATAAAACATCTTTAAACTCTTGTAAGACGTCTAATAAAAAAACTTATGAAAATATGTTTATTCTAGAGGCAATCAAATGAGGAGATGAAGCGCAGGACAACTGGATGACATAACAGTGAGAAGTCTTTCTAGTTCGCTTCATTTGCTGCCCAGCGTTTAACGGCTCGTAACAAAGTCCGCTCAGCTGAATGTTTTAAATAGCCTGGTTCAAGTATCTACCGGTTCGGTGATCCCAAAACATCTGCGCCGATAAGAAAACAATATTTCAATTACCTACGGTGTATACCTGGGACGAGCTGCGCTAATTTGAATGTCTGCCTTTGAAATAATATTAGGAAAATAACAGGTAAGAAAAGTGTTGAAAAATGTTCAGTACGCATTCGCTTTATCTTTCTGTATTGAAGTTGTTATTGGTATTTCCTTATCATTGAGTTTCGCCTGATGTTCTGTGTTGTCTTTGGAAGATGATAGGTTTTGAATGAATAATTCGTGGAGCGTTCATGCGATCTCCTTGGTCGCATCTAAATAAAAGCCAATCCAAACACTTGTCTCTCTCTTGGCGTATTAATCATTGGTTGTCATTAGTTAACCTTTATATTATTAAATCATCGAAAATATTTCAGGTGTGAGGCTGACAATAAGAGGAAAGCCTTTAATTCGTGCTTGGATTTTAGAACTGATGTAGCAGTTCTGTAGATTTCGGGGCATTTGAGGAATAGTTATCTAGCGCTTCCTAAATTGGATCTGATCGCATCATCCGTTGGGTCAACTCGATTACGTGGAGCGCTTCTTATCCATTTGCCGTTAGTTATAACAGGTTCAAGTGTTGCTATTCAGAATACATTTATTTTCGACCTATCGTAAAACGGGTTATCACTGAGCGCCGAAGTAATTCTGGACAAGTAGGAAATAAAATGTTATATTAAACAATAATAAGTGGAGACCAAAAATATCTTGTTTTATATTATGAAAATGTTTTATGGTTTATTAAGATAGTTTCTTTTTACACAGGTATTATTCGATGCAGGTCTCTGCTGGAGAAAAATGTTTGTTTTATGAAAAGCTGAAGAGCAAATAGCTTTTTAACTGTTACTTTGCGTGTTGTTTATAGCAGCACCCCACAAAAGAGTATTAGCTGGCATCTCACAAACTAACCTAGTAAGACGAGCAATAAATGCTGGGTATTGCTGGAGAAGTAATAACGAACACATAAGCGACGTTCATCTATGGCTTCCTATTCATGGACACACTAATTTTAGCTGGCTAGAAAAAAACTTACTTTAATCAGCTCTGTACGGACACTGGGTGCTGTATCGAGGACTAACCAAGAGCGACGTCGAGAGAGAGAGAGAGAGAGAGAGAGAGAGAGAGAGAGAGAGAGAGAAAGAAAGAAAGAGCGGTCGATAGAGAGAGAGAGAGAGAGAGAGAGAAAGAAGAGAGAGAGAGAGAGAGAGAGAGAGAGAGAGAGAGAGAGAGAGAGAGAGAGAGAGAGAGAGATGCTATGGTTTTCTTTTGGTTTCTTTGTTTAATGACATATCAACCTTCGTGTATCTATCTTATCCCTCTGCTTAAACAGGACGTGACACAAGGTCAATTTCCAAGCGCAGATTATTAAAAAGTAAGGTCAGCGTAGAACGGTAGTGGTACTATTTAACACATAGATAGGGGGGATGATTTATATAAATGAAAAATATTAGTACAAGATGTTCAAAGTTGATAATTATATTATATATATATATATATATATATATATAAGTAAAGTCGACGGGCCGGCCTAAATTCGGTATCAGCCAGACAGCGAGGGAGTCTATCCCCTTTTCAATTGCACTAGACCAAGAAGATTGTTATGGCATCTGAGGGGGAGCGCCACACATACCATGAGCTCCTTACTTTACCACACAGATCCCTGTGCTACTCATACGCTGAGTTAGCGAGGGTCAGTATATATATAATATATATATATATATATATATATATATATATATATAGGTTCCCAGTCCGAAGCTCTACCGACTGATCTAAACCGGCCCTTATATATATATATATATATATATATATATATAAAGCAATCTGCAGACGCGCGTTTCGGGGTTTACCCCTCATCAGTGCAGCTAGACTTATTTTTCAGCAGCTACCTCTGGTCGGGATCGATACCCGAACGAACTTTCGCTCGTCAAGTCTCTTACCGATGGGTCCACAAGCAGCTGTCTAGAAGGCAGAATAATCGCTATATTTCCTAAACCGGAAATAAACTCACCAGAGGTCTCTAACTTGTAAACAAGTGAGACTAGCATTTCGCCGAAGCGGTGAATTTTCGCAATTAGTCCCTTCTAGACAGTGCTCAACCTGAAAATTGGGGAGCGTATATGTGTGTGTGTGTGTGTGTGTGTATCCAATGTGAGTTAAAGAATTTCAGTAAAACACTGATTTTCACTCTGTATTCAGCCTTCACCTTTTAAACAAGGGCAATTAGCTCAGTCAGTAGAACAACCACCTAGGAATCTTAAGGTTCCGGGTTCGGTACTGGCCCTCACCAACTCAGTGACATGAGTAGCACAGCTTCTGTGCGGTAAAGAAGTGACGTTATGATAGGTGTGGCACGTCTTTTCAAATTCTATTTCTAGGTCTCTGTTTAGCTCAGTTGGTAGAGAATTGGCCTAGGAATCGCAAGGTTCCGGTTCAATACCGGTTTTTGCCAACTCAGCATTTGGGTAATCTGATCTCTACCTTAAAGTCGGTGTTGATGGTAGGTGTAATGCTCCGGCTCAGTGAAACAATCTTCCTGGTCTAGTGCTAGCGAAAAGGGGATAAACTCCCTCGCTCTCCGGCTTACTTTACTTTTATATACATTAGTATCTATGTCTATCTATATATCTATTAATAATGGAGATTTGCTTCCGGTTTTTGTCTGTAACAAAAACTACGTCACTGCTTACGTCACCATACCCGTCATAAATCGTCATAACATAGAATAAACACACTCAAAATTTGAGCATGCAACATTAGACAGTCCTCATTGTTTTTTTAAAACAAGTTTTAATAGATACATCCCCAGTATCATATATTTATATATAGTTTGGTTTATTTTAATAGATATTCAAATTTAATAGAACTTAGTTTCGATTTCAAATTGTTTTATTTTTTTTTTTACTCCTTTAATAAATTTGTTGATTTCATGATTTATGGTTCAAACTCTCCGACATTTAATTTTTAACTTCCACATTCTCAAGCAATATCTTTCAAAAATGTACTTTTACATCGCCCGGAGGGTGTTTTTTATTTTGCTAATTCCTATAATGAATATTATGCAGATAGAGAGATAGATATGTGCATTGGATTAAATCCTTATCTATTTTATATCTGTGTTCATAATTGACACCCCACCCGAAATGAGCATATACATACAATTTGCATGTTTATTACAGACACATATGTACTCACCATTGAAGACTATCCGTTTCACCTATAGTTTTGCATGGTACAAGGCCAAAAGTATGGGCATTAAGTGTGAATCGAAGTCAGTAACGATAACCTTTTCGCTTAACTATCAAACCATTGCACTATCTGAGATGGCTAACTAACAGTTCAAAGTTCTTCGTTGGGAAACTTTGAATGATTTTTATTTATTTTTGCAATTTAAACACATAATGAAAGATTACATATGTTCTATTTATTCTAATTCTTAATTTATTACTTCAAATTGTCTTGTGATTTGATTTCCTTTAAAACAGATCAATTTTGCACTAGTTTACAGCATTTATCATAAATTATTATAATGTAAAACCATGAAATCATATCCTATTTAGAGAGTTTACAAAATAATTTGTTTACATAAATAATGTGTTTGTATTTTTCCTTATTTAATGGCATATCAACCTTCGTGTGTTATTTAACGCCAAAGCTATCATTGTGGAAGAACAGTAGTGGAACTATCTAACCCATAGCTAGGAGATAAAGGAGGTTCATGCCTTTACCAAAGTTACAGAATTTGGTTTCGAGATGTTTTTCTTGTTCTTCTGGGTTTCTGCTGCTTTTTACTTTTATCTTATATCTGTTTATTTGATGGCGTCTGATTCTAATATTCTCAGGTATTTGTATTTATTCCTTCAGGTGTTTCTCTTTTCCTTCATTTTCATTATAAACATGGTACATTTTTCAATCCTAAATTCCATTCCTATATCTTGCCAATAGTTTCTATTAGTTTGTATAAGTGATTCTAATTCTTTGTTATTGATGGCAAAAAATATGATATTATTCTTCCCTGAGGTAGTTTATGTGTTCCTTCGATTTTTTTTTAAATGTGAGGCTATTTGTGTACTTTCTTAGTATACAATTAAGTGGATTCCTTGCTATTATTTTTTCTTGTTGAATGACATATCAACCTTTGTGAGTTATTCAATGATGTAGCCAACTTACTAAAAAATGTGTAGTGGTGTTATTTTGCTTATAGCTGGGAGGACGATTTGCTTTCTTTGTTCAACGAAACATAAACATTCGTGGGTTATATAATGCCAAAGCCATTCTTGTAGAAAAACAGTACCTGGGAGAATGAGGGTATTCATATTTCATATCAAGGGTTTTTCGTCTGAAAGTGATCGTAATAGGAGGAGGGTTCGAACTCGCTTACTACTCTCCCATACTGCCGTAATGAACAGTAGTGAGTTTCCATAGATGATGCCCCATTGAATCAGTTGTAAATTGGACTGAAAATTGCTTTATTCTCTCAGAATATTTTAACACTTTGGCGCTAGCAAGAACATCACTACTATGTGTCATTTTTTGCCATGTTACGGTAACATAGATAATGAAATCGAATCACATTCATCATCACTTTGTTGTCCATCGTTGTTGATGATAATATTCTTAATTGCTCTTATTTAGTATTCGTTGAAGGATTCTGGGGCCAACTTCCGATTTCCAATATTTCTCGCAGGAGGCCGTCCTAAGGGACAGGGGGGGGGGCACGGGTTTGTCTCTTGTGTCTGCTGGCTCGGCTCTGATTTCTATAAGATTTGCGTGCGAACCCGAAGACCTCAGAATCCCGCAATATTACAGATTAATGTATTATTAATTGTACTCTCTTCAGAATACATGCATAACAATTGCACAGATTTAAACTACAAATAATAGTGTGAGATAAATAATTTATAATGTTTATTTCTATTCTAAAAAAATTGGGAATTAATAACAACACATCATCATCATCACCATCATCAATTCGTCCTGATAACACTGACAACACTAATTGCTTGATCTCTCTCTCTCACTCCCTCCCCCTCTCTATCTCTATCTCTCTCTAACTCTCTCTGTCTCTCTGGTTCATGTTATTCTAAGCCGGGGGCCATAAGCCCCCACCCCGGGGACCATATATGTATGACACAGCTACGGCAAGCAAGGCGCTTCTCGGTTTGCTCTCGTTCTGTGGCTTGGGTGCGAGGAGACAAGCGTTCACACGTACGCATATCAAGTGAACCATTCAAAGATACGGAAGAACTGGTTCCTATTAAAAGGAAGTGGCTACGCAGCATGTTATGTCTGTTATAACTTTTCCTCCTACTTCAATGGCCTGAGAAACGGAGCGGAAAGAATAAAGCATCAGAGGTCCTAATACTTGAGACGAGTTGTGTTTTTGTATCTTCTCCGCCAATCGACGACAACTCATCACCGACATAGCAGTCATCGGCGACCAAGCTATATAAGTAGCTAACGTTTTTGACAAATAACAGTAAAGTCTGCAGAGTAGCCTATTGTCAGCATCATCGAACAGCTAGCAAGTCTATCCCCTTCTCAGTAGTGCTAGACCTGGAAGATTGTTTGTGCTTCTGAGGTGGAACGCTACACCTACCATCAGCTCCCAATTTTATCGCACAGATCCAAGGTCTGCTACTCATGCCAACTCGTTTAACATGTTTGAATTCAGAGTTATCTTTGTCTTAGACTCGTTGCCATACCGAGGATAAAAAGCCCACATTGACCTACTATTTACCTATAGATGGAAGGAGAATGTTTGATACATACCTTTCCCAAGGGCATTAGCGGTATGTGAAATAGAAACAGTTTCGTCCAGGATTTGAACTCGGTTCACCGTGTCCATTTCTTACGACGTGGAGTGTGGAGTACTCATTGTTTCCAGTCCACTCTGACCTGGAGTAGTAGTGCCTGTTAGGGTCCCATCCAGGGATCAAATATATATGATTAATAAGTATTCGTATCTGATAGGGCCGGGTGCAAATAAAAAGCAAAACAAAAAAATCATAAGAAATAAATTACACGAAAATGTAAATATAGACGTACAATGAATGCTATTCCCTAACCTTTAGGCATAAAATAACCCCGGATGAGGTGACCTGTCATTAAAATCAATCAATTATTTTTTTATTATAGATAAACAGTTTTATTTTACTTTTTAAAGTAAAAGCTAACTCCATTAGGAAAAATCGTTATGTTTGTCAAGTCATGAAGCTTGCTTAAGTTTTTATATTTTGAGATCTACCCCATGGCCTTGTTCCAGACTACAATGATTTCAGTAAATACGTTTTATCTATATCCATTTATTGTCCTATTTATTTAATGAGACGTGCCGCTTTGTATATTTATCATATAATCCTTCAGCACCAAATCTAGATAATGATTCATGTTTAATTCATAAATAATGTAATTTAGGGGTTTGGCTTAATTATTAAATTCAAATTTTTGCAATTCGGTCAGTGAACTTTCTCGACCGTAAGTTGCAATTCGATCTCAAAAGTGACAGATGATTTCTGACAGGCGCGACGGTCGCTGTCTCGTCGAACGAAAAGTTACACTGTATAAATTGTAAAAAAGAAAAGATCGAAACGTTAGTTTTGGATTATGTCTCATCTCCTGTGTCTGCACACACACACACACACACACACACACACACACACACACACACACACACACACACACACAAACCTACACACACACGCACGCATACACACACAAACTACACACAAACTACACACGCAGATTGAATTTGGCTTAAGCGCATACGACATCTTATATTCAATACACACACACACACACACACACACACACACACATATATATATATATATATATATATATATATCCTTTTTCTCCAATGAGTTTTTTTGTTCTATACAGACGTAAATACACACATAATGTCCGTTTTCCTCTAACAAACATATGAACATATAAATTTCTTTTTTTTTTGTTTATTTAGGCTCTTCAAGTTATTTACTACTAGCAGAAATACCTTGTTCATGAGTGGACCTAAAGGTTTTTAGGAACTCCTGGGAGCGGGAGAGAAAGGGACAGAAAAGAATTTGAGAAATTGATGTTAAAGGTAAAAGAAGCTAATAATTCACGTATTATAATATTCGTTCATTTTAGGAATTGATTTTTTTTTGTTTTCGTTTAAAATTTTATTTTTTTAAAAGTAACCCTAAACTCATGAGTGTTTTGAAATATAATTTTATATTTCTATAGTCTAGATTTTGTACTAACCTCTGAAGAGCTTTGAAGAGTACCACAAATTGATTGATTCTGAATTATTGAATTATATAATTATATCAGTGAAAATTAAAAACTAAATTTTGTACTTTCCCTTATTATTAACACTAGCAAATATATGCACTCTCTAAGTGCAAGTATCTAGGTTTTAATGTAATAAAATATTATATTGAATTAGAAAGGCTAATGAAACTAAATATTAATGCAGATAAAAAGATTTGAAACAGAATGGAGGGTATAATCGAAAAATAGAACATCTTTGAAACTAAGTCTTCCATCACTCCCGTTTTTCCTTGGTTAATTTTACTAATTAAACTATCTAGTTTTTCCTTGGTTAATTTTACTAATTAAACTATCTAGTTAAAATAAAAAGTAAAGAATAAAATTACAGTTATTTCTTCTTGTTAATGGATTTCTTTTACGATTTATCCCCGATATTCTTGCTCATATTTAATAAAATAAAACCAAACAATTAGAAATCAATAATACTAAGCACATATTTATTAAAATCAAAATTTTAATTTCAATATGCAAATTAGCCTTGCCGTTCAAACCGTAAACCGCTATTTTGTTGTATATATATAAATATAAGTGCATGTTATTAGTATGTAGATATGTCTTTGGCCCTGGATATTTACAAGTTAATAGCGTCGATCCCAGGGGGCTACCCCCCCCCAGGCAATACCTGCCCCCTCGATTTAAAGGGACAGGGCTGGGTTTATTGCCCAGCGCCTCAGGTGCCCTCTTGAGGGAGAATGCCGACGGGATCGACGCAATTCTTTCCAAGCTTCGGCTTGTGGGTGGTCTCACAAATAAATGTCCCTGTGTCACGCCCTCATAAGTGGGATGAGAGGCAAATACCTGTAGATATGTCCAACATATCTAACTCTGGTTTCGACCGGGGTGGCTTCGGCCCTGGACCTTACAAATTAACATCGTTGATCCCAGGGAGCCGCCCCCGGGCAACACCTGCCCCCTTGATTTAAAGGGACAAGGTTGGGTTTATTGCCCAGTGCCTGGTGCACTCCTTTGGGGATGTCGACGGGATCAACGCATTTTTTGCACCCGCCTCGGCTCGTGGGTAGTCCCACAATAATAGGGCCTTGTGCCTAACCCGTACACGTGGGATACGTGGTGAATATCCTAGTATGTAGATATGGTCAACAGTATTAATAATGTATAACAATTTTATTAATAATTGAGGTTTAAATAAAAATAAAATCATGCAGAATGGGATGTAAATAACTAAGGGAATTGAGACTTGAGTAGTAAATATAGTTTCGGTTACATACAGAAAAACACACAATCTTCATTATAATAAGATATTAGCCCTAGTAAAACGTCATTCATAATTGTTGCTCATATTGACCGTGTGTAATTTTATAAACTGCCATATTCTAGTTATATAGTTTGTATGTATGTCTTTTTATGTCTATGTGCGTCTGTGTGTCTACACATGTGTATAGGCAGCCGAATTTAAGTATATTTATTTTCTAATACCAATCTTTTAACCATTAAAACAACTATCGAATACCCCAACAGAAGCCCCCATACCTAAATCCATCCGCCATTGTTTCATAATACTATCTCTTCAGTTGTCAAAGTGAACACAGATTAGATGACCCAGTATGGCGACAAACGTTTGTAAAGTTAGAAATAACTGAATGTTCGTGTTACGTTATAAACTAGTCGGAGACATTATGGCTCAGTAATGGTTTGCTAGGATTTCATGTTGCCGGTGGACATAAGTGTTTTGGCGGGACATTTTGACGACGGATGTTATGACGTCAAGAACTTTTTTTTTTTTGTTTAATTTGCAAATCCATCTGCATGGATAGTTTTAATGAAAATATCTATATTTTATACTAAAAATAGCTCTAGTATTTATTGCTTGGGCATTTTTTAAATTCTTTTTTAGTTCTTGTTAAAAATTCAGAATTTGAACGCTTGATAAGATCTCAATTTGAAAATCTAATGGAATCCAAATAATTATTTAGAAATAATAAAATTATTTGTAATTATTACTGTACAGCCACTTACCTCTTATCACAAATACCATCCAAGTAAGATGAATAAGACATGCTGGACATTGCTGGAGAAACTAAGTACGAAGTCACAAGTGACGTTCTTCTTCGAAACTGAATTTTTATTTTTCTTCATAAAAAAAATCCAAATCCAAATCAAATCAATGTACAAATTACTAAAATGAATCGACGACGTTAGCATCGAATCACGATACTTTCGGATCAAGAATCTAAATATATTTAGATTAATATTTTTTTTGCAAAGCGGGACGTAAAAATCATCATTTAACACGTGACTCTTTAAACCAATGAGGCCCGCTCCCCTCCTCCCAGATGTCACTGTATTTAAGGCAGTTGCCAATCAAATTCTATGAATTTAAATCTCACTGTTATTTTCCACTTACTTTAACTTTTGAAATCTTCAGTACACTTCGGTACAAAATTATATACCTATTAATTATGTAATATCTCTTTCATCCTCCCTAACCCCCCTCTCTCAATCTCTCTCTCTCACGCTCTCTCTCACACACTCTCTCTCTACCCCCCCTCTCTCTCTCTCTCTCTCTCTGTTTAACGGTGTAGCAATATGACCCTTGTGAGTAGAACTGCTAATGGAAGGAGGAGGAATAAAATAACAAAGGCTTAAAAAATAGTGATGACCCAAAAGAGGAGAGCGATGGTTTTGACCGTAGCGTGACCCCGAACGAAGAATTGAGGGGCAAGCGGAAGTCGGGTGTTGACCGGAAGTCGGGTGTTGACCGGAAGTCACGTGGTGACGTGGGGGAAGAAAGAAAGCTTCGTCCTCCTTTGGCCGGCGTCCGTCGTGGGGACCTCATTAGAGACCCCAGGAATCTAGTAGTGTTCTATCTCTCTCGTTCTCTCTGCCTCCCCTCCTCCCTGGTAGAAGCCACTAGACGAGCAGTTAATAAAGGCTGGGAGTTGTGACGACATGTTTCTCGTGTTATGATTTTTATCGGAGTTTTAGTACCGTGAGTATTACAACGTAACAACGGTCGATAGATCATCCGCCTAGGAACCACGAGTTTCTGGGTTCGATACCGACTCTTGCAAACTAAATTCACAGCTTGGATACGTATAGTAAAGTGGAGAACTGATGACAGGATAGGCGTTCCAACCAAGACATCAAAACAATCTCTTTGGTCTAGCGCTAGTAAAAATGGGATAGACCCCTCGCTGATACCGACAATAAGCCAGTCTGCCAACTTTACTGATTTATATATATATATATATATATATATATATATATATATATATATATATATTATATAAGTTAAAAGAAAGGAAATGAATCCGACAATATGAGTATGAAAAGGTGGAATGAAAACATCACACAATGCTGTTAAAGAGAAAACAATTCATGATGATTTTTGTAAAATTGAAATATTGATCAGTATCAGCTATGATTATATTATAAATTGTTTTCTCTTTAACAGCATTGTGTGATGTTTTCATTTCACCTTTTCATACTTATATATATATATGTATATATATATGAATATATATATATATATATATATATATGTGTGTGTGAATATATATATATATATATATATATATATATGTGAATATATATATATATATATATATATATATATATATATATATATATATAACCAAAAGAGAAATCAGAAAAAAACATGTTCGCTTATAAGTTTCTTCTGTACGAATCAAAATTAAATAGCTTAGTTTATTTCGTTTCTTCCGTTAGAAATCCCTTTCCATAATCGCCAAGTATATTTTAGGTAAACAGTATCAAATGGAGAAACTACTTTGATCTTCATATTGCCTCATTTTCATCCCCAACAGATCAGCCCCGTCCATCAAACCTGAGCAGCCGTAACTTGTTTACATAAAACTTAACTATTTGCAAGCCTGTTTTACGCATGAAGTAATCAAATCCCTTCGAGAGCCAATAAAAAAGATCTTCAGTCGTAAGGGAATAAGCTCAAATGCAAATCTCCCTCTCCGACGAATCCAAAGAAAAATATCTGTCCATCCACACTGGCTATAATACTAAGCTGGTAATGTTATCGTCGACAAAATCTTTCCCTGTGGCTGTTGATACCTCAGAAAAACAACAACCCTCCCCCAAAAAAAATATAACAAGGGAGATAGATCCATTAAAAAAATTAAAATCGTTTATCCTGAGTGATGAGCAATGTAGAATTCTCCAAAAAGAAATCAAAGCCGCTGATGTATATTTTCATTCAAATTCCGTAAGGGGCCAGGTTAGCTCAGTCGGTAGAGCGTTCGGCTAGAAATCACAAGGTTCCTAGTTCGATACCGGTCCTCGCCAACTCAGCGTATGAGTAGCACAGGGACCTGTGCGGTAAAGTGAGGAGCTGATGGTAGGTGTGGCGCTCCACCTCAGAGGCCAAAACAATCTCCTTGGTCTGCGCTATTAAAAAGGGGATAGACTCCCTCGCTGATAGGCTGATACCGACTTTAGGCCGCTCCAACGACTTTACTTACTTACGACTTAATTATTATAACAAAAGAAAGAGAAGAAAAAGAACATGCTGCAGAGAAAAAATATAATAAGAGAGAGAGAGAGAGAGAGAGAGAGAGAGAGAGAGAGAGAGAGAGAGAGAGTAGGGGGAAAGATAGAGAGAGGGGGTAAGCGCGTGGAAGCAATACACTAATCTCTTTCAATCGAACATAATGAAGAGAAGGAAAGAAAAAAAAAAGAGTGAGAGAAAGTTAAATCAAGATTATTATACGTTTTACATATTGAACTATTTGGCAATAGCTCAAACAATTAGATTATCATACTGTGTTATATCAACTGTTCCTTCTTGTCTTTAATATTGTTAAATTTTGCAAGTTTGTTCTTACAATAAAGATGAAATATTGTAAATTCAAATACTTCAGTATTCTTAAATAATAAATTTAAGCTAATCCGAGGATAAAAGGAAAAAAATTGTTTGGAGAAAACACTAAAAGAATCCTTCTTATTAATCTTGACAGAGGGAGTCTTTATACTTACCTCTTTTATCAACAACTTTCTCTAAAAAAAGACTTTCTCCTAGACTTGATGAAGAATCTGGAGAAAGAGCAGCAAACCCAACGTGCTGTTTTTAGCACAGTTAGAATAGAAGAAGAGCCAAGCCAGAAGGTAACCCATAGAGCCTAAACCTCCAAGCACACGTTGCTCCATTTCCAGGTATTGCATCACGGAAGAGGATTGAATGGATCCCAGCTAACAACAGAGGGAGATGGGAGTACTTCAATAGTGACATCGTTGAGATATTGCAAGTGGCCGCAAAAGGAGATTTAGAAACGCGATTGAAGTTTAGGACAAAGATAATTGTAGTAGTAGCACACACAAAAGTGCGGTGAATAAATCTCCTATTTTATACATGTACCGAGCAAGTGTCTCATTGGCTGTTGGTTATCGTCGGACCATTATATAAGAACCCCAAACTATTTTTATATTACACAGAACGAACTACGAGCGAAATCGGTTTAGATACATGTCAGGGTTACCGGTGGAACTGATCAGATGTTGCGAAACCCGAAATCTGTAGCAATGTCGACGGGAAATTATGGATGACCTCATTGTTGCATTTCGGCGATTTCAATAAGTTCCCATTATGACATTCCGCTTATAAAACTATGTATAATCTCTCCCTAGCATCTCATGGAATGTTTGTATTCTCTTCTGTTAAGTTTGCTCAGGCTATAAAATATCCTTGTATCACTTCGTTTCGAATTGTTGTTTTTATATTTCTTCCGTACAAGGAGACAATACTCAAACAACTATCGTTCTCCTACAGTTCGTATCCGTTGATGTGTCATAGTTTTTGTATATGTTGGGTCTATAGTCAGCAAAAAAAGGAAAAATTAGTTTTTGCAATTCAGTCAAACAGTTTGTAAATGTGAGTTTATGACAGAAATACATGTTAGGGTCACTAGATTGGCAGGTGGAAATATTTACATCTAAAAGGAATGTCAAAACTCAAAATTAGAATTTTCAAATATTAATAATAATCTAGTTCAGATGATCAATGAATGGCAACGAAAACGTGTTATGTAAGTGTTGGTCTGCAGATATATTCGTCGAAAATTGAAGGAAGTCATAAACCCGGGTGCTAGAGAAATTTCACCTTTCTTGTAAACTTTCTAAGAATCTTTGAAATGATAAACAATCAAGAAACTGTCATTGGTGTTGGTGATTTGCTTCCGCACACAAACAATCACTTCACAATTGGTTTTCTTCTCCAGACTTCAATATTCTCACAAAATAAATTCACGTTGACCACATAACCATAGGGTAATTCCATGTCAAATCACCCAGAAAAAAGTAAAATTGTCACCCAACCCCTTCAATTTTTCTGAATTTTTTTCAGGTGTTGATTATGTTAACGTTAGACAATCCCCAACATTTAAGCTTTCAATTCCAAAAATTGGCGGTGTTATGCCGATTTTTAGGTCTCAAAACTTGGTGAGGTTCGCGCAAAAAGTACTTTTTGTAATCTATTTTTGTCTGGAAAATGAGTTCTAGAGTTTGCCTACTCATAAAGATTGGTGTATAAAAGCATGCCCAGGATTTGAACTCAGGTCGACGAGTTCATTTCCTTCAACTCTAATCATTACACCACGCATTACACCAGGCCCTCCACCTTTAGATATATATATATAGATATTTTTTTGTTACCTTTTCCCTTTTTTGTTACGGTATCTTTTTTTTCTTTCTTTCTTTCTTTCTTTCTTTCTTTCTTTCTTTCTTTTCTTTTTTTTTTTCTTTCTTTTAACAATGCCCGGATATGTTTCACATTTAACCCCGTTTTACCGGAGAAGCTGTCGCTTCAGATTGCACCAGGAATAAAAGACTTACCGCGTCATTACGGTAAAACAGTTCTCCGGTAATACAGTATCAAGACAAAACTGAAACAATTGTTTAAATATAGCTACATAAGAAAAGAAAATGTATTTGGGTCAACTTCCCGAATCGGGCTTAGCGATCCTTGTTGAAACAACGAGGCCAACAACAATAATTAAATAACGATCTAATTAAAGATAAATAAAGCAGCTGTCCTGAATACAATGCTCCTGTACATCGTAATTCATATGAAGGTTCTTATTGAGTCCGCTATTTTTGCATGAATTCTTTATGCGCTTAACTTCAAAAGGTTTCGCATGTGTACACCAATCGCTACAAAAAGAAACAAAGATACATCCGCTCTTGTGCAAATTAATTAAAACAAAACGAATAATTCCGTTATCATTATAATATCCGCGATCTCTCTGTAAGGCTTGATAGTGTGTTCGTGCTGTGTAACAATTTTTAAACGATACCTTAGAGTAACATCCATCTCAGAAAACGGCCGTAGGACAGTTAATCGGCAGTAGAGACCTTTGACAGTTAAACACTTATTCATGGAATGCAGGTTTTTTGCTCACATCAGAAACCGCTATTTTAAAGCAAACAATATGAAAGATCTGTTTGAAAATGTTAACATGGAGGATATTCTCTCTTTTTTTGAGGGAAATAAAATTATACCATAGAATATAGACATGAAACAAATCAATACCATACAACATAATCCCCCAAAATGCTAACACATTGATAAAACCAATTACTAAAAAGTATAAATATAAATACACGATATGTATAACTTCCTAACCGTTCGGCATGACATAACCTCAGACGGGTTGATATGCCGTTAAAATCAATAAACAAACAAACAAACAAGTAATATTTGGGCGTGATAAAATATGATGCAATCACGGATGATACGATATTTTTTAAGACCACACAAATCTCATCAGACACCTCAAAAATAGATTCATATTGCTGAACACAACCGCAAATGACATAATCTGAGGAAAATAGAAATGGTTTACATCCTGTCACACCAGTGCGACTAAAACCGACCGTATAGTCAAAGAAAGGAAACTAAAGCAGTTGTTTCAATTAATTTTCACAAGAGTATAACTGAAATTATATTGCTTCACAATACAACAAATAACCTAATCCGAGAAAAAATAAAAATCGATTACACCCTGTCACACCAAAGGGTCTAAAACTGACCGTATGACGAAAGAAAGAAAACTAAAGCAGTTGTTTCAATTAATTTGCACAAGAGTATAACTGATAATATATTGCTGCACAATACAACAAATAACCTAATCCGAGGAAAAATAGAAATCGATTACATCTTGTTACTCCAAAGGGTCTAAAACTGACCGTATGACGAAAGAAAGAAAACTGAAGCAGTTGTTTCAATTAATTTGCACAAAGGTGTAGCTCATAGTATGAGTGGCAACCAAGGAAA
Source organism: Doryteuthis pealeii (assembly GCA_023376005.1). Classification (NCBI taxonomy): domain Eukaryota; kingdom Metazoa; phylum Mollusca; class Cephalopoda; order Myopsida; family Loliginidae; genus Doryteuthis; species Doryteuthis pealeii. The sequence continues at coordinate 15,705,920 of CM042137.1, forward strand.
TTTGATCGAGCGGTAAAAATATTCTAGGTTCAAGAGTCCGGAGAAAACCGCACAAATGGTTTCCACTGTACAAACAGGCAATCATTTATTTGTCTAAACTTCGTGAAAGAAAAAAAAAAAAATCTGTCTCCAGATATACTACCACGATGTCTATGAAACACAGTGGCATTTTCAATAGAATAAAAACTTAACAAAAGAGTGACTGCTTTCTGTCAGAAGAAGCCATTTTGATTAGTTTTCTATTATCTATTGAATTGGGGAGCATTTTCTTTCAGATCCAAAATATTCCGACTGCTGATCCCCTTTCTTAATTCTCGTAGACAATTCTATGAATGGCGATGAATGATATATCCAAAAGTCGTTTTTTTATTTTTAGATTCTTCTTGATGGTCTTGAAGATTATATATTCATTATAAAATAAAAGAATATTTCCTTTCTTTGAAAGTGACAACAGCTTACTACTTTTTCTTGCGGAACTATAAAACAGGAAACGAGAATATTAACTCTTTTATTCTTTAATTACATCTAAAGTAAATAATAATGAAAAAATAATGACTGCTAACATGCGTACAATCTGAAAAACGATAAAATTACCCGTTTTTCAATTAGTGTTGAAATTTGTATTATTTAGACATTTCGGTCTGTTGTCCTCGTCTTTATTTTTATAAACACAACGTTCGGCCATATTTTTTTTTGTCAAACACTGGAACCTTCTCGTTTAGTTCGCCAAGAAACACCTGAAGAAGACCGGAGGGCACATCGGCCAAAACATTTACTTTATTTAGACATTTCGGTCTGTTGTCCTTATCTTTATTTTTTATAAACACAACATTCGGCCTTATTTTTTTTTGTCAAACACTGGAACCTTCTCGTTGAATTCGCCAAGAAACACCTGAAGAAGACCGGAGGGCACATCGGCCAAAACATTTACTTTATTTAGACATTTCGGTCTGTTGTCCTTATCTTTATTTTTATAACACAACATTCGGCCTTATTTTTTTTTGTCAAACACTGGAACCTTCTCGTTGAATTCGCCAAGAAACACCTGAAGAAGACCGGAGGGCACATCGGCCAAAACATTTACTTTATTTAGACATTTCGGTCTGTTGTCCTTATCTTTATTGTTATAAACACAACATTCGGCCTTATTTATTTATTTATTTATTTATTTTGTCGAACACTAGAACCTTCTCGTTGAGTTCGCCAAGAAACACCTGAAGAAGGCCGTAGGGCACATCGACCAAAACATTGTGGATATGAAAATAAAGACGTGGACAACAGCCCGAAAAATCTTAATTGTACTAATTATTAAGACTAATCTTAACAATAATATTGTTGAAATATTAAAAAAGGAATTTGAAGATTTTCGGTTCGGTTTCTTTGCTTATTGGCATATCAACCTTTGTGGGATATTTAATGTCAAAGCCATTCTTAGGAAATAATTTTAGTGGTATTATTTAACCTATAGCTGGAGGAAGGGGAGGGTTCATAACTTTCATAAGTGTTCATAACTTTCAAAAGTGTCAAAGTGTCATATGTTACCTAAATAATGAGAAGGGAATCGTCTGTTTTCCCTCTAAGTAATGTACGACGAAGACTGGAAAGAGACAAATAACGAGATCTCACGGGAGTTGTTAATTCAACCTAGCAACTGATAATTACTCTGTTCCCCTTGTATGTTTGCTTAGTAAAACTGTTTTTCCTATCCTTAATACTCGCTGTGTTCCTTCCAATCATTTCTCTGTTAACTCGTGTAACGGTTTGAGTCGTAGAAAATGGACACGTCGACACGAGTTCAAATCTTAGACCAATCTACAGTTCACATAGCATTAATACCCTTTGGAAAGGTATGGATCCAACTACTCTCCCTCCAGCTATGGGTAAATAGTAGGGAACACTGGGTACTTTAACCTTGGTTAAGCAATCTGTCTAGTAGAAAGAAAACTCTGAATTCAAACCTGTTAAACTCCGCTTGTGTTACATAATTATTAGATTCCTAATATTTATGTACAGTAGTGTAGAAACCAAAATGGCTGTTATAAGTTACAGCCGGGGGCCTTGAAGGATGAGTGACAAGGCTTGGCCTCAGTCCTGATCCTCCTTCCGGTGGATACCGTGAAAATTGGTGGAGAAGACCCTCTTCCGGTTTAGATTAGAAAGAGATTTTTAGTTAGATTGGCCAAAGACCACGACGGTGGTAAGTCGTGTTATGCACGGTGCCGACTCAATCTGCGCAGGTAGTCTGGTGGGGATTTCGAAATAAAATATGATCTAAGTAACTCGAAGTCTTGTGTTATTATCTAAAAACTACCAATGACACAGGGCTTCTGATAAAGAGAAATCCCCAATGGAAGACCAGACACGAAGTCCCCAAGATGAAGTTCAGACGCTAGAAGAGACGCTGGAAGAATAGAAGTAAGAAAGGAAGTAAGGAAAGAGCGTATACAACACTTGGAGTGGTCACTACTAGAATAGGCTTAGTCCTAATTAATGATCTATTTTATTAACTCTGATACTCGAGTTACACAGAAAAGTAATTAAAAACCTACCACTGAAAGAATGTTTCTATATTTCATCTCCAATATTTGATAATAATTATCTCATAAATATTTTTTTTGTTTTATGGTCCTGAATGAGATAGCTTGACCAGTATTATATTGAAAATAATCTCTCATTCTCCTTTGTGTAATTTGTCTGTTTTCTTTCTATCTTACGTGAGTTTATTTACTTTTCGCGAATTCTCACACCAGGCAGCCGTTGTCGCACTGTGTTGTTTAACATTTGTATTAGTATGTGGGGGGTTGGGTTTTTTTATTTGCCCTTTCTTGGCAAGGGTTTGGTAAACATTTATATATATATTATATATATATATTATATGTGTGTGTGTGTGTGTGTGTGTGCATATATGTATATATATATATGTATGTGTGTGCATGTATATATATGTGTGTATAAATATTGTGTATATATAATATGTGTGAATAAATTATATATGTATATGTGTGTATATATATGTGTGCGTATATATATATATATATATAAGTATATATATATATATATATATATATATATATATATATAAGTATATACATATATATATATATATATATATATATATATTATATATATGTCCTAGTCTATGCGTCTTTCTTTCTCCATTATCTTGTAGTTCTTATGTAATATGGCATCATATTTGTTTTATTCCTTCTCTACCGTCTTCTGGAATTTTCTCCAAGATACAAACTACCCACGTTATTGTTCGCATTTGTTATGTGTTCTTTACAGACTCTCCGGCACCAACAAGAGAATTCCTTTTCGGTTCTGCCGTCTCTTCCAATCTCTTGACCGTCATTCAAAGATGACCGGTCAGGAAAATATTTTCGGAAACTTGTAAACCGGACGCACTAAAACTGGTGTATTAGAATTCCAGACGGATTCTTCGTTCAGCTGCATTGTCTCCTTATTTTTGACAAGTGACGTCATTTCCGGATAAGTAGAGCTTTAATAAGACCGGTAGGAAGCAGCAGCAGGAGCAAATGACGTACAGAAGAATTTGTATAAAATACTGTTGAATAGCAAGATAACATCAGCTCGGTACAGGGACTACTATCATGAAGAAGAATTTTATAATACATGCTTGTCCGCCCTGTAGGCTGGGGCGTTAGAAAGCACCGACTGCACCTCTGCAGAAGGGTAAGACTTCCCCATTGGGGACACCTGTTGGTTGTGGGTGGCGACCCGTGATGCTTAAGGATAGAACCCAGGTGGTTGAGCAGTCATCGACTTGCAATACTCCACTTTGTCCCTTACTTAGGCTAGACGGGCGGTCGGATAGGCCCCCTCCGACCAATCGGCTGGTCACGTCAAGCCCTAATACCTATATGATTTTCCGAATCCTATTGCCCTCATGGCAAGCCCCAACCCCTTTTTATCATATGGATGCTAGAAGGCGGTGGCTTAGGGTCTATATGTCCTGGGAATGACGTTAAACTCTATCTGATGGCGAGGTTCCAGTTATGGAGGTTTGGGGAATGTGGAGCACCCCTTTATCACCATTGCTCCCTAGTCCATCTGACCCGGAGTGGTAGTACCTGTTAGCGTCCCACTTATGGATTAAATAGAAAAACATGTTTATAAACAAAACTGAATATCTATTAAGAATGAATTCATTTCAAAACATTGTCAGCATTAAATGACCCACTGAGATTGGTATGCCGTAAATCAAAACAAACCAAACCAAAATACATACTTGTTTTCTTTTTTTTACATACAATTATACGTTTTTCTACTAAGGCCGGCTTAGCTCAGTCGGTAGAGCGTTCGGCAAGGAATCACAAGGTTCATGGTTCGATACCGGCCATCGCCAACTCAGCGTATGAGTAGCACAGGAATCTGTGCCGTAAAATGAGGAGATGATGGTAGGTGTGGCGCTCCACCTCAAACGCCGAAATAATATCCTTGGTCTAGCGCTAGTGAAAAGGGGATAGACTCCCTCGCTCGGCTGATTCTGACATTAGGCCGCCCTGATGACGACGACATGAGTAAGAAAGAGAGAGAGAAGCCATCTTTAACAACAACCCAGATCAGAGAGAGAAGAATTGCAGAAACGACCAATCCAGCCCACCAGATAAATAGAAAACGACATATACAAGAGATAAGTATAATGACTACTGCAACCATTTCTTTTAATTTTGACCGCTATATAACACCAGCAGAGAAGGTTAAAAGGCGTTAAAAAGAAATAAGAGGTTAGTTTTATTTGTTTTCGTTTCTTTGTTTAATGGCATATTACCCTTAATTGGTTATTTAATGTCAAAATCAATAATTGTTGAATAACAACAATGGTTCTATGTAACGCATAGTTGGGGAATGAAGGGTTCATAGCTTTCATAAGGGTATTAGTACGAAAATTAACATAATAACGAAACTAGAATTTGAACTTTCTTATTACGATCTTGCAGTTCGATACGTTAACCCCTACGCCACGGAAACTCCTCCAATAAGAAATTATTATTATCACTGAGGGACTCAGACTACTGCTCTCTTTTTTGTTTGATTTCTTTTTTAATGGCATATAAACCTTTGTCGGTTATTCGATACCAAAGCCATCCTTGTAGAAGAACAGTAGTAGTATTATGTAACACATAGTAGGGAGATGAGGGGTTCATAGGTTTCCTTAGGATATTTGTCCGAAAGTAAACGCAATAGCGAATGGGGAGTTCGAACTCGCTTACTATGATGTCGCAGCCCAGCACGAGGTAAGTACTATATATATATTTACCAACCCCTCCGCACGAGCAGGATGTGTCACAAGGTCAATTTCTTAAGCGGAGTTCAACAGGTTTGAACTCAGAATTTTCATTCTCCTATACCGATTGCCTAACCAAAGTTAAAGAGCCCAGTCTGCCCTACTATTTATCCATAGCTAGAGGGAGAGTAGGATTCATACCTTTCCCAAGGGTATTAGAGCTAAGTGAAATGCAATTACCACGTCCAGGATTTGAATTCTGGGCGACGAGTCCATTTCCCATGACTTTAACCATTACACCACGCGCTTTCATAGATAACTACTATAAGATTGTGAGATAGATATTATTAAAAAGAAATGATAGATAATGATACTAAATATTCAAATACAAATATCCAGATAATGTATGAAAAAATATCAAGGAAGTAAACAAGGAATTACATAGATTCTCGTGTCACTAGTTAAATGTACAGGCAGAATAAAAAACCAAAATAAACGCGCGTAGGTAGAAACCTATATTTATTTGAAAATCATCACTAAAAGAATACAACTCCGCCTAGATTTTTTTTTCACCATTTTTTCTTTTCAAAATGGAGTACGGTGATTCTTGATTCTGTTTCCGAGCGCTACTTTATAATTAACTTTAAATTCAACCCACATTTTGTTTTGATATCTATCAATTGGATGCAAACATTATATCAATAGAAGTAACGAACTCTTTTGTTCATAGCAATGGAATAATTACATTTTTAGAAGTGCAAGAGAAAAAAAAAAGATTTCTCGGAAGAAAGATAATTATTAAAGTGTTTGTTTGTGGGACTCTACTATATTTTTTGATTGTATGAATGTATTTTTACATATAAACTCTGTTTTGTAAGGTGCACATAGTAGAACGTCACTTATGAGTTCGTTCTTACCTAACCAGTATTTGTAGCACTCCACTATCTTTTGGATTGTATAATGTATTTTTAGATATAAACTCTGTTTTGTAAGGTGCCCATAGGAGAACGTCACTTATGAGTTCGTCCTTACTTAACCAGTATTTGTAGCACTCCCCTATCTTTTGAATTGTATGAAAGTATTTTTTAGACATAAACTCTGTTTTTCCATGTGTATGGTGTAGGGTATCCATAGTTGAACGACACTTATGAGTTCGTCCTTACTTCTCGAGTAGTGTTTGTAGAACTCCACTATCTTTTAGTTAATCTGAAAGAATCCTTGGAAATAAACTGTTTTTTCTATGTGTATGTTTCCACTGGAGAACGACACTTCTGAGTTCGTCCTTACTTCTCCAGTAGTGTTTGTAGAACTCCACTATCCTTGAGATAATCTTAAAGTATCTTTGGAAATAAACTGTTTTTTTCTATGTGTATGTTTCCACTGGAGAACGACACTTCTGAGTTCGTCCTTACTTCTCCAGTAGTGTTTGTAGAACTCCACTATCCTTGAGATAATCTTAAAGTATCTTTGGAAATAAACTGTTTTTTCTATGTGTTCACAGGAGAACGACACTTATGAGTTCGTCCTTACTTCACCAGTAGTATTTGTAGGACTCTACTATGTTTTGGATCGTATGAAAGTATTTTAAATATATCTTATCATCATCATGACCCGCTGACAGTACGGATTCCCATGACACTCTACATACAGTGTGATATCCAAAACTATGTAGGAGCACCAGCATTCGCTTCCAGCCTCTGAAGCCGCTCGGTAATTAGAATTTAATTCAATTTAAACGTCCATACATCTTTATAGAGTTTCCACATCTTTTTAAGATTGCACACTATATTCTAATGCAGCTCACATCTAGCTTGTTTTGTAGTGTTTCTTTATGGTGCGAGTGGTGCAGTCATACAGTAGCATTGATCAACTACGGCTTGGAAGAATTGTCGCTTTAACTTGTCTGTGAGTTTGGATTTCCATATGACTGATAATCAGTTTATAGCAGACTATACATTTCCTATGCGTGCATTAACATCACTTTCTGTGGATGAGATTTTTCATACCCAAGTAAATTGTTCCAACGAGTTTAGGCGTTTACCATCGAGTGTGGGGATGCATCCTTCATTTATAAAACACATGAACTCAGTTTTATCGGAGTTCATATATAGGCCAATGATCCATATTGCTTTTTCTAGGTTGTGTAGCAATGATTCGACTTGTGCAGGTGTATTTGTTAGAAGTGCCAGATCATCTGCCTAGTCCGCCTCCGTAATTAACTGTGTGGAATATCGCAAATCCCTCTCTCTCTCTCTCTCTCTCTCTCTCTCTCTCTCTCTCTCTCTCTCTCTCTCTCTTATATATATGTATATATATATTATATATATATACTATATATATATATATATCTGTGGGAGTGGATAGATAGATAGATATGACCTCTGATATCTATCTAAATAAAGAAGTGCCTGGTTCTATTTGCGTGACAATGAGACATAAAACAGAAATAATATTCAACAAACAAAAAACATTTCACATAAAAAATACAGAGAAGTAACAGAAATCCCTTGGAAACAAAGGCGCTACACACATAAAACATAATCTAACACTGAAAAATATGAGCTCATCACATCCCTTTTTAGATACATATGGGACCTCATAAAACGAAAACAAAACACGCCAAATTTAACCTGGAAAGTAGCAAAGTAGAAACACTTCAAAACCTCGAAAAACTGCGCCTATAACAATAACATAAATACCTCAAATTTAGAAGTTAGAGATGACAGTTTGATTTTGTTTTTTCTATGGTAAATATAAATATTTGAAGAATATGTATGTAATGAAAACGAACTCTTTCTTCGCCTACACTTTTTACTTTCCTTTGTAGACCAATACAGACCTGTGTATATTTGCAGATATTCAAGTTGTCATATACCAAATAGTTCATGTTCCAACAAACTATATCCATATTTTTACATCGTGTACCTATATTTGTCGCACGGAAATATTTATAAGGTATCAAAAAAGTCCTGACATGCGGTACTAAATGTGGCGAATATAAAACAATGAGTCTGGCGTTGCAAAGCCTACGCATTCTCTCAGATTAGATCTCCCGCGCAAATTTCTTGCAAGAGATTCCACCCTTAGAAATCAATGTATTGAAATGAACATAGCGAGTATTATTATCGAAAATAGAACACATCTTCTCTACAGGAGACGCAGTTCTTAATTTTGTATGCTAATCGATTTGCTATTAATTTCAGAACAGAACGCGGAGGACCAAAGAAATACACTAAAAACAAAAGGCGGTTTTGTCGCCCATAAAACTCTTCGCAGGCAAAATATGTCGTCAGTAATCTGCGATGAAAAATTTCCTCTGATAAATTTTACCTGAAATTCTAAGAATACACATTATTATGTTGGTTTTTCACACCAGCGTTTGCTGATGGTCTTTCACTGGAGTTTGAGTGACAACAAATCTCCTCAGGTCTCCAGCACCTGAGGAGAATTGTTGTTCAGGACACTCCTGAATATTCCAGCTGATTTCAACAATGATTTCATCTGGATAGTCTCAATTCCTCATCTAATTTCCAGTTCCTCTAGTCTTTTTCCAAGCTTTTACGGACAGTTCCAAGTGCGCCAACTCTAATAGGTATCACTTTGACCCTCATATTCTACAGCTTTTTCAATTCTCTGGCAAGGTTCAGGTATTTGTCTATCTTTTTCGTTTCCTCCCTCTCACCCTGTGATCTGCTGGTACTGCAAAATCTACCAGTTCACAAGTTTCTTTTTTTTTTTGGTAAATCCCAATTGAATCAAAATATCATGTAGTGAAAATATCATCCCTTATAATTTAACCAAGGCTACAGAACAAAGTCTCTCCTCTATTTATCCATTGCTGATAGAAGAAGAGATGGATTCATGTTTTCCAAGGGCATTGGCATAAAGTGAAATGCAAACAGCTTCATTTCAGGAATTAAAATCGAATGCCGCTGTCATTTACTACGAAAATAAAATCTATATAATTCTCATTTCTGTATTATTAAAACTAGAAAAAAACACCCACCCACTCCGGGCGATGTAAAAATAGATTTTTGAAACATATTGCCTGAGGTGTGGGAGTTAAAAATTCAATGTCAGCTAGCTTGTACCCTAAGTAAGTAAAATCATCAAATTCATTAAAAGATCAAAAAATAAAACAATTTGAAATGTAAACTTTAAATATGTATTAAAATAAAACAAACTATATATAGATATATAATACCAGTCATGTATTTATTAAAACTTGTTTTAAAAAACAATGAGCACTGTCTAATATTGCATGTTCAAATTTTGAGTGTATTTATTCTATATTATGAGGATTTGGGTAATGACGTAGGCAGTGAGGTAATTTTTGTTACAGACAAAAACCGGAAGCGAATCTCCATTATTGATAGTTAGTAATAGAGAAATGAGGCATAAGGAAGGAATAAACGAATAGAATAAACCGCACGCAGCAATTGGGGAAAAAAGTATGAACTAACATATCATTCAACCGTTATTATTGGAAAAAAAGTTTATCTTAGTTTAACTAAGAAAGTGTGACGGAGAACGAGAAAGAAAAAAGAGCAAGACATTGTCTTGCCTACCGGGATCGAACTCGCGTCCTCCCGCATGCAAAAATAAATGCGATTTAGGCACTGGACGGACGCGAGGTTCGACTGATGTGCCCGGATGTTTGGGTAATATGCCCATAAAATAACCAAAGCGAGTGGAGCATGGGGTGACAAGCAGAGAAGCATTCGTCTTGCGTGAGACGGCAGTCAGAAAGATTAATTTGACGACGACGACGACGACGACGGAGGATTTCAGCTACTGGTCGAAGACTGTTGACTCAAATATCTATTCCCCCCCTTTATTTTCCCCCTTCTATAGAAGGTTATCGACTTAGTTAAGTATAAGGTAGGGTTCTGATGAGAGCATTGAAATTGAAACCATGGTATACCCTTAAATCTCTTCCACTATAACTATTACAAATTCTATTATTGCACTATGTGTTTTTATATATATTTGAGCACTTTTCAATGATTTACTAATGCAACTGAAAATGTTTAAAGGCAATTGGATACTATAGTCATTCATATACAGTCCTGTTTCGCGACTCATTTTGGTAACTAGACAAGGTAGACTACTTCAGGTTCGGTTTGTAACACGACCGAATTGTCATTCAGTCAGACATCTTACCACTGTGCCATCTACCACACCCATATTTTAAAGATAGAATTCAACTGTTATAAACATAATAGACCACTAGGGAGTGTTCGATCCGGTTTAAGGAGGGCTATGCAATTTTCACATAAATAGCGATCAGAAATAAATAACTAAATTATATATATTATATATATATATATATATATATATATATATATATATTATTATATTATCGAATTTATGCAATATGCGCATTGTAATTGCCTTCAAGCAAAATATAAATATTAATATTACTTTATCCAACAACGCTTCTAAAAAAATAAACAAACATCCAACATCTTATTTTTTCCTTCGCCAAAGAGCATAAGGCTCCGAGTTTGTTTGTTATTGTTCACTCAGTGCCCCTTGCTTCATATGGTAGAGACGTCTCAGTATCATTGACAGGTTAATTCGTAGGAATTTTATCCCTTGCTGTACCGTGGCCGAAACAGTATAGTTTCTGACTATGCTGCTGAAGTCCCGTTTCGATTTCTGTCGAGGGAAATCGTTAGTTATATATCGCTGATAGACTTAATAAAGTTGAAACAGTCTGAACGATATTCTACACACCGAGTAATTCTTTGCGAAATTCACTTGTCATATTATCTTCTATAATTATCGAATTTATGTGATATGTGCATTGTAATTGCCTTTCAAGCAAAAATATAAATATTAATGTATACTTTATTCAACAATGCTTCTTAAAAATAAACAAACATCCAAAAATCTTATATATATATATAAGTATGTGTGTGGAAATGCAAATATTCACACTTATATCCATGTGTGTGTGTTTGTGTGTTTGTTTTACTTGAGCGTGAGTTTGTCTCAGTTTTTGCGTGTGAGTCTATTCATGTTTCTGTTTAATGTTTTTAAAATGCACAGAATATTTCTTAACTACAACGAGAGAAATAATGGAGAAATTCCAGCTAGGATAATAAGGGCAAAGCTACAATGCAAAATGGAAAAGCCACGAAAGTAGGGCTAAGCAAAGGGTGAATCGAAACCAAACCCCGCCCTGTCTCCTCCGTGTATTGTGACAGTCCAGATGACACTAAGATGTGCCAAACTAATGGCACTCTTCACACGACCATTCACCGCAACGAGAAAAGGCTTTTTTGTGCTTTGTGACGCGGATGTACGTGCTGGATCGTTTAAAAGCTGACAAATCGATGGCCAAGTTCATCTACCGGTTGCATATGACAGTTGGACTGCGTCAAGCAAAACACGATCCTTTTTGGAAAAACTGTATATTTGTTGTATACACATTCAATTTGGATGATTTTTTTTTTTTTGCATGTGTGTCAAAAAATATTGGATAGAAGAAACGTACAAGAGAACGTATGGCGTGTAGAATGAAAGACATCGGAAGGGGGAAAATTAGTGAGATGGAAGTTGGAGATGGAACAAAAATAGGCACGAGAAGAAGAAGTAAATCTATACATATATAAAGAACAGTTGGTGTGTGTGTATATATGTCCGGATGAAACACGAACATTAAAACAATAAAACGATAAAGTAATATATATTTACAAAGTATATATATATATATATATATATATATATATATATATATATATATTATATATATGAGGAAGAAGGAATAAAGAAAAGAAAGTACAAAATGGATAATAAAAGATGAATTTAATCAATATCACTTACACATGTGTTTCGGTTAGTTTATCTATGTGTACACGATTCAAACTATTATCATTATTAAATAAACAAATAAAATGAAATAATAATAATAGAAAAATGTAAAAATATTGCGTACACAGAGAAGATTCGACCTTCATCAGAGTGAAATTTTAGTTTGAATGAAAAAAATGTCCGAAGATAATTTTTTTTAAATATATATATATATATATATATATATATATATATATATAAATTATATATATATATATTCGTTGGAGAAAACAAAAAAAAATTCGTTGGAGAAAAATGGAGAATTTTTTAAAAATGTCCGAAGAGAAATTTATATATATATATATATATAATATATATATATATATATATAATATATATATATATATATCAAATATCAACGGATCTTGTTTATGTAGCAAAAATTATGAAGATTTGATTTTTTATTGATTTTTGGAAGTGGGGGTGGTCTATATTGGTGCATAATAGTCAAGTGGTATGTTCGGATAAATTACAAAAATAAAACAATTAAGGACAATAAACACATATATCTTATATCTATCTCTTATTCTCTCGCTCTCTCTTATATATATTATATATTATATATATATATATATATATATATATATATATATTAAAAATGGATACAAAAGAAACCTAATTAATCGAAGTACCGATTAATTCAGTGATTTAACCCTGAAGATCCTTATGGTGAAACTCGAGTAGGTTTCTTTTGTATCCATTTTTAAATATATTTGCTCTACTTCGTATTGAGCACTTGTATTTGTTAATATCGCTGACTTAAACCCTGAATTTGCACTCCAACGATCGTGCCCATTTTCACTGGTAAGCCACCTTTTATCTTTATAAATACACAATATATATATATATATATATATATATATACAGAGAGAGAAAGAGAGAGAGAGTTTGGATAAAGAAAGTGATCTGAAGAAACTCGTAGGGTCTCAGATACCCACGGGTGGAAAAGGACCATAATCGCTGAATACCGGTCTTTAAGCCTTTTTTCGTTATATATATATATATATATATATATATATATAATATATATATATATATATATATATATATATTATACATTAAACACAATGGTTCTTACCTTTAGGCAAAAATTATAAAGACTTGATTTTTATTTGAAGATATTCAAAGATCAAAATATTCACAGAAATAGCATTGAAATTCTACTTAATGCAATGCAACAGGGATTCCTCCCCTCTACACAAGTGACGCTGGGTAGCCGATTCTACTAAAGAAATAAGAGAGAATTAAAAGGATAGAATAAGGCGAGGAAATAGGTATAAAAAGTCGAAGAAATGGAAGTTGAAAAAGGGAAATTAGAATACCATTATTTAGAGAGAGAAAGAGGAAAAGAATATGTGAGATGCAAACCAATGGAGAAAGGAATAAAGAGAAGGAAAAAAAAGAATAACGGAGAGAGAGAGAGAGAGAGAGAGAGAGAGAGAGAGAGAGAGAGAGAGAGTCAGTCAGACAGACAGACAGACAGAAAGTGAAAGAAAGAAAAAAAAAGAGAGTAAAAATGAAATGCGTCTAGAGGGAAAAATTGGTGTGAATGGAAGACAGAGAAGAACAGAAATAGGTACGAGAAGAGGAAAGAAAAAAACAAAGAAAACTATACATATATAAAGTCGACGGGGCGGCCTAAAGTCAGTATCAGCGAGGGAGTCTATCCCCTTTTCAATAGCGCTAGACCAAGGAGATTGTTTTAGCATCTAAGGTGGAGCGCCACACCTACCATCAGCTCCTTACTTTACCGCACAGATTCCTGTGATACTCATACGCTGAGTTGGCGAGGACCGGTATCGAACTAGGAACCTTGTGGTTTATAGCCGAACGCTCAACCGACAGAGCTAACCCGGTCCCTGGGCAAACTACTCTATTCTCGACAGAGTTTGCTTCTTTTTTGAGCTGCCCTATGATTTCTGGATTTTAGCAGGATGTCAATCCGTCTGGATTTATTGTCACGAAGTGTTAATAGATATTTTTTTCTGAAAAAATCTCAAACCTGTCCGTCAGTCGTCTGGTCTAAGTGGTTTGAGAGGCATGTATTTTTTCGAAACAAAAATAAAAACATGAATATCGAGGGAAAATATAGAATAATATTGAAGGTAAAAGTTCAAACAAAGAAAAATTGAAACGAGTATAAATAACTATTTTATTTATTACAAAATGACAGTCCATATATATATATATATCTTATTATAATGGAGATTGTGTGTTTTTCTGTCTGTAACCGAAACTATATCACTACTCAAGTCACAATTCCCTTAATTATTTACGCCAAATTATCCATGATTTCATTCTTTTAAACCTTCAATTATTAATAAAATTGTTTTACATTATTAATACTGTTGACCATATATACATACTAATAACATGTAATTGTATTTATATATACAACAAAATAGCGATTTACAGAATGAACGGGAAGGCTAATTTGCATATTGATATTTAAAATTTGATTTTAATAAATATGTGCTTGGTATTATTGATTTCTAATTGTTTGGTTTTATCTTAATGAATATGAGCAAAAATCGCGGGGATAAATCTTAAAAGAAAATTATTTACAAGAAGAAATAAATGTAATTTTATTCTTTACTTCTTATTTAACTAAATAGTTCAATTAGACAAATTTAGTAATGAAAGACGGGAGGGATGGAAGAGTAAGTTTCAGTTGTTCTATCTTTCGATTATAGCCCCCTCTGTTTCAAGTCTTTTTTTTTTTCATTCTTATTTCGTTAGTCTTTCTAATTTAATATGATATTTTATTACATTAAAACTTAAGTACTTGCACCCGGAGGGTGCATATATTTGCTAGTATATATTAGAGAGTTTTATAATTTGCTTGAAGCATTGTGTATATATTGGTTAGGAGGTTGATTTAGAAGGCTATCACAATGCAGGTGTAAAGAAAAAAATAATATTACGGTAACAATGATGTTGTGTGTCAACCTGTATTTAATTCTTGAATTTTCGAGATAATATTTTTAAAAAGTACAAAAAAAACCCGCATTCACGTAAACCTACAACACGAGAATACAGTTATATAAAAATACCATCATTTTCAAAAAAAAAATTAATTTAAAAAGAAATGCCATAACTAGACTGCTTCAGTTCCAGTGATCTTTTGAAAAATAGATATTATCTCGAAAATTCAAGAATTGAATACAGGTTAACACACAATATCATTGTTACCCTATTATTTTTTTTCTTTACACCTGCATTGTGATAGCCTTCTAAATCAACCTCCTAACCAATATATATATATATATATATATATATATATATATCACGAATTTTTGCGAATCCACGAAGCAAATGAATTTACTTCTGGGTTAATAAAAATCGATTTAAAAAGTGCTCAATAAAAAGAGCTAAATATACGTTTTATAAAAGTGAATGTTATAAAATATTCCGACTGCAGGTTCTTACCGTAGCAATTCATCAGGGAATTATTGCTTATTCCAACCATCTTCTTTTATTTGTATCCGGGTTGTACCCATTCTTAAGTACGTGGGTGTGCCCCCCACCCCACTCTACGTAATCCCAGAACCTACCAGGCACAGTTTATGTTTGTTCAAATGCCTACACTTGTTTATCAACTCTGATCGCGAGTTCAATATCATCTCTGCATTCCGCTATTTTTAGCTTCTATTGTAAGCACAGCAGACAGGGGTTTTCATTTCCTTCTTGTGAAGGTGCCCTTTTTATGATTCTCCACTCTACCCCTGATCTCTACCATACTTTTCCTTTAAATCCCACACATATTTTGCAAGTGTGGTTGTTTCTCTGTATTTTCTATTCCTAAATGATAGCTTATACTGCGATATCCTTTGCTTTACATGTTGCTGTGTGACCTTACTGAAACTACAGTTGGAATATTTTATAACATTCGCTTTTATAATAATATATATATATATATATATATATACATATACATATCTTATTATAATGGAGATTGTGTGTTTTTCTTTCTGTAACCGAAACTAAACCACTACTCAAGTCAAAATTCCCTTAGTTATTGACGTCACATTTACCATGAAATTTATCCTTATTTTAACCTCAATTATTAATAAAATTGTTTTACATTTATTAATACTGTAAACCATATCTACATACTAACAGCATGCAATTGTATTTATATATACAACAAAATAGCGGTTTACAGTGTGAACGGCAGGCTAATTTGCATATTGATATTAAAAATGTAATTTTAATAAATATTAGCTTAGTATTATTTTTCTACCTGTTTGGTTTTATTTTAATGAATATAAGCAAAAATCTCTTCAATTAATCTTAATGATATCCATTAACTAGAAGATAACTGTCATTTTATTCTTTACTTCCTCTTTTAACTAAATACTTAAATTAGAAAAATGTAGCAATAAAGACGAGAGTGATGGAAGAGTAAATTTCAGTTGTTCTATTTTTTCGATTATACTCCCCTCTGTTTTTAAATCTTTCTATCTGCATTCTTATTTAGTTTCATTAGCGTTTCTAATTTAATACGTTATTTCATTACATTAAAACTTAAATACTTGCACCCGGAGGGTGCATATATTTGCTAGTATATATAAAAGATAAGATAAATATATAAAGTTTACATATATATTACATATTACATTACACATATTATTATTATATATATATATATAATAACAACCTCTCCACACGAGCAGATGTGACACATGGTCAATTTCTTCAGTGGACTTTAACAGAGTTTGAATTCAGAGTTTCTTTTTGTAGCCTAACTAAAGTTAAAGAGCACAGTCTACCCTACAATCTATCTATAGCTGGAGAGAGAATAGTTGGTACATACCTTTCCAGTGTATTAGACATGTCACAATACAAACAATCTCATTCATTTGGTTGCTTAAAGATAAGACGAACGTAGCCGTTTGAAGAGAAGAGACAGCACTTAGCTTGAATGGAAAAAGAACCTTCGTAGAAACATAACATAAAGATCTTTCAGCAAATACGGTTTTGTTGTGAAAGCGATAAAATAAACAAAGAAAAAACTTTAACAGCAAAGTTGAAGTCGATAAAACAACGAATAAAACAAACGGATAAAAGCAAGTCAAAAGAGACTGAGAATAATAAAAACGAATAAACACATTTGACAAAAAAGACTCTATGCAATCGAAAACCCACTTGAGTAAGACTTACATCCATTTACACACGGAAGTACGGGTGGACGAACGGCGACTGTTGGCGGTAGACCGTGTGGGGACACGGAAAAAGAAATGGTGGGAAGTTTTGTGAGCTGCTAAGAAAGGATGAAGGTAGAAAGTGAAAAAGAGAAAGAGATGAGGATTGGAATTTGTTCAATGCGAAATGCATCGGAGAAACTGAAACATTGTGTGAATAGGGATGGCGCCATTTTATTGGACACATAAAATGTCTTCCTGTTGGTTGAGAATTGTGGGAATGAAGGGGTCGACCATTTCGTGGATGCTACGACTTGACATGGATGCTATATACGGACTTGCACGCACAAGACATGTATGTACATTTAAAACATAAAAATAAATGCAGATACTTGTTGTATTATCATACAGCAATAATAATTCTGATTAATGTATATTAAAACCTAGGTAGCAATATCTCATCTACAGAAAGCGATCTCAATATAAAGATATGATAAGCATGAACTGTTATCTGTCATATGAAAACCTGATCTGTCTGAGAAGCTTAAGTGTTGTTTGTTTGTTTTTTTTGTTTTTTTGTTTTTTGTCTTTTTTTTTTTTTTTTTCAAGCAGATGCTGAACAACCATCCAAGTTAAGCGAAGAGCTTGGAAAACAGTCCAAGTAAGACGAACAAGACATGTTGAAGAAGTAAGGGCAAACTCATTAGTAATTTCTATGAACATTTTACACATGGATACAGCAGTGTAGGCCTAAAAA
>CM042137.1:15725385-15760385 GCA_023376005.1 Doryteuthis pealeii
CTTAAAGCTCGTTGAGATGGAGCGCCACACCTACCATCACCTTCTTAAACTTTTACCGCACATATCCCTGTGCCTTACTCTACGTTGAGTTGGCAAGGCCGGTATCGAACTTAAAGCCTTGTAGTTCAGCTGTACGCTCCTACCGACTGAGCTAACCCCGCCCTTTTATACAAGCTAATTTTCTTCCTAGTCAAAGACACCGGATTAATTATATCTACAGAACCATTTATACAGCAAAACGGAGAAATTAGGTATTATTAACTGATCCAATTCCACACATTGATAATCTGTAACCAGAAATAAAATTGGAACATCTCTGTATGTATTTACTCTACCCTTCCGCCACAGCAATAAACGTTATTTTAAAGAAGAGCACAACTGCGTTTTGAATTCAGGAGTTTTCCTTCTCCTGGACTGGTTGTCTAACACAATCTTGCCCTACTTTATTTATTCACAGATTCAGGAGAACAGAAGGATGATACCTTCACCAAGGTATTTAGTTCAGAGAGTGACGCCAAAACAGTCCGTCCAGGATTTGATCACGTCATCAATTGCCATTTCCTAGTGACGATAAACCGTTATGTTGGCACACCTTGCAAAAACTTTTGTAACAAAGTATTAAATGGCTAAGAGTAATATTATTCTCTTTGTTCAAAAGCTCTAGAGTCTGGTAATAATAATACCTAATAATCTAGTTTTGATCAATGGCGTATAAGGGCCGGTTAGCTCAGTCGTAGAGTGTCGGCTATAACCACAAGGTTCCTAGTAGATACCGGTTCCTCGCGACTCAGCGTATGAGTAGCACAGGGATCTGTTGCGGTAAAGAAGAGGCTAAGCATAATCTCCGGTCTAGCGGCTAGCGAAACAAGGATGACCCGCCGCGCTGATCTGGCTGTACCGAACCCCATTAGGCCGGCCCGTACGACCTTTACTTACTTACTTATATATACTATATATAAGGTGTCTGAAAGGTGTAATTGGCTGACAAGATTCTTCTCGTGGAGTGGAACAAATAGAGGTTTGTTTTTCAACATAGTCGTCCTACTTTGCGGATAAGAAAAAATGGGACACACTAACTTGTGGTTCTCACTTCAGAAGATTGGACCTGGTTCCCGCAAGCCGTGTCTGTACCAATAACTTCAGGCATGTAATCAGAAATACAGTATGCTCATGTGCCGAAAGATGTTTTAGTTAGAAGACTACTCAATGACATTGAATTCAAGAGTTGGATTAAAAATTTGGATTCCTTGAATATTCCAGAGATTGCTGAAACATCCTTTCATCTCATATATCAACTTCATTAATGGAAATTCAATAAATTAATGATCAATGTTGCAGTGGTAAAGTTAATGGGTAACAACTAAGGTGTTAAGTGTTGGCAAGCTGTTTTACACACATAGTGAGTTCAATACATTGGCTTTAGTGCCTCACGCATTTGAAATTTATTGAGTTAAATTAGGCAAAGCGTACGTTGAAATTAAACAAAGACATTTCAATAACTAATAATTTGATGCTCTAAGAATTTATCACAGGAAGGTGATATTTTGCCGCTCATCCCATATTGAGGCTGACACAAGGACATTTTTATGTGGGCCCACCCATAAGTAGTGGGAAAAATTGCGTCGCATCCCGTCGCCGTTTTCCCCTCGAGAGGGGGGCCTCAGGCGCTGGGCAATAAACCCAGATTGCCCCTTTAAGTCAAGGGTAGTATTGCCATTGGGGGATAGCCCCCCTGGATCAACGCTGTTAATTAACACACCGGTCCATAGTCGAAGCAAACCGGCGGGTTGTAATTTATCACAGAGGGTCCACTACTGTTCTTCTTTAAGGATGGCTTTGCATTAGATATCCCAATGAAGTTTGATATGCCATTAAACAAAGAACCTAAACCAAACCAAACCAATTTATCACAAAATTCCCAGGTTATTTTTAATATAGAGTATGTATTTTCCCACCCCCTCCGCAACGGGTAGAATCAGATAAATAAATTTAATTTTTTCATAAGCGATACCGGTTGCCCTACCAAGACCATTCTGCCCTACTATTTACCCATAGCTGGTTGGCGAGAACAGAGGGATTATGCCTTTCCTAAAGGCATTAACAGTAATGAAAACAGTCCCGTCCGTGATTCGACCTCGGTTCATCCCTCCTCCTCTCGCGCTCGGCGCGCGCCTCCCTGTAAATAAATGTTGATTCTTTGTGGCCTTTCATCTGCGGTTCGCTCTCACACTAACCTATCAATTATTAACGTATCATAAACCTCACTGAACTTTTCAACTACTGTGCTCTCATATCAGACGAAGCTAAGGTGATATTATATTAGAAACAGGACGAGGAAAGTGATAAGAAACGAGTCAATCCATTAAACTAAAACTGAGTTTGATCCTCACAGTTTGATCCCATATTATCTATATTCCAAACTTCACTTATGACGTATAAAGTAAAGAAAGAAAACGATAACGCAATATTACCCGGCATTCGCTAATGGTTGATTATTAGAGGCAGCGCACGCATGCGCAGGAAGATTTTTATGAACAGCTTGGCGCCATTCTGTCAAAATCGTTAGATATTTGCTTAGCTCGTTGTCTGTGTCCCTTTAGCTCTGTGGATCGCCCTTTGAAATTAAAAGCTTTGTCTCCCAAAACAATTCTTATTCAATGCCTTGTTGTCTTATTGCTCAATACGCAAAACTTAGGGCTTCGATTGTGCGCAGCAACAGATTTCGAATCCCTGGTGCAAAGTTCAAGACCCGGCAGTGCATTGCGTGTCAGCCCACTGTTTATAGCCACACACTTCAATACAAAATCTGTCGACCAATTTCTCCGAATTCTGAACACACACCACCACACACACACACACACACACACACACACACACACGCACGCACGCACGCGCGCACAAACACACACATATTACAGTCAGTCTGTATAGTAGGTTCTGGTTTCGATTCCGAATCTCGCTAACTCAGGCATGAAGAACACAGCTTTGATCTGTAAGGAAGTGAAGAGCTGATCAGATGTGTGCACTTCATCACTTTCATCACGGTAGTGAAAGGAGATAGACTTCCCTAGTTGTCTGGCAGGATACGACAATTGGCTACTCGCGACTTTAATATATATAAAGTAAAGTAAAAAGTAAAGTCCTTGGCGGCCTAATGTCGATATCAGCCATCAGCAAGGAGTCTATCCCCTTTTTACTAGCGCTTGACCAAATAGATTTTAGCGTCTGAGGTGGACGCGAAACCTACCATCAGATCCCTGTGCTACTCATTGTGCTGATTTGGCGAAAGAAGATGATACAATGGCAGAGATTTTTCTTCAATTTAGCAAAATCGAGCATACTTTTTAGATCGTTATATGGGAGGTTGATATAGGTTAAATATTACTCATGTAAACATTGGTACACGGCTAGTTTCTATAGAGCAACTAAATGAAATCAAAAACAATAAGCATTGACTCAACTGTACAGTAACTCTTATACACGTCCTGCAGAATCAACTCGATTAAAATTGCCACCACACAGGCACTAGTAATTTTGAGTTGGTGGAGTATGTTTTTGAATATCAGCTGCTATGTCATTTCACTTGATATCATGGCGTGGAATGGTGACCATCGTCCGTTTATGATGGGATATATATTTAAAGATGGCGGCTCTAATATTGTAACTCAACGGTTATTTCGTAAACATTAGCTCACCAAATCTATCTCTTTGTGATTACTTCTTCGGGGTTACCTGAAGGCTCAAGTCTGTAAACGTAGCCTGAAGAGGAACTGACGAAAGGAAAGATGTTTTCGTCATGAAAAACACTGTATCCCAGTGGCGAGTGCTGCAGGGAGATTTCACGAGTGTTAATCGGTGAGGATTAATTGAATAATTGATTTTCAACAGCATGTCAACTTGTCCAGGTTTATTTATTCCGGAGGTAGGGAATCGCGTTCAGGTGTACGTTTATATTTACATTTGGTAGTTTCTTGAACTTTTTTCCATCTTACCTTACCTCATACTGTCGCGACTTTTACTCAACCCTCCTATCTCATATATATAATATATATATATATATATATATATATATATATATATATATATATATATATGCTCCATAAATTTGGTAATGAGCTCTCTAATTGGTAATTTAAATTAACTTCTCACTACTAAGCAAATAAGCAATATCATTTCTCCGGAAATTTATCTCTCAGTGACCGAATGATACATACATTCCTATTATTTAATAGTTTAAAAAAACACCGTCCCCGCATCAGCTGTCAGGGCGAGGGATAAAGATATCGGACTACCATGCGTCAGTCTGAGTTCGAACCCTACCAAGTATAGTTGTGTCTAGCCACACTGAAGAGGCATGATATACCGGAACATGTGTCTGTGATGACTTTATTAATATTATATATTTATATATATAATATTATCATATATTATATATATATATGCGAGGTCTCCTATTACAGATGGAGCTCTCTCTCTGGCGGTCTTTAAAATATCGCGAACTTAGAACCTAACCCTTACTCTGTCCACGGTGATCCTGTTTCCTAATTAACACAGCTTAACGCCTCTACCCCAGCTATGGTTAGCGGAAGAGAAATGTCTATTTCTTCCCTTCTTCCTTTATAATAAAAACGGAATAAGTTCCATTATTTTTTCATGAAAAATAAGAATCGACGATTAAGCTACACCAGATATTCGGGATTACATTTTTCATTTCATCTCGGATGGTTTGGACGGTCTCATATTATTTATGTTTTTAACAACAGATAATTACATGGAGGATAGAAATTATAATGAGGGACCAGATTGTTTATAAATTAACAAGGTTTATTAAAACAGATCGATACGCGTAAACAGTCCATTTGATCATAGTTCGTACCCTAAAAGGTAGTACCTTGTTGTATACCCCTTCCATATCGGTTATATAATTCAGAGAGAGTAGAAGATTAAGAGGATGACATGATATTATTTTTTTTTAATTGTTCTGACTTGTTCTTTTCTAGTTGGGCTGATTTTTTCTTGGTTGGACTGGGCGTCTGTGATCATTTCTTATTTGTAATAATAAGCAAGAATTTCTTTGGTTTTGTTATTTTTAAAGAACCTACAGCCCTAAAAAGTTTCTAACCGCGTGCGAGCGTTATCTTGGGGAATACTAACGTCTGTTCGCGTTGATAACTGCCGGAATCTTGCTAACTAACGATATCCGTTGCACAACCTTTCCCTTCAACCAAATCAGAGTTGGCTTACAGGTCAGCGAAATGTTAACTGTTTGTCAATAACTATAACGGCTTATGGAAACTTTACATTAAAACCCCTCCGATTTTGAATCTCAACAAACTCAATGAAAATTCTAACTACACTTACATCCATAATTCTTGACTACCACGATTTATGTAACACCGCTCCTTGTCAAGTGGACCAAAGAAAATGTAGGGATATTCCACACTCAACAGAATTAGAGCCTCTTAATCAGATTCATTTTAGAGTCATTCCCAGGACACAACTTTTTTCAAGGTGGGGTCTTACTCTTTGGGCAGGGGAATACATGTCAGCCGACAGGGAGAAAAAGCGGTAAGGGTAAGCAACTGATTTAATATTTGGAATTTTTTGGCTGGTTGTCCCATATTGTATGCACATAACGTTTCAGTCGATATGACCTCCAGCATTCTCGAGGTTTCTGTCGAACTCGAGAACCCAGTTTGACAAAAAGAAAAAACGCCTGAGAAGTCCTGAGGGCACATCGACCGAAACGATGCGTATATAACAATTAAAGAATGAGGACAAACGACCCAAAAATTAAATAATGAAAATTAAACCTAATTTCAAAATTTCAGACAAAAAGCTTTTGGATGATATAATCTTTAAAAAAATCTTGACAATAACAAAAGAAAATCACAAAATTGTTCATTCTTATAGTAAAACTAATTTTGAATTGGGTCTATGAAAAACCATTTAAGTTTCAGCTTCAAGTGAAAGACAAAGAAGCCATATTATACTAAGCAATTGAAGCCATTTGTGATTGGAAAATTTCACCGCCTTTATCCAGTAGGTACCAGACATGAATGCCGAAAGAGGGGGGGGGTAATACCTAAAATTAGTTTACTCCGCGAGTACCCGTTTATTTAGTATTTTTCTATTTAACCCATTGTAGTTCTTTTCGACATTAAAAAAACAAGTAGAATTATATTCTAATTAATTGTCATTTCTGTTAACTCCATTACAATCTATTAGATTTCCATATGCACAGTTGAATGAGCCGTCTATCTTATTAAATTCTAAAATTATTTTGTATAGTTAAATTAAAAGTTAAAATTAAGAGAAAAAATGCCATGATGACATGCATATAAAAATGAAATAATTTATTAATAATTACCAGATGACTTTTAGCACCCCATCGCGATCTCAACTCCAAGGAACATTTTTCTTATTACACCGTCAAAATCCGGTTGCGTTATTAAGGGTAGATTAGGGTTAGGGTTAGTTAGGATTAGGGGTATTTATTCATTAAAAAAAAATCTAATAATCGTCTGTTAACTGGATTTTGACGTGTAAATGGAAAAAATTGTCCCCACGAATCGAGATCGCCAAAAGGTGCCCTAAAGTCAGTATAGTCCTATAATTTTAAATCTATCTAGATATACAACATAATATCATATGATATTTACAAGATAATAAATGTTATGCTGAAGTAAAGGTACCCAGTAGTTTTTGAGAATATCACAATTTTCGTTAAGGAATCACGGCTTTTCAAGCGACGCAATGTCCACCAGGTATGCGTTAACCCATATTAATGCTGCTGCTCACTGGATTCCTTGGCATAATGACACCGTCTATGCCTCATCACTCATGAAAATCTATTTAGGTGCGTCTCGTGCTGAACATGTGAGGGTCATACAAATTACAAACAACTATTAAGGTCGCTGTCTCCTATCGAGGTAAGTCTGTACCTATGCATGTTGTCGTCTCATCCAAAAGCCATCCTTATAGAAGAAACAGTAGTGATACTTTTTACCATAACTGAGGGATGAGGGATTCATATCCTTTCCGAAGGATTAGAAAATTTGAACGTGTAGGGGAAAATGGAGTACGATGCGCATTCCAGCAAGTTAGTCACTACGCCACATGTCCTGGCTATGACGTAAACTGTATCGAAATAGTAAAGCTCCACTTCTGGGATCTGGGAAGTGTGAAATAACCAATCTGATACCATTTACTCCCATGTCCACTGACCGAAGTAGTAGTGCTAATAGGCGTCCATATATGGGTTAAATAGAAAATGAGTTTTTAAAAAAGGTGTGTAAAATGAGTTTGAAAAAAGAAGAATTTTCATTACCCATAATAATGAATAAAAGCAAAATATTCTTCGGGCATGAAATAACCCAACAAGTGTTGACAGCCGTAAAAATTCAACCAACCAACAACAAACAGCCACTGCGCACCCCACCAAATCAAGTAAACAGTTTATATAATTTTGCGTTTCGGTAATCTACGTTCCAACCGAAGATCATTCTGACGATATGTACATATTATTTAAGTTAATATAAATCCTACTACATGTGCAAACAATAATATATATAATATATATATATAATATATATATATATATATATATAGAGAGAGAGAGAGAGAGAGAGAGAGAGGGAGAGAGAGAGAGAGGAGGGGGAGAGGGGGAGAGAGAGAGAGAGAGAGAGGAGAGAAGAGACAAAGCAGAGGAGGAGAGTTTATCATAAAGATGCAAATAGGCACTGCAGATAAAATCAAAGCAAACACATGGGGTGCATATTTAAAACGCTTACATCCCTGGCTCATGCTTTAAGAAATATGGCGTTACCATTATTTAACGAGCTTCTGGCTTTCCTCATGTGGCTGACAACAACGCTGCCAGAGGGCTGCCTTCTTCTGTTTCGCTATGGTAGCAGCAATTCAAAATTTAGTTAAGTGCAAAAAGCAATGCACAGGAAACACCAACCTCCCGCATCCCCATTGGTTGTCAGGCAGGAATGGCGTTGGGTTCGAATTACATTATCGAACAGTGAAGCTGGAGCCGTTTAGAGTTATTTGAAGAAGACCGGCGTGCGTCACTCCGGGACATTGCTACTGTATTCAGTGTAGGATTATTTAGAAAAATACAAGATTCTGCGGGCATGTTTGCGCTAAGAAACTTAGCAGGTTTCACGCTTTCAATCGTTCGACCGACCGGCCCAAGAAAGCCTGAGGATTTTCGACTTGGAAGCCTTGAGGAACAAGCAGCTGTCAGGATAATAAAGTTCATATTTTTGTTGCTCCTCGGCGTATCTGGGTCTCATGTTGAATCATCAGTAAGGCTTAGAGTTTCTACGAGGGGCTGCGATATGTTTAAACCCTCTGTCGCCATGGTTGTATTGAAAGACACGAACAAAAAATGTAGAACTGGTCTGAATTGAAAAAGAATCAATGGATTTTTTTTCTTCAAAAAGACAACCCAGACTGTTTACAAAGAAATTTGGGTGTTTGTTATGAATTGTGATGGCTGATTCTACTAACTACAACTAAATGTCAAATATATTTAGCACATATCTTGTGGGGTTCAGATTTTATTCTTCAATTAGCAGAGATACCTGGCGTTCCCGGAGTTAAGAACGTTACCAACAAATTACACATCTATATTATGTATCAATTAATTAAGAATTTTCTATATTTGTTAGGACATAGTTTTTTGTTCAGATTTTATCTCAACTAGCGGAGATACTGGCGTTTCCGGAGTTAAAACGTTACCAACAATCACACCATCTATATTTCTATATAAATTAATGAAGATCATTTTCTATGTATTGTTAGGCTTTTGTTGCGTTCAGATTTTATCTTCAATGAGCAGAGTATCCTAGCGTTGCTCGGAGATAAAACTTACCAAAAATTCACACATCTCATATTAATGTATGAAATTAATTGAGATCTTTCTATGTATTTGTTATATTAATTTTTACTTTTATTCTCGACCAGGAATTTGTTTAGCTCAGTCTGTTGAGCATTCGCCTCGGAATCACCAATTTCCATGTTCGATACCGGCCTTCACCAACTCAAGAGCAAGGTAGCATAGCTTGATCTGGCGGAAGATCTAGTACTTCCTCCCTATCTAGCTGGATCTGACCATGAGGCTACCAGCCAACTTTACTAAACCTATATGTAAAGCTAAATAAAGTCGTCAGGATGGTTTTAAAGTCGTATCAGCCAGATAGTGAGGGAATCTATACCCTTTTTCACAAGGCTAGAGAGAGGAGCGCCCATCAACCATCAGCTCCTGACTTTACCGCGCAATTCTCTTTGCTACTGATTCGCTGAGTTGGCGAGGGCTTGGAATTGAACCCGGACCTTGTGGTTCCTAGTCGGACGCTCTACGACTAGCTAAACGGGGATAATTCTGTATAAATCATTAAACCTTTACCAGTGGCAAATGATTTCATTAACAATAGAAATGTTCTTATAAATCGTTTCTAGTTACGTGAAACCATACAAATCGGGTCGACAAAAATGACTTCAGTATTAGATAAGTCATAAGGTGAACTGCCTGAAAACCCAAACCAACCAACAAAACAAACAAACCAAAAATTTCTGTGATAAATCCTATTGGACATTTCTGACTTGTATGCAGCTAGTAGTTGTAATGGTTATCATTGTAGGAAATGGACACGGTACAGAGTTCAGAATCTGGACGAGGCTGTTACATTACATATAGGCTAATACCTTAGGGAAAGATATTAATCAAAACTTTCCCCACCAATAGGGTAAATAATAAGGACACACGGAGCTATTTAACCTTGTCAGCACCCGTCTTAGTGAAGGAAAAATCTGGATCCCCACCTTTAACTCGCTAAATTGACCGTGTGTTGCCTCCTTTCGTGCTGGTATAACATATTGTTCAAACAAGGAAGCTATCTTCAAAATCTATTACAAAAGAGTAGCTTCATAGTCTGAAGCAAACGTGATAAATGACCCAATAAATATATAACATGCTATCCGGTATGAGATCCTTAAGTCTAGAAACCCAGGAGTTTTGTTGATACCTCTTCACTCCTTTTCTTACTTCTATACTTCTAGCGTCTACTTCTAGTGTCTGGACTTCGTCCTGCGGACTTCGTGTCTGGTCTCTATGGGATTTTCTTATCAGAAGCCCTGTGTCATGCTAGTTTTAGATAATAACACAAGACTTCGATTTCTTAGATCATAGTTTATTACGAAATCCCACCAGACATACCTGCGCAGATTGAGTCGGAGCGTGTATAACACGACTCACCAACGTGGTGGTTTGGCGATCTGACTAAACATCTATTTCTAATCTAAACCGGAAGAGAGAGTTCAGCGGCGGCCTTGAAGGATGAGTGACAAGGCTTGACCTCATCCTGAAACCTCCGAGGATACCGTGAGAATCAGTGGAGAAGGCCTCTTCGGTTTAATTAGAAATAGATGTTTAGTCAGATCGGCCAACCACCACGTTGTGAGTCTGTTATACACGCTCCGACTCAATCTGCGCAGGTAGTCTGGGGATTTCGTAATAAAATATGATCTAGTAAATCGAAGTCTTGTGTTATTTATCTAAAAACTAGCATGACACAGCTTCTGATAAAGAGAAATCCCCAATAGAAGACCAGACACGAAGTCCGCAGACGAATCCAGCACTAGAAGAGACGCTAGAAGTATAGAAGTAAGAAAGGAGTGAAGAGGTATGCAACAAAACTCCTGGTTTCTAGAATTAGGATCTCATCACCGGATACAGTTTATATATTTATTGGGTCATTTATCACGTTGCTTCAGACTATGAAGCTAATCTTTTGTAATAGATTTTGAAGATAGCTTCCTTGTTTGACAATATGTATACCAGCACGAACAGGAGGCAACACACGGTCAATTTTAAGCAGAGTTTAACAGGTGGGGATTCAGATTTTTCCTTCACTAAGACGGGTTGCCATGACAAGGTTAAATAGCTCCGTGTGTCTTATTATTTACCCATATCTGGTGGGGAAAGTTTGATTAATATCTTTCCCTAAGGTATTAGCCCTATATGTAATGTAAACAGCCTCGTCCAGAATTTGAACTCTGGTCACCGTGTCCATTTCCTACAATGATAACCATTACACTCTAGCTGCATACAAGTCAGAAATGTCCAATAGGATTTATCACAAGAAAATTTATTTGTTTGTTTGTTTGGTTGGTTGGTTGGTTTTCAGGCAGTTCAAACCTTATGACTTATCTAATACTGAAGTCAGTTTTTGCGACCGATTGTATGGTTTCACGTAACTAAAAACGATTTATAAGAACATTTCTATTGTTAATGAAAATCATTTGCACACTGTAAAAGGATTTAATGATTTATACAGAATTATCCCCGGTTTAGCTAAGTCGGTAGAGCGTCCGACTAGGAACCACAAGGTCCCGGGTTCAATACCAGCCCTCGCCAACTCAGCGTATCAGTAGCAAAGAGATCTGCGCGGTAAAGTCAGGAGCTGATGGTTGATGGGGCGCTCCTCTCTCTAGCGCTTGTGAAAAGGGTATAGATTCCCTCACTATCTGGCTGATACCGACTTTAAACCATCCTGACGACTTTATTACTTTACATATAGTAGTTTAGTAAAGTTGGCTGAGTAGCCTATGGTCAGTATCAGCTAATAGGGAGGAAGTATAATCTTCCCGCACAGATCCAAGCTATGCTAACTCTTGCTCTGAGTTGGTGAAGGCCGGTATCGAACATGGAAACTTGTGATTCCGAGGCGGATGCTCAACAGACTGAGCTAAACAAATTCCTGGTCGAGAATAAAAGTATAAAATATAATATAACAAATACATAGAAAATGATCTCAATTAATTCATACATAAATATAGATGTGTGATTTGTTGGTAACGTTTTATCTCCCGAGCAACGCTAGGTATCTCTGCTCATTGAAGATAAAATCTGAACCAAAAAAAAGCCTAACAAATACATAGAAAATGATCTTAATTAATTTATATAGAAATATAGATGTGTGATTTGTTGGTAACGTTTTAACTCCCGGACAACGCCAAGTATCTCCGCTAGTTGAAGATAAAATCTGAACCAAAAAACTATGTGCCTAACAAATACATAGAAAATTATCTTAATTAATTGATACATAAATATAGATGTGTAATTTGTTGGTAACGTTTTAACTCCCGGGCAACGCCAGGTATCTCTGCTAATTGAAGATAAAATCTGAACCCAAAAAGATATGTGCCTAAATATATTTGACATTTAGTTGTAGTTAGAGAATCAGCCATCACAATTCATAACAAACACCCAAATTTCTTTAGTAAACAGTCTGGGTTGTCTTTTGAAGAAAAAAAATCCATTGATTCTTTCATTCAGACCAGTTCTACATTTTTTGTTTCGTGTCTTTCAATACACCATGGCGACAGAAGGGTTAAAACATATCGCAGCCCCTCGTAGAAACCTCTAAAGCCTTACTAAGATGATCAACATGAGACACAGATACGCCGAAGGAGGCAACAAAAATATGACTTATATCCCTGGACAGCTGCTTGTTCCTCAGAGGCTTCCAAGTCGAAAATCTCAGGCTTTCTTGCCGGTCGGTCGAACGATGAAAGCGTGAAACCTGCTATTTCTTAGCGCCAAACATGCCCGCAGAATCTTGTATTTTTCTAAATAAATTCTACACTGATAGTAGCAATGTCCCTGGAAGTGACCACGCCGTCTTCTTCAAATAACTAAAACGGCTCCATGCTTTCCACTGTTCGACTAATGTAATTCGAACCCAACGCCCATTCCTGCCTGACAACCAATGGGGATCGGGAGGTTGGTGTTCCTGGTGCATTGCTTTTTTGCACTTAAACAAAATTTGAATTGCTGCTACCACTAGCGAAACAGAAGAAGGCAGGCCTCTGGCAGCGTTGTGTCACCACATGAGGAAAGCCAGAAGCTCGTTAAATTAATGTATACGCCAATATTCCTTAAAGCATGAGCAGGATGGCTAAGCGTTTTTAATATGCACCCCATGTGTTTGCTTTGATTTTATCTGCAGTGCCTCATTTGCATACTTATGATAAATCTCTCCTCCTCTGCCTTGTCTCTCTCTCTCTCTCTCTCTCTCTCTCTCTTCCCCCTCCCCCCTCTCTCTCTCTCTCTCTCTCTCTCTCTCTCTCTTCTCTCTTCTCTATATATATATATATATATATATATATATATATATATATATATATATTATTGTTGCAACATGTAAGTAGGATTATATTACTTAAATAAATATGTACATAATCCGTCAGAATGATCTCTCGGGTCTGGAACGTAGATTAACGAAAAGCAAAATTATATAAACTGTTTACTTGATTTGGTGGGGGCGCAGTGGCTGGTTGTTTGGTTGGTTGGAATTTACGGCATGTCAACACTTGTTGGTTATTTCATGCCGAAGATATTTTGCTTTATTCATTATTTATGGGTACTGAAAATTCTTCTTTTTTCAACTCATTTTTAAACACATTTTTTAAAAACTCATTTTATCTATTTAACCCATATATGGGACCCTATTAGGCACTACTACTTCGGGTCAGGGTGGACATGGGAGTAATGGTAATAGATTAGGTATTTCACACTTCCCAGATCTCCAGAAGTGGAGCTTTACTATTCGATACAGTTTAACGTCATAGCCAGGACATGTGGCGTAGTGACTAACTTGCTGGAATGCGTCATCGTACTCCAGTTTCACTACCACGTTCAAATTCTTACTAATACCATTCGGAAAGGTATATGAATCCCCTCATCCCTCAGTTATGGGTAAAATAGTACCACTACTGTTCTTCTATAAGGATGGCTTTGTCATTAAATTACCCACGAGTTTTTATATACCATTAAACAAAGAAACTAAACTTGATTTCATGATAGAGTAGAGATGCTTAAATACAGGATAAGGCAGAGCTTAAAGTTTACGTACCGGACATCTATGTTGAAAAGGTGTTCCCTTAACGAAAAATTGTGATATTCTCAAAACTACTGGGTACCTTTTACTTCAGCATAACATTTATTATCTAGATGTAAATATAATATGAATAACTTATTTGTATATCTAGATAGATTAAAATTATGGACTATATGACCTTTAGGCACCCCTTTTGCGATCTCGATTCGTGGGGACATTTTTTTCCATTTACACCGTCAAAATCCAGTTAACAGACGATTATTAGATTTTTTTTAATGATAAAACTAACCCCTAATCCTAACCCTAACCCTAACCCCTAATCCTAACCCCTAATAACCAACCGGATTTTGACGGTGTAAATAAGAAAAATGTCCTTGTGAGTTGAGATCGCGGATGGGGTGCCTAAAAGTCATATGGTCCAAAATTATTAATAAATTATTTCAATTTTTATATGCATGTCATCATGGCATTTTTTCTCTTAATTTTAACTTTTAATTTAACTAATCAAATAATTTTAGAATTTAATAAAGATAGACGGCTCATTCAACTGTGGCATATGGAAATCTAATAGATTGTAATGGAGTTAACAGAATGACAATTAATTAGAATAATTCTACTTGTTTTTTTAATGTCGAAAAGAACTACAATGGTTAAATTAGAAAAATACTAATAATACCGGGTACTCGCGGAGTAAACTAATTTTAGGTATT
Organism: Doryteuthis pealeii; assembly: GCA_023376005.1. Taxonomy (NCBI): domain Eukaryota; kingdom Metazoa; phylum Mollusca; class Cephalopoda; order Myopsida; family Loliginidae; genus Doryteuthis; species Doryteuthis pealeii. The sequence continues at coordinate 15,740,009 of CM042137.1, forward strand.
ACCCCCCCCCCCTCTTTCGGCATTCATGTCTGGTACCTACCTGGATAAAGGCGGTGAATTTTTTCAATCACAAAATGGCTTCAATTGCTTAGTATAATATGGCTTCTTTGTCTTTCACTTGAAGCTGAAACTTAAATGGTTTTTCATAGACCCAATTCAAAATTAGTTTTTACTATAAGAATGAACAATATTTGTGATTTTCTTTTGTTATTGTCAAGATTTTTTTAAAGATTATATCATCCAAAAGCTTTTTGTCTGAAATTTTGAAATTAGGTTTAATTTTCATTATTTGAATTTTTGGGTCGTTTGTCCTCATCTTTATTGTTATATACGCATCGTTTCGGTCGATGTGCCCTCAGGACTTCTTCAGGCGTTTTTTTCTTTTTGTCAAACTGGGTTCTCGAGTTCGACCAGAAACCTCCGAAGAATGCTGGAGGTCATATCGACTGAAACGTTATGTACATATCAATTATGAGGACAACAGCCAAAAAAATCCAAATAATATAAATTCAGTTGCTTACCCTTACGCTTTTCTCCCTGTCGCTGACTGTATTCCCTGCCAAAGAGTAAGACCCCACCCTTGAAAAAGAGTTGTGTCCTGGGAATGACTCTAAAATGAATCTGATGTAGAGGCTCTGGAGATCTGTTGAGTGTGGATTATCCCTACATTACTCTTTGGTCCACTTTGACAAGGAGCGGTGTTACATAATATCGTGGGTAGTCAACGAATTATGGATGTAAGTGTAGTTAGATTTTCAATTGAAGTTTGTTGGAGATTCAAAATCGGAGGGGTTTTAATGTAAAGTTTCCATAAGCCGTTATAGTTATTGACAACAGTTAACATTTCGCTGACCTGTACGCCAACTTCTGATTTGGTTGAAGGAAAGGTGTGTGAAAGGATATCAGTTAGTTAGCAGATTCCGGCAGTTAGTCAACGCGAACAGACGTTAGTATCTTCGCTCCCAAGATAACGGCTTCGCACCGCGGTTAGAAACTTTTTAGGGCTGTAGGTTCTTAATAAAGAATAACAAAACCAAGAAATTCTTGCTTATTTATTACAAATAAGAAATGATCACAGACGACCAGTCCAACCAAAGAAAAAAATCAGCCCAACATAGAAAAGAACAAGTCAGAACAAATAAAAAAAATAATAACTCATGTCATCCTCTTATCTCTCTACTCTCTCTGAATTATATACCCGATATGGAAAGGGGTATACAACAAAGGTACTACCTTTTAGGGTACGAACTATGGATCAAATGGACCTGTTTTACGCGTATTCGATCTGTTTTAATAAATCCCTTGTTAATTTTATAACAAATCTGGTCCCTCATTATAATTTCTATCCTCCATGTAATTTATCTGTATGTTAAAAACATAACATAAATATGAGACCGTCCAAACCATCCGAGATGAAATGAAAAAATGTAAATCCCGAATATCTGGTGTAGCTTAATCGTCGAATTCTTATTTTTCATGAAAAAATAATGGACTATTCCGTTTTTATTATAAAGAAAGAAAGGGAAGAAATAGGACATGTTCTCATTCCGCTAACCATAGCTGGGGTAGAGGCGTTAAGCTGTGTTAATTAGGAACAGGATACACCCGTGGACAGAGTAAAGGGTTAGGTTCTAAGTTCCGCGATATTTTAAAGACCGCCAGAGAGAGAGCTCCATCTGTAATAGGAGACCCTCGCATATATATATATATATATATATATATATATATATATATATATATATATTAATAAGTCATCCACAGACACATGTTCCGGTATATCATGCCTCTTCAGTGTGGCTAGACACAACTATACTTGGGTAGGGTTCGAACTCAGACTGACCGCATGGTAGTCCGATATCTTATCCCCTCGCCCACTGACAGCTGATGCGGGGACTGGTGTTTTTAAACTATTAAATACATAGGAATGTATGTATCATTCGGTCACTGAGAGATCAAATTTCCGGAGAAATGATCATTGCTTATTTGCTTAGTAGTGAGAGTTAATTTAAATTACCAATTAGAGAGCTCATTACCAAATTTATGGAGCATATATATATATAATATATATATATAATATATATATATATATATATATATATATATTATATGAAGATAGGAGGGTTGAGTAAAGTCCGACAGTATGAGGTAAGGTAGATGGAAAAAGTTCAGAAACTACACAAAATGTAAATATAAACGTACACTGAACGCGATTCCCTACCTCTCGGAATAAAATAAACCTGGACAAGTTGACATGCTGTTGAAATCAATTATTCAATTAATCCTCACGATCTATACACTCGTGAAATCTCCCTGCAGCACTCGCCACTGGGATAAGTGTTATTTCATGACGAAAAACATCTTTCCTTTCGTCAGTTCTCTTCAGGCTACGTTTACAGACTTGAGCCTTCAGGTAACCCCAGAAGAAGTAATCACAAAGAGATAGATTTGGTGAGCTAATGTTTACGAAATAACCGTTGAGTTACAATATTAGAGCCGCCATCTTTAAATATATATCCATCATAAACGGACGATGGTCACCATTCCACGCCATGATATCAAGTGAAATGACATAGCAGCTGATATTCAAAAACATACTCACCAACTCATAATTACTAGTGCCTGTGTGGTGGCAATTTTAAATCGAGTTGATTCTGCAGGACCGTGTATAAGAGTTACTTACAGTTGAGTCAATGCTTATTGTTTTGATTTTCATTTAGTGCTCTATAAAACTAGCCGTGTACCAATGTTTACATGAGTAATATTTAACCTCATACCTACCGATCTCAAGTATACTCGATTTTGCTAATTGAAGAAAAATCTCTGCCATTGTATCATCTTTTCGCCAAATCAGCACATGAGTAGCACAGGGATCTGATGGTAGGTTTGGCGCTCCACCTCAGACGCTAAAATAATCTATTTGGTCTAGCGCTAGTAAAAAGGGGATAGACTCCCTTGCTGCATGGCTGATATCGACATTAGGCCGCCCAAGGACTTTACTTTACTTTACTTTATATATATTAAAGTCGGCGGAGTAGCCAATTGTCGGTATCCGCCAGACAACTAGGGAGTCTATCTCCTTTTCACTACCGTGATGAAGTGATGAAGTGCCACACATCTGATCAGCTCTTCACTTCACTATACAGATCAAAGCTGTGTTCTTCATGCACTGAGTTAGCGAGATTCGGAATCGAAACCAGAACCTTACTATACAGACTGGACTGTATATGTGTGTGTTTGTGCGCGCGTGCGTGCGTGCGTGTGTGTGTGTGTGTGTGTGTGTGTGTGTGTGTGTGTGTGTGTTCAGAATTCGGAGAAATTGGTCGACAGATTTTGTATTGAAGTGTGTGGCTATAAACAGTGCTGACACCGCAATGCACTGCCGGGTCTTGAACTTTGCACCAGGGGATTTCGAAATCTGTTGCTGCGCACAATCGAAGCCATAAGTTTTGCGTATTGAGCATAAGACGAACAACAGGCATTGAATAAGAATTGGTTTGGGAAAGACAAAGTTATTAATTTCAACGATCCACAGAGCTAAGGGAAACAGACAACGAAGCTACGCAAAAATATCTAACGATTTTGACAGAAAATGGCGCCAAGCTGTTCATAAAAATCTTCCTGCGCATGCGTGCGCTGCCTCTAATAATCAACCATTTAGCGAAGCCGGGTAATATTGCGTTATCGTTTTCTTTACTTTACTTTATAAGTCATAAGTGAAGTTTTGGAATATAGATAATATGGATCAAACTGTGAGGATCAAACTCACTTTAGTTGTAATGGATTGACTCGCTTCTTATCACTTTTCCTCGTCCTGTTTCTAATATAACTATCACCTTAGCTTCGTCTGATATGAGAGCACAGTAGTGAAAAGTTCAGTGAGGTTTATGATACGTTAATAATTGATAAGGCTTAGTGTGAAGAGAAGACCGCAGATGAAAGGCACACAAGATCAATTTATTTACAGGGAGGCGCGCGCGAGCGCAATGGAATGGATGAACCGAGGTCGAATCACGGACGGGACTGTTTCATTACATGTTAATGCCTTTAGGAAAGGCATGAATCCCTCTGTTCTCCCACCAGCTATGGGTAAATAGTAGGGCAGAATGGTCTTGGTAGGGCAACCGGTATCGCTTATGAAAAAATTAAATTTATTTATCTGATTCTACCCGTTGCGGAGGGGTTGGGAAAATACATACTCACTAAAAACTATTAAAAAAATAACCTGGAATTTTGTGATAAATCTGGTTTGGTTTGGTTTGGTTTCTTTGTTTAATGGCATATCAACCTTCATTGGATATCTAATGCCAAAGCCATCCTTAAAGAAGAACAGTAGTGGTACCCTTCCTGTGATAAATTAACAACCCGCCGGGTTTGCTTCGACTACTGGACCGGTGTGTTAAATTAACAGCGTTGATCCCAGGGGGCTATCCCCCCAGGCAATACCTACCCCCTTGACTTAAAGGGGCAATGCTGGGTTTATTGCCCAGCGCCTGAGGCGCCCCCTCTCGAGGGGAAAGGCCGACGGGATCGACGCAATTTTTTCCACCTACATTATGGGTGGGCCCACATAAAAATGTCCTTGTGTCAAGCCCTCATAAGTGGGATGAGCGGCAAATATCACCCTTCCTGTGATAAATCTTAGAGCATCAAATTATAGTTATGAATGTCTTGTTTAATTTCAAACGTAACGCTTGGCCTATTTAACTCAAGTAAAATTTCAAATGCGTGAGGCACTAAAGCATGTATTGAACTCACTATAGTGTGTAAAACAAGCTTGCCAACACTTATACACACTTTTAGCTTGTTAACCATTACTTTAACCACTGCAACATTGATACATTAATTTATTGAATTTCCATTATGAAGTTGAATATATGAGATGAAAGATGTTTCAGCATCTCTGGAATCTTCAAGGAATCCAACATTTTAATCCAACTTCTTGAATTCAATGTCATTGGAGTAGTCTCTAACTAAAACATCTTCGGCACATGAAGATACTGTATTTTCTGATTACAGCATGAGTATTGGTACAGACACGGCATTGCCGGGAACCAGGTCCAAATCTTCTGGAGTGAGAAAACCACAAGTTAGTGTGTCCCATTTTTTCTTATCGCAAAGTAGACTGACTATGTTGAAAAACAAACCTCATTTGTTCACACTCCACGAGAGAATCTTGGTCAGCCAATTAACTTTTCAGACACCTTATATATATATATATAAGTAAAGTAAGTAAAGTCGTCGGGGCGGCCTAATGTCGGTATCAGCCAATCAGCGAGGGGGTCTATCCCCTTTTCACTAGCGCTAGACCAAGGAGATTATCTTAGCCTCTTACTTTACCGCACAGATCCCTGTGCTACTCATACGCTGAGTCGGCGAGGACCGGTATCTAACTAGGAACCTTGTGGTTTATAGCCGAACACTCTACCGACTGAGCTAACCCGGCCCCTTATACGCATTGATCAAAACTAGTATTATTAGGTATTATTTATTACCAGACTCTAGAGCTTTGAACATCTGCGACCGAGAATAATATTATCTAGCCCATTTATACTTTTTGTTAACAAAAGTTTTGCAAAGGTTGCGTGCCAACATAACGGTTATCGTCACTAGAAATGGAATTGATGACCCGTGATCAAATCCTGGACGGGACTGTTTGCGCTTCACTTTGAACTAATACCCTTGGTGAAGGTATACATCCTTCTGTTCTCCCTCAATCTGTGAATAAATAGTAGGGCAGATTGTGTTAGACAACCAGTCCAGGAGAAGGAAAACTCTGAATTCAAAGCAGTTGTGCTCTTCTTTAAAATAAACTTTATTGTCTGTGGCGAAGGGTAGAGTAAATACATACAGAGATGTTCCAATTTTATTTCTGGTTACAGATTATCAATGCTGTGGAAATTGGTCATTAATAATACCTAATTCTCTCCGTTTTGATTGTATAATGTTCTGTATGATATAATTAAATCCCGGTGTCTTTGACTTAGGAGAAAATTAGCTTTGTATAAAAAAGGGCCGGGTTAGCTCAGTCGGTAGAGCGTACAGCTAGAAACTACAAGGCTCTTAATTCGATACCGGCCCTTGCCAACTCAACGTATGAGTAGCACAGGGATATGTGCGGTAAAGTAAGAAGCTGATGGTAGGTGTGGCGCTCCATCTCAGAGGCTAAAACAATCTCCTTGGTCTAGCGCTAGGGAAAAGGGGATAGAGTCCCTCGCTGATTGGCTGATACTAACTCTAGGCCACCCCGACGAATTCATAAAAAGATTAGTAAGGTTTACATATTTATGGTCAATACTCTGAATATATATATTTACCAACCCTTCTGCACGTGCACAAGGTCAATTTCTTAAGTGGAGTTCAACAGGCTTGAATTCAGAGTTTTCCTTCTCCTAGACCGGTTGCATAACCAAGGTTAAAAAGTCTGACCTGCTATTTATCCATAGCTGGAGGGAGAGTAAGATTAATACCTTTCCCAAGGGTATTAGCGCTAAGCGAAATGCAATTACCACATCCAAGATTTGAACTCGGGGCGACGAGTCCATTTGCCATGACTTTAACCATTACACCACGCGCTTCCATATCAATACTCTGAATATAGAGAGACAGGAAGAGAGACAGAGGAACAGAGAGAGAGAGAGAGAGAGAGAGAGAGAGAGGCAGAGATAAATAGGCAGAGAGACAGACAGAGAAAGAGAGAGAGAGGTGGGTAAGAGAAAGAGAGAATGAACCAAAGACATGCTGAGAAACAGATGGAAAGACTGGCAGAGAGTTTGAGAGACAGGCAAAGAGAGAGAGAGAGAGAGAGAGAGAAAGAGAAACAGACAGACAGAGAAACAGTTTCGATCCCAGGCTACTTCAGCCTGCCTTGTCTAGTCACACTGATATATATATATATATATATATATATATATATATATAATATATACTAACAATAGTACCCAATCCATGACCGGACTATATAAAGATTGGTGAAAGAATCCGAGCTGAACGGCTTAGACTGCGATTTTTTTCACTAAAATTAAACGAAACTGCTGGTATAGCTATAATAGAACGCAGGCAGCGCAAATCGGTTGATTTTGGTTTAATTAATTAATTATATCCCTTAATTAGTAAAAAAAATCAATAACCAAATTTGGCGTGTGTCTTAGTTAGAAGGGTTTAAAGGTGTATGCAAGATTTCGAATCTGAGTGACCTCCCTTTCCAGAGTTATACGTCGACACGTACATACCAAACTTCCTTAATATATATATATATATATATATATATATATATATATATATATGATTTGTTTAACTTGGTGTGTATTAATAACTTGGAATAAATAATTTTCATTAGCTTTGTGCGTATTAATAAATACTGGTGGTTGACCCTCGGCCACCACCTTCTATATAAAATACAGAGAGACAGTGAGAGACACAAAAAGAAATGATACATAATCTATGCGGTTGCATAAGATTATTGTCAATCCCCTGTAATTCTGAGGGGATGACCCTTTTCATACCATGGCCGAGTCCTTCAATGGAAAATTACAGAAGCCCGCCAAAATACGTGAAGTCACGTAGGACCTGTTTGGTCCCCAGTTTTCAGTTAGACGTCAGGCAGAGAAGTCGGCAGTTTAGGTCCTGCCTAAAACTGGAGCTCACGCGCGCTATGTTAGTCAGATATTTAATTACCTGAAATGTATAGTTAAGGAAATAAAGGTTTGTATAATTAAAATGTTCTTGTGGTTGATGAATGTCTTGGTAACAAGACTAAGAAATGAATCCAGGACGACCAGCCAGCAAGAACATAGCAAAAGAAAGACCAGACCTTAGAAGATTCCAGACCAAGTCAAGATGATAGAAGAAATATCAAAGACGATCAGAATACTAAAGACGGACAGAATAGAAAATACGACAAGAAGTAAGAAAGGGTATGCAACAGAAAGAGAGAGACAGAGAGACAGAGAGACGAAAAGACAGACAGACAGACAAGCACATAGATACAATCAGAGAGACAGAGAGGCAGACTGAGAAGTAAGGGTATTTGCCTGCTCATCCCACTTATGAGGGCTGGACACAAGGTCTCGTTTTTACGTGGGCACATAAAAATTGCAACGATCTAAGGAATGGTCCCCCTGGATCGATGCCATTAACTGTACTCTACCGGTCCAGAGGCCGAAGCACACTGGACCCCCAGCCGAGGCCGGGTATAGAAGGTAAGTTTCAAAGCATAGAATCCGGAACAGATACTACACTCTAACCCCCGCCGACATTACTGAGAAGTAAGTGGAGAATGAAAATTTCTAAATCTAAAAAAGAACTCAATAATCATTTTATTTTTTCATGTTTAATTTTATCGGTTCTTTTTATGGTCAAATAAAAGTTTGTTTTTTAAAATGAGTTTACAAAGTATGTTGAACTGAAGAGCGAACACGTGGAATAGAAAATCCGTTTTTATGGCCTTAGGTCATCTCCACCTTCTTTCGGACTGAGAATTTCTTAATACCGCTCGTATATTCCCATCGTCGTTCACAGAATGAACATACTAAAAATGCTGTGTTTGTTATTTGTCTGGCAACGTTGCCTCTTGCCAACTTGGGCGGCTCAGTTCATAGAACACCCATGAAGAAATTCACTCGCCCTAAGTTGCAAATTTAGTTTCCCCTTTCTCGCATTACAGCAAACTTCAAAAAAGTTGACTCGCATTACTATTAGTATTAATAAATATTGACGTAAACAAAACATATTAGTTTAGTTGGCGCTCAGATGTATCTTTCCTATTTATCTCAGAATAGAGGTTTATTTTTCTAGTATCTACAAGGTGTGTTCAAAACAATACCAACATTGAGTTCGGAGGGTGCGCGTTGTTACGGGTATCGTCGCTTGAAATGAACTCGGTGACCCCAGTTCAAATACTAATTTAATTCAAATTTAATTCTTTTTAAAAAAATAGTAATAAATAAATAAATAAATGAAATAATAGTTTTATACGGTGTCCCATCTTTTGTCTTTTTCTTTTATTGGTTAGTTTAGTCTATGCTAATTCTTTTATGCCTAGGTGGTAGGTTTGTATAAATGTGAGTTTGCTCCAAATCTCTTTAGTCGGATCTTAGCCCTGAAGAGCATTTGGCGAAATTTTAGTAGGTTTATCTAACTCATTAGGTTTATATATATATACTAGCAAATATATGCACCCTCCGGGTGCAAGTATTTAAGTTTTAATATAATAAATATGTTAAATTAGAAAGGCTAATGAAACTGAATAAAGAATGCAGATAAAAAGATTTTGAACAGAGGGGGTATGATTGAAAAATAGAACAACTTTGAAACTAACTCTTCCATCATTTCCATTACTCCCGTCTTTCATTGGTAAATTTTCCTAATTTAACTATTTAGTTAAAATAGGAAGTAACGAATAAAATTACAGTTATTTCTTCTTTAATGGTTTTATTTTAAGATTTATCACCGAATGTTTGCTCATATTCAATAAGATAAAACCAAACAATTAGAAACCAATAACTAAGCATATATTTATTAAAATCAAATTTTTAATATCAATATGCAAATCAGCCTTCCCATTCACACGGTAATCCACTATTTTGTTGTATATATAAATGTAATTGCATGTTTTTAGTATGTAGATATGATCAACAATCTTAATGAGGTAAAACAATTTTATTAATAATTGAGGTTTAAATAAAAATAAAATCATGGAGAATGTGATGTAAACAACAAAGAGAATTGTGTCTTGTATAATAATGTAGTTTCGGTTACAGACAGAAAAAACACACAATCTCCATTATAATAAGATATATATATATATATATATATATATATATATATATATATATATGATAAAGGATTGGGGGCTTAACATAAGAACAATTCGGTTGGAACAATCATATGGGTGCTAGGGTTTGTGAAGAGCCGATTGTTCGGAGGGAGCCTCTTCGACCGCGCGTCTAACCCAAGGAAGTACTAAAGTGGAGTTGCATGTAATGGACTGCTCAGCCACCAGGATTCCATCCTTAAACATCACAGGTCGCCACCAACAGCGCAGGTGGTCTACAGAGGTGCAGTCTGCGTATTCCATCCGTCAGTCGATAGGGCGCAGATTGTTTTTGAAAAATATTCTAATTGGTGTTTTTTTTTACTCCTCTGCAGAGGTGCAGTCGGCGTATTCTACAGCCACAGCCGAATGGTAAGCATTTGCTTTTAAGAAATATTCTGAAACACTCGTTAAGGGAGTGCAACCGCTCTGCAGAGGTGCAGTCGCCGTATTCTACAGCCACAGCCGAATGGTAAGCATTTGCTTTTAAGAAATATTCTGAAACACTCGTTAAGGGAGTGCAACCGCTCTGCAGAGGTGCAGTCGGCCTATTCTACAGCCACAGCCGAATGGTAAGCATTTGCTTTTAAGAAATATTCTGAAACACTCGTTAAGGGAGTGCAACGCCTCTGCAGAGGTGCAGTCGGCCTATTCTACAGCCACAGCCGAATGGTAAGCATTTGCTTTTAAGAAAATATTCTGAAACACTCGTTAAGGGAGTGCAACCGCTCTGCAGAGGTGCAATCGGCCTATTCTACAGCCACAGCCGAATGGTAAGCATTTGCTTTTAAGAAATATTCTGAAACACTCGTTAAGGGAGTGCAACCGCTCTGCAGAGGTGCAGTCGCCGTATTCTACAGCCACAGCCGAATGGTAAGCATTTGCTTTTAAGAAATATTCTGAAACACTCGTTAAGGGAGTGCAACCGCTCTGCAGAGGTGCAGTCGGCATATTCTACAGCCACAGCCGAATGGTAAGCATTTGCTTTTAAGAAATATTCTGAAACACTCGTTAAGGGAGTGCAACCGCTCTGCAGAGGTGCAGTCGCCGTATTCTACAGCCACAGCCGAATGGTATGCATTTGCTTTTAAGAAATATTCTGAAACACTCGTTAAGGGAGTGCAACCGCTCTGCAGAGGTGCAGTCGCAGTATTCTACAGCCACAGCCGAATGGTAAGCATTTGCTTTTAAGAAATATTCTGAAACACTCGTTAAGGGAGTGCAACCGCTCTGCAGAGGTGCAGTCGCCGTATTCTACAGCCACAGCCGAATGGTAAGCATTTGCTTTTAAGAAATATTCTGAAACACTCGTTAAGGGAGTGCAACCGCTCTGCAGAGGTGCAGTCGCCGTATTCTACAGCCACAGCCGAATGGTAAGCATTTGCTTTTAAGAAAATATTCTGAAACACTCGTTAAGGGAGTGCAACCGCTCTGCAGAGGTGCAGTCGCCGTATTCTACAGCCACAGCCGAATGGTAAGCATTTGCTTTTAAGAAATATTCTGAAACACTCGTTAAGGGAGTGCAACCGCTCTGCAGAGGTGCAGTCGCCGTATTCTACAGCCACAGCCGAATGGTAAGCATTTGCTTTTAAGAAATATTCTGAAACACTCGTTAAGGGAGTGCAACCGCTCTGCAGAGGTGCAGTCGCCGTATTCTACAGCCACAGCCGAATGGTAAGCATTTGCTTTTAAGAAATATTCTGAACCACTCGTTAAGGGAGTGCAACCGCTCTGCAGAGGTGCAGTCGGTATATTCTACAGCCACAGCCGAATGGTAAGCATTTGCTTTTAAGAAATATTCTGAAACACTCGTTAAGGGAGTGCAACCGCTCTGCAGAGGTGCAGTTGGTGTAGTCTACGCCCCCAGCCGACACAGCGGTAAAATACAAAAGGATCTTTTTCTATTTACTGTTTTTGAATAAACTGGAACTATCAACGGATTATCGACAAAAAAACGATTCTTCTTCATGAACACCTAAGAAATATATTTAGATCAAGTATTTAGCATTGTTGTACCTCACATTTCTGTCTAAATCCGTCCAAATCCACTTGATGCATTAATCATCTTAAAAGAATGAATGACTCGCAGCTCTATGCGTTATTTTTCCATTAAAACTCTCTTAATAAAACAAATTCTGTATAAACACTCGAAACGGCTAGCTCTAAATTCATTATAAAGAACGTGAAGCATTGTTGATGTTTTCGCCCGCCAGGAGTGAGGGGTGCATTAACTGGTAATAGATGAATCAGCATGAATCAGATGATTGGGACGGTGCCCACCGCGCTATTATTTTAGAAGAAAAAAAATGACAACAAAAAACGTAATGCTTACATGTCACGTGATAAAAGAAATAGAATCACATTGTTTTTTGTTTTTTTTTTGTTTTTTTGTTTTTTCCCTCTTCAACAAAATTTCTGTATTTGCCCACAAACTTCCGCCAATGATTCTTCAAAATCTAATGAATCTTGTTTGATATTAATAATTTTTGAGCAAGTTCCTTGTAGATCGCAAAATAATATGCGTTTTAGAAAGATAAAAATATCAAGATGCATAGATTCGAAAAGAAATCTGCGCGTATTTTAATAGTGTGCATTTTTTATTTGTTCATTTCCGATTCAATACAATTATTTACTGTCTAAATGTAAATATGTTACTATATATTTTTCAGGCTATTTTACACCTCGGAAAGAAAATACTTGGCAAAGTTATGATATATATATATATATATATATATATATATATATATATATATATATATATATATATACGAACACATCAACAAATGCACTGCACACACACACAACAGGACAACAGGTGATTTTTATAGACAATAAATTTACACACACGCACCCATAAACAATCAAACAATATCTGGAATGTTAATCTCAGACACATATTAATAAAAAAAAGAGACCAGATAGTCCTGTTAGTAAACAAAAAAACATGCTTAGAGAGCGAGGCAAATATGGAATAATAATTTTTTTAAAAAGCAAATGAACAGACACACAAACATAAATGCGCACACACACTTACACACACACGTACACACACATAAACAAGCACCCCCCCCCATACACACACACGGAATTTGGAAGAGATGAGACAGAACAAATGGACAGCAACTAGCAACAACTTCAGTTCTAGTAATCTTCTGTAGAAGGGATTTTTTATATTAAAAATTGAGAATAAATCACAGGTTAACAAACAACACCACAGTTACCTTCTTTTTTCTTAACACTTGCATTGTGATAGCCTTCAAAACCAACCAACAAACCAATATAAACACAATGCTTCAAGCAAATTACATAACCCTTCATATATATATATATATATATGTGAGTGTGTGTGTGTGTGTGTGTGTGTGAGAGAGAGAGAGAGAGAGAGAGAGAGAGAGAGAGAGAGAGAGAGAGAATGTAACACAAGGGCAATTTCTTAAGTGGAGTTTAACAGTTTTGGATTAGAATTTTTCATTCACCTAGAGCCGTTGCCATATCAAGGTTATAGAGCCCAGTCTGCCCTACTATTTACCCATAGTTGGAAGAAGAATAACTCGATTCATACCCATCCTTTGGGCATTAGCACCTATATGAAATGCAAATAGCCTCGTTCAGGATGTTAACTCGGGTAGTCGTGTCCTTTCCTACGAAGATAATTATTACAATAGAAGCACTGCCTTGATTATCCAGAATTATTTGAAGATCTGATGGGTCAGATAACATGTACACATTTTAGGATGATCTCTACTCTCTCTCTCTCTCTCTCTCTCTCTCTCTCTCTCTCTCTCTCTCTCTCTCTCTCTCTCTCTCTCACCACACACACACACACACACACACACACACACATATATATATATATATATATATATATATATATGATTCTGATTCATAAAAGAAAATACATTTGTGTCGATTGGCGACCATGCTTTTAAAAGCGAAGAGGGAAAAGAAATGTCTTTTTTTGTCAAGTTGGACGCTTTTCAGTTGGAAAAGGTAAAATTAAAAAATATAAATAAAAAGCCTCCAATTGGCACCTCAGATTTCGAGGCAGTAGATCTACTGCTCAAAGACAGAGATAAAATTGCATACAACAATTACCAGGCTGAGAATCAAACGAATCATTCCTCATTAAAAAGCAATGATTTCTCGCTTTAAATATTTGCTGATACGCAATTCTTTCAGTTTAAAAATAAAGAAACCGCAAGAAGCAGATGTTTGTTTGTTTTTATTGTTTTTTTGTTTCTTTGTTTGTTTGTTTTTTGGCATATCCATCTTTGCTTCTTTTATTTTTATTTTGCTTTGGAAGCCAATTCGATTATGTATAAACGATTCGATATTTGATTGGAAACGAAGCAACACCAAATTAAATCTTTTAGAAATATATACAAAACGTTTTTTTCTCTCTCCCCAACAAATAAAAAAAGACAATGAAACTCCGCTTTACTTTTTCGTATTCAAATTATTTTTGAATTGGTAATAATTTGGAAGGAATAAATTCACAACGGTAGCGAGCCTGGGCGTATATAGATTGAAAAAAAAAAGTTTTATGGAAAAAGAATTTGAAAATAATCTCGATGACTGCAGTGAGCTGGGCAGGTGTTTTTATTTCACTTTTTTTTTTCTTTTTTTCTTTTTTCTTTCATTTTATTCTTTTTTATTTTTTTGCCTTTTGCTTTTTTGTGCTTTTTTTTAATTTTTTCTCAAACGAGCGAGAGAAAAACAATTTTCAGCGTCGAAAATTTCCTTCGCCTCGGAGAAAAAAATAAAAGAAGAAATTAACAATGGAATAAAGAAACGGATTATTGTTTATTTTTATTTATTTTTTGTACAATTTCCATCGTATTTTTTTCTTTTTTGCCCTGTTAATCTAGGACGGAGTATTTTATCAATCATATCTGATAATATTCCTTGATTGAATGTAAGAACTCATTTTCAATATTTGTTTGCAAAAACACATTCATATATATATATATATATTTCTGTTTTTAGATCGATGAATTCGTGGCTGTGTCGCACACACACACACACACACACATATATATATATATATATATATATATATATATAATATATATATATATACTCTTACACCTTTACATAAAGAACTTATTTATTCAGTGTGTATATATAAATGCATACATATATGTGTGTGTAGGTATATATATATATATATATATATATATTATATATACAGGTCTAAAAGAAGCACTGATTCATTTCTGTTTTAGAAATTTGCCAATGAATGTTTGTATATTTGTATATTTCGTCAGACATATACATATATGTACACAGAGAAGGAGAGAGAGAGATAGCTAGAGAGAGAGAGAGAGGGGGGAGAGAGATAGAGAGGGAGAGAGAGAGAGAGGGGGAGAGAGAGATAGAGAGGGAGAGGGAGAGGGTGAATATATAGATTAATAGATAGATAGATCGATAGATGGATAGATAGATAAACAAAAGTGATAGGACAAATAATAATATTTAGACATTTTTTATAGTTATTAATTTATTCATATCACAGAAAATCTAAAAGAAATTAACAAATATATATTATATATATATATATATATATATATATATGCATATCATATATACATGTATGTATGTATGTGTGTGTGTGTGTGTGTGTGTGTGTGTGGACATACGCACATATATGCATAGGCACATTACTGAAGAGATGGGTATTAAACATTTGAGAAAACAAGCTTAGTAATATATCTTCATACGATAAGCGTAGTCTTGTACCAAACAAACAACCACATTTATATTTACATACACATCTACTCTTGACCAACTTACCCTCCTTAATACTTTGTGGTTTACTCTCCACAGATGAATCTTATTCATATTGGATTGAATTTGATTCTAACTATGTGCCCCAATACTTACCAAACAATGAAATGACGCCTACCGCAGTGTGATGGTAAGTAGGCGACTCATACGACTCACTGAGTTAGTATAACTCGTCTTAAAATTAGAGACAGATAGATAGATTCACTGAGCTTTATATAAACATATGCGTATGTATTAGTTTGTGTGTGGGCACGTGTGTGTGCGTATGTATCTGTGTGTATGTGTGTGTGCGTGGGGGTGGGTGATAAATAAAAATGAACTCCCCCATATCTTTATCTATTTTATTTGGAGCTTCTCCAGACTTTCAATAATCCTTTTGGAGAAGCCTCAAATAAAAAGTATTACCACGATATTGGACAGTCTTTTTTTAACAAAGCATTTCTAAAGATCTATAACTAAATATATATATTATATATATATATATATATATAATATATATATATATATATTATATACGTACACACATACACATACAAACATATATATATATATATATATATATATATATATATATATAATATGTATGTATGTATAGGGTCAGAAGTTAGAGTAGTAATTTTTATGTTCCTTATACGTCAGTGGTTCAGGTGATTAGGTCAGCAGGAGGAAACTGCTGAAACAGTGTAACACAAAAAATGTAATTCAGAGACTTTAACAGATGAGAGATTTATTGAATAAGATAGACAATGGTTTGTTGAGGCCAGAGATTTATTCATTTTTATTAATTCATTTTTTTTCCTTTAGAATTCTTCACAAATAGATTTATTCACTAAGTTTTAACTTAGTCATGACACAAGGCCAGGTGAAATAAATGCGGATTTTCTAGGTATTCAATGAGGATTGATCTCACTTTTTCTCTAGTTTACAGCAAAGTGAGTCTGCTTAAATATATTCCTAGTCTAATTTATAAAGAATATTTTAAACTTTGCTTAATCTGACAAATAATATATATATATTATATATATATATATAATATATATATATATATATATATATATATAGTATGAACAAAATTGATAAAACAAACGATTATGTTTATAATTCTCAAGTAGTTTGACCTTAGGTCATCGTCAGGAGAAAATCTCTTGTTTGTAGAAATTGTTTTTAGGGAGTTTTTTTGTTTATAAGAGATCATTATTAAAAAGAGTTATTAAAATTAAAAGATTTTTGGAGGGTTTTCTTAATCACTATAATCCGGACAGAGAAGCATCTGTTCTGTGAGAAAAATTTATTTGAGTTGAATTCTTTTAGAATGTTCTTATATATATGTGAGGTAGGATTTTTAGGAGTTATATATATATATATATATATATATATATATATATATATATATATATACCAACCCTTCCGTACGAGCAGGATGTGACACATGGTCAAATTCTAAAGCGGAGTTTAACAGGTTTGAATTCAGAGTTTTCCTTCTCCTAGACTGGTTACCTAGCCATAGTTAAAGAGCCCGATCTGTCCTACTATTTGCCTATAGCTGGAGGTAGAGTAGTTGGATTCATACCTTTCCCAAGGGTATTAGCGCTTTATTAAATGCAAACAGCTTCGTCCAGAATTTGAACTCGGGTCGACGAGTCCATTTTCTACAACTCTAATCATCACACCACGCACCTCCAACTGAACAAACTCCGATAAAAGAAGATATAGAGTAGCGTCAATCAAACAAAAATGAATATATAAAAAGTGTTCACCTCTTTAAATGTATGGACTGACAGTTGGAAACTCACATAAAAGGCCGGTCTGATCAAAGAGGTAAACGTAATAAACAAAATATTTGGCATCTCCTTTTGTCACCTGAATTGGAATAATTAGGGACGGGGTCCGGTTTAGCTCAGTCGGTAGAGCCTCCCGCTCAGAATCAAAAGGTTCTTGGTTCAATAACGGCCTCACCAACTCAGTGTATGAGTAGCACGGCTTGGATCTGTGCGATAATGTGACGAGCTGTTGGTAGGTGCGGTGCTCCACCTCAGACGCAGAAACAATCCCCCTGGACATTTTCGTCTTTGTTTCCACACATCCATAGACTTGATATTATGTTGCGTCTTATCTATTTTCGCTTTGATATGATTGGTCCTTATGGTATTGTTCTGTGCTGCTATCATTAGAGATTTAGTTTCTCTCTTTAGGTTTTCCTTTCTTATATATGTCCATGCCTCCTCAGGTGCAATCTCTCCAGTTTATTGCTTGAAATATCCATATAGTTGTTTTCTTTACATTTCTGTTTTCTAGTTTTTGTTATTTTTCTACGTTCATATGTTGCAATTACTGTTACTAGCTGCAGTAATTAGTCTTCCTTTGCACTTTTTGTGTATTCTTCAAGTTCTCAAATTGTCGTACCTACGCAATCCTCAATGATGGCAAGACATCCTCCCCTTTCTTTTCCTGATAAATATAGTATCTATATCATCTATTGTAGGAAGCGCGTGGTGTAATGGTTAAAGTCATGGGAAATGGACTCGTCGCCCCGAGTTCAAATCTTGGACGTGGTAATTGCATTTCACTTAGCGCTAATACCCTTGGGAAAGGTATGAATCCTACTCTCCCTCCAGCTATGGGTAAATAGTAGGGCAGACTGGGTTCTTTAACCATGGCTAGGCAACCAGTCTAGGAGAAGGAAAGCTCTGAACTCAAACCTGTTGAACTCCGCTTAAGAAATTGACCTTGTGTCGTATCCTGCTCGTGCGGAGGAGTTGGTAAATATATATATCATCTATTGGGAGTAATATCTTGTTTATTGTTATACATTTCCCTGTCTTTTGATCCATCTTTCAGTGTTCCTCCCTTGTCCACTTTAAGAATGGTCCAGATTTTCTTATAAAATGGACAACCTCGGTGTTGATCCCTTTGACGATATTTCTGCTGCAAAGCTTAGTTTCTAGAAGTTTTCTTGTTCTTATGGGATTCTTTTCTTACTTTTCCTTTTCTCTCTTGTTTGATGGTGTCCACTTCCAATATTCTCTTTTTCTCCTACTTATATCTTCTCCTTTTTATATTTTCCAGATTTAGTAGTTTTATTCCATCCATTGTTTCTATTTTCCTCTTTTTCATCACGAACAAGACACAATTTTCAATAGTAAATCTCATAACCAGGCTGTATATTTTTGTTATTTATACAAGGGTTTTAAGTTTTATTTTATTTTTGATTTTATTTGACTCATGAGAGTTTTCACGCCCACTTTAGCTGGTCGTTTAATAGAGGCTGAGTGACAGTAAGTCTCCTTATGTCTCCAGGACCCTTCTCATTATTCTAGCCAATCTTGTAGTTTGGATAGTCTGATTTCCAATTCATCCAGACTCTTTTCAAAACACTTGGGAACCGTTCTAAAGGCTCTAATTACAATTGGTACTGCGTTTCTCTTTATGTTCATCGGTTTTTTCAGTTCGCTGGCAAGGTCCTAGTATTTGTTTAACTTTTCGTTTTCTTTCATTTTTACTCTGTGGTCCACCGGAACGGCAAAATCCACGAGATGACAAGTTATCTTTTTCTTAATAATCAATTCTTTGTCTGGTCTATTTGCCGGAGTTAGGGAATCCGTCTGTATCTCAAAATGTCCAGAGGATTTTATGGGTCTCGTCCTCTAGGATAGCTTCCGGTTTCTGAATACATTTAGTAGAATAGTGAAAATTGAATTCCATAATGTATCACCTTTCTCACCCAGTTGTGCCTAGTCTTGTACTCCCTTTTGGCTAGTACGATTATTATTATTATTATTATTATTATTATTATTATTATTATTATTATTATTATTATATTACTACTCTTGTTCCTTGATCTTCAGACCGTTATCATCTTGCATCACCCTATGGTAAAAACCGATACCGTCCAAATCTTCCAAGTAAATCCTGGTAAATCCTGGTTATCTGCTGTCGCTTAATCGCCACATTTTTACTTCTAATGACACCACTAAAATAATGGATTATTCCGCATTTATTATACGTAAAGAAAGGGAAGAAATAAGGCATACTTCATGGAAAAATATAATGAGAAAGAAAGAAAGATAGGGAGTAGGGGAAAAGAGAGAGAGAGAGAGAGAGAGAGAGAGAGAGAGAGAGAGAGAGAGAGAGAGAGAGAGAGAGCGAGCGTGGAAGTAATAACGCTAATCTGTTTTAATAGAAATTGATGAAAAAAAAGATGAAAAGAAAGAAAGAAAAAAGTGAGAGAGAGTTAAATAAAGATTATTATACTTTTTACATATTGAACTATTTTGGCAATAGTTCTTAAGTAAACATATCAAACGTTGTAATAATTAAAATATCACACTGTGGTACATTCACAGGCCCTGCTAGTTTTTATTATTATTTTGATTGTTAACTGAAAACAAACAGTTAAAGACCGACTTTTATCTCGGTTCGCTGATTCCAATCTCAGTGACGTTAATTGTTTGACCAGCCAAACCTTCGTCTCCAATAGGTAAATATTTTTAATGCTTACACCAAAATTCCCATGCGGAGAAATCAATTTAAAAACTGATAGATAAAGTTTGAGTAATTAAAACAATCTTGCAGGCAAAAAATTTGAAAATTTGGAAAAACTCCAAACAAATAAAAGGAAATGCGGTTTTATGTTATTTATATATAAATACGTAAATCTGTGTTCGTAAGTATTTGTTTCTGTTTATTCATCAAGGGGCGACTGCATCCGGATCTGGAATTCTCACTAGAGGAAAACAACAAAGTTTGGTGCCATTGTCAGATACAGTTGCTTGCTATATA
>CM042137.1:15767885-15781393 GCA_023376005.1 Doryteuthis pealeii
AATATCATAAGTTAGTTCTTAATTGTTCTTGCGCATTATTTAAATGATTCTTATGTTATTGAAGAACATTATGATACTTTTATGTTAAATACATGCAGGTGTATTAATTATGTTGAATGAAAAGGTTGACCAAACATATTCTCTCAGAGTGAAATAAAACAAAGGGAGTTACTCTCATTTATGTAGCCAATGTTCAATTACCATAAAGAGGAATCAAACCATCTTTCTTTCTGCCTGTTTTTTAATTCCTTTTATCTTTCTTTTTCTTCATGTCTGTTGTCTTTCTTCTTTCGTACAATTCTCACATTACTTCGTTTTCATTCTATCTTAATCTCTTTTTACTTTTCCTCTTTCTTCATCTTTTTTTCATCTTTCATTCCTTCTTTTGCCATATTTTCCTTCCTCCAATCTTTCATACTTCTTTTGTGTTTATTCCATTCTTTTTTCATTATTTCTTTTTTCTAATTTCATTAATTGTCTTTCAATTGCATTCCTCTTTATCCTTTCATAATCTTTTTATTCTCTTCCGTTCGTCTCACCTTTCCCATTTCTTTCTTCTTTCCTTCACATTTCTTTATCTTCTCACTTCCTGAACCGTTGCAAAGAGCTCCATGGATGTCTATGACGCGCTCACAAAATCTCACGAAACACACAGTAATCCTTGTACAACTGTATCTAGTTGTTTTTCTTCTCAAACGTTCATTTGAGTCCATGTGGTGGCAGTCATAAATACACTGAGATGACAAAAGATTTGGAAAAATGTTCGCTTTATCTTATTAGAGATCAAGATTTCATATGATCGAACACCGCACCACACAACCCCGATTAAATGTCCGCCATGTTGTAGTGATCCCTTTGAGGCTTATTGGCGCGGGGTGTGCCTGAATTGTAATCTGTATATAGCGGTCCATGTCTTTCTCATGCCTAATATTGACAGTCAGGTTCCGAGATGAGAAATTACTACGTAGTCATCGTGGGTCAACTAAATTTCTAAAATAACTATTAAGAGTCCTTTGTAAGATGGCGGTTTACAAGATAGTTTCGATAATAATAATAAAAATATAATAATAGTAATAATAATAGGATAATTAATTAATATAATCAATATTTAAAAATCATTTTAATATAATGAATAATAAATGGATAAGTAATTAATAATAATATCAAATAAAGAAAAAAGTTAAATAATGAATAATAATAATATTAAGGTAAAGTAATAATAATGAGTAATAATAGTGAATAATAAGATAGGGTAAAAATAATAAATTATAATAATAATACAAAAATAAATAAATTTGAAAATAATAATAATCAATAATAATAATAATAATATAATATAATATAATATAATGAATAAGTATAAGTAAAGTTAAAAAGAATCATAAAATGAATAAAAATAAAATAGAAATAGAATTTAAATAAATTAATAATAATAGAATGAGATAATAAAGATAATAATAATAATAATAAATAAAAGTAATAATATAATAAAAAATATATAGATAGTAATATAAATAACTAAATTAAGATAATAAAATAATAATCATGATAATTAGATGAATTAAATTAGCAGATAGATAATAATACTAATACAAATAATCCTGATTAAACACAGTAAGAGGTTCAAATAATACAATTTGAACAAGAAACAGTTCCTCAGAACACCCGCCAACTTTAATCCTAACTTCCGTCCTATAGGATTATACTAATTTAAATTTGTTTTGAAGGTCGCTGACATTAAAAATTCTATTTTATTATTATTGATTATCTATCTATTATTATATAGATTATTATTATATATAATATATATACTATATATAATATAATATATATTATATATATAATCGAGAGTATTCTTAACAAACAAATCCGTAGAACTATATTATCAAAAGGAAGATCATGAACGCATTAATTGTCAGTAGATATTAATAGACTACCGCAGTTTCGGTTCGTTTAACAACCCGTGGAGTAGGCAATATTGTATTTTTCCTTTTTTTCTCCTATACCGCAAAAGACTTCTTTTTTGTGAGGGTGGGTGGCTCTCATATACTATCCATATCTTTGTCTTTTTCTTTCATCGAGCTTTCGGCCTACTCGATTTTATTTGTAGTACCCAATTTGTCCGTTTCGCTTGACTTTCTAGTCGTAGGTGGTCCCTTGACCGGAGCCTGTGGCGGCGTGACCCTTACCGCTGAAGTGTAGACCCCGAATTTATAAGTGGGATAAATGAAGATGTAAAATAATAACATTCACCGAGTCGTCTCAACCGAAAATGCATTCCACTTAAACAGACATTTTTCTATTACACTGAAACGACTGAATTCCAAAAGCGTCTGTAGCCTTAATTTCGGTTTAATACAATTTTGCGTGTTTCCAGTAATTATAATTATATATGTATATATATATATATTATATATATATTATAATATATAGTATAATATAATATATTTGTGCTGTGTGTGTGTGTGTGTGTGTGTGTGTGAGAGAGAAGAGAGAGAGAGAGCGAGAGGAGGGAGAGTGTTGTGTGTTGTTGTGTTGGTTTTAAGAACCCAGACCTTATTTCCCTCTAATCTCAATCTGCTGAGAATCATCTATCACCATCTCAATCTATTCAATATTCATCTCGTCAATTAATATCAATCTATTAATATCTAGTCTATCTATCTATCTATCCTCATTATCAACATCATTCATTAATATCCATCTGAAATGTATTCATCTATCTGTCTGTCTCCACCTTCACGTGTCCTCTCCACTTTGAAAAGAGAAGGCTGTACCTCCAATCATCTTATTTTCATTTCCACCCACTGGGTTTCACCCGCGCTTTTCCCCTCCCTCCCTACCCTCCTCTCTCTCTCATCTCTCTCTCCTCTCTCTCTCTCTCGTCCTTATATATATTTATATATACTATATATATATATTATATATATAGTATATATATATTAAATGTTTGTTCTGGTTCCAAGGAGAAAATTCAATATTTTATATAAAAGGAAGGTCCGCAAAATGTAATTTTGTGCTCAGAAAATTTTAAAATTATTTTGTTTACAATATGCAACACGTTGTTTCGATCTTCTGGTATCAATCAAGCCTGAAGAAGATACCAGAAGATCTGAAACATGTGTGCATATGTAAAACAAAAAGAATTTTTAAATTTTTCAGGGGGGGGGGGGAGAACAAAATACATTTTTTAACGGAGCTTCTTTTTTTATAAAATATAATTATATATATATATATATCGCTGTGTATAACTGCAGCAAGCGTTGTTGACTCTATGTTTACGTTCGTAAAATCATATATATACATGTTCTGTCATGATATTGATGCAATTGTTATATAATATGAATGATACAACACACACAACAACACACACTACACAACACATATAATTATATATAATATATAATAATATATTATAATATATACACGCGCACAGATAAACACACACGCACTATAATGTAAAATGGACTCTCAGCGTCGATTTTCGACGTAATGAGGGTTCCATACCACATGACTCCCATGAAGGATTGTTAATTAGTGGTGAAGGCTTGGTTTGGACATCCCAACTTTTGCACAAGTCGATAGGAAGAATTGTGCATCAAGGGTTCCACAAACCCAATCGAACGACCGACCAAGAAATTTTGAATTCAAGAGTTACCCTCTCTTAGACTGTTACCTACGCAGGCTGAAGAGCCCAGTCTGCCCTACTATTTAACCATACCTGGAGGGAGAAATATGATTCATCCCTTTCCCAAGGGTATAGCCTATGTAATGCCAATAGCTTTACGTTAGGAATTGAACTCGGAATGCGACTAGTCCATTTTCCGACGACAAAAGCCTACGCGCCTTCCATACTATACATATATATGATTTATAATTTAAATAGCCTTTGTTAAAAACGGGATATTTCCTTTTGATGCTTTATGTTGAAACTGTTTTTGTCCTTTTCTATCTCGGGGCCAGATCGTCGAGAAGGTGTCCATATTTTGGTCCCAAGTGCCTATAACAAATATCCCACTGAAGACCACTATAAACATGGTCGAAAACACTTGGATCAAGGTATGGGATCTTTTTTCTCTATCTGTTCCACTATATAAGAAGATTGATGGAGAATGTTGAACGTAAGCAATTGAAACATCAAGTTGAAATATTCGGGTTTTTTAAACTCTTTAGAATATATATTATATATATTATATAAATATATCATATATATGTGTGTGTGTGTGTGTGGTATGGTGTTGTGTGTGTGTATGTGTAATGTGTGTGTGTGTAAATACATACTTGAACATAACAATTATATATAGATCTACACGACGCATGTAGACTTATTACACATATATCTATGTATATTACACCATATATGTACACACAGGTCTGGTGGTTGGGGTATAAGATTGTAAGGGCGGTAGTGATGTCAGATTAGCCATTGCTTAATATATATATAATTATAGTTATATATATATATATATATATATATATTATATCGCAGTTACCATTAAATCCACAAGCATATAAGATATTCAATCTTATTTTACTTAGGGATTTTTTTCACCTAAACCGATTAAAAGTGCTTAATATAAAGGAGCTAATCAGACTTAAATATATATAAGTATATATATGTATAGTATATATAGTTAAATATATATATATATATTATAATATATATATATGAACTCTTTGTATATCTTGAAATTTAACGAATGAAATTAATTGCATGCTACAAGTTGTACCCAGGGAAATTTCTCTGAATACGTGCATTATAATGCACGAATTAAACTATTGATACACTCTGTCGATTACTTATTTCTATTGAAACAGTTTTATGAATTAATAGCATCACATACACTAACAATTAGATTGTATGTGAATATCAAAATATAAAGGAAAAGGCATGAAATGAAAAATTGAAGTTTAAGTTTTGTTAACATTCGCAGCTAAATACATCATATTTATCATATATTTATTTTTTTTCAGACAATTTGGTTTCATTTTTGGTAAGATAATCAGTTATTATGTGATGTTGATAGAAACAACACGCAGATGAAAGTATGATTTTAAAATCTAATCGATAAAAGCAATCAATTATTACAAGAAAAAAAAGTTGAACAATTATGTTATTTTCCTCTATTTTTTTCTAACTTTTTTTTGTGCTTTTAATAAATAATTTTAAATCAAAATACGTGCAAATGTAGCAAGCCGCATTACAAATAAATTGCAGCGTTCATAGTCTAGTTAATTAGCAGAGACTAGATTGAAGCGGGAAATCAGCAGTTGTTTGTGTTCGGGCAACAGCAATTCTATGTATAACTGGGACCAAGAGACACACAAAACAAACAACTCACAGATATATATACATATATATAGTATATTTATATATATATGATATATAATATATAGATATAATGTTTTTTTCAAAGTGAACGTTATTGCGAAGCGATCTAAAATAATGAATGAACTCGATGTTATGGATATTGATTCACTTATTTTTTTATGTTATTTGTTATATAATTTCGGTTCTGTTAGATAGCCTTTTTCTCATTTAATGTTGCTCGTTCAACGGATCTTTTGTCTTGTTGTTATGGACACGGCATGCGTGCCTGTAAATAATTTATGAAGTACCGGAGTATTCGAGTGTCAGCGTTGCCATGTCCCCTCACGTGAATTGTAATTTAGAATCATATATAATATATATTAGTTATATATAATATATATTGTGTGTATGTGCTGTGTGTGTGTGTATGTGTGGTGTGTGTTTTGTGTGCGTTTGTGTGTTTGTGTGTATCATAGAAGACATATGTAGATATTAGTAATAGACAAAAAGAAGGTGAATAGGTCTCTCATTTTCAGGACAAAGCTCCATGAAGAGTCACAAATGCGTTTTTTCTGGAAGAATTACAGCTGCTTTTAACAATGTTAACCAAAGGCCTTTAGTTGAATAATACACTCTAAAATAAATATAGCTTGTACAATGTAATCGACACTTTCTTTTCATTTCTCAATACAAAATATATGATATATATATATAATATATATATATAGTATATTATATTGATTGAGATATATATGTATATTATATGAGGAATACGATGAAGAAATTAATCCGACAATTATGTGAAAAATGTTTTCAAAAAATATCCTATTATATCCTCTTTCGTGTGGGGATTCATGGTATTATATATAGAATTTTACCTTAGAGCCCTTCGCTATTAAACCAAAATACTTTGAACAATAATTCAACTTATAAGAGAACACCTGGAACGTGTGGTCCCAAAAGTATACCTAGTACACTGACCGGGGAGGGTGTTGCAACGAGCATAATGTTGACGGTGATGATAGCGTAGGTAGGGTGAGCTTCGTTGGGAGTGAAGGGTATGGTTAAGTCATGGGAAGACTCGTCGCCACGAGATCAAAATCCTGGACCGGTAACTGCATTTCACTAGCGCTAATACCCTTGGAAAAGGTATGAATCATTCCCTCCCAGCTATGGGTAAATAGTAGGGCAGACTGGGGCTCTTGTTAACCTTGGTTGGCAACGCTCTAGGAGAAGAAACTGCTGAATTCAAACCTGTTAAACTCGGCTTAAGTAATTGACCTTGTGTCCATCCCGCTCGGCGGAGAGCTTGGTAATGATATATATAAGAGAGAGAACACCTTCCATAAACCTCTCATACTCAAATCTTTTATAATCAATATGCTAAGGCTCACATATTTTTCCTCTGTCGTAACATCCTGTCGTTTGTTATATTTTTGAAAACATTTTTCTTCATATATATATATATAATTATTATATATTATATATTATTATAAATAATATATATACATATAGTGCTTTAATTGGAGTCGTACTAATTCTGAAAATTATTAATTAAGTAATGAACTTAGGCGGGATGGCCTATTAAATATATGGCTAACAAATCGAGAAAAATCAATCTCTGTATGTACATTTCAGCCTATTAGGCCTCATCAGCAGAGCTATAGATCGGAAGACCGCCCTGTGCGTGATTTGAAACCGGACTGCCATAAGCTTCGTCTTAGCTCTGCTGATGAGCCTAATACTGAAATTCTATACAGAGATTGATTTTTCTCGATTTGTTTGCCATACATTTAAATAGGCATTCCCGCCTATTCATTATTAATTAATTATTTTCAGAATTAGGTACGACTCCAATTAAGCACTTATCTCCCAAAATTATCGGCAAAAAGCCATTCAAACAACGTGTTTTAAACTTATATATATATATTATACAGACACACACACATTATATATAGCTAGTTATCGTGGAATGTATTCGGAGAAGAAGCAATACCCAGCGATAGCGAGTAAGAGAACAGTAACCATTTGATAAAGCAAGTTAGAAGACTTAAAAATCAGTATAGTAGCAGGCAACTGTATCTGACAATGGCACCAGAACTTTGTTGTTTTTCCTCTAGTGAGATTCCAGATCCGGATGGGCCCAAGGCCCCCCTTGAAGAAAAACCAAAAAAAACCAAATACTTACGAAACAGATTTACGTATTTATATTATAAATAACATAAAACCGGATTTCTTTATTGTTTGGAGTTTTTCCAAATTTCAATTTTGCCTGCAGATTGTTTTATTACTCAAACTTTATCTATCATTTTTTAAATTGATTCTCCTGCATGAATTTTGGTGAAGCATTAAAATATTTACCTATTGGAGACGAAGGTTTGGACCTGGTCAAACATTAACGCCTGAATTGGAATCAGCGAACCGAGATAAAGTCGGCTTTACACTGTGTTTCAGTCTAACAACAAAATTATAAAAACTAGGCAGGGCCTGTGATGTAACCACATGTGTGTATTTAATTATTACACTTTGTATACGTTTACTTACGAAATATTGCCAAATAGTCAATATGTACAAAGTGATAATAATCTTTATTTACTCTCTCTCACTTTTTCTTTCTTTCTTTCATCTTTTTTTTCATCAATTTCTATAACAGAATTACGTTATTATTCCACGCTCGCCATCTCTCCTCTCTCTCTCTCTCGTCTCTCTCTCTCTCTCTCTCTCTCTCTCTCTCTCTCTCTTTCCCTACTCCCTATCTTTCTTTCTTTCTCATTATTTTTTCCATGAAGTATGCCCTTATTCTTCCCTTTCTTACGTATATAAATCGCGAATACATTGATTTTTAGTGGTCGTCCATTAGAAGTAAAAATGTGGCGATTAAGCGACAGCGAAATAACCAGGATTTAACCAGGATTTACTGGAAGATTTGGAGCGGTATCGTTTTTACCAATAGGGATCAAGATGAATAACGGTCTGAGATCAGGAACAAGAGTAGTAATATACATAATAATAGATGAATAATTAAATAATAATATAATAATAATAATATAATTAATCGTACTATGCCAAAAGGGGTCAAGAACTAGCACAACTGGTGAGAAAGGGTGATACATATGCATTCATTTTCAACTATTCTACTAAACTGTATTCAAAACCGGAAGCTATCCTAGAGGACGAAGACCCATAAAATCCCTCTGGACATTTGAGATACAGACGGATTCCCTAACTCACGGCAAATATGACCAGACAAAGAATTTGATTCATTAGAAAAAGATAACTTGTCATTCTGCTGGATTTTGCCGTTCCGGTTGGACACAGAGTAAAAATGAAGAAAACGAAAGAGTTTAACAATACTAGGACCTTGCCAGCGAACGTGAAAAAACCGATGAACATAAAAGAGAACGAGCAGTACCTAATGTAGATAGAGCCTTATAGAAACGGTTCCAAGTGTTTTGAAAACAGAGTCTGGATGAATATGGAAATAGACTATCCAACTACAAGATTGGCTAGAATAATGAGAAGGGTCTGGAGACATAAGGAGACTATACGGTCAGCCAGCCCCTCTTATTAAACGCACACAGGCTAAAGCTGTGAGGTAGATACGCGAGTCTCTCATGAGTCAAAATAAAATCAAAAATAAATCAAACGCTTAAAAGCTGTATAATAACAAAATATACCGCCTGGTTATAGATTTACTATTGAAAATGTGGTCTTTTCGTGATGAAAAGAGGAAAATAGAACAATGGATGAAAAAACTACTCAATCTGAAAATATAAAAAGGAGAAGATATAAGTAGAGAAAAAGAGAATATTGTAGTGGGACACCATCAACAAAGAGAAAATGGAAAAGTAAGAAAAGAATCCCATAAGAACAAGAAAACTTCTAGAAACTAAGCTTGCAGCGATTCGTCAAAGGGATACACCGGGAGGTTGTCCATTTTATATAAAATATCTGGACCATCTTAAAGTGGACAGGGAGGACACCTGAAAGATGGATCAAAGACAGCGGAATGTCATAACATAAACAGATTTACTCCCAATATGATATTATATTTACCAACTCCTCCGCAGCAGCAGGATACGACACAAAGGTCTATTTCTAGCGGGTTCAGACAGGTTGAGTTCGAAGCTTTCTTCTCTAGACTGGTTGCTAGCCTGGTAAGAACCAGTCTGCTCGTATTTACCCATACGCTGGACGGGAGAGTAGGATTCATACCTCCAAGGATTAGGGCTAAGTGAAACAATTACACGTCAAGATTTGGAACTCGATGGCGACGAGTCACTTTTTCCATTGACTTTAACATTTACACCACGGCGCTCCTACAATAGATGATATAGATACTATATTTATCAGGAAAGAAAGGGAGGATTCTTGCATCATTGAGGATTTCCGTAGGCGACAGATTTTGAGAACTTGAAGAATACACAAAAAGTGCAAAGAAGCCATCATACTGCAGCTAGTAAGTAATTGCAACAATGAACGTAGAAAATACACCAAAACTAGATAACAGAAATGTAAAGAAAACAACTCCTATGGAATATTTCAAGCAATAAAGCTGGAGAATTGCACCTGAGGAGGCCATGGACATATATAAAAAGGAAAAACCTACAAAGGAATAGGAAAAAACATATTAGTAAAGAGAGAAACTAAATCTCTGGTAGATGATAGAGCACAGAACAATACATAAGGACACCATCATCACTCCAACGGAAAATCCACCGATAAGACGCAACATAATATCAAGTCTATGGATGTGTTAACAAAGAGAAAATGTCCAGGGGATTGTTACCGTTTCTGAGGTGGAGCACCGCACCTACCAACAGCTCGTCAACATTTATCGCACAGGATCCAAAGCCGTGCTACTCAACACTGAGTGATGAGGCCGTGTATTGAACCAAGAACTTTGATTCTGAGCGGGAGCTCTACCGACTGGCTAAACGGGACCCCTTCCCTAATTATGTCCAATTCAGGTGCAAAAGGAGATCCAAAATATTTGTTATTCGTTTACCTCTTTGTCAGACGGCCTTTGTATGTAGTTTTCCAACTGTCCAGTCCATACCATTTAAAGAGGTGAACATTTTTATATTTCATTTTTGTTGATTGACGCTACTGCTCATATCTCTTTATCGGAGTTTGTTCAGTTGGAGGTGCTGGTGGTGATGATTAGAGTTGTAGAGAAACATGCTCGTCGACCGGGGAGTTCAAATTCTGGACGAAAGCTGTTTGCATTTAATTAAGCGCTATACCCTTGGGAAAGGTATGAATCCAACTACGGTACTCAGCTATAGGCAAATAGTAGACAATCGGGCTCTTTAACTATGGCTAGTAACCAGTCTAGGAGAAGGAAACTCTGAATTCTAATCTGTTAAACTCCGCTTTAGAATGTTGACATGTGTCAGCATCCTGTCGTAGGAAGGGTTGGTATATATATATAATATATATATATATATTAATATATATATATATACTCCAAAATCCTACTCACATATATATAAGAAACATTCTAGAAAGAATCAACCGAAATAAATTTTTCTCACAGAACAGATGCTTCTCTGTCCGATTATAGTGATTAACGAAAACCTCCAAAAATCTTTTAATTTTATAACTCTTTTATAATGATCTCTTATAAACAAAAAACTCCAAAAACAATTCTACAAACAGAGATTTTCTCCTGACGACTGACCTAAGGTCGAAACTACTTGAGATTATAAACATAATGTTTGTTTTATCAATTTTGTCATACATATATATATAATATATATATATTATATATTATATATAGTATATATATAATATATTTATTTGTCAGATTAAGCAAAGTTAGTAATATTCTTTATAAATAGACTAGAATATTTTAAGCAGACTCACTTTGCTGTAAACTAGAGAAAAATGAGATCAATCCTCATTGAATTACCAGAAAATCCGCATTAATTTCAACCTGGCCTGTGTGTCATGACTAGTTAAAACTTAGTGAAAATCTATTTGTGAAGAGATTCTAAAGGAAAAAAAATGGAATTAATAAAATGAATAAAATCTCTGCCTCAACAACCATTGTCTTTTATTCAATACAACTCTCTCATCTTTAAATCTCTGAATTACATTTTTTGTGTTCACTGTTTTCAGCATTTCCTCCTGCTGACCTAATAACATGACCACTGACGTATAAGGAACAGTAAAAATTACTAGCTCTAAACTCTGAACCCTATACATAATAATATATATAATATATATATTAATATATTATATATATATATGTTTTGTATGTGTATGTGTGTACGATATATATATATATATCATAGTAAATTTATATATATGATATATATATATATAGTATTATTAAAGTTTAGTTTATAGATCTTTAGAAATGCCTTTGTTAGAAAAAGACTGTCCAATTATCGTGGTAATAACTTTTTTATTTGAAGCTTCTTCCAAAAGATGGAATTATTGAATTAGTCTGGAGAAGCTCCAAATAAATAGATAAAGTATGGGGGAGTTCATTTTTGTTTATCACCACCCCACGCACACACATTACCCACAGATACTACGCGCGACAACACAGCGTGCCAACACACAAACTAAATACATATCGTCATATGTTTAAGTATATGACACGCTTCAGTGGAATCTATCTATCTGTCTCACATGTTTAAGACGAGTGTATTAGCTAACGCAGTGGAGGTCGTATGAGTCGCCTACTTACCATCACATCGGCGGTAGGCGTATTTCATTGTTTGGTTAATATTGGGGCACATAGTTAGAATAAATTCAATCCAATATGATGAGAGTTCATTCTGTGAGAGTAAACCACAAAGTATTACGGAAGGGTAATTGGTCAGAGTAGATGTGTATGTAAAAGTTAATGTGGTTGTTTGTTTGGTACATAAACTACGCTTATCGTTAAGATATATTACTAAGCTTGTTTTCTCAAATTTTAATACCCATCTCTTCAGTAATGTGCCTATGCATATATGTGCGTATTCCACACACCACACACTACACACAGCTACACACATCACATACATAATGTATAATGATATGCATATATATATATATATATATATATATAGTAATTAATAATATAAATAATTTGTTAATTTCTTTTAATTTTTCTGTGATATTGAAATAATAATAACATATAAAATGTCTAAAGTATTATTATTTGCTATCACTTTTGTGTTATCTATCTATCCTCTATCGATCTATCTATCCTATTAGACTTATATCACCACTCTCCCCCCCCTCTCCCTCTCTATGTCTCTCTCCCCTGCTCTCCCTCTCTCCTCTCTATCTCTCTCCCCCTCTCTCAGTCTTACTCTCTTACGCTATTCTCTCTCTCTCCTTCTCTGTGACATTGTATACTGGTCGACGAAGTGATAACATCATACAAACTTCAGATGGCATGTTCCTAAAAGCAGAAATGAATCATGCCTTCTTTTAGACCTGTATATAATATACTTAGTTATTTAATAGATAGTAGTTTAATACTACACCACATTATGTATGCATTTATATAATCACAC
Organism: Doryteuthis pealeii; assembly: GCA_023376005.1. Lineage (NCBI taxonomy): Eukaryota > Metazoa > Mollusca > Cephalopoda > Myopsida > Loliginidae > Doryteuthis > Doryteuthis pealeii. The sequence goes on from CM042137.1 coordinate 15,780,717, forward strand.
GTGATAAATAAAGTTCTTTAATGTAGGTGTAAGAGTATATTATATATATACATACTATATATATACACACAATATATATATTTATGGTTGTGTGTGTGATGTGTGTGCGACACAGCCACGAAGTTCATACGATCTAAAAACATGAAATATATATAGAGTATATGAATGTTTTTTGGCAAACAAATATTGAAATAGGAGTTCTTTTGAAAACAATTCAAATCCCCAAAGGAATATTATCAGAATATGATTGATAAATCTCCGTCCTAGATAAAGGCAAAAAAGAAAATACGATAGGAATTGTACTCAAAAAATATACAATACATAACTCCGTTTCTTTTATTCATTGTTAATTTCTTCTTTATTTTCTTCTCCGGAGGCGCGAAGAAATTTTCGACGCTGAAAGTTGTTTGTCATCTGCCTCGTTTGAGAAAAAATTAAAAAAATGCAAACAAAAGCAAAAGGCAAAAAAATAAAAAAAATAAAATGAAAGAAAAAAGAAAAAAAGAAAAAAAAAGTGAAATAAAAACACCTGCCCGCCACTGCAGTCTCGAGTTATTTCAAATTCTTTTTCCGTAAAACTTTTTTTTTTCATCTATATTACGCCAGGCTCGCTACCGTTGTGAATTTAATTCCTTCAAATTATTACCAATTCAAAAATAATTTGAATACGAAAAAGT
>CM042137.1:15781493-15783993 GCA_023376005.1 Doryteuthis pealeii
AAAAAAAAAAGATGAGATAAGTCAAACACGTGTCTGTGGATGACCCTATATATATATATATATATATATATATATATATATATATATATATATTGTATATATATATATACATAAATATTTATGCATATTTATATATATATGTGGAGAAAAGTAGACAAACGCGGGATGTTATGGAAACTGGATGTTTATTGTCAACGATGCAACGTTTCGGTCCTTTAGACCTTCTTCAGGACTCGAATATAATTCTTGCTTCAATGAAGGACATTTTCAAAATGGTGAGAACAGTAGGTTGTCAGTAGGGGGGGTGGTTGGGGGTGGGTAGTGGATTTTCTTCTCTCTAGATGGGGAGTGTTTATATGGTGATGCAGGTATTGGTCCAGAATGTTGGATGATGGGGATGGGTCAAGATGAATGAGTATGTGTAAGTGTGCATGTCTGTTTTAATTGTCTTTTATATATATGTATGTTTGGGAACTGGATTTGTCATTAGTTGTATATGCGTGAGTTTTTTTTTTTGTTCTTTTTTAAAAATCTTTCTGTCCATCTATTTGTCTATTTTTATTCGGTAGTATCTATCTTTCTGTGTATCTGTCTATATATTTAACTTGAATTTGGATTTAACTGTCTTTCTGTGTATCTGTCTATATATTTTCTGTGTATCTGTCTATGTATTTTACTTGAATTTGAATTTAACCGCCTTTCTGTGTATCTGTCTATATATTTGACTTGATTTTGGTTTGGTTTGGTTTTACGGCATATCAACCTCAGTGGGTCATTTAATGCCGATAAAGTTTTGAAATAAATCAATTCTTAATGGATAATACAATTTTTTTATAAATACATTTTCTATTTAACCCATAGATGGTACCCTAACAGGTACTACCACTCCGGATCAGAGTGGACCAGGGAGCAATGGTGATGAAGGGGTGCTCCACATTCCCCAAGCCTCCAAAACTGGAACCTCACCATCAGATAGAGTTTAACGTCATTCCCAGGACATATAGACCCTCAGTCACCGCCTTCTAGCACCCATATGATAAAAAGTAGTTGGGGCTTGCCATAAGGGCAATAGGGTTGGGAAAATCATATAGGTGCTAGGGCTTGACGTGACCAGCCGATTGATCGAAGGAGGCCTCTCCGACCGCCTATCTAGCCCAAGATGGGCCAAAATGGAGTATTGCAAGTCATGAACTGATCATCCACCTGGGTTCTATCCTTAAGCATCACGGGTCGCCACCCACGGCCAACAGGTGGCCCCATTGGGGGAGTCTTACCCCTCTGCAGAGGTGCAGTCGGTGCGACAGGGCGGTATTTAACTTGAATTTGAATTTTCTGTGTATCTGTCTATGTATATATATATATTTATATATAGGGGATATTTGTGTATGTGTGTGTGTTCCATTGCTTATGTTCCTACGTACATATACGTATATATTCTATAGAGAAAATGTTGATAGATTGATGCTGTTAAAATATATTTTATAAATCACGAAGACACTTCCTGGCGTTCTCGCCTGTTTCGATTGTTTATTGATTAATGGCGTTCATCGACGGCGGCAGTTCACATGCAGTTCACATCAAAATGCGTGTGAATGAACAGTGAGGATGGAAATGCGTATTGTTAAAACAAACAATACTACGCAATGCAGAAGAAGAGAAATCTACACGTTATGGCCAGCTCTAATTGTTTATTGATTCGAGCTGATAACTGGTGGGAAAACACACATACACACACACGCGCGCGCACACACACACATACACACACACACATATATATATGTACACACATATGTATATACATACACCAAAAATATGGGCTTACATAAGTATATATACATATATATTTATATATATAGGCAAATGTATATATATACACGCATACCTACATATATATATATATATATGAGAATATATAAACATACACACTTATATCGCTGCATACACGTACACATATATACATATACACACTTATATATATACACACACGCATACATGTACATACACACTTTTTTCTGTACATACACGTACATATACACACACATATATGAATATAAATACACATACACACAGACATGTATATACACACATATATATACAAACACACACACACAAATATTTATATATATATATATATATAGGCAAATATATATATACACACATATATACGCATGCATATATACACATGCGAATATATAAACAAACATACACAGTTATATCTCCTCTTCCACGTACACATATATATACACACGCATACATATATACACACGCAAATATATATGCATACATACTTTTAACTGTACATACATATACATATATATACATATCCACACATAAATATAAATATATACATACATACACATAGATGTACATACACACACATATATATATACAAACACACACACAAATAAGTATATAACATTATAACTATATATACATATATACGTACACACATATGTATATACATACACACAAAATATATGCATACACAAATGTTTATATG
>CM042137.1:15786493-15801493 GCA_023376005.1 Doryteuthis pealeii
GGAAGAGAAAGAAAGCGAGATAGTCAGTGTTTCTCTGCGTGCGTATGTGTGTGCATGTATGTGTGTGTGTGTGTATGTGTGTGTGCGCGCTTATGGGTCTTTGTTTTTGTGTACATACGTATATATAGATATTTACAAATATGTTATCCTAATCTTGGATACAACCTACGTATATTTTAATACATTGCTCTAGGCTTTGCATTATATACAGAGAAGCATTATCGAATGCCTAACGGCTCCTCGAAACTATATTAATTATAAAAATAACATTTTCTAACTGCTTGTTTTGTTTAGCTGAAGTCTGAGTGACAGCAAGTCTTCTTCATTCTACAAGATATCCGGACCAAGTTATCTTTAAGCACCCCAGGAGCGACCTGAACTCAGAGGGACATGTTTTGCTTTGCACCGTCAACATCCGGTTGTTTGTTATCAGACGATTTTTAAACGCATTTTTAATTATAAAACTAACTGCTAACCCTAACCCTAACCCCTAACCCCTAACCCTAATCCTAACAAACAACCGGATGTTGACGGTGCAAAGCGAAATATATCCCTCTGAATCCAGGTCACCCTTGGGGTACTTAAAGGTAACTTGGTCCAGATATCCTAGCTGACTTTAACAGTGCTGTGTTCTGGATGGTATGCATTCTACCACTCATCATGTTGTACAGATTTGTCAGCTCTCTGGCAAGGTCCAGGTATTTGTCAATTTTTTTTGTATTTCCAACCTGTGACCCTCTGGAATGGCAAAATTCAAAAAATCATAAATTCTTTTTTTTTTATCTTTTATTTTATTTAAGTAACACAATGTCTGATATGTGGCCTGGATCTGATTATTCGTTAGTATGACAAAGTTACAGAAAATATTATGTGTCTTATTTTCTAGGATTCTACGTTGGTTGGTTGGATTTTACGGCACTGTCAACTCTGGTGTCATTGTATGCTGAAGACGTTTCATTTTATTTATTCTTGTTGAGTATTCATTTTTTTTTTCAAACTTAATCCTTTAAAAATATTCTCAATTTATTGTTTATCTATTTTTCCCATATTTGAGACCCTATTAGGTACTACCACTCCTGCTCAGGGTGGACCTTGGAGTAATAACCATGAAGGGATACGCCACAGTTCTCAAAGCTCCAAAATTGTAACTTCAACATCCGAGAGTTTAACGTCATACTCTGTGCACTAAGACTCTTAACTACTGTCTTTTCGTACATATATGATAAAAGCAGTTAGGGGTTTGCCACAAGGGCCATAAGTTTGGTGAAATCATATAGCGGCTAGGACTTGACGTCTCTAGCCGATTGATTGGAAGGTGTCTCTCCAGTTTCTGTCTAACCTAAGTAAGGGCCAAAGTGGATTGCTGCATGTCATGGACAGCTCAGCCACGGGGACTCTGTCTGCAGAGGTACAGTCGGTGTATTCTACAGTTCTAGCCGACAGGGCTTCAAGGATTTGTTTGTCCAAGTAACAATTGTTATCTTAATCAAAATTTAATTTCTTGCACAATTCCCATTGGATTAACTTTCCCACCCAGCCATGTCTGTTTTTGAACTCCTTTTGTACCAGTTTGCTGCATTCGTTTATTCTATTATGAACCCTTTCATATCCATCATCAGATAACCTACAGTTTCTATTGTTCTACGTATTTTCAATTTTTACTTTGACATAATTAGTCCTTTAAGCATTATTTTGTGCTGCTTTTAAAATAGATTCTCTCTTCTGGCTTTGCTTTCTTAATCATGTCCAGGTCATCTCATGTGCAATTATTTTTGTTTGTCACTTGAAGTATATATGCAGTTGTTTTTTTCAAATCTTAGCTTTCTTTATTTTTTGTATTTTCTGTGAGTCTCTGATTTGTTGTATTTACGCACACCTCAATGCTGGCAAGTCCTTTTCCACCTTCTTTTCTGGACACGTAGAGTCTGTCTGTGTAATCTTTCGGATGTAAGGCCTTATGCATAATATTCAATATCCTGGTTCTTTGGTGATTTTTCTGAGTTTCTTTTTAGAATGGTTCACAGAATCTTACAAGGGGAATTTTCAAGTCCTTATTCTTTTCTCTGAGATCTGTGCGGTAAAGTGGGGTGCTGATGGGTGGTGTGGCACTTCACCTCATGAAAAAATCTCTCTGGTCTAGCGCTAGCGATAAGGGGATATATTCTCTCGCTGTCCGGCTGATACTGACAATAGGTCACTCCACCAACTTTATTTTACTTACTCCTTTTTTACTATTCCTTTCTTCCCTATTTGCTCGGTTGTGTCTCCTTGTATTCGTAGTTTTAATTTTCTCCAGGTGTTCCGTTTCGGTGGTTGAACTGGCAAGAAGAGAGAGAGAGAGAAGAGAGAGAGAGAGAGAGAGAGAGAGAGTCATGGATATCCGTGCAGTCAGCACGACCTGATGATGATGATGATGATGATGATGGCTAGGTTGCGCTGAGAACCTAGAATAGAGAAACGGACTCAACATAGAACAACTGTATTTGTACAAACTATATTGAGACGAAGATCGACAGGAGAACATTCGAAGAAGACATTGATTGACGTAAGTTTCTGTCTTTGTAGAGGCGACACGCCTATGCGAAGACAGAAACAAAGCATCAATCATTTACTCCTTGAACACCCCCCCCATATATATATATATATATATGTATATATATATGTGTGTGTGTGTGTGTGTGTGTGTATGCAGAGATCAGAAGAATAATAAAAATAAACATGAATCCTAAGGGAACAAGGGCCAATTAATAAACTTTAGAGAACAGTGGGATTTAGCCGAAGTTATATGCGAAAACCAGAAGCTGTCGGACAGGTCAAAAAAGGTCAGATTCTCTAAGTTCTTGGTCATGCAAACATATTACTCAGTCGCAATCAGGAAGAAAGGATATAAACAAAGGACAGACAGATAGGGAATGTCAATATTTCAGATCACAGAGTAAAACTGAGAAAATATCGAAAGATCTTGAGAAAATGAAAGGGACGATATATATATATAATATATATATATATATATATATATATATGTATATATAAGTAAAGAAATACCAAAAGACTTAGAGATTGAGCATTATAGTCTATTTCAGGGATCTTAGACAAAGTGTCTAACTCACCCAATTCATCTTTATATATAACAAATAATAATATAACTTTTAACTTTAATTTAATATTTATTAGCTTTACTTTCTTTCTTAGCTATCTCACTTTATATATAACAATTAATAATATATATATAGATTTTGATATTTAACTATCTTACTTTAGATATAATAATTAATATATATATATATATATATATATATATATATATAATATATATATATATATTTGAAAATCCTTCATTATTCCAGTTGCTCTTTCGTATTGGTTGAATAGGTGAATTTTGCTTGATCTGTCTGTCTGGTTTTCTTGATGTCAAATTATATTGGATACTTTATTAGTTACATGTTTCACTGACCCATTTCTTTTGACGGAAGTGTTTTTAAGAAAAAAAAATTTTTTTTTGCAACATCAATGTTCTCAGTTGGAACTCATATTTAAAAAAAAAATTAATAAATAAAATAAAAAAATCAAAATCTGTTTTCAAATGCCTTTAAAGTAATACAGATTTCATCATTAGCATCTGATGAGTTGGGAGAGTTAGACACTTTGTCTAAGCTCCCTGAAATAGACTATAAAGCTCAATCTCTAAGTCTTTTGTTATTTCTTTACTTATATATTTGCTCTGTGACTCTAACATTAAGAGCACACATTGAGCTCTCAAACTTATATATATATATATATATTATATATATATATATATATATATATATATATATATATATATATATAAGTTAAGAGTAAGGAAATGAATCCGACGGTATAAGTATAGATAAAAGGATATGAAAACACACAATGCTGTTAAAATGCAAATATTTTATATCATATTCATAGCTAATATTGAACAATATTTCGATTTAGAAAAATCATCTTCAGAGCTTGTTTTTAATCGAGAGAGAAGCAGAAAAAAAATTCTGCTTCTCTCTCGATGAGTCCGTATTAAAAACAAGCTCTGAAGATGATTTTTCTAAATCGAAATATTGTTCAATATTAGCTATGAATATGATATAAAATATTTGCATTTTAACAGCATTGTGTGTTTTCATATACTTATATGGAAATTTATAGTCAATGTCCGAACGTTTCGGTTTACAATAAAAACCTACTAGGAGAAGGTAAACTTTAAATTCAAAACAGCTGTACTCCACATAAAAATTGACCTTCTATGATATCCTGAATCTGTTCTGCTCTGGTTATGGGTAAATAGAACAACAGACTGGGTTCTATAGCCTTTGTATGGCAACCAGTCTAGGAGAAGGTAAACTTCAAATTCAAAACAGCTGTACTCCACTTAAAAATTGACCTTGTATGATATTCTGCATATGTTCTGCTCTCGTTATTAGTAAATAGAATAACAGACTGGGTTCTATAGCCTTTGTATGGCAACCAGTCTAGGAGAATGAAAACTCTGAATTCTAAACAGCTGTACTCCACTTAAAAATTGACCTTGTATGATATCCTGCATCTGTTCTATCCCAGTTATGGGTAAACAGACTGGGTTCTATAGCCTTTGTAAGGCAACCAGTCTAGGAGAAGGAAAACTCTGAATTCAAAACAGCTGTACTCCACTTAAAAATTGACCTTGTATGATATCCTGCATCTGTTCTCCCCCAGTTATGGGTAAATAGAATAACAGACTGGGTTCTATAGCCTTTGTAAGGCAACCAGTCTAGGAGAAGGAAAACTCTGAATTCAAAACAGCTGTACTCCACTTAAAAAATGACCCTGTGTCAAATCCTTTCCGTGGCGGAAGGATTTGATAAATACACGCACTAAAAGTAACTATTATGACACATGAAATTTAAGATATAAAATATATTGAAGGTAACAATTATCATTTGCATGAAAATGATATAAAATACATCCTGAAAATAAACATACAAATGCGTGTAAATATCTATTTGACTATTTTAGTCTTAGTTTTAAACACTTTTTTAAATATATTCAATTTCCACATGGACAGATAATTGATTCTTATTCTAAGCAGCATTTCAAAAAGTAGCATTTTGATCCTATGCATGGCGTCACCCTCTCATTTATGAAGAAGATAGAGACATAAATAAATAAAGAATTAATAGAAAAAGTGACACTCTTCGTTATACAGATAGGTTTTAATTTATTTTAAGATTTCAGAATTTTCAGTGGAGGGATTCCCCGTGGCGTAGTGTGAGGGGTGAATATGTTATAAGCATGGGAAATGTATGACCCCTCTAATCCTTCCAGCTATTGGTTAAATGATATCATTAGTGTTCTTCTACAATGGTGGTTTTGGCATAAAATAACCCACACATTTTGACATGCCATTAAACGAAGAAAACAAGAAAAAATCAGAAAACACGATATACAAAATAAGTTAAAAATGATAATATTGTTAGTGCATACATTTTCCAATAAAAAAATATGTTTTTTTGTTTGTTTATTTTGTTTTACGGCATATCAACCTCGGTGGGTCATTTAATGCCGATAAAGTTTTGAAATAAATCCATTCTTAATGGATAATACAATTTTGTTTATCAACTCATGTTTTTCTATTTAACCCATAGATGGGACCCTAACAGGTACTACCACTCCGGGTCAGAGTGGACCAGCGAGCAATGGTGATGAAGGGGTGCTCCACATTCCCCAAACCTCCAAAACTGGAACCTCACCATCAGATAGAGTTTAACGTCATTCCCAGGACATGTAGACCCACAGCCACCGCCTTCTAGCACCCATATGATAAAAAGGGGTTGGGGCTTGCCATAAGGGCAATAGGGTTGGGAAAATCATATAGGTGCTAGGGCTTGACCTGACCAGCCGATTGATCGGAGGGGGCCTCTCCGACCGCCAGTCTAGCCCAAGATAGGGCCAAAGTGGAGTATTGCATGTCATGAACTGCTCATCCACCTGGGCTCTATCCTTAAGCATCACGGGTCGCCACCCACGACCAAAAGGTGGCCCCATTGGAGGAGTCTTACCCCTCTGCAGAGGTGCAGTCGGTACATTCTAACGCCCCAGCCGACAGGGCGTTAAAAAAAAAGACAAAAAAAATCGCAACACAATAGCAATATATACGTCAGTGGATTTATTTATTATCGATGTTGATTTTTATGATTAAAATCTTTACGTAAATATTCATATAACTATATCAATTATCAAACAAAGCGTGGGAAAATCCCCGTGATGTTGAGTCTAACGTGCTGGACTGCAACAGCGTAGTGAGTTCGAATTCCGTCGTGCTATTTCGTTCCATTTCGAACTAATACCCTTGGGAAAGGTATGAATCTCCTCCTCCCCAGTCTATGGGTTAAATATTACAACTACCACGTTTTTCTTTCAAGAAAAGCTTTGGCATTAAGTAACACATGCAGGTTGGTATACCATTAAACAAAGAAACCAAACGAAAACATAGTGTATGTAATGGTCTTTAAGTTAACTAGCAAAATAAAAAACGCCCCCGGGCGATGTAAAAATAGATTTTTGAAACATATTGCCTGAGGGATGGAAGTTAAAAATTCAATGCCAGCAAGTTTTTACCCTAAATAAGTAAAATCATCAAATTCATTAAAGGATTAAAAAATAAAACAATTTGAAATGTAAACTTTAAATATGTATTAAAATAAAACAAACTATATATATAGATATATAATACCAGTCATGTATTTATTAAAACTTGTTTTAAAAAACAATGAGGACTGCCTAATGTTGCATGTTCAAATTTTGAGTGTATTTATTCTATGCTATGACGATTTTAGATAATGTGACGTAAGCAGTGATGTAGTTTGTGTTACAGACAAAAACCGGAAGCGAATCTCCATTATTAATAGATGTGTTTCATTACATCTAAAAATAGAATGAACTTGTCCAAGATAAAGAGCCAAGTATATCAGCATTGCCCAAAGTAAATTCTCTCTATTTTGTCGCCATGATCAAGTGGGTTGATATTTCCCTGCTACTCCTATCGCCGGGCCAAAGTTTTACGACGATAACTAAGTTTTATTCTCAAAGGAATTCAAAAACGATATACATCTAACCCATTAAAAAAAGGAAAGAATACTAAAAACATTTATGTACACTGTACACATAAAAAATGAATACCCACACGGACGTTGTGCACTTACAAAATGAATACAGACACGAAAAGATATTTGTAAATTATTGCTTATTACCAACTATAAAACATAAAAAACAACGTCTATTCAAGTCAACCGGCTGTTGTTGGTTTTCTGTTTGTCTGTTTTATTCATAGCTGATTTCAGGATTAAACTTTTATCACAGTTGCCCGGATGACTCCTCTGCTAAAATGTTAAGCTACATTTTGTTACAGTAACTGGTTAGAGTAATTCTCGCTACCTTCGTAACAAGTTGGTATTTGCCCAATACATTCACCATGGGTAGGATATGACACAAGGTTACAAGTCTGGAGCATTCAGTAGGGTTACCGGGTATGACAATAAACTGCATTTGATGGTGAGGCTCCAGTTATGGATATCTGGGGAGTGTGGAGTGACACGTCATTGCCCTCATTCCCAGGTGCACTCTAATGGTACCTAATAGGATCCCATCAATGTGTCAAATACATTGGTTTCAGAATTATTCATATTCGATACCGCCCTGTCGGCTGGGACATTAGAAAGCACCGACTGCACCTCTGCAGTGGGTAAGACTCCCCCAAATTGGGCCACCTGTTTGCCTTGGGTGGCGACCCGTGATGCTTAAGGATGGAGTCCAGGTGGATGAGCAGTCAATGACATGCAATACTCCAATTTGGCCTTATCTTGGGCTAGACGGGCGGTCGGAGAAGCCCCCTCCGATCAATCGGCTGGTCATTTCAAGCCCTAGCACCTATATGTTTTTTCCAACCCTATTGCCCTTATGGCAAGCCCCAACCCCTTTTTATCATATGGGTTCTAGAGGGCGGTGACTGAGGGTCTGCATGTCCTGGGAATGACGTTACTCTATCTGATGGTGAGGTTCCAGTTTTGGAGGTTTGGGAATGTGGAGCACCCCTTCATCACCATTGCTCCCTGCTTCACCCTGACCGGGAGTGGTAGTACCTGTTAGGGTCCCATCTATGGGTTAAATAGAAAAACATGATTTAATAAACAAAATTTGATTTTCCATTAAGAATTGATTTATTTCAAAACTTTATCGGCATTAAATGACCCACTGATGTTGATATGCCGTAAAACCAAACCAAACCATACAAGTCATATTTGATAGAAAACCTTCCTGCCATATAGCTGTAAACCATTTGAACTAAGAATAGTTACTTGAACTAAACATATAAACAAACACAACTGTATGCAAACAAATCACTATTATCAAATAGAAATAATTCATTTAAAACATATAATGATAGTTATATTAGATATGAATACTTGAAACCATACAACTGTGTGTAAGTTATTTAGATTAAATGAGAATACTTGATGCAATATGATATACGTAATTCTCTAACCTTTTGGCATAAAATAACTCCGGATGTCTTGATATGCCTTTGAAATCAATCAATCAATCAATCAATCAGACAAGTCAACATTACCAGTTAAAAACAATGTTTCTTTTTGTTACATCTTTGCAGTGTTTTGATATTAAAGTATCTAAAACTATGATGTCTTACCTTTGGGGACAATTAAGATAGATATTTACCCATCACATTCCCTACGGGTAGGATATGACACAAGGTCGCAAGTATGGACTGTCTTGTGAGTTTCGAACTCGCTATTCAGTAGTAATGGATCAGTGAGACTAACTTGCTTTCGTAAAATGTATATATGTTTGGGGGTATAATCTCTAGTTCTTTCTTCGTAGGGAATTTCAATGAAACAAAATAAAACTTGCTTTCTATTTTGTATGATTTAGAATTAAGAAAACAAGTTCTACCTTCACTGTTAATTAATTCATACAGAAATACATTAACATATCTTATTTCTATAAAATGTATAAATCGAATATATGTAACAATATTCATATTTTTTTATGAAATATGATAATAGTTTATTTTCGGAGAAAATTTGTTCTCGTCTTAAAAGTTAATCAATATAAAGAGCCTGATATATATTCGTTGCAGAGCGATCCACTAAGAATAGATAAGTAAATAAAAATAGAGAGCGAATTAGAAATTTCGACATTGAATTAATTCTATTTCGTCCCATCATTACAAATGCATCATATAAAATAGGGTGAATGAGTAAATAACTAAATTGAATATTTTTCTTTCTGAGATTCAAATTTTACTCGTAATGAGAACGATTACATAAAAAAAATACGAAGGTAATTCGAAAGGTAAGGTTTCAAAAATATTTAGAAATCACAAAAACGTTTCTCTGAATGTTTGAGATGAGGCTGGGATGATTAGTATTATCTGCGTTATTCGGACTATTGTCCTTATCTTCATTGCTATTTGTACAACGTTTCGGCCGATATACCCTCCAGCCTTCTTCAGGTATTTCTTGTCGGACCCGGGAACCTTCTCGGACTCGGGAACCTTCTTTTCGAACTCGGGAACTTTCTTGTCGTAATCGGGAGCCATCATGGAACTTTGAACCTAACCCTTTATTTAGTCCACGGGGGTATCCTCTTCTCAGTCCGCTAACCGTAGCTGGGGTAGTAGTTGTGTTAATTATTTTTCTATGTTACTTCCTCTACTCAGGATTGAACCCGGAATCCAGAGATAACTGTGACTTAGAACTGTCTTAACCTAACTTCCTTATCCACTAGGCCATGTGTCCGACAAATACCTGAAGAAGGCCGGAGGGCATATCGGCCAAAACGTTGTACAAATAACAATGAAGATGGGGACAATAGTCTGAATAACTCAGATAATACAAAAACGTTTATTGTCAATTTTCAATGGTGCTTTTATCATTTTAAAGTTTGAACACGTATCTATTTTTCTACATAATCACTATTTTAGTTGATGCTATTTTGTAATCCCCGTGGCAGTTTTTGTATGCCCTCGTAATACCAGTTCGCAACAGTGTAATTGAGGAAGCGTTAAGCCTCATCATTGTTTCACCACATGCGGACGTTTTTGATATCCATGCACGACTCGCCATACACTTCCGATGATTGCCAATGGATTTCAATCGTGTTAATGCCTTTTGCACTAAAAAATAAATAACTGCGCGAAATACTTACTTGCGATATCGCCAATCGGGAGCTCCATCAAAAACGACTGCCAAGCCAATACTGAGTGTGGTAGTGAGGTGCATTCAGGGACAGGCACAGGTGCATGCACAAAAAAACAAGTGCTGCCAATAGCCGTACAAAAAGGGTGTCCCGAGCACATTGGAGACTTTACTTTTGGGATTACTCTCGTATCCATTATTAGATTAATACCTCAAAAATAGTTCCCTAGGGAAGTCACACGCCAACAAAGACGTTGTTAATACCCCGGAAAAGTCTTAAGATAAAGTCATGAAGTCTTGTAGTTCCAGATGGCGACCAAGAACGTGGGTTTTGATATTTGGGAACAGGAAATAATCACAAGGATTCGTATCAAAGAAATAATGTGGCTTTGGCACTCCAGGAATATAATATATATACATATATATATATATATATATATATATATATATATATATATATATATATACTGTCTATATATGCGTGCATATATATATGTATGTAAATATATGTATGTACATATATGTGTATGTATATACATATGTATGCATATATATGCATATATTTATGTATATTTTGGTCTTTACGTTCACACACACACACACACACACACACACACACCACACATATATATATATATATATATATATATATATATATATATATAAATATAAACATATAAATAGACCAAAATTTAATTCACAGAGAGTATACTTAGGAAGTAATGAGGCTGATCTTTTTCCGGTTGCCAAGCTCGTAAAAGCGAAAATATAACTTTTAACACTATAGTCCAAAATGGTTTTATTTGCATTTTAATATGAGATATGAAATGTTATTTTTCAATTACCATCCTGTTTTGCATAAAAATCACATTTATGATTTGAATGGATGTTAACTTTATATATCATCAAAAATTGATGAAAATTATGCCATTCAGTTTGTAAATCGTAGGCGGGTAGATTTGATAGATATAAACAGTTATATATTTCAGACCACTTACTCTTAGAAACACGGGGGCTTCTTTTTCTGTCGCTACTTAGAAATAAATAACCGCCCTGTCGTCTGGGGCTGTAGAATATGCCATCCACACTTCTGTAGAGGGGTAACACCCCAAGAGACCGCCTGTTGGCCATGGGTGGCGACCCGTGATGATTGAGCAATCCATGACATGCAACACTCCACTCTGATCCTCACTTAGGCTAGACGGGCGACCGGAGAGGGCCACCTCCGATCAGTTGTCCGGCCACGTTCAGTCTTACCACCTATACGATTATCCCAATCGGATTACCTTTATACAAATTTCAAATTTATTTTATCAAATTTTCTAGAAGGCAGTAGCTGAGGGTCTTAGTGTCCAGGTTATGAAGTTAAACTGCATCAAGTAATGAAGTTACAATACTGGATCTCTGGGAAGAGTGGAGTACCCCTTCTTCACCATTACTCCCAGGTTCACTCTGACCCCGTGTGCTAGTACCTGCTGGAGTTGCTAAAAATTGTGTTAAGAAATCATTTAAAAGATAATTTGGCTAACAAGAATGAATAAATCAAAACGTCTTCGGCATAAAATAACCCAAGGATTGACAGGACGTAAATCCAACCAACCAACCAACCGAAATACTTGAGAACAGGATTGTGGTGGCTGAGCGGTCTGTGACCAGGGTACTATGTGGTCCCTTGACATGCAACACACCACTTCAGTCGTTACTTGAGCTAGACGAGCGCTCGAAGAGGTACCATCCAATCAATCGGCTGGTCATGTCAAGTTCAATAAACTATAATTGTTCTGATCGTATT
Organism: Doryteuthis pealeii; assembly: GCA_023376005.1. Taxonomy (NCBI): domain Eukaryota; kingdom Metazoa; phylum Mollusca; class Cephalopoda; order Myopsida; family Loliginidae; genus Doryteuthis; species Doryteuthis pealeii. Next base: position 15,798,494 of record CM042137.1, read on the forward strand.
CTTCAAATTGCTCCCTTGACAAACGCCCATACTTTTTATCATATCGGTACTAGAAGGCAGTGATTAGGGGTCAACCACCAGCTTTTATCAATACACATGTATTTAATGAAAACTCTTTCTACTAATTTATCAATTAAATAAAAAAACACACCGACACAGACAGACCCCCCCCATATATATATATATATATATATATATATATATTATATATATATATATATATATTGAGATTAAATAACCCACAATGGTTGATATATCGTTAAGCACCAACCAACAAAGAAATACATACATTCGGGTGCACTGAATTCCAGCAAATGAATACCTATTTTTATATCACAATTGCCTAGCAATACAGCTAATGAATATATCAAATAATAAATTACAACATTCCGTATTTTCAGTGAATTTTCAGTCACAGGACTAGTGTGGAGAGGTTAGGACAACGGGCTCAGATGTCTCAGGGTTAAAAACAATATGTTATTACAAAGGACATTTTTCTTATCCTTTTTTGTTTAATTGAATATAAAACTTCGTAAGTTATTTAATACAAAAGCCAACCTTATAGAAGAACAGCAGTGGTACTATTTAACTCAAGGGTCTTAGTCCGAAAGGGAACAGAATTGCGTGACTTAGCTCAGACGGTAGAGTGTTCGGCTGAGAACCTCAAGGTTCATGGTTCGATACCGACCCTCGTCAACTCAGTGTATGAGTAACATAAGGATAAAGTGAGGATATGATAGTAGGCGTGGTGCTCTATCTCAGACGCTAAAGACAATCTCCTTTGTATAGTGCTAGTGTAAAGGGGATAGACTCCCTCGCTGTCTGGCAGATACAGATTTTAGGCCACACCGACGACTTACTTGTGTTCGAACTTATTACGATATCACAGTCTCGCATGTATATCCAATACGCCACATAATCTTTTTTAACGCTTTACCTAGAAAAATTTCCCCGTGGCTCTACTAAATTTCCTTGGTATTTTTTTACATGTATGAATGGGGTATTTCAAAGTTCCCTATCTATTCAGCACCGAACTTGTTATGTTCAAATAAAGTTATTATTATTATTGTAGTCCTGCTCAATTATAATGAACTGACCATCAGCTTTTGTACTGAGCTAGGGTGTGGTATGGAGAGCGGTTGTGAGCGGATTAAACAGGCAAAGAGTTAATAACGATGGTTATAAAATTAGGGCAACGTCAGCTTTTTTTAGTAGCGGATGAAATCTATTTTCATAATATAACCGGAAATCAAAATTTGTGAACATTATTTTAGCGAGTTATGAAATTTTCAGCTAATACGCAGAACTGATGATAATTGACCTATTTCCATTTTAATATCTATATGGGAATAAAAGCTATATCGATTTTTTTATTTATTAATAGCGGTCGTTTCATTGCATTTATATTTATTTATATAGGTTTCGATTAGGCTATATATATATATATATATATATATATATATAATATATATATATATATATGTGTGTGTGTGTGTGTGTGTGTGTGTGTGTGTGAAATATATAATATATATATATATATGAATTTGAAATAATACTGCGCTATCTACAAACATTTAATATATTTTAAACATCCTCATATAGATTTTTCGGTGAAGATTTATCTATGGAAGGTGTAGACTATATCAAAACAACAATAAAAGAGTTGACCTTTGGTCTACCATATGCTAAACACAAGTACACATAAAAATATTCTCTCTCTTTCTCTCTCTCTCTCTCTCACCCTCACCCTCACCCCCCTCTCTCTCTTTCTCTCTCTCTCTCTCTCTCTCTCTCTATCTATCTATCTATCTATATTACTGCCCTACCGGCGAGGGTTAGAAAACGTTGACTGTATCTTCTTTAGAGGGGTAAGACCTCCTACCTAAAAAAAAGGAAGTTGTGCAGGGTATGACACTAAACTGCATCTGTTGTTGAGGCTCCATTTTCCCAGAGACGTTAAATGATGGAATACCCCTTTCTTGCCATTAATCCCAGGTCCATTCTGAATCGGAGTGCTTCTATCTCTTCGGCTCTCATCTATGTGCTGTATTAGATAAGACCGTGTACACACCCCTAAAAAAATTGAGAAACAACTACACAAAAATGTAAATATGAATATTTAGTAAACGCGAAATTCTACCTCTAGGGATAAAATAACCCGTTATTATCATTCAATAAATTATTCAGTCAATCTATATCAAAATATTCATCAAATACAAATAGTCATACCTTGTCTTGCGAGTTCGCTGACTTTTCTAAGTTACGAGCTGTCACTCAATCGATTTTTAGCTTTGTGTTGAGAGATAAAATTCGAGTAGAGTGCGATTTTCAGATTCGATTATGTTAATAAGTTCATTAAAAATACTAGCAATAGAAAGCACCCTCCGGGCGTTGTAAAAATTAATTTTTGAAAAACATTGCCTGAGAGGGTGGGAGTTAAAAATTCAATGTCAGAGGGTGTGTATCATAAGTAAGACAAATCCTCATATTTATTAAAGGAGTAAAAAAAAAATAAAAAAATAAAACAATTTGAAATGAAAACTGAGCCCCGTCTTTCTCAAATAAAATGTTGCGTACATGTAATAATCAAACAATTATTTTGAATATTTTCCACATAAATTTTCCACAAAATCGCAGGTATTTATTTATTTGTAAACTTTTTAGTTAACTTCTTGTTACCGTAAAAAACAAGGACGAGAGTCAAAAACAATTTTTTAAATTGCCTACTCAAATTTTGGGTGTATATAGCAAAAAAATATTGTGATATAGACTGTGACGTAGAGCTATGGCGTAGTTTTTGTTACAGACAGAAATACAGACAATCTCCATTATTAATAGATTAGTGTTTCTAAATTTATTACGCCAAAGAAATATATTCTTTATAAAAGAATAAATAAACATCAAAACATTTTACGACACATGATTCATTAAATTCTATTTTAATATTGTTTTATACAAGCCAGTGCTATTTTTCTTATTAAAGAAAAACGAAACAAGAAA
>CM042137.1:15806493-15821493 GCA_023376005.1 Doryteuthis pealeii
GCGTGTTGGTAGATCCTTGCGGAGAGAAAAAACCCAGCAGAAAGTTTGATTGTAAAAATATACTACCAAACATCAGCCAGGAAGAAAAAAAATTTTGAAAAAAAGAAAAGACCAAGATAGTCGTACCAAAAAAAAATAATCTATTGGTACAGTATTTGGCCAAAAGAAAAAACAATTTATATGTATATATATGTATATAAGATATATATATATATTCATATAACCGCTAGGAGAAGCTAATATGTAAAAAGTGCTCGATACCTAAGTAGAGCCAAGTAATAAAGATAATCTAATGAGTCAGACGAACCTACTATTAGTTTCGCATAAAGCTCTTCAGGGCTAAAATCCGACTCTCGGATTTTAGCCCTGAAGAGCTTTATGCGAAACTAATAGTAGGTTCGTCTGACTCATTAGATTACCTTTATTATATATATATATATATATATATATACACACACACAGACACACACACACACACACACACACACATATATATATATATATATATATATATATATATATATATATATATATATATATGAGGAAAAATGAGTAAAGAAAAGAAAAGTAAATGGATAAAATGAATTTAATCGATCACTTACACATATGTTTCGGTCAGTTTATGTGTGTGAAAATATTTCGCACACATACAAGAATCGACCTTCATCAGAGTGAACATTTTTTTTTTCTCTTAAAAAATAAATGTTCACTCTGATGAAGGTCGATTCTTGTATGTGTGCGAAATATTTTCACACACATAAACTGACCGAAACACATGTGTAAGTGATCGATTAGATTCATTTTATCCATTTACTTTTCTTTTCTTTACTCATTTTTCCTCATATTGTCGGATTCAATTCCTTTTCCATTTTTACATATATATATATATATATATATATATATATATATATATATATATATATATAGAGAGAGAGAGAGAGAGAGACGGGGAGATAGATAGATATAAAGCGAAGGGAAATAAATCCAACGGTATGAAAGTATGTAAAATATGTCGCCCCCAACCAAAAAAACCCCACATATTCAGAGGATATGCTTATTCATGAATAAATAAACAGTTCTGATTACGTTCAAATGTTTCGTTTTATATTCTTTTATTATTGACATTCTTTTATATTAGACATTTTAACCATCATCAAGGAGGGAAATTATGAAGCTCATTAAAAATTGTTATTTTCAAGTGAAATGAAAATAATATTTTTGAAATAGCTCCATAACATGACCCCTTAATATTTCCCTGATGATGATAAAAATATCCAATATATATATATTTAAAGCGAATCGCTCGAACTTATGCGGAACTATTTATTCATTCACAAACAAACACACCGTCTGGGTATTTATTTTTTGGTGTTTTCAAAACTTATGCATATGTATATATATATGTGTGTGTGTGTGTGTGAGTTTATTTTTGACGGTTCATATGCATGTGCTTGTATTTATACGTGTGTGTGTGTGTGTGTTGTGTGTGTGTGTGTGTGTGAGTTTATTTTTGACGGTTCATATGCATATGCCTGTATTTATACGTGTTGTGTGTGTGTGTGTGTGTGTGTGTGGTTATATGTTCCTTTTAAGTATAAGTGAGTTTGGGAGACATGCGCACGTGTTTATATTTTGTGGTCGATGATTTGTCGTATTCCAACAGGCAAGTTACAATGTGGATTTTGACATTTATTCTCTTTAATGCTCAACATGCTCAACTAGAGAAGCATCTCGCTTTCCCCTTCACTCACTCACTCTCTCTCTCACTCTCTCTCTCTCTCTCTTCTTCTCTCTACACACATACACACAAACGCGCACACACACGCACCCCCTACACACACTTAATATGTATGTATCTATCAGATAAACGGACTAAAAATGTGCTTGTTCAAATACATATGACCATCAGTTCCAATAGCCTTTATGATTTTGAGCTTTCTTCTCTTTAATGCTCAACATGCTGAGCTGGAGAAGCATCTCTCTTTCCCCTTCACTCTCTCTCTCTCTTCTCTCTCTCTCTCTCTCTCTCTCTCTCTTACACACACACACACACACACACACACACACACTTTATGTGTATGTATCTATAAGATGTACGGACTAATAATGTGCTTTTACAAATACATATGAACACCATTTCCTATAACCTTTCTGAACATTATTCTATAAAAAAGTACAGTATTTGAATAAGATAAAAATTTATGAAAGCAATTTTGATGAATTATAATAAGGGGATTAATATTAACTTACACATTTTCCGATGAATTTCTGTTGTGTTTTATATGTTGCAGCATCAACATATATCGATAGCTAGGATTGACTGAATGGTTTTAATGGCATGTCAACTGGTCTAGGGTTAGTTTATGCCTACAGGTTGGGGAATTGCGTTTATTGTACATTTATATTTGCATTTTTGCGTAGTTGTTTCTTAGGAATTTTTGTTTATTCACAGTCAATCAGATAACCCGTATAAGCAACCCTAACATATACTACCTCTCAGGATAGGAGTAAACTAGGGAGTAATGGCTATAAATGCGTACTCTAAACTTATCAGTTACAGAACTGGGGCCTTACTATTCAGATAATGCTTAGTGTCATACCCAGTCAGTGTATTATCAGCCCTACCGACAGGATGGGTTAATAGCTAGCTAGCTAGCTATGTAATTATATCTATGTAAGTAATTAATTTTAAATTACCTAACTTTAATTATATAAATCTATTATACACATCTACATTTTCAAATTTATTATATACATTTAATTTCACTACAATAACTCAATTACTCTCACCTCTTTCGTAATCTAGGTAAATATTTCATTAACAAGGATAGCATTCTCTTTAGAAATATTTAGCAATCAAGAAGAACGCACATTTTCCAATTTCAAATCACATTCTTGTAAAACAGAAACACTGGTATATATTTATCTTCGTATTACTCGTTTGAACAGAAACCAAAACAAACTCATGATATTTATTACCCGTAAGAAGATTAGATACACATACTACATACATATTTATTTCAAATATATTTTAGTAGTGGGATCCATTAATCAAAACGTGCAATGTCGGAACATCTTACCAAATATCAATAAATCATTTTTAATTTTCTTATTTTTCCCTCTTACTCATTTTTAACATATCTATCAAAATATGTGTTTGTATATATATATATATATATATATATATATATATAATATATATATTATATATATATTGTCCCAAATTCGTATATATATTGTCCTAATTCATATATATATATATATTATATATATATATATATATATATATATATATATAATCCAAAAGTCCAGAGAAGAAATCTTCCTTACGACAAAGGTATTTTTTAAAAAAACAACTTGTCGCAGTTAGAGAGCTCAATGTGTGCTCTTGTGTTAGAGTCACAGAGCAAATTTATATTTAAATAAATAACAAAAGACTTATAGATCTTGCATTATAGACTATTTCAGGGAGCTTAGACAAAAATGTCTAATTCTCCCGACTCATCAGATGCGAATGATGAATTCTTTATTTTTAAGGCGTTTGAAAACAAAGTCTGTTTAAAAAAAAAAATTTTTCTGAAGTTTGAAAAAAGGAGACGGTTTTGAAATATGACATCAAATATTCTATTCTATCAAATATTCTATTTTAAGGTGTGAGTATGTAGCGCTGTAAGTGTATGCATTGAAAGAAACATTGAGCGTTTATTACGTATGTAGTAGTGTGTGTGTGTGTATAAATTTCAGCGGAAGTGAAACCTCAAGGTAATGTGTGTGTGTGTGTGTGTGTGCGCGTGTGTTTGTGTATATTAGTAAGAGGTAGGGGAGAGGTGTCATGAAAAGAAGTTTTCATGTTTCATAATAAGAGAGGAGATGTAAGTCTGAGAGTGTGTGTGTGTGGGGGGGGATTTAAAAAAAAAAAGAAAAGATTTAATTATATTTTAATTTGTTTATTTATTTATTTATTTATTTTTTAGAAAGAGTATTGTAATTTTATAGTTAGTACTGATTATTTGACGATTAATATATATTAATATTATTATTATTATTACAATTACGTATAAGTGAATGAATTATTGTATTATTATTATTATTATTATTATTATTATTATTATTATAGTTTGTTATATTATCATATCTAAATACATTATTAAAATTATACATATATACTTATATTATTATATCTAAATACATTATAAAATTATACACATATATATATATATATATATATATATATATATATATATATATATATATATATATATATATAATTTTATTATAATTAAAAAAAAAAAAAAAAAAAAAAATTATTGTTGTAAAGATAATTGTTATAGTACATTATATTTATTATTTTATAATTTTTATTGAAAAGTTGTTATTATTGTTAATGCAATATATATTAATATAATTATTGTTATTATAAAATTTTTCTTAATGTTATAATTATTATTTATATTTTTATTATTGTAGTTGTTATTATTATAATAATTATTAGTATTATTGTTATTATAATTTTTATTATCATTAAATTATTGTTATTATAATTTTTATTATCATTAAATTATTGTTCTTTTTATAATTTTTATTATCATTAAATTATTGTCATTATTCTTTTTATAATTTTTATTATCATTAAATTATTGTCATTACTAATATGTTATTATCATAATTATTCTGATGACAATTGAGTGCTAGTGAATGTTTATGCAAATAGTGTTAGTGTGATTATAATTATGTGAAAATAATTATTGGTAAACAAGGATGTATATTTTTGATTATTATTTTTATCAGTAGTTGTATTGTAATTGTGTCAATGGGGATTGTAAATGTGTTGGGGGTTTAATATATAATATAATAAAATATACTAACATTATATTTTGAATTTCGCCTTATGTCTGCACTTGGCTATCAGTTCATTCCGTTTGTTCAGCAGTTTTCTATAGTCCTTAAACAGTATTATTTCTATTTTTTCTGTTATACAAAGCGGGCATTTGTCTTTGAAGTTAGTAGCTGAGTTTGAAGTTCTGACAATTCTCCATTTGACCACCGGGTCGTTGTTTGAGTTCTTGATTGCCCAGTAGTGCTTGGATAATTCCGTTTGGTTAGATAGTGCGGGGTTGTTAAAGGAATGCCTATGGGTGTAGTACCTTTGCTTGAATGGTCCAGCAGTAATCCCGAGGTAATGCATGGTGTTTTCCGGGCTGTTACGAGCTGATATTTGGGCTTCGTATATTATATTGTTGGCTAGACAGTTTTTATCTAAAGGGCATTGCTGAGTCTCTCTACAATTGCATTTCACTGTGTTCAGGTAGCTGTCTCTAGTTCTGGGGCTATTTAAGTTTATATTAGTGTTCTCTTCTAGATTCTTGTGATATTCATTCAATATCTTTTTATTATGGGCATTAATTATGCTACTCATATTGGGAGTACATGAGTAGCTAATTTTCAGGGTATTTCTGTTTAGTATTTTGCTTAAGGGATTGTTTTGGTTAAAGTGTGTATTTATTAGGTTAAGAAAAGTTCTACCTATGTCTAATTTTGCTATTCTACAGTAAGGGGGGTTAAACCAAATTACTTTACGTGTCCTATTCCTTGAATTACCAGGCCCATTCACACTATTTAGTTCAAATTTACTAATATATTGTAGATTATTGGTATATCCACTGTCCTTCAGAGCTTCATCATAGAAGGATTTATTGTTTTTAAAAATCCTATTGTTAGCCGACAGTCTATTGATTCTTATATTTATAGAGTGAGGGATCTTATCTAGTATGGATTTGGGGTGGTTAGAGTTTCTATTCACATATAGTGGTATATGCCCTTCCTTGTGGAAAGGTTGGAAGGTATTCGTTTCCAGATTCAATGTAATATCTAGAAAATTAACTATCTTGCAGTTTGGTTTGACTTCAATTCTTAGTCCTAATTTTTGGAAGATGCTAACTATTTTTTTCGCGATACTTGACGTTAGGGGGCCGTTACTATTAGGAACGAGGATCAGCCCGTCATCCCGGTAAATACCTATTTGGGATGGTGGGACTATATCACCTAATGAGTGTATTATATAGATTCCCACTAAGTCAGATAATTGGGCTGAGTCGTAGGCCCCCATCGGTAAATCGAAGTTGTAAAAACACACAAACACAAACACACGCGCACACACACACACACACACACATTACCTTGAGGTTTCACTTCCGCTGAAATTTATACACACTCACACACTACTACATACGTAATAAACGCTCAATGTTTCTTTCAATGCATACACTTACAGCGCTACATACTCACACCTTAAAATAGAATATTTGATAGAATAGAATATTTGATGTCATATTTCAAAACCGTCTCCTTTTTTCAAACTTCAGAAAAATTTTTTTTTTTAAACAGACTTTGTTTTCAAACGCCTTAAAAATAAAGAATTCATCATTCGCATCTGATGAGTCGGGAGAATTAGACATTTTTGTCTAAGCTCCCTGAAATAGTCTATAATGCAAGATCTATAAGTCTTTTGTTATTTATTTAATATATATATATATTATATATATATATATATATATATATATATGAATGAAAAACACACACAACCTATCAAATATCGGACATATTCTGCCAAAATAATAACTCAATGCCTGAAGAAGACAACAGATCAGAAACACGTGTCGCATATGTAAGATAAAAAGAATTTAAACTTTTTTTTCTGAGAACATAATACATTTTACAGACCTTCTTCTTTTTTATAAAATATTAAATTTTCTCCCGTTGGAACCAGAACAACATTTTATATATATATATATATATATATATATATATATATCTTATCATAATGGAGATTGTGTGTTTTTATGTCTGTAACCGAAACTATATTACTAATTGAGTCACAATTAACATAGTTATTTACATCACATTCTTCATGATTTTATTTATATTTAAACCTCAATTATTAATAAAATTGCTTCACCTTTTTATTAGTGTTGTTCATATCTACATACAAATAACATGCAATTGTATTTATATATACAAAAAATAGCGGTTTGCAGTGTGAATGGGAAGGCTAATTTGCATATTGATATTAAAAAATGTGATTTTATTAAATGTGTGCTTAGTATTATTGATTTCTAATTGTTTGGTTTTATTTTAATGAATATAAACAAAAATCTCTTCAATGAATCTTAAATGAAATCCATTAACAAGAAAAAATAACTGTCATTTTATTCTTTATTTCCTAATTCAACTAAATTGTTAAATACGTAAAATTCAGCAATGAAAGACGGGCGTGATGGAAGAGTAAGTTTCATTTCTATTTTTTCTATTATACCCCCACTCTATTACATATCTTTTTATCTGCCTTCTTATTAGACTTTCTAATTAATACGATATTTCATTACATTAAAACCTAAATACTTGCACCCGGAGGGTGCATATATTTGCTAGTATATATATATATATATATATATATATATATATATATATGAATTAGGGACAATTTCTCAAAGAAGTTTGATCAAGCGAATTGTGTTGTCCCTTAAGGGAAGTTAATGAATAAAGCTACCCGCTTGAGTTGATGCAGTGACATCGATAAGATTTGACGAATTGTCACCAGTTTAAATAAACATTGATATAAATGCAAGCTTTATTTTATCATTACAGTATAGAATTACATGATCACCTCACTGATAACTAAAAACAAGTCCTCAATTCTCATTGGGTAGAGCAATATGCATTCAATATGAAATGTTAAACCAATTCCCTTAACCCGTAGACAGTAAAATGAATGGAACGAATCTTCCTCTTTCTCACCCTTTATATATATAGGTTTCGAATCGCACACGGGGCGGTCTTTGTATCTATAGCTCTGCTGATGAGGCCTAATAGGCCGAAATGTACATACAGAGATTGATTTTTCTCGATTTGTTTAGCCTTAAATTTAAATAGGTAATCCCGCCTAATTAATTAATTAACTTTCATAAATTAGGTTCGACTTCATTTAAACACATATTCTCCCAAATATATATATATATATATATATATATATATATATATATATATGACGTAGGTAGAAGGATGGTGAACAAGAAATGAAAACTCAAAACAAATCTAAGAGTTGAAACGTTTCGTCCGAATTCATACGGACATCATCGGTCAAAATCATTTCGTTTCATTTTCAAGTAAAAGCTTTTCTGGGTGGAGCTTCATAACATTGCTTAGTAATACTGCTCTAATAATGGAGCTTACATGAGGTTAGCTCAGTCGGTAGAGCGTTCGGCTAGAAACCACAAGGTTCCTAGTTCGATACCAGCCTTCGCCAACTCAGCGTATGAGTAGCACAGGGATCTGTGCGATAAAGTAAGGAGCTGATGGTAGGTGTGGCGCACCATGTCACACGCCAAATAATCTCCTTGGTCTAGCGTTATTGAAAAGGGGATAGACTCCCTCGCTGATTGGCTGATACCGACTTTAGGCTACCCCGACGACTTTACTTTTACTTTTACTTTTACATGAGGTATTAGGATAATTCATTTTAGGTTATATCTATATATGTATGTATGTATGTATCTATATCTATCTATCTATCTCTCTCTCTCTCTCTCTCTCTCTCTATATATATATATATATATATATATATATATATATATATATATATATGAGAGTACGTAAATAAACAATGTGTTTATTTGATATGGCTTTTAGCCGACAAATTTTGGAGGATATGTGCATACCTAATTTTGATGAGACCTAATAGGTCGAAATATACATTCAGGGATTGACATTTTCTCGATTTGTTTAGCCTTACATTTGAACATATATGCCCGCCTAAATTCATTAATTATTAACTAATTAATTTTCAAAATAATGTATGACTTCAATTAAGCACATATCCTCCAAATATATATATACATTTTCTTCATATTTCCATACTTACATACTCACTCTCACACACCTATATATATATTATATATATATATATATATATATCTTATTATAATGGAGATTGTGTGTTTTTCTGTCTGTAACCGAAACTTATTACTACTCAAGTCACAATTCCCTTAGTTATTTACATTCTCCATGATTCTATTTCTATTTAAACCTCAATTAATAATAAAACTGTTTGACATTATTAATACTGTTGGCCTTACCTAAATACTAATAACATGCAATTGTATTTATATATACAACAAAATACCAGTTTTCAGTGTAAACGTAAAGCTAATTTGCATATTGATATTAAAAAACTGATTTTAATAAAAAATGTGCTTGGTATTATTGATTTCTAATTGTTTGGTTTTTTCTTAATGAATATGAGTAAAAATCTCTTCAATAAATCCTAAAAAAAATTCATTAACAAGAAGAAATAATTGTAATTTTATTCTTTACTTCCTATTTTAACTAAATTATTAAATTAGGAAAATTTAGCATTGAAAAACGGAAGTGATGAAAGAGTAAGTTTCAGTTGTTCTATTTTCCGATTATACCCCCTCCGTTTAAAATCTTTTTATCTGAATTCTTAATTAGTTTCATTAACCTTTCTGGTTTAATCTAATATTTTATTACATTTAAACTTAAATACTTGCACCCGGAGGGTGCATATATTTGCTAGTATATATATATATATATATATATATATATGTCTATTTATTCATCTATCTATCTATCTATCTATCTATCTTTCTATCTATGTCTATGTATACATACATTAATACAGGTATGTGTGCATATGCGTGTATGTTTGTGTGCATAATGTGTTATGTGAATATAGGAAGTGAGAGCATAAATAATAACATTAGGAACTGTGTATTTTACGAACATGTCAAGTGTGGTGGATATGAAATACAACACTGTAAATATGAATGCCAGATTGTAGACATAAATTCCAGCTCCTACCGGAATAATTTCGGAAAGTGACGTCATGATCGGAAAGGCTAGACAGCCAAACTTTTTTATAATCATAATTTTACTTGCAAAGAAAATCTTCTCGTTCGCATTGAAAACCTCTTCATGATCATTTTTCGATCTCGTTTTTATCGTAAATCCTTAAATTAAAAAAAAACGAAAAAAAGGAAAAGAAAAAAAATGTAACGATTAGAAACATCTGAGATCGGTTTACAAATCAAAACATTTAGATTTGAATTGTTAAACCTTCTTAAGATCTTACCCGGCATTACATGGACACTAATCGATGTATCACAAAACTGCGTTTACCCATATCGTCACCTTAACAAAGAAATATTTTGTATTGGTTGATATATATTCAATGAGGAAAATGCAGGTGTTTATACCTAGAAATCTGTTGCTGATTTGAGCTGCTTATAAGCCGATCGCTTCTGATGTTCTTTAAAAAGACAGCTGTTGGATTATTAAGAAACAGACAATGAAATTATCTCTTAAGAATTACGTTTGTTCTTTTAGTATTTAAATGGCAAACAGTTTTGTTTCCAGACGCAGCTTTAAAGCAAAGAAAGAGCATAAAAAACAAAACAAAAAAAACTGTAAATACAAACTTGGCTCTTTTTGTAACAAAGATTTTATATAATCCCTGCAAGAGTTTATTTACAACTACCTGTTTATATATCCTGTGATATAACAAGTAGGATTTATTAAACAACTACATCATAACACTAATTCGCTCAAATATTTACATATACTAGCAAATATATGCACCCTCCTGGTGTAAGTATGTAAGTTTTAATGTAATAAAATATAATATTAAATTAGACAGGCTAATGAAACTAAATAAGAATGCAATTCAAAAGATTTGAAACAGAGGAGGGTATAATCGAAAAATAGAACAAATAAAACTTACTCTTCCATCACTCCCGTATTTCATTGCAAATTATTTTTTTAAAATTTAAACATCTAGTTAAAATAGGAAGTAAAAGAACAAAAATTACATTTATTTCTTCTTGTTAATGGATTTCTTTTAAGATTTATCACCGAAATCTTTACTCATATTCATTAAGATAAAACCAAACAAATAGAAATCAATAATACTAAGCACATATTTATTAAAATCAAATTTCAATATCAATATGCAAATTAGCATTCTCATTCACACTGTAAACCGCTATTTTGTTGTGTATATGAATATAATAGCTTGCCTTTAGTATGTAGATCCTGCCAAAGCCGGGGATCCAGTGGCTTCGGCCCTGGATCTTTACAGGTTAATAGCATCGATCCCAGGGGGCTATCTCCCAGGCAATACCTGCTCCCTGGATGTAAAGGGGCAGGGTTGGGTTTATTGCCAAGCGCCTGAGGCGCCCCTCCCCCTTGAGGGAGAATGCCGAAGGGATCGACGCAATTTTTTGCCACCTACCACCCATGAGCCTCGGCTTGTGGGTGGGCCCACATAAAAATGTCCTTGTGTCACGCCCTCATAAGTGGGATGAAAGGCAAATACCTGTAAATATGAACCACAGTATTAATGATGTAAAGCAATTTTATTAATTGAGGTTTAAATAAAATCATGTAAATAACTATAAGGGAATTGATTAGTGATATAGTTTTGGTCACAGAAAGATGCTCACCGAATCTCCATTATAACATTATAATACGGTACATCAAAACACTCATTCACTCAAATATTTACATGTACAGTGGTTTAAAGTAAATATTCCAGTTTAGAAATACTTTATTTGCACACAGATGGTTTTTAAGTACTCCTCTCTAAGGGTAACGATTTGCAAGCAATTATATTTAACTTAAAAACCCTTGGGAAAGGTATGGATCACACTATTCCCCCTCTAACTATGGGTAAATAGTCGGTAGAATGGATTATTTAACCTGAGCAACGCAACCGGTCAAGGAGAAGGAAAACTCTGAATTCAAACCAGTTAAACTGTCAACCCTTCCTGTCAGTTGGGGCCGTAGAATAGGCCTACTGCCTCTCTGCAGAGGGTAAAAAAATCCCCCCTACATGTGTGTCCTTCGCGATAAACGGTTCGTTATGAGGAACGTTTATCGCGAAGGACACACACGTGTAGTCGACTGCAATTAATCAATATCTTGATTAATCCAGTGGATTTAACCCTGAAGATCCTCATGGTGAAACTCGAGTAGGTTATCACTTGTACCTATATTATACAATAAATGTGCTCTACTAACGTATTGAGCACTTTTTATTTGTTATATCGCTGACTTACCTTCCTGAATTTCGCACCATCTAACCATCGTGACCATATTCACCGGTAAGTCCCCTTTTCCATTATACATATATATATATATATGAATAAATGAATCAAACAACTGTAAATTGGCTCCATGGAATAATTTATCTTAACTGCCACAAGTTTTGCATATAATAGCATTTTCAGAAATAGAACAAGAACATATGTCAATACAGAAAAACTCCACAAGAAATGAACCTCACGACTAAGAATATATATATAGTATGTAATATGATATATATATCTTATTATAATGGAGATTGTGAGTTTGTCTGTCTGTAACCGAAACTATATCACTACTCAAGTTACAATTCCCTTTGTTATGTAAATCACATTCTCCATGAATTTATTTTATTTAAACCTCAATCATTAATAAAATTGTTTTACATTATTAATACTGTTTGACCATATCTACAAATTAAAAACATGCAAATTGTATTTTATATATACAACAAAATAGCGGTTTACAGTGTGAATGGGAAGGCTAATTTGCATATTGATCTTAAAAATTTGATTTTAATAAATATGTGCTAAGTATTATTGATTTCTGATTGTTTGGCTTTATCTTATTGAATATGAGCAAAAATCTCGGATATAAATCTTAAAAGAAATCCCTGAACAGAAGAAATAACTGTAATATTATTCTTTACTATTTTACCTATTTTAACTAAATAGTTAAATTAGGAAAATTTACCAAATGAAAGACGGGAGTAATGGAAATTGATGGAAGATTAGTTTCAAAGTTGTTCTATTTTTCGATTATACCCCCTCTGTTCCAAATCTTTTTATCTGCATTCTTATTCAGTTTCATTAGCCTTTCTAATTTAACATATTTTATTATATTAAAACTTAAATACTTGCACCCGGAGGGTGCATATATTTGCTAGTATATATAATATATAATATGTAATATATAATATATATAAAATAATATATATATATATATATATATATATATATATATAAATTTATGTAGCGTAGGCATGTAGTCAATGACACTTGATTACATACAGTTTCTCGTCTATGCGATTATGTAAACCAAGTGCTTGGTTGGAATAATCGCATAGACGAGAAACTGTTAATAACCAAGCGGTGTTGACTCTATGTCTATGCTACCCATAGATATACATGCTCTATCCACGATATTGAACACTATTTATTATGAAAATAGCACTCAATATTAAAACTTATATATATATATATATATATATATATATATATATATTGACTGTAATTGAAAAATCCTAGTCATACAGTATGTATCATACACATTTTCAGACAGACTTTTCATTTTATTCATGCAGATGTCTTTCGCTATTGGTAACCTTATATGAACGTTTATAGTTTAATGTTTAACAATCAACTTCTCAAGACAACAGAAGTTTTCATATTACTGTGATGTTTTGGGGAAACCAGAGCAATTGAAATGGTGCTAAATAATTAGTTACATAATCTGGATAGATAATCAAGTCTTGATGACACTTTTATGGATGCCAGGCCATGTGGTGACTAGTAAGTTAATCTTCTCTTTCTAACTCTTACTCTCTTTCCCTCTCACTCTCTCTCCACTCTCTCTCGCACAACCACCAGGGAGAGTCCTCGTGGCAAAATGGCTAATGTGTTGGTCTCGACATCGCATTGAGCGAGTTTCGAACTCCAGTTGTGCAATTACATTCTCTTTTGGACTATCCTTCACTAATATCCTTGGGAAAGGTATGAACCAGCTCATCCTTCTGTTGTAGGTTAAATAGCACCACAACTGTTCGTCTATATGGTTGGCATTGGTATTAAATAACCCAGAATAATTGATATGCCATTAAACAAAGAAACCAAATCAAACAGACCTCAAAACCACACTGACGCGTGCGCACATGAAGAGTACTTAGTGTATGTATGTGCTATATAACATAGTGTATCATTTTACAAAATGGATTCGGCGACCTGAGTTCGAATCTTGACCGCGCCTGTTTGAACTTATATCACGAAAATGCACTTGGGAAAGATATGAATGTGTTTGTTCTCTCTCCATTAGGGGTAAGTAGAACGGGAGTCTAGGTTTCTTTAGCCTCAATAAAACAACCAGTGTAGGACAAGGAAAAACCCTGAATCCAAACCAGCTTACTCTGCTTAGAATTTACTTTATGTTGCATCCTGCTCATGACAGAAATGTTCGTTGAATACGGACACACATATTAGTATGTACAGTATACCTCACTCAACGTCGTTTATTTGTTCCAGACGACACGACTAAATTCGAAAAACGACTTAAGTCGAAATAGCCTTTATTTACACTAGCAAACAGAAAACACCCTCCGGGCGTCGTAAAATTTAATTTTTGAAAAGACATTGCCTGAGAGGGTGGATGTTAGAAATTCAATGTCAGAGGGTTTGTATCATAAGTAAGACAAATCCTCATATTTATTAAAGGAGTAAAAAAAAGAAAAAAACAATTTGAAATAAAAACTGAGCCCGTCCCTCTAAAATAAAGTTGCGTGCATTTAATAATCAAGCAATTATTTTGAATATTTTCCACATCAATTTTCCACAAAATCGTAGGTGTTTATTTATTTGTAAATTTTTTAGTTAACTTCTTGTTACTGTAAAAAAAAAAGACGAGAGTAAAAACAATTTTTAAAATTGCTTACTCAAATTTTGGGTGTATATAGCATAAGAATATTGTGACGTAAGCTGTGACGTAGAGCTATGATGTAGTTTTTGTTACAGACAGAAATACAGACAATCTCCATTATTATAGAGATATAATTATCCGACCTATGCCTAGCCCATTTTTTTTATGTTAGCCTACGTATTTACCATTTCCGGTAAATTATGAATAGAGGTATGG
>CM042137.1:15823993-15827789 GCA_023376005.1 Doryteuthis pealeii
CTACACTGAAAATCTGTGATATAGTGAAACAGTACTTCATGTGGTAGGTATGTCGTAAGCAAGGAGGCATTGACCCCTACGTAAACTCCGCCAAAACAGAATCCATGTTTTAATCAAGGTGTCATCTCTCTGTAAATGGCAAATCTCTGAAATAAGTAGACCCGTTCATATACTTCGGTAGCAATATCTCGTCTTTCTGAAAGTGAGGTCAACATACGCATAGTTAAAGCAATGACTGACAGGTTATCGACCATATGAAAAAAATAAAGCATCAGTACTACTGTATTGTTGCACCCACATTAAATTTTACAAAACTCTTGGAAAAAGGCCACACAACTCGAAGCAGCACGCTTCAAAAATAACAGCTGAATACCCACTACTCCCATCTCATAAACCACCCAAGTAAAACGAGAAAGACATTCAATGAGCGACCTTCTCCTAACGTGATGCTAACACATGGATACACAAGAAAAAATCTTGATCAGTTCTGTGCAGACCAACTGAATGCCCATCCAGAATACTTACCAAGACGATGGCTGATAGGGACTGATGGCGAGAGAGATTCAAAGAATTAAAAAATAATATAAAAATCATCAGCCATTTACAGCCATACCTCTATTCATAATTTACCGGAAATGTAAATACGTAGGCTAACATAAAAAAAATGGCTAGGCATAGGTCGGATAATTATATCTCTATTAATAATGGAGATTGTCTGTATTTCTGTCTGTAACAAAAACTACATCATAGCTCTACGTTCACAGCTTACGTCACAATATTCTTATGCTATATACACCAAATTTGAGTAGCAATTTTAAAAAATTGTTTTTTACTCTCGTCTTTTTTTTTAGTAACAAGAAGTTAACTAAAAAATTTACAATAAATAACACCTACGATTTTGTGGAAAATTGATGGGAATATTCAAAATAATTTGCTTGATTATTAAATGCACGCAACATTTTATTTTAGAGGGACGGGCTCAGTTTTTATTTCAAATTGTTTTTTTTTTTTTTTTACTCCTTTAATAAATTGAGGATTTGTCTTACTTATGATACAAACCCTCTGACATTGAATTTCTAACATCCACCCTCTCAGGCAATGTCTTTCAAAAATTAAATTTTACGACGCCCGGAGGTGTTTTCTGTTGCTAGTGTAAGATAAAGGCTATTTCGACTTAAAGTCGTTTTTTCGAATTTAGTCGTGTCGTCTGGAACAAATAAACGACGTTGAGTGAGTTTACTGTACATACTAATATGTGTGTCCCGTATTCAACGAACATTTCTGTCATGAGCAGGATGCACATAAAGTAAATTCTAAGCAGAGTAAAGCTGGTTGGATTCAGGGTTCCTTGTCCTACACTGGTTGTTTTATTGAGGCTAAAGAACTAGACTCCCGTTCTCTTACCCTATGAGAGAGACAAACACCATTCATATCTTTCCCAAGTGGGCAATTTTCGTCGTGATATAAGGTTCAACAGGCGCGGGTCAAGATTCCGAACTCAGGTCGCCCCGAATCCATTTTGTAAATGATACACTTGTTATAATAGCACATACATACACTAAGTACTCTTTCATGTGCGCACGCGGTCAGTTGTGGTTTGAAGGTCTGTTTGATTTGGGTTTCTTTGTTTAATGGCATATCAATTAATTCCTGGTTATTATACCAATGCCAAACCATATAGACGAACAGTTGTGGTGCTAATTTAATCCTACAACAGAAGGATGAGCTGGTTCATACCTTCCCAAGGATATTAAGTGAAGGATAGTCCAAAAGAGAATGTTATTGCACACCTGGAGTTCGAACTCTCAATGCGATGTCGCAGACCAACACAATTAGCCATTTTGCCACGAAGGACTCTCCTGTGAGTGTGTTGCGAGAAGAGAGTGGAAGAGAAGGGAGAGGGAAGAGGTAGAGTTTAGAAAAGAGAAGATTAACTTACTAAGTCACCACATGGCCCTGGCATCCATAAAAGTGTCATCAGACTTTGATTATCTATCCAGATTAATGTAAAATTATTTAGCACCATTTTCAATTGCTCTGGTTTCCAAAAATCACAGTTAAATATGAAAATTCCTGTTGTCTTGAGAAGTTTGTTGTTAACCATTAAACTATAACGTTCATATAAGGTTAACCAATACGAAAAGACTCTGCCATGAATAAATGAAAAGTCTGGTCTGAAATGTGTAATGATACATACTTTGACTAGGATTTCATTACAGTCAATATATATATATATATATAATTATATATATTATATAAGTTTAATATTGAGTGCTATTTTCCCATAATAATAGTGTTCAAAATATCGTGGATAGAGCATGTAATATCTATGGGTAGCATAGACATAGAGTCAACACCGCCTTGGTATTAACAGTTTTCTCGTCTATGCGATTATTCCAACCAAGCACTGGTTTACATAAAATCGCA
This sequence comes from Doryteuthis pealeii, assembly GCA_023376005.1. Taxonomy (NCBI): domain Eukaryota; kingdom Metazoa; phylum Mollusca; class Cephalopoda; order Myopsida; family Loliginidae; genus Doryteuthis; species Doryteuthis pealeii. The sequence continues at coordinate 15,826,421 of CM042137.1, forward strand.
ATAGACGAGAAACTGTATGTAACTGTCATTGACAACATGCCTACGCTAACTAATAATTTATATATATATATTTATATATATATAATTATATTATTTATATATATTATAATATTACTATTAATATATTATATATACTAAGCCAAATATATGCACCCTCAGGGTTGCAAGTATTAAGTTTTAATAATATAATATGTTAAATTAGAAGCTAATGAAACTGAATAAAGAATGCGATAAAAGATTTGGAACAGAGGGGGATAATCGAAAAATAGAACAACTTTGAACTAACTCTTCATCAATTTCCAATTACTCCGTCCTTTCATTGGTAAATTTTCCTAATTTAACTATTAGTTAAAATAGGTAAATAGTAAAAAGATAATATTACAGTTATTTCTTCTTGTTCAGGATTTCTTTTAAGATTTTATATCCCGAGATTTTTGCTCAATATCCAATAGATAGCCAAACATCAGAAATCAATAAAACTTAGCACATATTATTTAAAAATCAATTTTTAAGATCAAATAATGCAATTAGCCTTCCCATTCACACTGGTAAACCGCTATTGTTGTATATATAAATACATGCTTTTTTAATTTGGTAGATATGGTCCAACAGTATTAATAATGTAAATACAATTTATTATGATTGAGGTTTATAAATAAATTCATGGAGAATGTGATTTCATAACAAAGGGAATTGTAACTTGAGTAGTGATATAGTTTCGGTTACAGAAGACAACTCCAATCTCCATTAAAATAATGATATAATATCATATAATACATATATATAATTCTTAGTCGTGAGGTTCTTTTTTTGGAGTTTTTTCTGTATTGAAACATATGTTCTTGTTCTATTCTAAAAATGCTATTATAAGCAAAAACTTGGGCAGTTAAGATAAAATTATTCATGGCCAATTACCAGTTTGTTTGGATTCATTTAATTCATATATATATATATATGTATAATGGAAAAAGGGGACTTACCGGTGATATGGTCACGATGGTTAGATGGTGCGAAATTCAGGAGGTATCAGCGTATAAGCAAATAAAAGTGCTCAAATACGTTAGGTAGGCACATTATTGGTATAATAAGGTACAAGTGGATAACCTACTCAGTTTCACCATGAGATCTTCAGGTTAAATCCACTGGATTAAATCCAAGTATTGATTATTGCAGTCGACTACACGTGGTTGTCCTTGCGCGATAAACGTTCCTCATAACGAACCGTTTCGCGAAGGACACACATGTGGGGGATTTTTTCCCTTGCAGAGAGCAATAGGCCTATTCTACGGCCCCAACTGACAGGAAGGGTTGACAGTTTAACTGTTGAATTCAGAGTTTTCCTTCTCCTTGACCGGTTGCGTTTGCTCCG